>JACSYO010002145.1:1491626-2091626 GCA_016806645.1 Ophiodon elongatus
AGATAAATTGAGTCCCAATGTTTCTGGATCAAAACTACATTTCATATAAAAATTTCTAGATACGTGTGTTTCTGAATAAAAAATAAGTGTATTATACACATGTAGTAATTTTTGGCCCTCTCAAAACTGCATTATTTATTACATTGAGGTTCAAGCAACAAAACTACTTGGTTAGGTTTAGTAAAAGATCATGGTTTGGGTTTAAAATAAGTACAGTAGTTTTTGTTTCACACGGTACACCAACATACGTGGACTTTGATGAAACAATTTTGAGATATATCAAAAATAAACGTAATCCGGGACAAAGTATGACAATGCAGTTTTATTGTATGGTAAAGTCATTTTTAGGAGATCAGGCTCTGGATTCCTACTGACAGTTATCCTTGTTTACGTTTAACCACAACCATGATCTTTCCCAACCCCTTAGCCAAGTTCTTCTTTTCAACGTGACCAACATCGCCCCTTAACACTAACATGGTTCTAACCTAACCTTCACTAAGTGGTTTTTGTTGTTCTTAAACATAACCAAACCTTGATGGTCAGACAACGGCCATATGAATCATTTTTTAAACGATGCTGTCCTGCCAACATGCTCATATTTGCTATTTTGGAAGGTAATGACAAACCATTTATGATGTTTAGTTTGGAAAACGTATTGATAATTGTGTGGGGAAACCCCGTGGCCAACAATTTCCTTTTATGGGTTGCATGGCAGTTTAAGTGATGACGCTCACACTGCAGTGAACACAACCACCACCATAACATATAGTAACTATTATAACAGATTAAGATGCAATATATGATATAATTTAAGGCTAATCTCAGAGAAAGAAAGGGGAATTGGAAAAAAGAAAAAACCTCCAAACAACATTATTCACTGTGGTTTGTGATTCACCAATAATGACAGCATCCTCTTGACAGGCTTTATTCATAAACCCTTTTTAACACACAATTGCAACACAACAGGAGACATTCAGAAATCTCTGAGCTCAGTTTTCCGTTTAACTGTTTCAGACCCCCGATCAGGAAGAGTCTCTCGCTCCCCCTCTTCTCTCATTCTTTCTCCACTGCTGTTTTCTGCTTTTCTCTCTCTCTCTTCCCTCTCTCTCTCTTCCCTCACCCTCTCATCCCACACTTCATCTCTTCCTCTCTTCCTCTCTCCTATCGCTCTCTCTCTCTCTCTCTCTCTCTCTCTCTCTCTCTCTCTCTATGCAGAGCAGCCATCCCGAGGACAACTATTAATCAGAGGCAGAAATGATAGATGTTTTGCTCACCAGCAATGCCATCTATTTTGCCTAAGTACAAACAGTGGATGTGCTGTGCATATTTATTTCAGAAAAAAAAAAACGTGGCTCAAAAGAACACACATATTTGCACATTTACAAATACATACACACACACACACAAACACATCCTCTGTAAACAGCCCCCGCCACCGTGACGCAGAATCCAGACTTAAATATAACAGATTCAGCTCTCTGGATTTTTTTTCCTCTGCTTGTGTTTAAGTGTCTGGATATTACTGTGTGTCATGGCACCTTGCAGCTCCTCCAGCGCACTGATGATTAAGCAGCACAATGGCATCTGTGGTCATTGTTGGCGTCGGATCTCTTAAAAAGACTTTAACTAGAGGCACTTGTGAGTCAGAGGACTGTAACACTTGTTTATAAATAGTGCGTTCCACAAGGGTTGAACCTATCGATATGAAGTGTTCACTGTCGGAAGCATCATGCAAATGGGCTCGTTTTTACTTTCACAGTGAACTAGACATTCATCAGACATCCAAAAATGATGTGACCTACCAGAAATGTAGGACCAGTTATTGCTTTGCTCCACTCACTTGAGCTATTCTTATCTGTTTCTAACATCAATCAGTCATGTCTTTAGCTCATCAAAAAGATGCAGTAAAAATAGTAGTTTCTAAAGATTTTACCATTAACTTCTGAAGTTGAGGATCCGAGCTACACCGCAGACCTTCCACTGTGCTATGAGCCTGTGCACAGCCTCAGATCATCGGGCAGGGCCCCCAGAAAGTTCAAGGTTACCACTTCTTTTTGTTTTTTTAAGTGCCCCCAGACATTGGTGTGACCTGCCAGAAGAACTTGCTGGCACAAGCAGTCTCACCTTTTAAATCACCTCTTAAAACCTATTTTTATAGACTTGTCACATAAAGACAGCTTATTATGCCACCAAGGCAGGCATGTACACATAGCCACATTGCTTATAAAGAACCGGTTCATACAACATGTCACTCAACCCCGTTAGAAGGCAGAAGTGTTTCTGAACAACCACACTGTAAGGTGGGGTGAAAAGCCGGCCGTCATGGAGAGGGGGAGGACACGATAAATATGGGGATGTTGGAACATCTGACGTGCAGTTCTGTTGAAAACACACTGACCCCTTTAAGGTGATATTGGGATGTTGTTATAGCAGCGCAAAAACCTGTTCAGGAGGTGGTCGGAGTGGTTGGATGGGTCAATAAAGCGTGTGATTTCAACATAGGAGACGTTTGTTTGTATCCTGTTTCCAATCCAGTCGCCTGAATAAAATGTTGGCATTGTACATTTCTGAAAACCAACCGTTTATTCGAGAAAAAAAAAAATCAACATTTCTAGACGTGTGTGTTATAACCACTCTTGGTTCTTTTGCCGTTTAAAAATTGCATTCCCAATAATGTTTAGGTTTCGGCAACAAAACTACTTGGCTAGGTTTTGTAAAAGATCATGGTTTGGGTTGAAATAAGTACGTAACTTTTCTTTTCACACTCGACACAAACGTACGTAGATGACGTAGAGGAGAGCGGCAGCTATGAGCTAACTAGTGGCGCACGCTCACACAAGCAGACATGCACTAAAAGTCGGTGTAAGTCGGTGTTGGGCTGAGGTCGGGGTGGTGGCTTGGTGGATTGAGGGATAGATGGATGGATGGGTCAAACACGTGGTTATCACCTAGGAGACCAGTGATGGTGTCCCATCTGTAATTAAAAGCAAAATACTGAGTTTAACTCAAACCATGATATTTTACTAAACCTAACCAATTGGTTTTGTTGCCTAAGTGGTTTTGTTCTATGAACCTAAATGTAAATCAGAATTCAGATTTAAAACATCAAAAGTGCCAAGAGCAGTTAAAACACTCTAACAGTGGTTCAGAAATGTCAATATTCAGCGAATGTGTGGTTTACACAAACGTACAATGTCAACATTTCTTTCTGGCGAGTGGGTTGGACGATGGAGGGGTTTGGATCAGTGTTTGTGTGTGTCAGTTTGGCATGACAAATGAGGATTTAGTTAGAACAAAGAGGCGTATCCGAGCCACAGTGCTGACTATGAGGGAGGCGCAGTCGTAGCTACAAGATACGTACGCCAGTGATTGGTCGAGACAACATGGCCCACTCCTGAAGAATGCTTCTTCCCTGGCTGCTTGCCAAACTGGCTGGCTGGATGACTAGCTGCCCGCCTGGGAATTAATTGAAGGGGCCTCTCCATGTGCAAGAATATGACACATGCTCTATGTGTTGAGCAGTGTCAATTTACTGTTGGGGTGGGGGGATGGGTGGGGCATAGGAGTAGCATGATGGAGGGAAGAGGAAGATGATGGTTTATAATAGACTGAAAGTGAAGCATGGGGAATTGTTTATAGTGAGTTTATGGTTTTTTGAGGTTAATGTCCCACGTGTATAATGTCATGGTTATTTTATGTAATGTACCTGTAAAAATAAATAAAGAAAAATTGCTGCATTAAATCTGATTTTACCTTAAAATCCTCAATTTGAACTCACACTATGATTCGTGCAATTTGTTTTAGTTTCATGTTAGTACAGTATGAATCAATACTAGTTATAAACATAGACTGTATATAAGAAGTGGGCATAGCCACCGTGACGTTTGGCATTTGGCTACCAGCATCTTGTTTTTTTGCAACCAGAAGCGACACAAGAGAGAGGAGTTAAGTATAACCAAATGCTGAATAATATATAATATAGTATAATATAATAAGATAGGCAACCAAAATGTTTGTATTAACTTCCATGCACTGAAAACACACTGTGAAAGGGTTAAAGTTGTAAGACAAAAACATTGGACAACCCCATGCTAGCAACCTGTCAATCACAAGGCAGCCTTTTTTACTCTAAATGGAGCCATAATTTTCAATATGAACATCATGCTGAAACTAGCAATAGAGACCATAAACAATGTCTACTGAGGTAATAAACACTGAGGTAAACACCGACCCGTTAACCACAAGGTAGCCACGCCCTAAAACATCTCCTGCTTTGTCGTCTATTTGAATCTAAATGGGACCATAATTTACGAAATAAACATCAAGCTGTATTGAAGAAGACTTTATCCAGCAATTGAGACTATAAACTTATGTTTACAATGTTTACTGAGGTAATAAATCAAGTGAGAAGTAAAGTCAGTTTCTCTTCTATACAATCTTCTTTTTGCAACCAGAGGAGATGCCCCCTGCTGGCTATTACAAAGAATGCAAGTTTAAGGCACTTCCGCATTGTCTTCACTTTTTAGGAACACATGTTGTTTCTTACCATGGTTTAAGTATAGAGTATATGCAAACACTAGAAAATAACCAAATAAAGTATACATAAAAATGACAGTATGCATATATACAACGTTGTGGTTGCAAGCTCCAGTTGTGTACACTTACACAACAATTACTAAAGAGCTACATGGGGCAATAAATAACAAGACAGTAGTGCGCTAGCTATGGTAGCAACTCACAAAATAAAAGAAATAAGCTCTTGGAAGTGCAGTTTGTTTGCTCTTGTAAAGTCTCTTGTAAACTGTCTGTACTCTGACAGACAGTTTGATTGATGCTTGTCGTTGCATAACTCAAATCATCTTCTGTATATTAACTGCCAAATTTGTGCACTCACGACATTGTCACATAATATTTTATAGCATTTGTAGTTTTATTATTCTGTGCACGCAAATACATTAGGTTTATTGTACATGTAACAGTACAAAAGATATGGTGAAAAGTAGCCTGAAGGCACACCAACGGCCACAGCTGCCACAGTTTCAGAGCATAGTAAAAGAAACAGGGAGGATGCAACACAAGAAACTGGATTTCTGAGTCATGTCTTCATATTTAAACTGGCAGTCAAGCGTTGTGTCATATGCCAACTGATCAAGTTTTGCAACTGTGCAAATTTGGTAAAGCTTTACATTTAACAAGTACACAACAACAGCATCTTCAGTTTGTGAAGCTAAATGAGCTCTCCTGCTATGTCCCTGTGTTAAACAGGCACCTGTGCTCCAAAGTGGCTAATGTTGGAGGAAGTAACTCATATGTTTAGTTGTGTTTTTGTTTGTTTTTATGATATTCTGCATGTATATATGTATTTATCTATGTATGTATGTATGTATGTATATATGTATGTGTGTATGTGTGTATGTGTGTATGCATGCATGCATGCATGTATGTATGTATGTATGTATGTAAAGTTAGTTTTAAACAATAGCCAGCTAAAAACATTTCTTTGACCAAAAAACATGAATTTATTCATTTGGTTTTTTTTTACACTATTTCTGACACAGAAACATACAAAAAGAAAACGTACGAAACGTACAAAAACTTACAAAAAGCATCAAAATAGACTAACAGAACTTGTTTATATAAATATATTTTAAACAAAAGTGCCAGGGCAGGAAGTTAGTTAATATGAAACATAGAATGTCAAAGTTATTGCCACCACAAAGATGGTTCTCCATTATTGGAAGAACTAGAGAAAACCAGGTCAAAAATGTAAAAGTGGCCCCCCAGGCAAAGCCAGTTGAGAGGCCTATCCCTGACCTGGAAGCCTATCCTCAAATCTTTTGACAATTTAGATAAATCATAGATCAGTTTTTCCATATATTTAAAGGGCTTCTGACAAAACTGAGGCTTATACCCTCCCTCAGTCATCCTGTACACCAACAAATACAAAGATTGATTTCATCATCATATTCGATATCTAGGATGGAATATTATGCGTAATTCTGAGACTAAATCAGGCCTGCTTTCTTTCTTTAATGACTTACTCAGCCATGAACTCATTTACATGACTGAAAAGCATGCTTCTTAAAATCAGTCATGCACCAAGGACCCCAAGAACAAACTGGCCGTCTTGGCAGAGCTTGAAGTAATCCAACAGTATGGAGTGTATCGATAATGAGGACACAAACCTCAACTAGACTCCGGAGCCCTGCTCAATTATATGCCAGGATTTGTCCAAGTAGATAAATCAGAAATAATTGCCCAGTTCCCCTACATTTCCTGGCCACACCGAATGGAGATGAGGGGCCACAACACAATACAATCAGACATCAGTCACTTCTCAGCCTTCACGGGTCAGTGGCTGAAACAATAGGGAACATAGGGTAATTGTTTACTGTATTGTTTTGGACAAAGAGCGTGTTTCTCAATTTCTTTTTGTCAAAATCAAGATCTCAATTTGGTCAACTGAGAGAAAATATGGAGCTCTTCATCTTACTTCTCAGGGTTTCTTTGTCGGCTAATCCTGGCTCACCTATCAGCTACTGTATACATGTGGCTGTCAAACTCTTCGTGTGTTATAATGACATCTACAAAAGTTTGGAAACCGTTGGGATCTGGGTCTGCATCCGTAACGCGATGTCAGTCATTGGTTGCAAACAAGACACTGGCAGCAGACACAGTTTGCCTGTTAGCACTCTACGGCTTTTCAAACTGTCAAAAAATTCAAAATGTCACCAAAGTTACAGAAAAGTCTCTCCCAAACCAAACCAGAATAAACTAGTTTAAGCAGCAGTTGCGTAACAGATGTGTTTACTTTAGAAAATAAACATTGGAGTGTCTATGCAAGATTTTCTTTCTCAAGTTACAGAAAGATAAAGAATATAAACTACACTATTCATGCAGAATAGAAAAACAGTTTTCAAGGTCTTTCTTTTAATGTAACGCGGAAGTGAGAGGTCAACAACGGCTGATAGAGGGGAACAATAAACAGAAAGAAGACGGGTTGAGAGGAGCAGGACAAATGGTGTATAGAGGGTTGAAATGGAGTGAATCACCTTTTACAGGGTCCTGCCTCGTGCTCCTGGGTGATTGAACAGATCAGTTGGGTTCAGCCTGACGGAGTGAAAGAGACAGAAAGAGAGAGGGAGACAGAAAGAGAAAGATTTATCAGTATATAGCGATGTGATCCTTCTACCGTATGTTCCCAAAGTAGTAAATCAAAGTGTGAACATCTGCAGGGTAAAAAGGTTGGGTTTATCCACACTGTCAAGGTGACTGTTAAACCGTTAGAGGTTAACTTGTGTTCAGAGCACAAAAACTGCAAAATTCTGGAAATTAAAAGAAAACGTGAAGTAATTTGTAAATTGCTAAAATTTGAGATTTGTTACCTTGACATTCCTCAGAAAAACACCTTGATATGTCAATTACAAAAAGAAAGCTGAAATCCCTGATTAAAATTGTTTATGTTTTAGCCTAATTCCATTTGTGTGACACTTTCTACGCACAACCTTCCTGCTTTCTCCACCCAAAAAGTTATGCTTTTGTGGCATTGTCTAGCTAAAGGTATTTCATAGCTGCCGTACATTTTCTAAAAGGACCAAAAAGCTAATTCAAAGAAAGGTTTGTTAACACATTTTAATATTTTTTGAGAAGTAAATCGGAAAATTGCTGTCAAGTGGACTTTAAATGTACTTAAAAATAAAGAAATTAGACCTGACGAGAAAAGTAAATTAAAGAAAAATTGCAATATCTAATTTTAAGAACTGAAAAGCTCCTCAATAATTAAAGAACAGGACTGTGGAGAAAACTTTACAAGTGAAAATAGTTCAAGTTAGTTTTGAACATTACAAATATTTTCATATTTTCAAACTAGACTCAGATAAGATCCTTTATTTAGATTATGTGAGAGAAGACAATTTGAAAGGTCATTTGAAATGTTGAAGGTGCAATGTGTAAAGATTTTAGTACAAAAAATATTATCAACAGAATGTAAAGAGGTTACAGTGTTGACGTTATGTCAAAGACATCTATGTATAGTGTTGCAGATATATTTACTGAACTGAGCATGCTGACAAGTTAGACACAGCCCGTCCTGTCTTTTTATACCATTTGTTCCTCGAGAGGCAATTGATATTCACATATTTTAGGCACATTTTCCAAGTATCTCATGACAAAATCTGTGCAACGGCAAAATTTGACAAAACTACCTCATTTGCTGAACTAAATGGGATATAGAGGACGAAACAAAATTGCAAGCAATTTTATTGTTTCTGACACTTTGGATTTAATCCAATAAACAAACTGAAAACATATAGCGACCGTTCAGCCCCCATTGGCACAGAAAACAAAGACCAACGCCAAAATTATAAGATAGCAGTGTTTGTTTTGAATTTTTATTATTATTTTTTTAAAGTGTGTTTATTATGTTCTTCCAGTAGTTGATGTGACACAGTAGCCAGGTCATGAAAGCATTTAATATGTCCTCTCCCCGTGTGGAATCAGGGAGGTCTGTTGGGGGGAAAAGTGGCAAACAGAAGTTGTGTTTGTTTCTGGCAACAACAACAACAACAACAACAGAACTACAGAAGAACGGTGTATTTAGCATGAACAGTGATAACCACCATGACTGAATAAAGGCCCAGTTCAGAGCTAATAGCTTGTATCCAGATGTATCTAGATTGTGTTCAGATCCATTTCAGACGGCCTGCAGAGTGCATCTCAAATGTGACTCAATTCTGAGGAGATTTTGCTTCCCTGCTCACATATGATTATATCTGTGGAAACACTGAATGCTGCAAAACAGAAGAAAAAAATCATCAGACTGCAGTGGCTATTTCGTATTACCAATTGAATAATAAAATGTCTGAATGATGCTGTTTTGAAGCTATGCCATCTATATGCACACTGTACTTCAAAGCTGAATATGTAGTTCTTCAGTACATCTGTGGATGCATTCACATTTTATTAACTAGATATCAACATGAAGCTTCCCCTGCTAAATACATATATTAAGACAATTAGTTTTTGTAATACAAGTTTTCTGAAATGATGTGTAAATATGCAAATGAGGCATTGTCTTATTAAATATGCAACATACTAATTTACATACATTTCCAGAACAGAAAGTTGAACATTGGATGATATATGAACAAACCCCTCTGCAAACACTTTCAGAATAGGTTATAGATAGGAAATATAATGAAACTGGAATGTTTGGTGTAGGTACAGTCAGGGCCATAAGTATTTGGACTGTGACACAATTTCTCTAATTTGCCTATTTACACGACTGCAATGGATTTTAAATAAAGAAGTCAATATGTGGTTGAAGTGTAGACTTTCAGCTTTATTTCAATGGATATAACAAAAATATGGTATTAACTATTTAGGAATTACAACCATTGTTACACAGTCCCCCACATGTTCAGAGGTTCAGAAGTAATTGGACAAAATAACATAATAGTGAATATAATGATTATTTTAAATACTTGGAGGAAAGTCCTTTGCACTCAATGATTGCCTTAAGTCTTACACCCATAGTCATCACCGAACGCTGAGTTTCCTCCGTTGAGATGCTTTGCCAGGCCTTTACTGCAGCCTCCTTTAGTTACTGCTTGTTTGTGGGTCTTTCTGCCTTCAGATTTATCTGAAGTAAAAGAAAAGCATGCTCGCTTGGGTTGAGATCAGGTGACTGACTTGGCCATTGAAGAATTTTCCATTGAGAAGCTCTTGGGCTGTTTTCACAGTATGTTTTGGGTCATTATCCATCTGTACTGAGAAGCGCCATCCAATCAGTTTTGCAGCATTTGGCTGAATCTGAGTAGATAGTAAAGCCCTAAACATCTCAAAACTCATCCTGCTACTTCTATTAGGTCTGACATCATCAATAAAAACCAGTGACCCAGTTCCATTGGCAGCCATTCAAGCCCATGCCATAGCACTGCCTCCGCCATGTTAACCAGATGATGTGGTTTGCTTTGATATCAGGAGCCGTTCCTTTCCTTCTCTACACTTTTCTCTTTCCATAATTCTGGTACAAGTTAATCTTGGTTTCATCTGTCCAAAGAACCTTCATCTAAAACTGATCAGCTCATTCAGATGTTTTCTGGCAAAGTCTAATCTGGCCTAGTCTTCAGTGTTCCAGTGGTTTGCACCTTGTTGTAAACCTTCTGTATTCAGATTCATGAAGACATCTCTAGATTGTAGACATTGATAATGACACCCTTACCTCCTCCAGAGTATTCTTGACCTCAGTATTCATGTTATGAAGGGTTTTTCTTCACCAAGGAAAGAATTCTGCTACATCTACTTTACATGTCTTCCGTGGTCTTCGGGCCTTTTGGTGTTGGTGAGCTTGCCAGTACATTCCTTATTTTTAGGAATGTACCAAACTGTTGATTTGGTCAATCCTAATGTTTCTGCTATCTGCCTGATAGGTTTGTGTAGTTTGTCACCTTTTAATGGCCTCCTTCACTTGCATTGACACCTCTTTGGTCCTCATGCTGAGAGTTCCCTGGACCAGCTACCAAATGCAAATTCAACATTTTTAATCATCTCCAGACCTTTTTATCTGGCCACACCTGGCCATAAAACCATTTGTAAGAGAACTGTCCAATTACTTTTGAGCCTCTGAAAATGTGGGGGACTGTGTAAAAATAGTTGGAATTCCTAAACGGTTAATGCAATAGTTTTGTTATATCCATTGAATTAAAGTTGAAAGTCTACACTTCAACAACATATTGACTGCTTCTTTTCAAATCTGTGTAAAGTCGTGTGAAGAGGAAAATAAGAAAAATTGTTTCACAGTCCAAATATGTATGGCCCTGACTGTATGTGCTTCTGAAGTGGACATTTCTGGCTTTGAGAAAAAGACTACTTCTGAGAAAACGGCCTTTAAAGATAAGTAATGTAGAATTCCTTACATTTTGCAAGACACTACAGGTGATTAGGCTAATAATGCTTAAGAGTGCAAGATCCAAGATTGGGAGCATTTCAATTGCCTGTTGATGGCTCTCAACATGGTGTAAGCGAGAATGTGGCTCACAGCTAACGGTGCAAACAACGCAAACTGCGACGAAAGTTCTGACAGAGGTAACAGTGTTCAGTGAATGTTAAATATAGTTAAATTTAACTAATAGCCTAGATATCACCATGATATACACTGAAACAAGGTTTTAATATGCAAATGAGGCATTATCTAATGCTAGCTTTTGGTGAAGACTCAAATAGAGGTAGTAAAATAAATTTATTCATATTTTTGGATGTTTTCTTTGTGGTTATGGAAGCGAAATAGCCCAAACTCTCAAAATGTTTGAGTGCAGGAAGACATTTTGTTTTTGCCTGTAGTGTCTCACCTTGAGAATATGGTTGTGTATGAAAACAGTTTACTTAGCAGGGACTCAAAACAGTATTACAACAAAGCTTATGAGTCATCACAAAAACAAGTGATATCAATTAAGCCCAGATTCACCTCAGTTTAACTATCCAAACTGAAAGTTAAAATTATTACGCACATCTTTTATTAAAAATGGCTGTTACAATTTGGAGACGTCATGGTTCAACCCAGCAAGCAGGGTTTGGTGATCAGCAGGCCAAAAGAGAAAATTGGTAATCAGAATTTTGTCTTCCCCTTAATTTTTGTGTTTCTTTTGGATGCATTCCCACCCATATTTTGTTCTTTTCACTCGTTATCAGCTAACCAGTAAGCCAGTTACAGACACTCAAACTTCAATAAGAGAAAGAAAAAAAGGTAACAAACATCAAAGCAGGCAAACATCGATGAAAAGTTCAAAACCACCACAAATATCACAGATTATATTTCAATAATATTGTATTAGATTAAACAATACTTGCAAAATTTGCCCCCTGAAATATGTATTTAGTACATAATATAGATTGTTGCTTCACCCATTAATATAAACACATACTGTACATGCACGCCTGACATACTCGTTTGTTTACTTCAGGATGTTCTTTATTTTACAGTACTAAGTCTGTTTTTAAGCTTTAAAAGGACATTTTATTTGCAAAATCATTTTTGTTATCAGGTTTTATAAAAATATGAAAGCTAGTTATCACTTTTTTTTAAATAGAATAAAGCAATAAATAGATTTATAGTTTTGGAGTATTTTAGAGGAATTTGCACATACTAAATCAGTTATGTTTTTCAATGAGATTACCCAGTAATATTGTAGTAAGGTATTATAATTGTTTCATGTCATGAACCTCCATGCTATTGCTCGTAGACTCCATCACTGTTTTTGCCCTTACTTTAACTCATATTTTGACAAGTTGCATTTCTATGACCGCTTGAAAATTCTGAGGGTCACTCAACTTGCCCCGCTCCCATTCATGCATGCTCATGGCTCAGTGTATATTGACACGCACTCAAACACAGACTTTGTGACTAACACTTAAATGTAGGCCTGTCAGTATTTCACTTAGTTCATTCTCATCAGACGTGCACTTAAAGTTAACACACATTTGCCACATTCAGTACGCGGTAAGACCAACCTGCTCTTCATGGTGCCACTGTGTGTGTGACTGTCTATGCTTTGTATGTTGAATGTGTGTCAAAAAGACAGTGGACTGTTTGGCTCTGGACCCACTGAACAGTATGTTCTCATAGTGTGTGTGTATGTGTGTGTGTGTGTGTGTGTGTGTGTGTGTGTGTGTGTGTCGTGCGTGTGTGTGTGTGTTCTGACACAACTTTGCAGGTGTGTTAGTGAGGTAAAAATTAATGCTGAGTATAAGGATGGGTGTGGTTAGAGTAAGTGCTCAGGAACTAAGGGGGTAGGAAGTGGGCAAGGAGCTATTGCACCCCCACACTTTATGCCCCTGCCCCGATTTGATGTTGCGATTGGTCCCATTGGAAGATGTTCTCTAGTTAATCACTGGTACTTCCTAGCTCTCATTCCAAATACAATGAATGCAGCAATTCAATTTTTTTATTTTGAAAGCAAAAATAACTAAAGAGGCCAATTCCTCCTCCCCTCCTTCCCGGGGCCCTTGCTAGGACCACACCCATCTTCCAAACCTGCCTTCATTTTGATCTCCACTACACATCTGTAAAGTTTCATGACGGCATCTGGCACGCTATCGCAGTGAGAAAATTGTTCCACAGACAGACATATTTCAACACATGGCAAAGTACTCATATCCTAGTGGTACTTCCTGCTGCAGTAGGCATGACCCACCCTACACTGCCTCTGATTGACTTACCCTGATATTCTTACCCTAATCCTAACCAATCTCACTCATCAGTCTTTACAAATTGAAAACAATACTAGGCGCGGGTAAACAAACTTGTTATTTATTCTCTCCTACCAATCTGCAAAGATGCAACCAGTGACTGTTGATCAACTTTATACCCAGATATCAATCTGGGGCTTTCTATTCAAACAAGACTCGAGAGTCTACAGTAATTCTCAGCTCTGTAAAGGCTGAACCATAGACTGTAAATAAGAAGCGGACGTAGTCTACGATCATGTCTAGAAGGTAACCCACAAGTTGCAAAACTTTCACGAGATGGTTGAGGTTATAGGCATTGACCTTGAATGGTTATGGTTAGGATAGGTCGTTGGGCAGTGAGTCTCGTGGGTTACCTTCTAGACACGAGAGGGTGGAGCTAAGTTCTACCGAACGCTAAATAGGAAAAATTTTAGGCGACCAAAACATAAACAATTAACTTCTATGAACTGAAAACACACTGTGAAATGGTTAAAATTCTAAGAAGAAAACACAAACAACTCCCCAGATCGGACAACGTCGTGGCAGCAACCTGTCAATCTCAAGGCAGCCACGCCCTATAGCATACACTGTTTTATCATCTATTTTACTCTAAATGGGAGCATATTTTACTAAATGAACATAACGCTAAATTGAAGAAGACTTGAAACTAGCCATTGAGATCATAAACTCATGTTAACAATGTTTACTGAGGAAATAAATCTAGTGAGAAGTAGGGTCATTTTCTCACAGACTTCGATACAATCAGACTTTTTGCAACCAAAGGAGTTGCCCCCTGCCGGCCATTATAAAGAATGCAAGTTTAAGGCATTTCCACATTAGCTTCACTTTACAGAACTGGAGGTTGTCGCCTGGTTCTTTGAGCTTAATTATCAACATGTTAGCCAGCATGCCAACATGTTGATGTTTAGCAGGTATAATGTCAGCAGAGGCTGATGGGGTGTTTTGTCATAAACCAAAGTATTGGATAAAATATAGATTTTGGCCTGAGGATTGCATTAAAGGAAAGGTCAGGGGATCACCAAAGCTGCCAGTATTCATCCTCTGGTCACCATGAATGTCTGTTTCAAATTGTACAGCAACCCAGCCTTTAGAGCCATGACGCTGATGATGGATTCATTACAGGGAGTATTCATTTTTGATTGCTAAAAGGATTTCTGAAATTGAAATGGTCATCTGTGACAGTTGTCATTATTGGGAATGCTTGGGGAGTATGTGATACTGAGTAAAATACATTGATGTATGCCATTGTTCCAGCAGCGTTTTTGAACTTTAACATGAGTTGTAGCAGATGAACTATTACTACCTCTGGCAACTCGTTAGTGCTAAGCTAATTGCTGATGTTTGGTGGAGAAGGGGGGGTTAGGATCTGAGGGGAGGAGCTAGGCTAATGAGGGATTAGACAGACGTTGTTACCCTGTTTCCTTTTGATGGGATTACTGCGCTATGGGCTATATGCTGGTTGGCTTTTAATGATGGTCGTTCTGGTGTCATTGGAAACAACATCAACTATAAAAGATGCCCTGGGCAAGAGAGAAGAGGAGAGAAAAGGAAATAAGAGGAGAGGAGTGCAGTGACACTGTGAGGTTTAGTTAATTAACCCCTATTCTGCACCGATGCTGCTCTCTGCTATCACCTCGCTGTGGGAGACGCAGAGTGCATTAAAGGGTAGTTTCACTGAAAATACTGCTGCAAGAATACTAACATTTCACACTGCAACACATCCAGAGCTTGTGTAAAATTCTGATGCGAGTCCCCATCCATAAAATGTGAAAGCTGCATGAGCAAAAAGGTATACATGTTGTGAGAAACATTCAGATCATTGGGAGTTGTCATGGTAGCTCAGTTCTCATTGATATGCATACCAGCTTATAATTTCAGCTCTGGTGATTCTCAGAACAGGATGAGTCACACCTACCCAACTTCACTCTCCATTACTCCTCGTTCTCAGAGCTGGATTGTGAGAACTTGAGACTGAATTTATCTACATTTGGAAGACAAAATATTTACTTTGTGTATTGTTTGCACTGCTCACTCAGATTTGACCGTGTTTCACTGTCTTCAATGACAAATACTTGCACAGAGGAAAACCTC
This sequence comes from Ophiodon elongatus, assembly GCA_016806645.1. Taxonomy (NCBI): domain Eukaryota; kingdom Metazoa; phylum Chordata; class Actinopteri; order Perciformes; family Hexagrammidae; genus Ophiodon; species Ophiodon elongatus. Next base: position 1,506,963 of record JACSYO010002145.1, read on the forward strand.
ATAAACCAAACAGATAAGGCTCCAATAATCAATAATATCTATATTAACAGTGGATCAAAACAAATGTTACCAGCGTTGCTGGTTATGACAAACCCACACAGAATTATCCCCCGACTCTGCAGTTTGATTGTTAGCCTGTTTTACCTCATTGCTTTGGTTTTACTGCACACAAATTCTGTTCTAATTAACTTATTTTCCATCCACAGCAAGTAAGCAGTGAAAACAATATGCTGCTTGCCACTATGTCAAATTTGCTTCAAAGCCATACATGTCCGTTCTATTTAACACAGCGAAAACAAAATGGTCGCAGTTTTAAACACATTGGGAATGGGAACTACTTTGTTATGTTTTGGCAACAAAACTATTTGGTTAGTTTTAGGAAGAGATAGGAAGAGTAGTTAAGGTTAAAATAAGGCAGGCTGTTCTCATCCAGCGATCGTAGCTATATCTGCGAAAGAATGATGTGCTGTAATTTGTAGATATCCCACAAAATCAGTTCGTATGTAATCCACCCCACCATGAACCTGGAAATATGAAGACTGCAAAACCCCCACTGGGCAGGAGGGAGGGCCAGTAGATAGGTCAAACAAAAAGCTATCGTTTACTCAGGAGATTGGTGATTGTTGAAGTCGACGTTGATTTATTTGTCACATAACTTGCATTTTTCAGTAACGGCATTTCAGTAATTATTTCAACCTAAACCCTAACTAAGTAGTCTTGTTGCTTAAACCTAACCAAGTATTTCACAATATTTTTTCAAAACTTAACCAAGTAGTTTTGTTGCCTAAACCTATTTCAATATTTTTTAGTTATTGCTTTTAGTTTTGTTGCCTTCATCTAATAAAATTGTTAGATTAACAACTTAGTCTGTGATATCATAAGGACCGTTGTATGAGGATATGTTGAATAAGTACGATTGTTATGTACTTAAGTAATTGACGTAGTTATGTCCAAACTTTGGAATAACGTTTTCACTTTGACCTTTGGTTTCACATGGGACACGACACCGGTCTCCTGGGTGAAAGTCCTGTTTGTCACTCTTTATAATCTGACTTAGACACCACCACAGCATACACTTTATAAAGGTATTCGCCACTTCCAAGCTGGATACACACTACAGGTTTAATCTGAATATGCATAACATACAACCCGGAGGATAAATGTGATGCCATAGCAACCACGTAAGGCTCCTCCTGATTTGGGCCCAAAGGAAAGAGGAAGTAAGAAAGAGATGAGTAAGCTGAGTCCCAGTGTGAACCAAACTGACTCAACAAATGACAAACTTCACTTGTCAATATTTGTATTATAGATGCTGCCTAAGCTTTGCATGTATAACAGTCTCTCTCTCTCTCTCTCTCTCTCTCTCTCTCTCTCTCTCTCTCTCTCTCTCTCTCTCTCTCTCTCTCTCACTCTCTCTCTCTCTCTCTCTGTGTTGGTTGTATCAGTGACAGACTCGTCCAGGGACTAAATTTGCCCTCTTTGTTTTGTTTTGGGGGGCTTTAATTTAGCTGCTGTTGGAAAATTACCCATAATTGCAGCCTGCAAATGCTTATCCCTCTCTTTTTCCTCTCTAGCTACTCTCCAGTGTACACTAACTGCACACGTCAACACACACACACACACACACACACACACACACACACACACACACACACACACACACACACACACACACACACACACACACACACACACACACGCATACAAATACACACACAGACGGATACCCTCTGTAGATAAAATGGTTGCTGCTAAAGGACAGACCCACATTTTCTAACTGCCACAATTGGACACATTGACTCATTGAGACACGCACACGTTTGCATGAACACACGCACATACTCTTTCACACGTCCACCCTGAGGTTGGTAATGAGACTGGGGAAACATGATTTATGTTTCATAGTGCAATCTAATTGATTTGATTAATCACATTCTTTCTTGACTAATTAAATTACCACAACAGATTACAGAATATTTGGCCACAAACGTGCCCGGCAGCCATGCTGTTAGTGTTCAACACTGAGTTACATTACGTGTTTCTGAAAAAGCTGTGATCAATGAATTTTATGGCCAATAAATCATTCAAGATCCATTCCTAAAGCATAGTTTGTGCTTTACAAAACATACATCTGAAAAATCCCTAATGCATTTATTTGTTTCAGTACAAACTATATGCCAGCGTAGCCAGCTAGTCAATATGTATGATGCAATATGTTTTTGTGCAGATGGCTTGGATTAGGATACTCCACATATGCTCATGATTTTATATAATAAATACACTAAGTAATGCGTACATTCTTCTCTATATTTCTCATCTTAAATCTAGTGCTATTGAGATACAAAGTTTAGATGTTGTGATCAAATAAGGACATAAAAAATTCTCTTTTAAGAGTGTTGTCCTTTGGCCCAGATAGAGATTAGCTGACCTGTCTTATCCAAGCTTAGACTGTATGGTTTTATTCCTGTGGTTTCATCTCTCATTCTCTCACAGTGAAACTCAGCGGGAATAAGAGTTGGTCTGGTTCACTCAATAACATGTGAGCCTGGAATTACACATGTATTTTGAGTAGTTTTTGGTATTAGTTTGGAGCATTTATGTCATGTTGGCCAGTCTCATTAATTTGTGTTAGATTGCTCGGTGATGGACTGGTGAAATGTCCCTATTATGGATTGGATGAGGTTGGATCCAGACGTTCCCAACTCTGAATAGGTTTAAGTATGTAAAGAAATTAATGATAAGGAAATAAATACTTACTACTGCTTTAAAGCTGCATTATGAATTTTAGAACTATGTTTTTCCAGAAGGGATGTAAGAGAATACAAAGTGAAGGAATGAATGGGAGCCACCTTAAAAGAGTATTCCCGTGTATAGTGTTGTGTTGACATAAAGTTGGGGGACTTGTTAGAGAAAACTGCAGAGGCTGAGGGTAAAGCTGCCAGTATACTCAGTCAGACCTGCTTGTTGGATGGCAACACATTTGATTTCAGACATAATCAGACAACACTTCATACAAACAATTTTTCCCAGCATAACCCAACACTAACATATCCTGACTTTTAGTCCATAGTATGAATCAAGCTCTAAAAACACCTACAGTGCAACTTGATTGTGTCTTTCGTTAGACCCTCCCTGCCTTTTCAAAATGCAGACCCACCGTTTAAAATGTAGGGCTGGCTTAAAGAAGTTGTAGTCCCTAAAGCCACATTGAGAAAACTCTGATTAAATCATTATGACATGATCAGGTTTATTTTCTCAGATTTGACAAAGCTCCCTCCAGAGCCACAGAAAACATTATAAGACTAGAATTGGTGGAGCGCCCCTTTAAACTTTATTAGCAAATGTTGTGGCTGATGGAAGCAGCACAGGCAGGAATGACCCAAATACAGACTAAAAGACAGCTGATACAATGAAGATATTTTTAATAACGTCTGACGCAACATATATGCTCTCATGTGAATCTTTGCAGTAGGTCTACACCGGCTCTGTGGGGGCCAGGAGGCAACACATGGGTCTGAATAGTGAAGCCAATGTGGACGTGCCTTAAACTTGCATTCTTTCTAATGGCCAGCATGGGGACGACTCCTCTGGTTGCAAAAAGCAAAGATTCCGAGTGTATGGAAGTCTATGAGAAAATCACTCTACTTCTCACTTGATTTATTACCTCAGTAAACATTGTAAACATGAGTTTATGGTCTCAATCTCTAGTTTCAAGTCATCTTCAATACAGCATGATGTTCATTTCGCAAATAATGGTCCCATTTAGAGTAAAATTTACCATAAAGCAACAATATGCACATAAACATAAGGATTGATGCCCAATAAAACACTACTACTTAACTACAATACTACAATTTACTAAATAATTGAGGGTTTTATCTTTTTAATTACTAAACTTAAATCATATCATCTTTATTTTCTGATTATCTCACCTTGTTCTTTGGCTGTTTTGTTTCCAATGTAATGTAGGTCAAATTCCATTGGCTTTTTGTCGGGGGAACCAGTAAGATGCTAACTTCCTGTTACGTCATCCCTGCAGCACTCTATAGACAGTGGCTTCAGGGTTCTAGACACATGGTTACAGGTTCTAGACACAGGGTTACAGGTTCAAGGCCCCAATGGCAGGCAAGTCCAGCTAGTAGATGACAGGCAAACCAAAACTCCATACAGCAACAAAACAAAGAGTTTTGTATGTATATGTATGTGGTATATGATTGGGGAAATTAAAACAAGTGTACTCTGCATGTACTATTCTTCTTTCCACATAGCACCTCAATGCTATTTACATCAATCTCAGTCTTTTTTTATGGTTGCCGGAAATCATCTATATATTGGCTTGACTATAAATGCTGTTATGAAAGGTCCTGCTGCCGTGTTGAGACACCAGGCTGCTGAGGGTTGGTGACTAAGATGGCCGTAGCACAGAAAATGGAAAATGAATTCTGTGCAAGCGTGGTGAGGAAAAAAGAAAAAGAAAAGACAGAAAAGGAAAAAGGGAACGGGAAATACAAGGAGCACGGGACTTGTGAAGTTTAGAGGTACAGCGGGACCTTATAAAGTGGGTGAAAGAGTGTGAAGATAGAGCACATAAAAAGGGAGCGGGGGATAGGGAAGATTGGAAAAGAGACTGAAGCCAAATAGAGGACTGATTGGTCTGCAGAAAGTGGAGAGCAGAGAGATGAAGGAGAAGGAAGGAAAGAGAGCGGACAGGAACGTGCAGAGAAGAGAAAAAGAGAGAGAGAAAGAAAGGGAAAGAGAAAGAGAAAGAAAAAGAAAAAGAAAAAGAGGGGGCATGTAAAGAGGTCATGGAGTGGTTATGAAACCAACTCTGACCTAATCTGGTGTGTTTATGATTCTGTGTTTTCCTTTTTTTCCAGGCACTGAGATGCAGGCTGGAATTAGACTGGGCGGTGGCTTAGGATGAGCTCAAAGAGAGAAGAGACGCAGAGACGTGGGAGCATATTGTACTGTCCCCTTTACTACGAGATACAGCTCTATACTGTGCGAGTGTGGGGCAGCGAGTGGAGGTAGGGAGGTGAGGGTTGGTCACCAACAGCTTCATTCAGATGCACCCAGCAGCACATAAAGTCACGTAATCATTAACCAGTGAATGCAGTACAAACAATAGAAAGGTATCAGGTAATTACATTTGTCCAGATGTGAAAGAGATGCTTTTCAAGTAAATTAAAATGAAAAATCCACTTCTCTGAGTTGGTAAATTATATGTTCATTCTGTAAATTATGGCCCCATAAAATAATAAATCGAGTATGCTTCAGGGCGTGGCTATCTTGTGATTGAAAGGTCGCTGCCACGGCGTTGCCAGGTTTGAGTGTTGTCCGTGTTTTCTTCTTACAACTTAAACCCATTGACAGTGAGATGGCGACAGTCAAAAAGCCTAAATTGTCATGTTCAGTATTCGGTTGTAATAAGCTCCACCCTCTCGCGTCACTTCTGGTTGCAAAAAGCTACCGACAGCTATTAAAGATAGCGACAGCCAAAAACCAAAATGGCGATGGTCAAAAAGCCAAACTCAAGGCTTCAAAAGCCGTCCACAGACTGGGCAGTTCAACCTAACAGAAGAGTGTCTGCAATTCATCAATTGTACTGTACAGCGTAGGTTGCTGCCTGCCATTTTTATTTTTAAAGCTGGGTCTACTGCATAAAAACAATTGCGGGCATAACGAAGGATTGTTTGGCAAAAAAGTTGAACCCGGCTCTACTTTTGCCACAATGCATTACCACCCGGCAAGGCGTGGCTAATCAAATACGTGCAAGAGCACAATCCTGTTAGATTACTTTGCAACGTGGACACTATATTTCTACTGTTTACTTGGCATTTATTGAGTTAAAAGATGACATTTTGAAATTTGTAAAATTATGTTTCATAGTATTATAAACTAGCACTGTATCCTACAAGATTACGTTACGATGTGTATGTGTACATTCACATACATTTTAAACAGCACTGTCATTTACATTGAAATGAAAAAAAAAGTCTTAAAAGATTTGAAACATGTGGTTAAGATTGTTAAATTTAATCAAAATGCTTGCTCAGGTTTACTAATAAACTCTATGATTTGGCTTAAAATTACTTCGAAATTGAAACTAATAAAAAAAAACGCAATGAGAGTACTTGGTTAGTTTTAGGACAATAAAAGTATTTTGTTCACATGGGACACAAACTGAAGTCTTCTGGGTAAAAGCTCTGTTTGTTCTGACCCATCCGCTACATTTGTTAAATTACAAAAGTAGATATAATCTACGACAAAATACGTTTCCATCTCAATTGAATTCACAATGCAGTTTCGTTGTATAGGAACGTCATTTTTAAGATACAGGGCTGGTTAAACGGCTGACAGCCTTCTAAGTATAGAAGGTGTCATATGTTGCACTCTTAGGAAAACATGTGATTTGTGATTTAGGGCTATATAAATAAACTTGACTTAATTCTAAATTATTTTAATGATTTCACTCTCCTGTCATTGCGCTCGCCTTCTTTCTGTGTCTTGCTTTGTCTTTTCTTTGTTTGCTCTTGTCTAATACTGCAGCCATGCTTCACACTGAATTATAGATTCCAGTTGACCTGCTACCTCCCCACTTGGATATGAGAAGTGCTGCTTTTCTGCTGCATCGTCGTTGCATATGGATTGTTCAAGAGAGTCAGTGATCTTCTCATCCTAACTAAACCGCAGACAATGTGACACTAATGCTCATTCAATATGCTAATCTTTGAATCCAACCTAAACACGAGTGACTATGAACAACTCTTTCTCAAAGCTATGAGAATGTGACGGAAAAATATGCAAATCTGTGATGTTATAAAGATCTCAGGAGTTTGTCCACTGACAATTTAATAACAGCCTGTGAAATTTACTGTGAATTTATCCCATTACAGAGACAGCGTGCAGATTGGTTTGTAATTATAGGGTACACTAATAAGGTATGTTGATTGCATGTGCTTGGTATGTATGAATGTACACAAGGAACAGACTCAAGAGAGATCCACAGAAGGCTGAAGAGATCAGTAGAAGAGAAGCAACAACCAAAGTACTTCCTCTTTGAATCATCTTTGTTACAACAGAACTATCCACGGGTCTCCTGTAGGTTTAATCTTGGGGTTAAGACAAAGATTTGGTTATAGAAAAACCTGCTTGTTTTGGTTGTTAAATAGTTGTAGGGGTTGTATTTCCTTTGCCCTGTTTGGCACCATTTCGAAAGGGGTTATCACTTAGATAACACCCAAATTGTGCTTATCTCTTCATAGCTGTTGAACATGCCCTGATAATCACACTGGCAAATCGCACGGCGTCCAGTCTCAGATCAGTCGGCAGAAAAAATGCTGGCATTGTACATTTCTGCAAACCACGTATATGTTTCATATCAGCCTTGTATTACACTTTCAGAAACGTACAATCACGTCGTTAAGGTTATGAAACAAGTGGTTCGGTTTAGGCAACACCACTACTGCTAGAAAAAGGATCATGGTTTGTGTTCAAATAATAACGTAACAATGCAACTAGCGTCAATAAATAGCAACAGCCCTTCGTGGACTTTCTTACGTAATGTTATGTAACAAGTGTAACATTATGTTTCTAAAAAAATAAAACTCATTACTTTTCTGTCAAATTTACGTTTTCTTGTTTCTTTGACCCATCCACCACACTTTCCATCACCCTCAATGGACTTTCTGGGTTGTTATACGTAACTTTTAATAACGGCCGTTCGATAAACTAATTCACTTGCTCTGACCGAATGCAAAAACGTTGACATTCTACATATCCGTGGTTTGGAGAAATTACCAATGCCAACCTTTCTTTCGTGGCGACTGGGTTGCCGAGTCACCGGTGATGAACCAGCTCCAGGACGTGTCTCTTAACATCACGCACTGCAGCACAGACTTTCTTGTATTTAGTGCTAAGGACTTGATTTACAATAAAGTAGAATAACCATTTTTAACCCAAAAACCTTAAAGTCACAAGATGAGCCAAATATTTTCAGTATGACGTCACGATTTGGTTAAGCTACGTATAACAGAATAGAATAGATGCTACTCAAACATGCTAGACATTTTTGCCTCGTCTGCGAAATCATCATACCATTGTGGTAAGTGGGTTATCGTAACAGTGACATATTTTGGAGAGGCACCAAATGTTCCCTGTTCCATGTGTCATCACAACCTCTCATCACATCGTGATTATATCAGCTGAGGGATCATGCCAAGCCGGTGTAATATGAGCCCTGCGTTGTGCCTTGTTCGGGAGCCGTATTAATTCATTAATGAACTTGATAGAGGGAGAGTATGCGCGTGTGTGTGTGTGTGTGTGTGTGTGTGTGTGTGTGTGTGTGTGTGTATGACAGAAAGAGGGAGAAAGAGCGACAGTTTCATGTTTGCATGTTTCCAGTGTGTGCGTGTTGCAGTTTCTGGGAACCAGCGAAGAGGCTTACCAAGTTCGCAGACTGTCTGGGAAAAAGCATAAACAGTGGTGTTTCAATGCTTTCCTCTGTCCCCTTCTGCCCACATCTGACTGAAAAACAGCTCTGCTCGCAGGCTTGTGGGTCTGCTTCACTTTCTAGTGAACAAAGCCAAAACGGACAACACTTCTCCAGCAGCATTTTTTCTAATACAACAGACCAACATATTGCACAGGAAGCCTGCACCCTCATGGAAAATTCTGATCTGTAATTCCTTTCATTTATTCCCTCAATTATAATATTAACCTTCCCTGGGCTGACATTCAGCCAGCTACCTTCAGTACAGCTTGATTAAATGTTTATCATTTTCATATGACGTGCATGCACTTCACAACAGGCTGGTTTGAATTCATGTGTCTCATGTGCCGTTTCCTGCAGGGAAAAGGCCAACTAACTACCTTCAGGTTTTTCTGTCTGCTCCCTCACAGGGCCTCTTCAACCCCCACCCTCTATTCTTACACACAAACGCACTAAATCTCTCTCTCACACACACACACACACACACACACACACACACACACACACACACACACACACACACACACACACAGACATGCGGATGTGCACACACACAAAGATGCACGCATTACTGTGCACACAATCGGTATGACACACGAGAACGCGTAGAAACACACACACACACACACACACACACACACACACACAAACACACGCACACATTCCTACCCGCTCGGCTGGGACGGTATGTGAAAAAACCACAGGCAGGGAGAGGTAGAGAAGGCCAGGCCTCCACTCTTACTGATTACTGCAGGAGAGGAGAGGAGAGGAGAGAGGAGGCTGATACTCCTCTCACAATGTCCTCGACACACATAAGCACACATGCATGCGCACACACACACACACACACACACACACACACACACACACACACACACACATATATATAGAAAGAGACAGAGAAACAATAAATCTCTCTGCTGGCTGCAACACTACTGTATGCACAAATGCAGACAACAGTACATGCACATTACCACACATTAAAAAAATCAGATGCTCATTCACAGAGATACAACACCCTTTCAGAACACACACACACACACACACACATACACACACACACACACACACGTATGTGCATCTTTCAGCCTCAAAACGCACAGTGCGACATACATTAATGCTTTTACAGCCCCCACTCTCGGACAAACATTTACAGAGGCTCCCCTTCCTCCACACCTCTCCACCCTCTTAAACTCCTGTTCTGACACCCCTGTGTTTATGGAGCCACGCTCACACACTCCCATGTGTAACACTCAGACCTTCCACAAACTGTACAAGCTCTGTCACACACCGCCACACCACAGTGTACACCCTCACAGTCCAGGTTGTGCTGTATGTTGCCATGCCAACAAATGCTGCTTTTCCATAATCTACATTTCTTTGTGTGTGTGTGTGTGTGTGTGTGTGTGTGTGTGTGTGTGTGTGTGTGTGTATTACATTAGATTTGAGATAGAAAGAATTTAGCTTTTTTTTCTCCATTTTTCTAACTGTGGTATAGAATGAAAATGGCACTTCAAAAGGTAGTATGGCAGCTGTTTGAGGTCAATAATCAGAGACAGAAATATGTTCATGTACAGTACTCATTTATTTAGCCTGTTAGATCTTCATTTTGAACATGTGTCACAAATGAAAATAATGAAAGTAATATAATCACCTCACTTCAACATCCCAGTCACAATGTACATTTCGATTGTCTCAAACATTTTAAATTCTCAAGCTGTCTTTCTTCTCATTTAAATCTCTAAATCTCCTTTATTGGTAGGATTTCCATCTACACCCATCCTGTCAAATAAGCTTGATGCATTTGTAGAGTAACAAGACTAAAGGCCTTTGCACACCAAGTCCATATTTTTCAAATGTGTCAGCTGATAAAAATCCTTATGCATAGAAAGCTTGCACATAGAGTCCGATGTCTTTTTGACTCATTATGAAAATTCACGATACAAGACAACACTGAATTAATTACATGAGTGCAATGTGTAGCACTAGTCCCAAACAGGGATAATGAATGACATTAGCATGAAGCTATCGTTTTCGTCTATCATATGTTTTGCGACAATCCCAATACCAAGCTGTTCTGCAATCAATTGCCACAATCCATCTTTAAATTATGCATCTCTGTATGCTTTACCTTGTATGTCGTAAAATGCTTTGTGCTGGGAGACAAATGATGTCTGGATGATGTTTCCATTTTTGTTTTTTATGGTGGCTCTGAGTGGTCAAACCACTTAAAAACAACACAGAAAATCAAACCTTATAATTAAAGTTTCCAAAACTTTAATGATGGACGAAGGTTTTGGAGACGGTGTGTAAACGTGAAGTGTTTACACACAAAGTGAGGATATATTTATTTTCAAAAAGTGAGACAATTTCGAAAGTGTGACAATTTCAGACAAAGAAATGTGAACTTGGTGTGCAAAGGCCTTAACGGGTCAGTGTGTTTATTGGCAGAAATGCAATATAATATTAATAAGTATGTTTTCTATAGTGTAAAATCACCTGAATTATTTTGTTTTTGTTACCTTAGAATGAGCCATTCATATATATATATATATATGTACTTATGGAGTGGGTGTTTTTCCCAGAGATGGCCACCATGCTTCCAGAGTAGCCCAGAACAGACAAACCAAACACCGGCTCGAGATGGGACCATTTGCGCTTTCACGTCATCCACCAAAGTTCTCCTCCACGCTTGGCCCACAGGGGAAGCTTCAGTTGGTTTCAGCATCACCGCTTGATGCCACCAGATCCTACACATTAGACCTTTAAGAGTCTACAACCACACTATAGTCTCTGTTATACTGTCTTAAGTCAAAGCAATACTTTGAGTTAAATGCTAACACCAGCATGCTAACATGCTTACACTGGCAATGCCAATATGCTGATGTTTATCAGGTAGCTCATAACTTCTACCATGTTCTCCAGCTTAGTTTGTCATTTTGTTAGTTAATTATCTCAAAAAACATCAACTGAGACTGATTAGAATGTCATTAATCTGCAAGTAATAGTCATAAACTAAGGTATTGACAAATTCTCATTTTTGACCTGATGATAGTACGAGATCAAAAGTGAGGGGATCGCCAAACTCATTGTAGACTGTATCAGATTTCATGGCAATGCAATTCAAAAGTTGTTGAGACGTCTCACAAATAACTGAAAATGTCAACCTCACGGTAGCACTATAGGCAAAGTCGATGGATCACCAACGGGAGAGGGGATTCATCTTCTGGGGACCATGAATGTCCCCAAAATGTTATCACCATCCAATAAGTGTTGAGATATTTCATTCTGGACCAAAGTGGTAGTCTGACTGGCCCCACATTGCATTACCTAGAGCCATGCCACTACTGTAGCTAAATATCCATAGTAGACAACCACACAAAGACCCACTCCACATGTAATACATTATGTGGGAAGATTAATGTGTTCCATATATCAGGCTGTGTCAAAACATTGGCTCAGTGATCACCGAATGGTTTCTGTCCACTGTACTGGCAAAACAACAGGTGCTAAAGTGCACACACACACACACACACACACACACGTTTGTACAACCCTAACACCAACCTTAACCATAATCTAATTCTAGTTTTATCCTAAAACCAAGTCTTAACCTGCAAAAGTGTAGAGGGGCCAAAATGCTTCGCTTTCCAAAAATGTCTTCACTGTCTGAAATTCAAGCTAGTCCCCATAGAGATTGAAATACAAGATCACACACACATACACATTGAGACATATTTTATTTGTCCTGTTGCTGGCTAAGTTCTTTGATGTAAAATGGACAGTAAAATGTCCTCTCAAGCGTTCATGTGTCCCCAATAAAACATCTGCTCCAGACAGGTTCTCCCTTCATCCAGCGGCCTGATCCTCTCCCCGAAAACAGAGCTCCTTCTTTGGCGGCTTTATGTCTCCCTGGGTTCTCCATGTCTCCGTCGGAGCTGCTTTGTAGCTGTTCACGTTGTTTGCCAAAATCAAAGCCAGGTCCCCCTTCCTACAGGCACTATTGATACGTCTTTTTGTCTCTTTGTTTTACTGTCTCTCCCCGGCTCTAAATCATCTTTTATTTCTCTTCTTTTCCCATTCTGTGAGTTGCTAAAAAAATTCTAATTGTCAGTAAGAATAACTCTTTGAACACAAGACATGACTTCACCTACAGTCATGAATACAGATTGAGATTTGCAGAGACGGAAAATTGAGGGTGGGGGGGAATGCTAAATTAAAGAGTTAAATGTCCAGTGTTGTCTGCAGCTCTGTGTGTTTTGTGTTGATGGGTGGAGGTGGGCTGAGGCTTGGCATCGTTCAGGGTAATGTGGCTCTGAAAGAAGAAAAAAAAATAGATCTCTGCTCCTTGCTTTCCTATCGCTCATGCATGCCGCCATTTGCATGTATATTGCAGACATAGAAATGCATATGGTTGAGAGGTTTCTAAACTCCCAAACCGTCTCTCGTCTTTCTTTTTCTTTCTCTCTCTTTCACTCTGCTCCACATCACCTCATCCCAACCGTCTCTAAATCTTTGCAAAATCTCTCCTCCGCCATTTTGTCTGATATCGTTTTCTCCCCTTTTGTCTGAATCATATTAACATACTCCTCGTCTCCTCCTCATCTTTCTTGCTCTCTTAATTTCTCTTTCTTTTGCTCCACCATTGCAGCTTTTATTGTGAGCCGTGTTATTTTTTTATTAGCAGTCTAGAAAGCGTGACATTTATGTGAACTGCTCTTGGAGTTTCTCTTCCCCATTGTCTCAGTGAGGCTGCAGACCCCAGCAGTGCCGTGGCTCCACACAGGGTCAGCTCTTGCCCCCTGTCGCCATTCATAATTCTCATATAAGCCAGCAATGAAACTTCTTATCTTCATATCAACGATCCCTGCCTTTTAATAACACGGGAAATTGCTGGTCTAGGTAGCTGCTTGCAATGAATATTATGGATCTACATCAGCTGGATTCATTAAATCATAAGAAATAAAGGAGGGGAAAATATCTCGTTAACTGTTGTTTTATGGAAATATTAAATCAGTCATTTACAAGTGACAGCGATGTTCATTTCTCCTGGTATGTTTTGTCTACAGCAAAGAAAAAAAATGCCTTCATCTGATTTCTCACTTGCATACGCAAACACACACTCTCACATGTGCAACACAGTGATGATGAGTGTGCTGAAGCCTCTAATGACCACAGAATATTTCCCCTCCCTCTGCTAAGTCTTCTCATGAGAGAAACCTGGAAACTGAACCTGTGTGTGTGTTTGTGTGTGTGTGTGTGTGTGTGTGTGTGTGTGTGTGTGTGTGTGTGTGTGTGTGTGTGTGTGTGTGTGTGTGTGTGCGCAAATGCTCGCATTAGCAGGCGCAGCTCCTGACTGATCTGTTTAAAGACACACCAGCCACTCTGATTACCGTCTCCATAGCCAGCCATAAATAATGAGATTTAGCTCAATTAGGATCCTCTTGAGGTGTAAAACAAGTGGATAGGCTACAGTTAGCCTCCAGTAATCCACACAGCTCCTGCTCGGCCCGCTAGTGGATTACAACCCCCGGGTCACTGTTTATCCTTTACGTAAACTAACTGCTGTGTGCAGTGCTCGGGCTGTGGAGCGGAGCCGAGCAGAGCAGACACCTCCTGGCCCGATAGCATCTGATCTCTCAGCTACTTGACGAACAACAGGACACTCAGGCTATCCACCACCCCCCCGCCCCCCCACCCCTCCCGGCAGCAGTACCATCACCGCCGATGCTCCATCCATCTTCCAGCTCTTACTCTGGATCTCTATCTGCACTGCTCAGACATGGGGACTGGAAGGGCAATTCAATCTCAGTAGTATCTGCTGAGAAATGGTGATGCTGTCCTGCCGCCTTATACGGTGGGTGGTGGGCCACAGGCTACACGTGTGGAACACCACACAGGAAGCCACTGATACAGATAACAATCATATAAATGTACACTGGTTTAGATTTATGGTGATCTGATAGTCACCAGTTCAGCGTCGGCACCCCTTTTTGGGAACAAGCATGAAAATGACAGTCATTGTTCTTGAACCCTTTGGATCCTGGTCTCATTTGAAAACCATTTCTATATTTATTTTAACAGGCTGTGTACTTCCAAACAATATAGTTTGTCAAAGTTTTGTATAGATTCAACTGGATGCCATCCCAAATATGGCAACACACTACATCTGGCCCGTATTTGAGCTGCTGCTCGTTACAGAGTTTGAGTGTACATTTTCCAGCTATTTTATCAAATATCTTTTATATAATCGTGACCGTTCCGACGAATTGTCTGAGGCTCAGTAGGGAGGTGAGATACTTGATGGTAACCGTCCAGGGCGACCTTCCCTATTTTATGCAGATCAGTGCAGATTCTCCATGAAGTTGAAAATCATTCACAAGGGCCAAATCAAAGTTATAATCAGCCTCTGCATTTACATTATTTTCACTGTGAAATGCAGTTTGATAGTCCAGCAATGCTCTAAGTTTGAGTTATCAATGTTTGGCACCAAACTAGAAATCAACACAGTTGTATTCATTGGCAGAAGACGAGCAAATTTCACAAGACAACTTAGCGCACAAAGCATTGTCAACATTACTCTGTGCGGGGTACAGGAGATCCATGTATTCAGGCAAGGTAATGCAATAAACAAGAGTATCGGATGACGTTGAGAGCATGCCACAGTGATGACGGAACTGCAAAGACAGTGTTAACATTTTTAAGATGACACATGTTGAATCTTCATGCGGTTTTACAAATCGCTTGCCAATCAGACATCTTTTCCGAATGATTGGCAGCTGCAAGTCTTTGCAGGAAAAATAAATAAAAAGTCTGCAGACTTCACCTCCGGAGGTTTGAGCACACCTCCACCAACAAAAAAAACGTAGTTTTGCAGAGGGAGAATGGAATGTCTCCCGGAGAGGTGTGGTCTGTCTGTCTGTTGGTCTTTTGGGCTTCCATTTTACGGCGTGTTGGTGAGGCCGACTCAGATACGGTTTCACTCCCCTTGGCAGAGCCAGGCCCCGCTGCTGACAGCAGGTTTTATTTGATGTGGACGTCCCGTGTTGGGTTTCAGAGCTGGCTTCAACATATGATCTCCATTATGACCAGAGGAGGAACGCATGCTGGCGGATGACTGGTGACTCTGGGCAGACAGGAGGGGAGGGGAGGGGGGGGGCAGGGGGGGTGGAGGAGAAGATGGAGGTGGGCCAACAGATGGAGAATGGCGTAGAGGGAGGGAGAAACGTAGAGGTAGAGAGACAAATGGATCAGGTGGACGAGACAAGAAGAGATGATGAAATGGATTAAATTAAAACCAGACAGATGTGGAGGAATAAGTGAGAAAACTAAATGGCGTTTGGTGTAAATTCAATCCAGGCTCCGATTCCTTCACATTTAGCTGTGTAGTTGAGGCAAACGTCCCTCCCCTTCTGGAGTCCCCAATGGGACCTTTTTTAAGGGAAAAATATGTACGCCGCGAGAGACAAATCCTTTTTTTCATCCTGTTGGAATTGCGCCATTGAATTACTCATTTGATATTGGTCAATTGAAAACATAATTTTGCATAGTCAAGAAAGTTGACAGTTTGTTGTAGGTTTCTCGTTGTATTATTACGTTTTGTGTGAAACCGCTCGGAGAACTACATCGCTCTTCTTGCATAACATACGTCATCAATACTAGCTAGCGAGGTACCTTCGCTTTGTTCCACTCACAAACGTTGTCTTATCTGATGTGTTTTGCCAAATGGCGTATGAATGGCACGACAATTTGTAAGTAATTTAGCATTTAATGACGCAATTCTTGCTTTTTGCATGTCAATTTACACCATGTAGCCTGTACTGAGCACAATGGAAATGCATAGGTGTGAATATGCTACGCTCAGTGCAAATGATGTCTCTAAAAATTGAGAGAGTACTTACGGGCGGTGGGAGGGGACTTTCGACCAGGAGTTTGTGTTCCAGTGTTGAGATATGTTGAAGTTACGTTAGTGACATGTTTTCCATACTTATGTTACCTTGCTTATGTCTTACTTAGTTTACTAAGTCCTTATTTTAAGCTTAACCATGATGTTTTTTTCTCAAGCTAACTAAGTGGTTTTGTTGCCTAAACTTAACTGCAGCCGTTGAACTGTAACAACGTGGCGTAAAAATGAAAAGCCTAAAATGCGTTATCACGACACGCATAATGTCCTTAAAATGTCATGCCGTTTATACGCCATCCCATGAGATCAGATTGGTTTTATCGAGTGACTCATAGTCTTTTTTTATTAGCTGGGAAGCAAAAGAACAAGCAAGACCTGTCGCTCGTGTGACTACATCACGGTACGAAAGACAAAGGCATCGTAGCTTCGAAAGAGGGAGAAAGTTGTGACGTCACATGCGATTTTTGGATGTGAAGTCTCTCTAATCACGTATTTTCACTGTCTTATATTTCAGCAGTTTTACGTCAAACTGCTAATTTCTTGATTTTTTAATCGACAAACGTGCAATTCATGGCGCTACTCAACCAGGATAAAAAAATGGTTTTCTCTTGACGCAGACTACCGCACATATTCTTTCCGAAATAAAGTCCTATGGTTTGCTTGGATTTCTGAGTCTTACAACACACAAAATAAATGTATATTTTGTTTTAGAAATGCAGATTACAAGTTTTCCCATGTGGACACTATATACCCGTTCATTTATTACATAAATGGCATCGCTATTAATGCCGTGTTATTTTTACTTTATGTCGAGCATGTCTTTAGATAATTTAAGCAAGATCACTTTCCAACTTAATGATTTTTTTCCTATTTAATAAAGTAATTTAGCCCATAAATGTCAAGATGTAAACATTAGTTACATATGAGAGCAGTTTAGCTTAATGAGAATAAATTTGTGTTTTCAGTCAAGAGATTAAGAATGACTCATCTTTTCATTATCAATACTCCACCACACAGTTCCTTAAGCAGCACACAGTCAGTCTTTACAGACTTCACATTTCATAATTTTATCAATTTTATCTGGTGTATGTCATAGATTAAGTTATACTTAATGATATCACATGTCTCACAGTCAACTTTATGAACCACTTTCAGCATTAGTTCCACTGCACTGAAAATAAGGAGGATGTATTACATTATATTTCATATAGAAAGGAAATGAAAACAACCAGCTCAGGACAATTTGTTAATCTCATACAGCATTATGCTTCATGAAACGTAATTATATGTTGGCACAATACCTGATTGTTACTTAACTAATGGCCTACTTAACTAATGCAGCCCTTTCAAATCTGGAATATGTTCTAGCTAATACATTCAAGGTGTTCGATGGCATTTGTTTCAAGCCAGAAGAATTAATTACACAGAAAGTCTTACATAGCACCTGCTGGGAAAGGTCAAAAAGATAAGTTACTTAACTATTGCAAACGGAGCTTTTGCTCAACAAATTTACAGAAGACGTCTCGTCGAGTCGGAGCACAGAAGAAATGTCTTGAGGAACACACAAAAGATTGCTTTGATTATTTCTCTCCATCTATCAAATTATTGTCAAACTCCAACTAAGTGGAGTGATAACTGACACAAATGAAGTCTGTAATATAAGCAAAGCAGTATCATTACCAGCAACACTAGCAATCAGTCGAAACAATTAGGAATCAAACCTCACACAGTCGATGTTCTGCATGACCTTCAAGGGCCTAAAATTTCACTCAAGCACCAAAAATTAATTCCCCATCATTATTTGTGCATTTGCAGGCTTTTTGCCACCATATTGGACAGCCTTACAAATGTAATTCTTCAATAATGGGTGTAAGTTGCTTATGGTATATAGCCTCCCATCTTCCGTTGTGTTGATAATAACTTGGCCTAACTCTAGCACCAATGTGTTTAATAATTTGATGGAGGATGAGGGGGAAATCATATTTAGTGGCTTTAACTGTTTTTGGGGCTCTCTCTCCGTCAAATTGAGCCTGCACACCATTCTATAATTCCTTCTTATCGGCCAGAGGCTTTAGTTATTTACTTTAAAATGGACTAATTTCTTATTCCAGCGGAGGGGGGAACGGCCGCTGACTTGAACAGCTGCTTCATGACCCAAAAAACTGTCAGTCTTTCCCTGGAATAAATTGTGGAATGTTCCATTTCGCGGCGCAGGGGTGTCGGAACCTGGGAGATACCACAAATCCGTCTCAAAACGAGCCGTCTTTCCGTTGTAGCGACATAAACACAATCACAGTCACCGTTGTAAGCCACTAAATTCTACTTGTGTGACATTTGGTGAGGTTGTGAGCCATTTTGGACACGCTGTTTCGTGTCGCTCACCCCCGCCTCTGAGAGCAGAGCTTCGTGTAGGCTCATAGTAGAATCAATTCACAGAGAGGGCAGCTTGAAACCGGCCGCTCATGCCTGTGCGCCTAGTTTGGAGAGAGTGGCGTGTCGGGCAGCTTGGAGTTTAATAGTCCGGGTAGCATCCGTGCTGTATGTACATGTCTGTCTCCCTATGTGTACGTGCATGGCTGTTACGGCTGTAAAAAAAAAAAAAAAAAAAAGACACAGAGAGAGAGAGAGAAGAAAAAAAAATGTGCTCGGAATTTTGATTTGACATGTTAAAGATCTGACTGAATCTTTGTTTTAAGCGCAGCGGAGGTTTATGACAGATGTCGTGGTGAAATAAAGTTAGTGCTCCAACCAAGTCCGCTCTGGTGGATGTGTCCCCCCATCGCTCTCCCTCTCTCTCTCTCTCTGAGCGTGTGTGAATGTGTGAATCAAAGTGACTGGCACACACACACACACACACACACACACACATAGATGTATGCGTGTGTGTGTGTGAGCATTTTTACCTCCCCAAAAAAAAAACACACTAAACTTTTCACCGTGGCAAAGCAGATCTGACACAGAAGCACATTCATTTTGACACTTGTCACACACAGTTGGCATGACTCGGATGGCTGCAAAGTTGACAGGTTTCATGCACAGCTACCTCTGTTATTTGTTCATGCTCACAAAGAAACATGAGTGCAGAAGAAGGTCTACCAGCAATTCCAGCGTTCGAGATTTCAATTGCACGATTTTCCAAATTAGGGAATCAGTTAACAACCCTTAACACCAAAATACATTTCAGTGTTGAATCTATTTTAACTGTGGCATCTTTAATATTAATAGTTTTAAATGCACCTTTACACAATCCCATTACTCTCATCTCCAGGTCATTTTTTTGCAAAGGATACACAGAGCAAGATTACATGTTCATGGTTTTCTCTAAGTGTAATCTCTGAGATGAATTATTCACAAATATACACTACAATAGACTGCCCAATCAATCCCCCTGATGAACTCTCCTTCTCCTCCCTTTAACCGTCTCTGACTGTCGCTCCTCTCTCATTACTCTGTTCATTTCCACAGCCAGTAACACACACACACACACACACACACACACACACACACATCCACGCATGCTGCTCCTGTGTGCATTAGCCTGTTTATATATATACATATATATATATATATATATATATATATATGTATATATATATAAGTGTGTGTGCGTGTGCGTGTGCGTGTGCGTGTGTGTGTGCGTGTGCGTGTGTGTCAGTGGTGGTGGCTTGTTTAATGCACTGCAGGTTGGCTCCTGCAGCAGGTCTGGCCAGATAAGAGCAGCACACAGTTTTCTACTGGGAGGGAGAGAGAGGGTGAGAGAGAGAGAGAGAGAGAGAGAGCGAGAGAGAGAGAGAGAGAGAGAGAGAGAGAGCGAGAGGGAGAGAGAGGAACATTGCCTCTTCACTCACATAAACCATTAAATTGTAATAATGGGGCCACCAGCGTTCAAACCTGGATCCATAGCGCCCCCTGTGGGTGATTAGTGGAGCAACACCCCAAGTGACAGGGGTCCTTGTTGCTGGTGGAGCTCCTGTTTGTGCGTCCTGCTGCTGCGTAGGGCACTGAAGATGTTGCAACTATTTTCCTTTGTGAAGATGAGTGAGGGAAAAGGAGAAATAATAAGGAGAGAGAGAGAGGGAAAAGGAGCTGAAGTCAAATAGAACTAGAGACCATCTTGCGACAGGATCACACCAGCAGCTATGCCAAGGGCCCCCTCCCCCTTCCCTACACCCCTACTTCCGACGCCCTTGCTCAGACCACACTCAGCCTTCATTTTGATCCCAACTGCACACCTGTAAAGTTTCGTGGCTACATCTTGCACAGTGACGCTATTGCAGGGACAAAATCCATCCACACACCTGGCAAAGTACTCAAACCTCTGTGGTAGTTACTGCTACAGTAGTTGTTTTCAGGACCACATGAGGTTATGATGACTCAATCACAGACTCACAAGGTGAAAAAAATACCAGCATCGCTGTCAGGGCTGGTGATAACTTGGAGCCGGGGCCGATAGCTTCACCACTGAGGGGACATGTCCTCAGTGTCGTTTCCGTTTTGGCCTCAGCACGTAAAAAAAAAAAAAAAAAAAGCCTTTTCCTTGCCAGAATTGTATTCCTGAAAGTGTTGAAACAGGAAAATAAAAATATATTGGTAGCTAATCAAATAATTTTGATTAGGGGTTGTGCTATTATAGTATTTGGACTCATGACCTCAGTATTGATGTATAAAATTATGGGTAAGACCCCGCTTGTCACCGCCACTGCGGCAAGAAGAACGTAAGGATTCCTTCCAGCCAGGGCCACATGGCTGAAACCCAAACCCAGATTTGCTTGATGGTGGTCCACACACTATGTTTAAAGTGCAAGTGATCTATGTGTTGTCCCAAGCTTGAGGCTGCAGGGATCATAGGGATCTCAGTTTCTTTCCCTCCGTCAACAGAGAAATACTGACAGAGAAAGTGTGGCAACAGGACCCTATTTGCATTTAATGAGTCAACATGTCAGTGTGAAAAGTACAATCCGTTCCTAATCTTTTTTGTTTTTTTCCTCCTCCGCCACGTCCACACGCTAATATGGGATCTATTTTTAGCCAGATCGGTTACACACATACACACACACACACGCACACACACACACACACACACACACACACACACACACACACACACACACGAGACCCCCTACCTTTCTCCCTCGTTCTCTCTCCAGTTCATCATCAATGGGAGCCCAGCTGCTGCCAAACTCATTCACTGAACAGAGAGCGAAGGCCGGGCTCGGTCAAGTTACTGAAGTGGCACTACAACAGTCAATTTTTCTCTCTTTACCTAAAGTGTCTGAATGTATGGCAGACAAATCTGAGCTCTGATCCAGCCTGCACTTACTGTGTGGTGGCTGAAAAGGAAGTAAAAAACATCAATTTTGCGTTCTGTGCCCAAACAACAACCAGAGGAATTGACCTGATAAGAGAAAACAACAAATAAAAAAAGGCTGCTCTTGCTCTAAAAAGTTCTCGTTCTCAATCCAAGTCGTCCGGAGATCACAAACCCTCCGATTCCTTTCACTTCATCAAAGGCTTGTACCAATTGTCATCACCTGTAGACACACTCCAGTGTTACTGGGGAGTGTCGGTGCGGCCTTCACAGACCTACGGTACGTTTGGTGGTGCTTTCCACACTGCACTTTTTTTTCCCTGGCAAAACATCAGAGGGCAATGTAATGTAACACCCTCTTGTAGAGAAGCTTCTTTCCTTTGATTATGTGTCACAGCTGACAACAAGGAGGCATCTTTTGATATTTCCTTCTGTCTGTCTGTCTTTCACACAGCCAGCCAGCATGGTATGCTAATTGGACACATGCACTGGAAGCTCTGTTGTGTTGCCCCTGGTTTGTGTTTGATTATGTATTCACTGTATCTGGTCTGTTATTGACGCGATGACAGAGAAGCCAAAGCAGATTTCTGGGTTTTTTTTCTTTTTTTTTGGGAGTGAATCTTGTTTCAGAAGAAGCTTATTCAAATTAACCTGAAGGACTTAATTATATCTGTTACAGGTGAGTGCAGAGAGAACAATGTGTGGTGTAATAGATTCATTCAGACTGGTTTTCTGCATAGCGTCAGATTGTGATGCAGATGAAGCTACTCTCCTGTGCGGCCTCGGTACAAGTTGAGGACTGTTCAGCCCTGCAAACAAATGTGAGCAACTTTTTGCATTCAAGATCATTTGTAAATGAAGTATATCGTTGATCAGAGAGATTCTGAATGTTAAATTCAGGGTATGGTTTTTTTATCCAAAATGCAAGTGCCCACTATCAGATTTCTCTAAGTTTAGGACCTTCATCAGATGTTTTGGTCTCCTGCAGGTAAAGGCTGGCAGGTGCTTCATTTATTCTCTCAGCAGTTGTCCCAGCATCAAAATTGCCTTCACTTGAAGCTGCAGCAGCAGCGTCCCTCATCTGTTATGTTTTCTGTGAGCATTTTTCATCCATTCAGACACAAACTTAATGTGTTTTGTAGAGTAAATGTCACCCATTATTTTTCTTGACTATTATGCAAACCTCAGCTTCTTGTGTAAGCAGCCCTGTAGTGAGGAGATGTCACATGACAACAATATGAACAGCAAACATCTGTCATCTATGTCCATAGAAATAACTTCTCTCTCTGACATTCTACAATGTTAACCATCTAATAAAAACACTTCATCTGATGTAAAACTATTAAATGTTTCACTTAAATTCAGGTGAGCTCAAAACGAGGTAGTTTAAGAAATACTGAAGCTATGCTGCCACCACGTGGACAGCAGGGCTTATTACATATTTAGGATTTAATCGTCAGAGAGCGGTGGCGAAAGACATGTGGAGAGAAAAAAGAATTGGTCGGTGGGAACAGATTTTAAAAATAAAACCTAAAAAAAAAATCATCAGCGCTAAAAGGAATACCGGTAATGTGATTTTTTTAAAAGATCTCAATCCCACCAATGACCTTCTGAGACCCTGAGGCCTCATCAGCAAACATCAGGGGCCGATGTCACTAATATCTGCAGCTAGTGTACAAAAATGAGCCTCTAAGAAGAGTGGATACTGCTGAGCCAAATGTTTTGGTATAAGGTGTTCAACAACCACACACATGTGTAATGTTCTGGTGTCCACATACTTTTGGAAATATTAATTTAGCGATCCATCCTGCGATTATGTTGGCTACAACTCTCTCTTTTTTTGTCTTCTTTATTCTTCTGTTTCATTTTTATTTTTCAGCATGGACAGATTTCACACAAATACACACTCTGGCTACAGTGTATAATGTCAACCGTCTATTTGGCATAATTCTTTTTTATTTATTTATCCTTCTTTTTAATGTAAAAGAAAAAAAAAACACTTAACTCTCATTTATTTACAATGAAAACACTTTATTTCATCATGTTGTAAGTATCATTTAATTGAAAATAAACAGACCAGTAAAAAGGAAACAATACAGTTTGAAATTCATATCATACTCCTTGTGATATACCTTCAGTTTGAACCAGCGCAGATATCTATTGAATGGCTTTATAATCAAGAGTCCTTCCCGTAAATCACGAGGTAATCGTCATCCGTTATCACTCGTTCTATTCAATGTTTCCAGTAAATAGTAACACAAAAAATCACAAGTCTACAGTAGAGTCTTGCCATACTGGCGTGGCGGGCGGTTAAGCTAAACTATCGAAGCGTCACTTGCATGCACGGTTTATTGTCTATATAGCCTGGATGAAAAGAGAGCGTTACAGGACATCAAAAGCACTGAGAGGAAAACAGAAAATCTTCTCTAAAACTGTGCAACTCTGTTCAATAACAACGGTCTATGTTAAAAGCTTTGCATTACACATTGTTACAGAGGTTATCCTTCAGTGTGTGCTCCTAGGACATACAAAATAGGCAGCTATTAGAAAGCACGTGGCACATATAACAGCTAAGAACTCTTGAAGTGATATAAGAGCAATAATATGATAATAATAATAATAATAATAATATTAATACAGTAATAGGTGCAATCTCCCCTTGATGTGTCTCTTTCCAAGAGCGTATTTAACACACAGATCAATTACATTTGTATGATGAATTAACTGTACATGGCATTTCAATAAAACTATTTAACAGATAACCCATGTTGATGACTGAATAAATAGAGTACAGAATAATGTAATTGTTTATTTTGCTCATTCTCAGACAGAGCGTCCAGTTTGCAATCGCCTTCCAGTTTTCAAACTACCAGTTTTCAGGGTTTGTGTGCTGTTGTAGATGTTCACACACACACACACACACACACACACACACACACACACACACACACACACACACACACACACACACACACACACACACACACACGCTGACAAAAGACGCTGTTTTAATTTTTGGAGTGAGTATGCCTTCGTTTCTCTGAACTTGGTGAGAATGTGTAGCTCACCTGAGATTTTGTGTTACGTTGCGAGGGGGAAAACATGGTTTTCAATTTTTAATAATTCACTCTCAGCAACCCATCGGTTAATCCAAACTCTCTGTGAGAACGAGGCAAAATTAAATCTAGAATGATTCTCAGCGTTTGTCTTCCCTCGTCCATGCTAGACATGAAAAATGATATGAAATCTCTCAGCTGTAATCCATCCTCTCTGCTTGTCTCCAGCGTGCCTCTGAGACAAGAGCACTGATTTATCGATAAGCAACGAGCAGGCTGATCATTAAGGATAATCTGAGGATGGACTTGAAGAAATCTGGACTGTACAAGGAAATTAAATGCCATCAGACCAATAAGACCAAGCTTGATGTTTCAGTATAATAATTTGAAATGACAGGAGGTGTGCCATGCTCCTAAAAATATGTTTAAAAAAATTCTGGTGACTTGTTTGAGTCCAGTGATGCGTTTGTTTTACCCCTTGCACCGACGTGCCGCGGATTTCAGACATGGTTATCCTGGGAATCAAGACAGCAGCTCTACCACTGGTCCTTTTCTAAACACAGGTTTTGTTGAGATCAACTTTCACCGGCAGGGGCCCCGCCTCCTGGCTCTCCTCCGATTGTTTCATGGCCACAGCGATCATAGGACTCAGGTGGTACGGGTTGACTTTGTGGGCATTATCCAGAAACTCTTTATCCCCGTTGATACTCAGCTGAAAAGACACAAAGAAAAGAACCAGTGATAACAGTGAGCAAGTTCACCTACAGCTCTTCACCAACCATCTTTTGCACTCACTTAGAGTGCTCTGCGAAGTATGCTGTGGAATGCAAAGTATGCAAACCACTGCAGACAGAGAACCCTTGAATTAATGAGTGGCACTTAAAAGGGATATGTGCTCATTTTCAGGTTCATAGTTGTACTTTTGTTTTTTTACCAGAACATGTTTACACGCTTTAATGTTCAAAAACACGTTATTTTTCTTATACTGTCTGATGGGATATATCTGTATTCACCCTGTCAGAAACGCTCCGTTTTAGCGCCTGTCTCTTTAAGGCCCCCTTTCGAAAAAGCCCAGTGTGCTCTGATCGGCTTGCGAGAAAAATATGGTGCACCTTTGCAAAGGTAGTTCTCAATCCCTGGGTGAAGATACTCAGATGGAGGGTGGTATATTGTAATGAGCCTGCAGTGACACAGCAAGGGGAGCCAGATCTGAAGGGCTTGTTGAATTACATGTTTTCTGATCTAGGCAGCCCACCAACAAACTGACTGGGTTGTTAATTCACAGTTTGTGGGTTGGTAAACACTCTAATTGAAGAAACGTATGCACACATGCACTGAAAAGGTGAGTTTTCAACAAAATGTCCCCTTTAAGCCTATGAAGTTGTTGCTTCCCTCACACGTGCACGTGTATACATTGGCTGTGGATGCTTTTGTGTGTGTGTACCTGTGTCTTGATGTGCTGCTCTGGTGCAGTGACGAGACTGGCACAGCTGAGCCACAACATGACCATGATGGACAGGAAGAGACACGCCGCTAAAATCCACCGCGGAAGGCCTGAACGTCTGTAGAACAGAGTTATGGGATGAAACTGAAGATGGCTAGAAATACTGAGAAACTTAATATTAAGGCGCCAACAAATATAACTAGCCTGAATGTAAAATAAAACCTTTTTACACTACTTTATCACTTCTCCAAGCATATATATATATATATATATGTGTGTGTGTGTGTGTGTGTGTGTGTGTGTGTGTGTGTGTGTGTGTGTGTGTGTGTGTGCACATGTTTTAGATTTTTTTTATTGTGTTTTTCCTACCAGACATGCAGCTGTTAGTTTCCTTAATGTCAGTGTGGGAAACATTTAGTTAGATTATCCATCTCAGTGGCTCCATCTCAATCCATCGTGTCAACCTTTGTTTTGGTTGAAGTTACAAGATCATCGCAAGGTACTGCATTAGAATGTGTGGATTGATTTGTAAAGCTTGCATTGCACAATAATAATCACAAGTGTGGGAATAATAAAATGTGTGTGATGTATTGGCTAAATTTAAGTCTCTGCAAGTTGATTTTCATGTTGACAATAAACTGGAAATCAGACAAAGAAACATTCGAAATGATTGTCAGTAATATAAATTATATTTTATGGGGGGAAAAAAAACATTAGTTCTCTAATTTTAGGTCTTTAATTCTCAGCAGGGCAACTGAAGCTCCAGCTCACCTTGACATGCAGCCGAGGAAGTCGTGCTCAGCTGTGGGGTCGTCTATGTGCTGGACGGGGTGTTTCCCTTTGCCTCCTGCTTTGGATGCTCCCCTCTCGCCATGTCCCCTCACACCTGCCAAACAATTCATTAAAAAATAAAATAAAAAGGATTTCAGTTGGACGCTGATGAGTGAATATTGCAGCAATATGTGCAAGTGCTGCTATACATGGATAAATGTGTGTGTGTGTTGTGTATATGTTCTCACCATGGGGTCTCTGGGTGTGAGAGTGGACCTGAGGCCAGGGTTTATCCGCCACGTTGGACCGAGGAGCCTGCAGTTCGGGCAGAGAGTACTCCATGTCTGGTTGGCTCTGAGGAGAAAAACAAAACATCATAGGCAACGTTTGGATCGAGCCAGGCTAGCCGTTTCTCCTTGTTTCCAGCATTTATGCTAAGCTAGGCTAAAGAAATGTAGCCTTCAGACATAGATGGGGTCAAACCGTAATTCACAGAAAGTCAAACTATTCCTTGAACATCACATTATTGTTTAAAAAACAACACATTTGATGAAGAAATTGACATTTATTAATATTAAGTTCTAATACATATATAGTAGATTTAAATGTAACACCCAGCTGATAGTCATCTCATGTTACATGACAAATATTAAACCTGGACAAGTTGACTTTATGTAAAGCAATACTTGATAATTAGTTGAATATTGAACTTGGACACTTCAAATAATGTGAAACCCCAAATGCTGTTTTTGTTTGCTCTGCTCCACAGAAAGGTCAGAGGTCAGGATTGGCCAAACATCTCCAGCCCTGGAGCTGGAAAAGTGAGAGACGTTTTCTCAGCCTGAAGCGTCATAGATCATGGCCAAGTCATAATAAAAAATGAAGAACATAAATGTATGATGACAGCTATAAAAATCTCCTGAAGGGATTTTTTCTGGCATTAAAAGGGAGAGTGCTGCAGTTTGTAAGTGCACTTCTTGTTCCCCCAATCAATCTGAGCACAAGCAAGATGATTAACACTATTATGAGCATTCAGTATGTTGCATAACTTAACTAACATCCTTTGTATATGCTGGACTGTCTCTCACAGTATCTTTCTCACCCATCCCAACCAGTTAAGTAAAACCCCTTGAACTGGGACAGCACCTCTGAAAGAAATGGCTTTTAAAAGAACTGCTACACACAGCCTGCTGTCAGTGAATACACTGTTGTGGGTTTCATTATGCTCTCAGTGTTTCTGGTTCCCCCTGGAGAACTCATTAAAAGAGGATTTTGGATCCCCACTGTTGACCCTCCCTCCGCTTGTAACAACACTATTGCTGGCCTCAGCAACACGCAACACACACACACACACACGCACGCACACGCACACGCACACGTACGTATTTAAAGGAGTACAGTATATCCCACTGCAGTTGCGGCAACCTCCCAATATTTATTGATTCTGACACTAAGTGGATCAATGAACTTTGAAACCTCTCGCTGTGTCATGCAATACAATGTGAAACCAGCTAAAACCATTCAGTTTCATTCATTCTCATTACTTCACTGAGGAAATGATTGATCTGCTTTCTACTGAATGATTTCAATCACTTGTCCAGAACAACAAAGCAACATTCTGCAGTCGGCCGTGGAGACGAGGCTGGTTAGTTTGCTTCCCAAAACACCAATAATCCTTCAAACCTCTTCTGTCGAAAAAGTTATTTCACAAGCGGGTTTATTACCCCTAGCGAGCAATGTTTTCTGACAGGGTGCATTGAAACCAGATGCAGCGGCAGTGTGAAGGTTTGGGGAGACTTGAGGGGGCTGATTCTCATTGGCTGCAGACTGAAGAGCTCTAACCATCAGAATGAGCGGAGCCTGATCTGCATCTGTCATGAATTATGAGAGAGGGAATGCAAAAAGGTGCTCTGGCTTTCAGAAAGAGTCAAGAAAGACAAAAGAAAGAAAAATAAAGGAAGAGGGGTTTGAGAGTTCAGAGACGTAAAGAGACAGGGTTTCAGGCGGAGGAGTGCTGCATACATATTTCCATTTGGTGTGTTATATCATAGTAAACGAAAAGTGTATAGAAGTGACAAAAACAACGCGTGTTAAAGAGTTTAGCACCTCAGCATGAAAGACAAGTACTTCAGGATTAAAAGACAAGTCTGGTGATATTCTGTGTTTCTCTTTTTGTCAAAACATCTCATGAAAATACCAAAACCCACAATAAATTGATCCTACTAATAAGTATCAAACTCCTGGCTTCTTCCTCCATTGTTGTCCAAACCAAAAGACATCTTCCTTTACTGGCTCTGCAATGAATGCTCACTAATGCTCCAAATGTGTATTTATCCGCTTCTGAAAATAGTCCCCCACAAAATGCTATTTACTCCTGTTTAACTGACATTAATTAGAAACTACAATGCCAAGCGGTATGAGGAAATTACTGAGCCTTTGTGTACACATTTTAAAAAGAATTACTGTGACACAATTTTAAAAGTTTGTCTCCAGTAGGAACTAATTTGGGCTGAGGGCAACAGACAGAGAAGGTAGATTAAAGATAGACTATAATAAATAACCATAATACCATAAATCATGACTGTGCTTCATATACTATTTGTAATGTTCATGCTTAAGTCACTTTAGGTCTCTTGTGCCTGGATGATTAAGCGTAGATGAGAAAGAACACTGACTTCCTTTTCAATGTAGCGTCATAAGTCAAAGTCACGCTTCCTTCAAACACTGTTATTTCACTGGCTCTCTCCATCCTGTTCAGGTTTTTTTTTTGTTTTGTTCAATTCATTCGGGCA
Source organism: Ophiodon elongatus (assembly GCA_016806645.1). Classification (NCBI taxonomy): domain Eukaryota; kingdom Metazoa; phylum Chordata; class Actinopteri; order Perciformes; family Hexagrammidae; genus Ophiodon; species Ophiodon elongatus. Next base: position 1,536,728 of record JACSYO010002145.1, read on the forward strand.
GAATGACTAATGCAATTGCCAAGAAGAAATGGGGTAGGGACTTCTCTCTTTGTATTCAGCCTTACGCCGAGTTCAATTTGTTCGGCAGGCCAGCTTGCTAACAGAACCACGGCTCAGTTGGAGGAAGTCTTTAATTGACTCACTTTTGTCCCAAACACTTTCACTCTGTCGCCCTATTATGGGTTGATTTGTCAAAATAACAAGCAGGGGCGGTGAGAAGGAAATTACTGAGGAAAAGGCCTGTGTTTTACCAATATTTCCTCAAAATTACAAGTTTTCTTAATTTTTTTTCCTTCCCTGGGGGACAAACCCCAGTTGTGACCTGAACGTGACCTTACTCCACCCATATAATCTAAACTAACTGCTGCCACTAATGTTTGTTTATGATGCACACAACTAGTTATTTGTGTGACCCTCCCCCCCCCACCACCCCACCCCTCTGCTGTCTCTCGATTTAGCTGGATTTTTTCTGTTGTTTCAACGCTCGGAAAGTCAATCTGTCAACTTGGTGGCGGTTTGCCAGCTGCCCACTAAACACAGGCCTGGTAGTCTTCTCACAACCCCGTGGAGCCTGGCTTCCCCTCGCCGCTTCAGCCTGCATGTCACTTCCATAAAGAGCAAACATCCATCACTACGTCCGAAAGAAATGTTGGTGATTTCATGTTCTGTGGCTACTGCATCTCTATCTCTATATGAGGTGGTGCCTCAGAGAGCCCAGTGTGCACACAGCTTGTTATACCTAATAGTGACATTTCAGCATATAAAGGACTCCACTTTATACAGTAGCTCATATGTGTTGGTTACAGTGCATAAATACTGTCATTTTCCAGTGAGCCCTTTAATTATGTAGCTAAAAATGCCATCAAAGTCACAAATGGGAAAACCCCTGAGAGAGATGCAGGTTTCTGACCAGTTTTTGGAGGACATGGTTGGATAGTCTGGTGGTTAGACTGACCAACTCTTATTATAGCTTTAATGTATAGGTGTTTTTTTTATTGCATTTACCTTTATATGTTCAAGTTCAACAAGAGAGCGTATTTCTGCCATGGCTGCAAAAACCTCTGAATTTACCATTTCAATAATGGAAAATGTAACAAAATCTTTGATCTGCATTTGGATCAAGATCTGCATGAAAGGAAACATGAAATGACTCAAATAATTAGTTTATCAGGAGCAAAAAAGCCCCGCAGCTCAAATCCTGTTAAAAAAATCCTTGATCCAGACCAATAAAAATGATTACTGGCCAAACTTTTAACCACTTTCACAGTTTCTTATTCAACAAACAGGCAAACCCACAGGGCCTAAACATAGCCTCCTTGGTGGGGTTGCTCATGAACAGTGGGTCTGTCAGCTCAAGTCACTTCATCTTTTTCAAATTCTAGTAACTGTGCTTCTGAATATTTATCTGTCACAACCAGAACTTTACTCTTTAGTACAGTCCACCCTCTTCTAAATCTAGCGGTGAGTTTCCGTCCTGAGGCGAGCTCGCCACAGCTAGCCCTGCCGGTTATCAAATATGCATGGTGCTGAGGGAAGTGACATAATATGAAAGGACATTTATAAACAATTAAAGCGCTGAAAAAAATTGTTTGCAGCGCTCTGGATCCAGCCACCTTGTCCCCACCCCACTGTGTGCCCTTGCTCACTCAACCTTCACAGATGCACTGATTCCAAAATGGGCTGTGAGTTGTTTTGGCAGTGACCCAAGCTCGACTGCAACGCGTAGCTTAGAGGATATATTTCACTATCTGAACAGGAAGCAGAGGTTAGCTCAACTAATAATCTATAAAGGTCTCCCGGCTTGCTTTTAACCTCCAGTTAAAATCAAACCACATATAAAAGCTTTGTAGATATTAATCTTATAATTTTCCACCATCTTGAGTCAGTGAGCCATAATATAGTGTCTGAGGATAGTTGATTTATGGAGATTTTAGAATTAATTTGTCTCTGTCTTTTGCAGCGAAAGCACTTAAAAGGTCCAGCTCTGTTAAAAGTGCAGACATTCAGAAGGACGAGGGGAAATTTTGCTGTTCTGCAGCTTCATTTAAAAAAATGTTGAATATTTGCGACAACATATGACTCTTAATTTAATTCTGATTCATGCAACATAGACAAAGACTATTAAAAATACACACACATATTCCCACATTCAGAGTGTAAACTGGTGTTTGTCTTTGAATTTGTTCACTGACACTGATAAGATGTGTTGGATGGAACAAAACAAGCTCACTTTTAAAAGTTGACTTTGCTGCAAGTGCCGAAATCCTATGTCAGCCTATTTTCTGTGAATGAAGATTAGATCAGTGTAGGTGGAGTTTTTTTACTTTTTTTTTTAGTTCAGCCACAGGAAGCATTGCTCACTGCAAACACATAGTTTTTAATCTAATAATTATCAACAAAATGTCATAGAGTGTAGAAAATGTGCGTTTACAGGAATGATCATCCTCATTTTGCAGAATATAACTTATTTCTCTATAAACCTAGCATGGACATGATTTATGCTTTTTGTGAAGAAAAGAATGATCACTGCTCGAGCTGCCTGTCCTGAACAAACACTTGGCTGGGTCTTACCTGAAAAACCACAACCTTGCCATCATCAGCCTGCAGGTAGAAGGTCCAGGTGGAGGAGATGAAGCTCTGGGCAGAGCTGACGATGTCGTTGCACCAACTGGAAACGGCCTCCATCACAGAGGGGGGCTTAGGGCGGAGAGTCATGGCTCTGAGCTGTGAAAGAGAGAGCAAGATACTCTAATACAAGGAGATGTATTTGTGTGTGCTTCAGTATACTGCACATGTGCACACTTAGTATTGATTTTAACATTCAGACATCCGAAGACACCTTGGGTCTTATAGCTGCATTAGCATTTTTCCTCACCTTCCTCCTCTTGAGCTCAGGTTCAGAGGGCTGGCTGGCACAGCCAGTGCAGCAGGCCTCCTGCTCCAGCAGCTTAATATATGCCTCCTGGCAGGCTGGAGAGAGAGAGAGAGAGAGAGAGAGAGAGAGAGAAAGAAAGAAAGAAAGAAAGAAAGAAAGAAAGAAAGAAAGAAAGAAAGAAAGAAAGAAAGAAAGAAAGAAAGAGAGAGAGAGAGATAGAGAGAGAGAGAGAGAGATAGTTGTGAAGCATGAAAGAAGAAGCATGATGAAGAGGGGGTTAAGAGGGCAAAAAGAGAAAGAAAGAAGCACAAAAGCGAGTGGGCACATGGAGCACTGCAGTCAGCTGGGTGGAAGATAAGAAGATGAAGAAATAAAACAGGTACAGGCTGTTTATGTGGGAAGAAAGATAAAGATGCAATGGAGATGTATCTGTTGGCGCCCGCGGAGACGATTCACTCCACGTCGCCGTGATTAAAATGGGGGGCAACGGGGCGCCCGCTGTGTGGACGGCAAATCACATCATTGATTTCCAATACAGCAGTTCAAACAGGGCGAATAGCCTTAAACAGCCAGAAAATACCCATCGAGTCTGCCAGCTTTTAGGAAACAGAGTCCAATACTGCCTTAAATAGTTGGATTGGGTATCGGTGAAAATGGGGCCGATCTATTCAATTCAATTCTGTACTATATACATTACATTGGAATTTTAATTCCTGTTGCTGCATTAAAAAAATGACACCTTAATTGGAATGCCTGCTAATTTGTTGCTGGTGTACCTTTTATTATTTTCATAATAAATAATAATTTATATCCACGTATTTATTTGTTACATTTAGTTTTAGGACGTTAGGTGAGAATGTTTAAGTCAAGCCTGATGTTACCATCTAAAAGAATTATCCCAGTCACTTCCACACAGTGAGGCATTGACACAAATTATTAGGGATGGAGGCCTCGGCCTGCTCAGTAACACTGTAAGACCAGGGGAGTCATTCAAACAGAGTCCAACAGACAGACTGACACACTGACTCACCTCCCTGACACTCCTCCCTGCTGGTATTGAAGCCGGCGTTGCCATTGACAAACTGGCAGATGGAGTAGAGGCGACAGCCGCGGTGACAGGCGTTCATTATGGAGTCCTACCAGCCAGACCGAGAGAAGAGAGGGAGACGCAAAATTAGAGATGTCTCCTGCACTCTTGGATAAACTCAAGATACGCTTGTTAGAAAATATGATGTGTCGATGGGTTATGGCATCTCCAGACGACACGGTGCAGCTGTTACATTATTGCCTGTCATAAACAGTTGATAAGAGGGAAAGGTAGCGAGAAAGGAAGATGCACATTACTGTACTTGTCATAATGCATTAATTCTCGGTTTGAGACAAGGAAACAGCGCCCTCTGGTGACCTCTCTGGGAACAAAGAGATTCCCTGACCGAGGACCATGAACGTTTTTTTTTGTTTTTTTTTACAGCCTTGAGCTTGTCATCATCTTCTCTGCGTGTCCCTGTTTATTCTCAGAGGGGTGTTTATCTCAAACCATGAAACGTTGCCTCATAGTTTGGAGGCGACAGCTTATTCAACATTGCTGTAGTCACTGCTCAGGTCTGTTTGGCCCTTAAACTCGACACACTGCTCTGTGCATGCTCAAGTGGCTCGTTTTGAATCACAACCTTCAAAGCAGGCGAGTGTGGACCGCTTTGCAGCTCTGCTCCTGCTGCCCTGCAGGATGCCCGAACCACACCTGAAGGCAACAGAGAAGGAGGGGGGGGAGGAGGAGGAGGTGGGAGGAAAAACATCCGACACTGGAAATCTAAGGCTCTAAGCCACAGAAACTCCTGGGGAGATTCACAGCCATCATCTCTCGCCCTGCGAGGGTCCAGTCTGGCCTCGTCTCGGCAGAAAGATGCTGTGGTATCTGTCAATAAAAGGGTCGTTCTTTCATGGTTCACAATAGGCTCACTGATCCCCCACAGCCCGCGCGCTACGCCTTCCCTGCATGGCCCCTCTTAATTGCGGATTAAGGAATGGTCAATTATTGTCGCGATTTAATGCAAAGAGCATCTCGAGCCGAGCTGACTGGATGCGGCTCACTTCTTGGACGAGTCTGGAAGGTGCAGAAGAAAATGAGCTGCATCCATCTTTCGGCCTAATTGTGCGCCGTATAGCATCCGGGAGGATGCAGCGAAAAATCGGAGCGAGCGTGTCATTACGCACGGACATAAACACATTCCCTTTATATATTTCATATGAATACAGTTGTTGTTTTTTCCCGATGCCAATGTGTTCGCCTGTATGTCGGTGCAGCCGCTGAAATGTCGGACAGCAGGACGTTTCAGCTCGTTGCTGATGATGCGCTTTCTGCAGAGACGCTACAGCACACGGGAATAACTTACTTTAGCGGGGCTTTTGTTTTTGATGGTGAGCTGGCATTGCTTTTTGCAGTAATTGATGTCGCCCAGTTGGTTGTCGAACAGATCCGAGGACGCCGCCGCCGCCGCCGCCGCGAGTCCGGCGAGAAGCACCGAGATCAGGGCCGAGAAGCCGCACATCCTGCCGCCGAGCCGGAGCATCTCAAACCCTGGAGAGGAGGAGCGGAGAGTCGAGCTTCAACCCGCACGGAGCTCCCTTTGTGGCGGCGCTGCTGCTGCGGATGCTGCTGCTGCTGCTGCTGCTGCTGCTGCTGCTGCTGCTGCTGCCTCAGCCCGGGTCCTGTCTGCTGCTCCGCTGATCCGCTCCTGCTCGTGGCGTCACGCGCATCATCATCATCACCACCACGCACAAGATGCCCCCCCAAACACACACACACACACACACACACACACACAACCTGCAGAGCTGCCTTCACTGCAGTGCACAATGTGGCAGGGTTGACATTCATAAAAATGTGTCAGATAGTAGAAAAGGACCCAGCTGCGGGTGGCAGATGTCCCGCAGAGAAGACAGATGGACCGTTTGTTGAAGTATTGACAGATCATACATAATCAATGTCACAATTATCGTTTGAATGTAAAGATCAGCTGGAACACACGAGGGCCACCACTCATATCAGGAGTGATTCCCTGGAAAATTAACTACTGATAAAAACTAATTTTGTTATCGTTTCATTGTCTGGTGGTTTGTTTATGATGCACTACGTAACATTGCTTGTAAAAGTGCTTAAATAATAATAATAAAGTAACGTGATGATAATGATTATTGTGAACATTGTATGAATATTACAACAGTACACTCACAATTTCAATTCAGTAAAAGTACAAAAGGTATTGGTGGAAAAATGCAGTTAAAAGTTAAAGTATTCATTATGTACAATTGCCCCTTCGAGAGTTATATTATATATTATTTGAATAGTTTTATTGATATCCATTATGTAAGATATAATGTTGCAGCCGATGAGGAGCAAATTGTCATTTGTATACTGTTGGACAGTCAAACCTTTTGTGTATAGATAATCTATGTCATCATGTATTTGTAATGGAATGTAGTGGGGTAAATGTACAAGTATGAAATGGGGATATGTAAAGTGTAAGTACCTTAAAATTGCTCTACTGGACTCTCTCCATCACTTTATTATATTATATTTCCTTAAATGGGTGTTATTTTTTTACATTGCTGATATTAGTCTTATACTATATTAAAAACAATAAAAAATATATGTTACCTGGGAGCAATATACACTGATGTTTCTTGCACACAGTATAGTTGTATTAATTAGTCTACACACATACCTGAAGGTTTTATTTTAGTTGTCACAACCTCACCTGAAGCTGGTTATATGTTATAACATACGTGTGTAATGCTGAACTTAAAGCTTGGTCTACGTGTGTGAGTGCGTGTGTGTGTGTGTGTGTGTGTGTGCGTGTGTGCGTGTGTGTGTGTGTGTGTGTGTGTGTGTGTGTGTGTGTGTGTGCTCGCGCGCGTGTCTCAGGGAGGGGACACACTGAGCAGAACTAATGACTTGGAAGTTACTGGGAAAACTAGGGAGGAGGAGCAGCCAGCATGAACCTGAGTGCTCCAGCTGAGAGTCCTCGCGGAGCTAGAAGGACTCAACGTGTCTCCTCCAGCAGGAAGTCCTCGCGGAGCTAGAAGGACTCAACGTGTCTCCTCCAGCAGGAAGTCCTCGCGGAGCTAGAAGGACTCAACGTGTCTCCTCCAGCAGGAAGTCCTCGCGGAGCTAGAAGGACTCAACGTGTCTCCTCCAGCAGGAAGTCCTCGCGGAGCTAGAAGGACTCAACGTGTCTCCTCCAGCAGGAAGTCCTCGCGGAGCTAGAAGGACTCAACGTGTCTCCTCCAGCAGGAAGTCCTCGCGGAGCTAGAAGGACTCAACGTGTCTCCTCCAGCAGGAAGTCCTCGCGGAGCTAGAAGGACTCAACGTGTCTCCTCCAGCAGCCGGTCCGGGCTCCAGACTCCGGCTGAAGAGCCAACACTTGGTCTGAGAAGACCCGCTGCGGGGTGAAGCTGCTCGGTTACCTCCCGTCTGTCCTCCGCGTCCCGGAAGCTCGGGGAAGGAAGAGCAACCGGGAGAAGCATGTTTTCCTTCGCGGTTCTCCTCCTCCTGGTCCCACGTGGGCTGTTGTCCTCGAGACGTGAGTACCAAACTTTGGTCCTCTGACGGACCGACACGCGCCGCTGGACGTGACCGCGTCCGTGTCGCTGCACACCGGATGTGTGTGTGTCAACTTAAAGCAGCACAGCTGGCTAAAGACGGAGTTTCTCGTAGTGAGTTGCCGTGTGGAGGCTTCAACTTCAGCTTCGTTAAAATCAGAATGAAGGGGGACTTTTTTATTTATTTATACAAGTTTCACCTGCCCAGGTGCTATAATCACCAATCAATAATAATTATAATAGATAACCAGAGAGGGTGGCTTTTCTAGAAAAGTCAGATACTTATTAGTAGGGGGCAAAATGGATAAAATCCTCTATCACAGTATATGTAATTGTATATTGATATATTGATATTGTACATTTTTAATACGATTTTGATTATTGAAAATCGATAGAGAAGGTGTTTATGGTTTAAAATAACCAAACAAGAATATCAGCTTTTGAAAAATATATGACCTGTCAAATCAAGAAACTTCATCAAAATATTGTAAAACTTATATAAAAAATTACAGTCTGACCTAGTGGATGTTTGAGCCAATATCACTATTGATTTAAGACAGTTTAAAAAAAACTGTAACTATACGTCAACTAATATCCCTATTTAACATTTATATTTCTGATAAGGATTTCTTAGTCCTGAAGCTTTGTGACCAGCCACCTGCTCATCAGGACTCTAACTAACATTCACACACATACTTTGGGGTTAAGCGTCTGGCCCAAGGACACATCGACATGCTCCTCTGAATGTCCTCCGATTGAAGGACGACCCAGCTCTACCACTGAGCCACGGTCGCCCCATAAATTAGACATTGTGGTGATGTAGCTGATGAGACAAATTTAAATAAACCATGTTCAATAATGCTGTCGCATGAAGCAAATGCAGGAGAGATAATAATATTGCAAGTTATTTCCATGCTTATATTTATAATCATAAGACTGAGAAAATTATCTGCAAGTAGCGCTTTTATGAACAAAAAACAAACATGTAAAACACATGCACATTTCAAATTGTAATCTTTCTCATTTAGATTTCACACATGTTTTATATTGAATATCACAGGCGGCCCAAAGGTCAATCCCTCACTCTTCCTGCATGTCGACACAGTTTTTCATATTTTTACATTAGTCTTCATATAAGATGCTGCTGGAATCAGCGCAGTGGCACATGTGTTGAAAAGCTTGTCCACCGCCCACCTGGAGCAGGGTTAATAAAACTCTACCCTCATATCTCTGAGAAGAAGGAGCCCAGTGGTAACATTTCTCATGGGCATCAATCATAAAGGAAAACTTTAAGTCTAAGAGGGGTCGTGGTATGGAAAAGCGTTCAAGGATTTTACCGACACAACCAGGGTGACCTTTCTGACACATCCTACCGAGGCTCCATAAATCGCCTTCATTACTGGGTCATAAATATGTGCTGAGCTGCTGCTCTGTTGTGGTGCAGTGCTGCCGCACTCCGCACACAAACACTAAGTTTTTCTTACGGCCGGAAAGAGATTTGGACAGACTCTGTTGAACACAGAAAACAAATCGAGCTGCACAGGACCTAATGCATCTTATTAAGGAGTGTCAAATCTATGAAAACTAAACAGTTGAGATTGGGCTAAAAAAGCAACGTCAGCAAGTTTACTGCATCTTAAGGCTTTGGTGACCTTTGGGTTTTTTTGTAGCCTCAAAAAAGATATAAATGAATTTGCATCTGTTGCATGTTAAGTAGTAGGTACATAGCAGAATAAAATCATGTAGAAGAAGAAGTTGACTTCTGCACACTGTCGGCAGTGTAGTGGAAAACCACCCAAAAAGGAAATAACTGTGAAATCACATGAACTACTAAAACAATATTTACATTCAATAAAATAATTTGTCAAATTATCTCTAAACTAATGAGTTGATGAAACATGTAGTCTATTGAAAGATAATTAAATTATAATTTTTTTGTAATTGATTAATCAAGTCACTCATAAAATAATAATAAAAAAACAACAACATTCCAACACATTTGCAGGTTTTTTTAAATGTGGGGATTTGCAGATTTTCCTAGTTTTGTATTTTTGTAAAATGAATATCTTTGGATTTTGGACATTGGGTGAGGCAAAACAAGCAATTTGAAGTCATCACCTTTAGCTCTGGTAACATGTGATGGGACATCTTTGCACTAATATAATTCCCTGAAAGCATGACGTGAAGAAAAGTAAAGGTGCATTAAAAGAGAAAGACACTTATATAAAGATACTACTTCTGCGTGTTTCCACCACCCAGATGTAGCAGTCATCTCCCCTCAGGATCCCGTCCTGCGTATCGGCTCCAGCCTGACGGCCACGTGCACGCTGGGCCCCGAGCTGGGCCTCCACGCCCGCTCGTTGTACTGGACCCTGAACGGGATGAGTCTGTCCAGCAGCACCTACAGCGTGGTGAGCCCCGACGCCCTGAGCGTCACACTCCACAACCTCAACGGCTCCCAGCAGCAGTCTGGAGACAACCTGGTGTGTCACGGAGCAGATGGACACGTCCTGGCTGGCTCGTGTCTCTATGTGGGCAGTAAGTGGAGGCTTTTCTGTCTGTGCATATGGAAATGTCTCATTGAGACGCACTTGGGCTCAGGAGGCTGGCCGTCAGGCTTTTAGGAGGGGATAGTGTGTGTATAATTTAATGACAAAGGAAAACATAGTCGTGAGGTCATTCTAATAAAGTCGTAGTTTGTTAAACAATCTAAACAAGTATGCTGGATTTCTTAATTGTCCCTTTTTGAGCACAATCACATTTATTATATTGTTAATATACAAGGACACACAACCCCTGTGAAATAATACGTTGTTAACCACTGTGGATAAACAACAAATGTTCCTTTATTATTATTATTATAGAGTTATAAAATCGTTAAAATACAGAAATCTATAAAGATTGTTAGGCTCTCAACTGGTGTCACACAACCTTAAAATAACTAACAAAATTGTTGATCTGTTTATCTATTTGGGGAACCTTGATATATAAACTGTTTGATGTAAACTCTATTTTTAGTTCTACATTAAAGCGTATTTGATTATAATCTGTCTGTAATGCCTTAAAGTCTGTTGCTTTTGCTTGATGGAGTCAATGCTTCACATGAATGGAGAGGAAATCAGCCATATGTTGTTTTCTCTCTCGTAAATTTCAGAATAAAAGATTTAACGCCAAGTAGTCATTGCCTTTCCTCTTTCATCAACCCCACTTTTTTCACCATCTGACAAGTTGTTTTTTTGCTTCTCGTCTCTTTGTAACTATGTTTTTCAATTGTTATCCCCCCCACTCTTTCTCCAGGGCCTCCAGAAAAGCCAGTCAATTTAACATGTTGGTCCCACAACACAAAGGACTTGAGCTGCAAGTGGAGCCCGGGGGGGAGGGGGGAGACCCACATCCGAACCAAATACACCCTCAAGTACAAATTGAGGTGAGCGCCCCAGACCTGCTGCAGCTCACAGGTGCTCACCTCGTCCGACACCATTCAGGTAGCCTAGCAATAAATGCATTCGTGCCGCGTATAGTTTACCATCCGCAACAAGCACACTACGCTCAGAGGCGCTATAGTTTCACTCGTGTGCTTAAGTGTGCAAAATAGTCAGTCTGCCTCATGAGAAACGAGCGTCAGAGTTTGTTTTGATCGTGGTGTTTGTTTCTGTCCAGGTGGTATGGGCGAGAGAAGGAGTGTGAAATTTACAGCACAGGGAAGCAGCGTTACTCCTGCTACATCCCCCGCAACCTCGCCCTCTTCACCCCCTATGAGATCTGGGTGGAGGCAGCCAATAAGCTGGGCTCTGCCACCTCTGACATCACCACCCTGGACATCCTCGATGTAGGTGGGTGAGCAAAAGTTTTGGAGGATGTTTCCTTTCCTCACTTTTTCCCCCCTTTCTTCTGTTCCATTTGTTTGTCTGCAGGTCTCCTGCATATGGCTGACACACTTCGTTAGGGGAGAGGGGGATTTATTTTTATAGTTCTCTCTCTCTCTCTCTCTCCAGCATTATGGGTTCAAGCTGCTTCTCTCTAAAGAAACTGTAGTGTTGTAAAAGTTAACTGCACATCCGATGCCTCTCTGGGAAGGGCTTCACAGGTTTCTTAGCGAGAAATCTAGGTTATTTACAATTTCTCCAGTGCTTGTGTGATGGCGCCGTGTTGAGGCCTCCGGCAAGTCGAGTGCCACAATTTTGAAGGCGGTGTTTATTGTCTGTGGCTGGGCATCCTCTCTGACCATTCATCCTCACTGAGGAACAGACAAGTCGGAGCTGTGAGTGGGTTGGAGGGGGAGAAGGAGCGTTGCCATATGTATGATGCATTGCACTGCCCCAATAACAGAAACAATAAGCTGGAAGTATATTTGTTCTGGCTTGGTTTCCCCTTCTCCCTCGAGCTGACTGCAAAAAGAACAAATAAAGCTGAAAAACAGTGTCATGCACGCAGCAGCAGTGAAAGATATCTGAGGCAGGAGGTCACAAACAGGAAACACTTTTACAAGTTCTTTAATAAGTTCCTCTCTTTATCTCTGCCATCCCCTTTATCGTCCCCTCCGTGTTTCTCTACTTCAAAGCCCTTGATTTGTTTGCAACCTTTTATTGCTGTAGGTAAAATGTTTGACTGAGGGAACAACACACTCTACTCGTTGCCTTCCAATGTGGAACCTTTTGTTTATTATTTATTCTCTTGTGTACATAATTCTGTTAACAGATTAATCGATTTGTATTTCTTTTGCTCACAGCTGGCAAGTATTCACTCAATGAGTTTATGTTTGTATTTATTGTGACAACACGTTTCAATTTGTCTCCCAGTCTGGTTTGCGAACACATCGTTACAGTTTGTATGAAAAAGTTGGTTTCCACTGGAGAATGGAACATTGGTAAATGTTTCTGTATAAAAGGCCATATCACAAAAACTTCTTATCTACATTCTCTGACGCCCAAAACTATAAGTAGCTTCAACCTCCGATCATGCGGACAAATTAGGTACGTCATCCCTAGAGCCCTAGTTTTTGGTGACAGCACTTTTACGTTCCATCCCTCCATTTTTCTTTCTGCTTATCCTGGGCCGGGTTGCGGGAGCAGCAGTCTAATCTGGACTCTCCAGATGTCTCTCTCCCCAGCTCTACCTGGGGAACAGACAGACAGACAGACAGACAGACAGACAGACAGACAGACAGACAGACAGACAGACAGAGAGAGATGTGAAGCATGAAAGAAGAAGCATGATGAAGAGGGGGTTAAGAGGGCCCTTCATTGTGTTCTACGTTGTCCCCGGTGACTCTTACCAGGCGTCTGGGAGATATCCTGATCAGACACTTGAGCCACCTTAGCTGGCCCCTTTCTACACGAAGGAGCAGCGGCTCTACTACTAGCTTCTTCCGGATGTCTGAGCTCAGCCACCCTTCGAGGAGGTCATTTCTGCCGCTCGTATCCACGATCTCATTCCCATAGGTGAGAGTCGGAACATAGATGGCCTTGTAAAATCGAGAGCTTTGCATTCCAGCTCAGCTCCCTCTTCACCAGAATGGTGTGGAACAACGCCTGCATCACTGACGGTGCACCAAAACGGCTACCCATCTCACGCTCCATTTTACCCTAACTCGTGAACAAGACCCTGAGATACTTTAACTTCCTTGCTTGGGAGGCAGTGACTCGTTCTCAACCCGTAGTGTGCAATTCCAGCAGAGAACCATGGCCTCAGACTATGAGGTACTGACCATCATCCCAGTCGTGTCACACCTAGCTGCAAACTGCCACAGTGCGTGCTGAAGGTCACGTTCTGAAGGAGAAAACAGAACCATATCATCTGCAAAGAACAGAGACGCAATTCTGAGGTCCCCAAACCAGACACTCTCCTTCCCTTGGTCGTGTCTTAAGACCCTGAATGGGCAAACGCCCATGTCCTCTCCAACAGACGGGCGAGGGAAAAGAGCTGACCACTGTTCCACGGCCAGGACGGAATCCACATTGCTTATCCTGGTTCTGAGGTTTGTTTTCAGGAAAAAGAGGGGTCAGTTAGAGAGATTATTAAAGATCATGGAAGGACAAAACAAGAATCAAGACAGGAGGAATATAATTTAAGGAAATAGGACTGTATTAAACAGATGGCAGTTTGCTGGCTCAGCACTATTAATCCTCATCATAAAGAATGATGATGTATGAGGTTTGTCTGCCCTCAGTGTCGTACAATATCCACTGCGGGTTTCATCTCTCTTAAGGTCATTCAAACCTCTTGTATCCTTGCCCTGATTACTGTACATCTGCTGTATACAAACTTTTTACACTTATCCTCATTCGTGCAGTGACCACTGACCCTCCTGCCAACGTGCAGGTGAGTCGTGTCGGCGACCTTGAGGACCAGCTGACGGTCCGCTGGGCCAGCTCCCCCGAGCTCAAGGACATCCTGTTTCAGGCCAAATACCAGATACGCTACAGACTGGAGGACAGCACTGAATGGAAGGTGGTCCACACACAGACAAACCTGCATCCTACGCACACTTACTCTACCACTATGACACCTCTGAGGCAGCTGTGGAAATATTTGAGGTGCAGCATTGACTGATCCATTAAAATGATGAACATAAAAGTTGCTCCTGCGGCATCTCTAGGCTCCTGCATGTGGCTTTCATTAAAAAGCAAATAACACTTCTGTAAAAAAAAAAAAAAAAGAAACTTGACTGCCGCTTGATTCTTTGCTGGTAAATTTTGAACACTGGCTTTCATACAGATGTGCAGTAGTGAAGCTTTAAGAAACTTGTATTCTTTCAAATTGCGTCTGATATTTTCCGTCCACAGCTCCTTCTATATTTCGTCTCTGCTGTGTAGGTACTTGCAGTATTCTTTGAGTTCCGGATTCAGCATTGAATGAGAAGATCAAGCTAAAAATGTTTAAATATCTAGACTAAATGCAAAATGCAAAAGTCAGATAAAGGGTTCATAAATATCCTTTTTTAACGGTGCTATAGGCAGATGAAAAAAAATAAAAAAGCACTGAGAAAAGATGCAGAAAATGTCTTTATATTTGGAATTAAGAAGGATTTCGACTCTTCTACTACTGTTTTTATTACATCCTCTTTCCTTTTGTTCCCTCTCACAGGTGGTGGATGATGTTGGTAACCAGACATCATGTCGGCTCGCAGGCCTCCGGCCCGGTACCGTCTATTTTGTCCAGGTGAGGTGCAATCCAGTGGGCATCTACGGCTCCAGGAAGCCCGGCATCTGGAGTGACTGGAGTCACCCGGCTGCCGCCTCCACACCCAGCAATGGTGAGTACATTGCAGATATTTTTTTACACAAGATTGAATGAACAAAAAAAGATCTGTGTTCTCTAGACACTCAAAACAAAATCCACCAAATGTTTAAAAAGGTATAAGTGAAGTCTTTCCTTTCAAAGTCTATCTCATGTCTTTAAATGGCTTTTAAATGCTTCCCGAACGTCTGTGATGCCCATAAATCTTGACAATTCGTTCCTTTCTAATAATCAACCTTTCATTGCCAATTAAAGCCAAAAAAAGCAATGTCCTTATCCCTGTTTCAACATCCTGAATAAGCAGATCCAAACCGCATGCGACTCAGGAGAAAGCAAACATCAATAGGCTAGATACCGTGATAGAAATCTCCCAGCAGAGGATTAGAGGGAACTGCAAAGAGCCAGGGGGACATTCTGATAGATTTTTGTCATCTGCTTCAAAGATTGATCAAGTTAAAAAGCTGGTTGTCAGTCCGCGGCACACACAGGACCTATAAAGCTTGAGTGGAAGCAGGTTTGGGGGGCAGGAGGAGCAGATAATGAGTTACATAGGTCGTGCGGTATTTACTCCCAAAAGGGAGGAAGTCGTTATCGGGCTCCGTTATTTGCCACAAAGAATTGATTGTAGCAGACCTACGACTTTCAGTAGCCTTTCCTCCCCAGAAATAGAAGTATGGTATATCACCTCCATGGTTTAAGGCATTGAGACGGAGACCAGTGGTCGTAAACCAAATCGGGCCGATGGAAATTTGGCGCTCGATGAAAAGCTCACCGAAGCCATCACTATTCATCCTGTGGGGGACATGAACGTGTCTGTGGAATGGCATAGCAATCCATCCTGTAGTTGTAAACATATTTCAGTCTGGAGCAAAGTGGTGGACTAACCTCAGGCAGACTTGACATTGCGATCCCAAGAAACGCCAGGGTCATTTACTCAACATCACAACGGCTTTCCAAAGAGTTTTATAGTACTTTTGGTGTTTACACCGAGAGAACGTTGACTGCATGAATTCATCACTATGAGAACCACGTCAGTCACATTGATGCTGACACATCTATACGCCACCTTGCACTTACATCCCAACTATAACCTTGACGCTGTTCTCTCATCCTCCCTCCTCACTACCTCTTCCTTTCTTCTTCCTTCCTCCCTCCCCTCCCCCCACTCCCTCCTCCCTTTCCTAGAGAGGCTGCAGAGCGGCTCCTGCGATCCCAAGCCCGGTGAGCAGAACTCCACCCTGCGACGGGAACTCAAGCAGTTCTTCGGCTGGGTACGCAAGCACGCGTCCGGCTGCAGCGGCATGTCGATCAAACTGTACGACCAGTGGAGGGTGTGGCTGCAGAAATCGCACAGAACGCGCAACCAGGTAGGTAAGCAGAATCTCCCTCCCGCTCTCTTTCTTTATTATCTCTGCTGAGCTGCACTCACAAACACTCTCTCTCTCTCTCTCTCTCTCTCTCTCTCTCTCTCTCTAACAGCCACTGCTGCATTGAAGTACTGAACTGAATTTCTGTCCCTGCCTTTGTTTTGCCATGTGGTCAGCATTTTGACAAATCACAAAGAGGACTGATTTCTCTTGAACTGGTTGGCTCTGTGAAGTTTCAGCCCGTATACTTTATGATCAGGTGAAATGTGCGGTTTTGACTTCGCCGGCCTCGAAGTGGGAGCACGAAAGTAGACGCACTCTGATTTTTATAACATATTTTAACGATGTAGGCTTGATCTTAAGCTGAGGACCACAACAAAGAGAAATGAGCCCGTATATGCAATTAACGGGCCCACTGCAATGTGCTCCCTTTGTTTCGTCTTGGCGAGAGGAGCCCCTTTCACAGAAATAACTCGGGCCAAATGGCACGCAGAGCCTCGGCTTCTTCTCTGTGTTTATGCGACTTCGTGAGGAGTTCAGATGCTTCAGCCACATCCTCTGCCGCACGGTCCTTGAACTCACAGAAACCCTCACTCCACCTGACTCAATTGGCTCAGTGGTCTCAAGTGTTTTTGTGCTTTACGGAGCACACCCCGTCGCCTGAATAATGTCTCCGTTCACGCACCGCGACAGGTTCCCATTGATTACCTTGAAAGAAAGGTAGCAGGGGGCCTGGAAGCGATACGCGGAGAGTAAGAAAGAGATGATGCAAAGAGAGAAGAAGAAGAGAGAAAAAGAGGGGACGAGAGAGAAGTGGCAGCCAGACGGAGCAATTATCGTGACGATTGTAAATTACCTGCTTTTTTTCCCCGTTGAATTATCCCGGTATGAACCATCTGCTTTTTGTCTTTTCAGATTCTACAAGACGATAATTTATAGCAGCGCCGCTCGGCACCACTGCGGTGTTTAATTCAAGCACAGCATCAAGAAACACTGACCGATAACGGGCCCCGAGGGTCCCAGCTGTGTGAGAGGTCCAACGCCCCCGCCTGAGGGATACTGCAGTGTTTGGTCATACAGCCTTAACTTCAGTTTAAAGGGCCCGAGTGGAAGATAACTGAAGAGAGACAATGCAGCCCTTTTTCTGCCATTTCCGCTGTGGAAGATAACTGAAGAGAAACAATGCAGCCATTTTTCTGCCATTTCCGCTGGCCAAATCTGTCTTAGACCTGCGTGCACAAACACAAATGTTAAGGCCCTCAGTAACTGCACTTTTATTGTGAAAAAAAGTTATCGTCAGTTTAGATTGCTAATTTTATGTAAGATAAACAACTCATAAATGATACTTGTATGTCAAGTGATACAAAAGCATTACTGTAGTAAGTACAGCAAATATCTAAAAAATAAATAAATGGGGGAACTGGGAACAAAATGTTAAAAACAACCCTAACTCTACTTTTCATGTGGAGTATTTTTGTAAAGCTGTGGTTTTCTCCAGGCAGATCTGAATCTGTGAGGATAGCACGGTTATGATTGGTGTGGCCTTTAGGGTAGTTTGTCTCTCCAGCTTTTACAAATATTACTTCAGGAGTACAGCTGCCATTAACCATCATTTTCTTCATCAAATAATTTGCTGATGAATCTCAAATAGTTCCATTTAAAAAAATAAATAAAAATGTTTTAACAATATCAGTCACAGTTTTCTAAAGGCTAGTCTTTAAATATATTGTCTGACAAACGGCCCAAAGTACAAAGATATTCAATTTAATTGAAACTGTGACTATTTGCTACTAAGAAATTACTTTAATAGCTGGCAATTCACATGAATGTCGATCGATCGATCGATCTCAGTGAAGGTCAGTGAAAAATACATTAGTGAAATCACTAAAGGGCTGTTTGACCACAGCCACGGCTCAGTCATGAATTAAGCTCAATTGACGGATTGATTCCAACAAGCTCCTATAATATCCACTATATATATAGATCTAAATATATATTTAGATCTATATATATCACTTACTTGTTGGGCTTCATTGAAGGTCTAGGTTTCGGTTGCAGCAGGCGAATGAGGGAATTAATGATTGTGCAGCGCGTTACAAAATAAATAAACTGGTATTCAAAGACAACTTCGGCCTGAGTCGGACATGAAAAACGAAACGAAATAAACAAAAATTTAGTAAATACCTCGCTTACGAGCGGTAAAGAAAGGAAGAAGAAAAAAACCACTCAGCGTCCTCATGTCACACACCTGTGTCTGTTTCTAGGGACGGACGCGCGGTGATTGCGTCATTTTAAACTCTAACTGCGACGTCTTGTAGTTCTTTGACAAAACAAACACAAATGGCTCCTACACAAAGTAATCGGACATCAAGTGGCGAGCTATCTAAAATGTTGCGTGTTCACGCCATCTATATAGTTAAATTCATATATTTTATACTGTAGCAAGAGATCAATCTGTAAAATGCAGACAGTCTCGTGTCTTCGTAAACCATTTTATAAGACATTTTTGTACTGTTTATATTTTTTACAACTGCATATTTCAATGTTTTTTGTTTAATTTATATTATTTTACTGCACCAAAAGTGCCTCTGATAAATACTCTGTAATGTATAACACAGTAAAAAGTCAAACTTCTCTTTTTTTATTTTAAAAAATACAAATCATCAAGTAAACAAAGATAGCGGGTATGAACCACCAGGAATTATTGAACCTCTAGAGTATTTACATTTCTTTCTTCTTTTTTGCTGAGGTATGCATTAACAAAACCACATGACTGCAAATAGAAACACACAGAGCCAGAATGGGAAAAGTCCCCTGGGTGGAGTAAGACTGCTGCAGCGAGCAGGGCGGAGCCAGAGAGGGATCGATAAGTGCAGCTGAGGAGTCAGAGATGGAAGTTGCAGCAGAGCCGATCGGTCGTCTCCGCCTCCTGGGAGCCCACCTGTCAATCAAACTCCTCAGAGTCATACTTAAAGTCCTGCATGATTTCACTCAAGGCCTCTTGGTTCTTGATGATCCTGGAAAAAACACAGCAGTTGTTATGTTACAAACATTTGTGAGCATCTCTGACAGTTTCTTTCACAACCAAAGGATAGTCCGCTAAAGTATACGAGGAAATAGGAAGTCCTCCAGAGCTGACAGCAGTTTGATGGTGAGTGAGTGGCTGGGTCAGTGGGGAGCGAAGGCAGTAAACGGAAGGTTGGTAATAGCTGCTCTTACTCGTGCTTGATCTCCTGAATCTGTTCTTGACAGCCCTCGTCCTCCGGGTGATCCTGGGCCCGCTGCCTGGCCAGCTGCAGCTTGGCTGTCTGTTGAGAAGGCACATCAGATACGATTTATGCAAACCATTCATCAGTGGAGGACGGAGGGGAGACGGAGGATGAACTCGGAGATAATAGGGGCTTTATGACATTACTGGCAGAAAGGCAGCTGAGTTGATATTATGGAAAGGAGTGTAAACCTTCATGCGACCTCTGACCACCAGATGTACGAGATGTGGACGGTTCAAGAATGTGGGAAGCACCGAGGCGTACGGTTTTAACACCGATCTCAAACTGTCTGACCAATCACGATGATCGTCACAGACAGACTACAGCTCTCGTGTCACTGACTTGAAACAGAATCCCAAAAAATCTGAAGCATCATGCATTATTCCTCCATATACTGTCAGCCTTTTATGACTTGAGCTGCCAGCGTGATAAGAATCTCTGAATCACTAATATGACAGTGGTGAAACCAGTACTTGAAGCAAGAGGGAGCTTATGAAATGTTTTGCATAAGAAGTCTGCCTCCTTGTGGTGAGACAGTGGGATTGTATCACAGATTAAACTAAAAGTGTGAACTTGTCATAGAATACTTACATTACGTGATAATTATGTATTATAACAACTTATTGGGGCTCAATGCATGGGTGGAATATGGTGTCAACATTTTTTAAGTTTCCTAAAAAATTATAGTTATCAGCAGCTGCTGGCAATGACCCTTATGAAGACTCACGTCAGTCACAACGAGTGGGTCAATATAAATACATATTGCCATTTCAAAAAAAAAAAAAAAAAAAACACTTGAGTGTCACTAGATGGAATAATCACAGTACACCTGAAGGATCCAAAGAGAACCTGTATGTGTTCATCACAAAGACCCAGCTGCGCTTCTCCTCCCATCGTCTTCAATTATTTATTAAAGGTTGAAACATCATTCGTTCTGGCAGGTTAAGTGGGTGTTTGAAACAGAGGGACTCTTGTAAAAGAATATATGTTAAGTTATACAGCCATACTGATATTTAATAACACAATAAAATAATTCAAATAATTAACATATAACTAAATAAACCCAAATATATATTATTTTACTTGTTTATGAACCCTCTTTAGTAATTTTGTCTCTTAATTATAAATGAGTTTAAATATAAATCTGTTAATTGCCTCACAACTATTTGCCTGTCTCTTAAGTTTATTGGTACAAAATATGTTTGTGTGTATTATTCTGTATCTAGATACACTTATTACTATATACATTATCCTTGTCTTGTACAATGGTGTTTTCTGGATTCAACATAGAAGTCTTGGTTTTTACATACCAGTTCTAGTTTCTGCTTCTCTTTGCTCTGCAGCTTTTCGATGTGCTCAGAAAGGGCCGGCCTGTCGAACTCGTGGTGCAGCTTCCCCTTGATCTCCAGCATTTCCGTGGAGATGCCGCAGAAGGCCTGCGTTATCTCATGGACCAGCTGCCTGTAGTGGTCAAAGTCATAATGGGGCCCTGTCCTCAAGTAGGCCGCGTGTCCTCTGGAAGGCAGTAAACAACACCCATAAAAAACACAAGCAGAGATGAATGAGGCGCACAATTTAGATTTATATGTTTACGTGCCCGAAATCAAGGACTGTGATCCCCCGGGGACATATGCAGAGACATAACAACAGTCAGCATGGTGGGTCATACTAGACACAAACTTACTCTTCAAAGAGCTGAAACGTCTCCACTCGCTCAGACTGAAGGTGATAAAACCTCTGGATCAGGGCTTTGAAGTCTGTGGGGACCTACAGCGAGGAAAAAAGGAAAGTTAACACATAACATGCAGAGAGAATTAACACCAGAGGCGTTCAGTCTCATGAATTGGTCTCGAATCAGACTTGAGTCACAATTGACGACTTTAGACTTGACAAAATCAATGGAGACTTGCAACTCGACTTGGACTTGAACACCAATGACATGTGACTTCATGTCTCCTTGAGCCCTTAGAAATAAAAAAGCTAAAATGTATATGTCATTTAAAAAGTGTGCCACGAATCAATTTAATTCCTGAAGCAACTGATGTTGATGCTATTCATTTCCAGCAAGTCGACACTCAATTCCCCACATCCATTCAGTTTTAACTAGTCCGATAGTATACAATAAAATGTCATATATTGTTACTCTGTTGTTAAAATGATATTACCTTTAGTGAAGAGCTCATAGTGACTTGTTTAGGAGTCAACACTCAAAGTTTAGGACCTGGCACTCGAGTGCAATGACTTGAGATTTAGCCTAATTGTGACTTGCAAAACAATGAACCGGTCCCACCTCTGATTAACAGAATATTAATCCATCCAAGCTATTATTATCATCATCATTATTATTATTATTATTATTATTATTATTACAGGCATCTTCAAACTGAAACATATATGACGAATATAGTTAAACTATATATCACTTAGTTAAAAATTTGTAAAAAAAACAAACAATGTATCCATATTATTATGAACTAATTATGTTTTGGCCTTCAAAAATACTAAATAAAACCTATTTTTCCAGTTAAATCTCATGATCTGCGATATTTTTTTTTACATGTAACGTTAATTCTAAATTCTTAAAAGAGTATTCATATAACTTTGAACAATGTTAATATACTAGATGTGACTGGTTGTAATTAGTGCTTATAAAGAGGAAATAAAATGATGGCTTGTCACACGTGGCTCATCTGCTTTAGCTTCAATAAAGTTAAAGTGCATTAGTGAGCCTCCACTTAGCTCTGATTAGCTTAGCACATGTGGAAGTCTTAGTTTCGAGGCTCTCAAGACATTTAACACAATTATAAAATGGCAGATACTCACCATGGTAACCTGCCAGGAAATACTGTCGCTAAGTGTCAACGGTTTATCACAGTGACATGTTTATATTTTATAAATACGGAACGTTGTTTCACTTCCAAGTGTGAATCAGCAGCCTGCCTACCCGGACACCCGGAAATGACGACACTGCGTAGCGTCGATGGTTCGTTTTCAAAATAAAGGTTCTTGAACAACAACCGACTTGCACAGTTCCTTCTGTAGCCGCCATCGACAAGAGATAAACTCTCTTGTTTGAAAAAATATAAACATTGTTAAAACATTGTTACTCTTTGCTCAAATTAGATATCCACTGTCGGATTTAGTTCTTAATTTGTAATAGAACCTTCCTCTGTGAAATGATGCTGAACCTTCAGCTCTTCCTGGGACAGTTTTCATATATTAAAGCCAAAGCAGCTTGAGAGTTAAAAGGCATAATATAAGTCATAATAGAAACTGTATTCACAATGTAAGTAAAGAGTGTAGGGTCCTAATAAAACAAATATACACAATACTTCAATATGATTATAGGTTAAAAGCTCATTATTGTATAAATGTGCATGCACGCTTGAAGCTCCTGAAAATGTTATTTACAGTTTGTTCTCCAAAGGAGGAGGTAAAGGTCTAAATAATTTCGTATATTTCTTCCATGAAGTCAAATAGCAGCAAATACATTGTATGTTTAAAAGTAATGACGTATCTGGTCGGGCTATTTCAATAAATATATACACATGGAAGTTCAAAAACTACGGCCGGTTTATTTATCATTACATCCATAACAAAGTTGAAATTACATCTTGTTTCTTTAGGACCAGGATCTAAAAAAACTGACAAAAACATGAATTAATTATATTCTGTTAATCCTGCAATAAAATGCACATATCAGAATGAAAACATTAAAGGATAAATATATCAATTAATAAGCAGATTACTTATACGCAGATGTGCAAAGTAGCAATACAAATTATGTGAGGTTTATATGTGTGTTTATACAAGTGTGTGTTAGGTGATGGTTGGTTGTAAAGTGTTCAGCAACCTGTTGTTCATTCTATCTGCCATTAAAAGACTGTCAACATTTAGTAAAGTAAATTGTTAGCACTTCATTTATTTTCATAATAAAGATAAGTGCTGTAATCAGGCCTGTTTCGGACATCAGTGTAACTGTTGCCTGTAAATAAAGAAGGATCTTGTATTTACACAACAGAATGAACAACAACAATCTTACCACAAGATAATTGTTTCTGGTGCTTTTGTTTTTTCAATCTAAATGTTTTTTTTTTTTTTTGCCAGAATGGAGGAGAAGTCCTTTCAATAGCCCATATTTAGTTTTTATTTGAACATCTATAACCCCGTGACAATGCATGCACTGGGGGTTTGATTTGGCGAAGAATGTGACGGTTTTATTTTGAAAGGGGTCAAGCTGACTGACTGCCACTAACCAATCACATGTTTCTCTACACAATAGGAAACAGCGTGTCTTTTTATATTTAATTACAGAGGCTGTATTGTTTTTTTAAAAAACGGATGAACAATAAGACATGAAGTGGTGTTTTATAAGCACAACATTAGGGCAAAAATAATCACAAAACTCCTTCCCGAGATGCAGCAAAGAAGACCTGTTGCTTTTTTTATTATCTTGCAAGCCCCATCACGCATAATTACAGCCCTTCCACTCACGGGGGGTTTATCTGGGCCTTTACGTGCATGCGATTAGAACACGTTATTCCAGTTTGGAGGAAAGAGGTCGCGAGGCTACTACTGTGCAGACGCGGGCACTCCTACGCCTTCAGTCTCCCTCCGCCGCTCATTGGTCCATTCAGCATCTTCAGCACCACGCAGGCTGAACAGCGACACTCAGCCGTGCAGCTTTCATCAAATGAGGATGCCGCGCGGCGGATACGCTGCCCTGCACGGTTACTATGACACTGTTTATCTAATATTATTTAGCCACAGTGAGGTTGTTTCGTCCGTCTACAACATGTGTTGACAGTCGGCTTATTTGTAGCTCTTTTTCTCCTTCGTTTTGAGTCGGGAGCGACCCGCCTGCGTCGTCTCACTCCGCCAGAGGAAGCTGCCATTCCCGTCACAGATGCTCGGACTCGCATGTTTTCTCCCGTCGAGTCGACAGGCATGACGGACGGTAACGCCGCCGCTCAGGTTATAGGCAGCAGAAGCATCAGCAGCAGCAGCATCAGCAGCAGCAGCGTCTCATGCACAGTGCCGCATCAACAAGCCTCGCCGCCCGACCACCGGGTCCCCCTGCCGGCGCCCCGGTGTCCGCCGGTCCCCCGACGCCTGTTGTGACATGACAGCTCGGGGAAGGAAGAAGAGGATCAAAGGTTACGGACAGGGGTTCAAGCAGGAGGAGCGCAGGCGGGTCGGATCCTCGAGGAGAGGGCCCACGGAGACGGACGGTGTGCACCGTTTGCGTGGAGAGGATACAACCATTCCTGTGTCAAAGATCCATGTGACGTGTTATTAATCCCCGCAGGGTGTTTCTCTTGGGGCTTGCAGCCTCCAGAGAGGTCGGAGCGCGGGGTGAGCCACGGAGCAGCGCCCCTGGAGCCGGTTGACGTGCTGCCCATACACATCAGCAAGGCGGGTCCAGGGAGATTGAACCTGGGTCCTGGTCTCACTGGACCCAGCTGCCCACCCCCCCTCCTCGTGTGATCTCACTGAAGCCTTATTGTGATTCTCATCTGGGCCTACAGCGTGGTAGCACCCACCTTTGCCTTACAGTTCCATCTGATGCACGGCCTCATAGTGTTGATACTGGTCGAGTCCCAGTCAGCAGCGCGGTTCCCCAGGCCCGGCAGGCTCACTTGGCTGCTGCTGACCGTCACCTTCACCTGCACAGCCATGGGCTGCATCCAGAGCATCGCCTGTAACAAGTCGCGCATCAAACGGGAGAACATCGTGGTGTACGACCTGTCCGCCACCATAGACCACTGCCCGACTGTCATTGAGGAGAACTCGCCCATAGTGCTTCGATACAAGACGCCCTACTTCAAAGCCTCGGCGCGGATTGTGATGCCCCCCCTTCCTCGCAACGAGACATGGGTGGTGGGCTGGATCCAGGCGTGCACCCAGATGGAGTTCTACAACACCTACGGAGACGTCGGCATGTGAGTTCACACCTCTGTCACCTGTGTGTCCCCATTACGCTCTCGTGACGTGTTTTGCGGGATATATAAAATAAATACAGCGCGCGAGTGTGCCGCGCGCGTGCGCGAGCAGCTTGCCCCGCACACTCCGGGTAATAACGCGTGCGTGCTTGTGCACCACACTGAGTTGCATAAAGGAGCATTTGTGCACGCAGCAGGTTAACTGTGGTTGTCAGCCTCCTTCATTCAGACGCCCACCGACAGATTCTGTTCCTGTGACTCTGGCACCCAAATAGAAAAGCTGCTATTAGAGGAGCTAAACAACAGTTGATGCTCTCACATTCAAATTGTGCCCACGGAGACATGTCCTCCCCCACACCCCGACGACACACACACACACACACACACACACACGTTATCTGGAGGGCATATGTGAGGGGGTGTTTAATCCTGCTCGGTTTAGGGAGTGGGTGGGTTTCGGGGTGAGAGATTGGGGTTTAGGGGGGTTTTAGGATTGGACATGAAAGCACAACACATAGATGGTAGGGGGACACCAGATGACAAAAAGTGTTTGGCACAACAAAGAGATGATGATAATCCACTAACATACTGAACCACTAGATATCATTTACAGGCGGCTGTTGTAGTCTCATTGCCAGCTGGTGTCTGGATAAGAATCTTAAGGCCTTTCTGAAATTATCTTGTTACTTTTGTTATTTTCCTTGTGAGCAAAAAAAAATCACAACTTTTCACACCACACGAGTGTATGCGAGCAATCCCTTCTCTACATGTGACTTAAAGAGTCAATTGTAAAAAGTGGAGGTGCCATTGGGTTAAAATGAACTGGCAGCTCATTTATTATTGTTTCTTGCTGTGAAAGGAAGGAAGGCTGAGACACTCATGATTATTTTCTTTATCAATTAATAATTTTTTTTCTGTCGATTGATTTGCCAAAAGACTCTAAAAAAGTACAAATTCACAGTGAGATTCACAGAGAAACGCAAGAAAACCACACATTGAAAAGCCTCTGACTGTTTGATAAATAATCAAATTAACAAAAAAAATGAATTAACAAAACATTTTTTATATTTTCTTTTGATTGAATAAAACATTTCAGCACTAGTCAAAGGGATTTTCTTTAACGTCAGGATTAATTATTTTCAATTATCAGATGAGAAACTCACAAAATGCCTGTTATAATGCCTATCTGTAGGTCCAACCTTTCAATGAGAATGTATACCTGCAGCTTGAAAAGAAACTCTACAGCAGTTAAATATCTTGTGTCTGCTGACCTCCAGTAGTTTAAATACTCACCTTGCTGCAGTGCTGTAAGCTATAATCACGCGCACAGACAATAATTGTTTGTCGGATCAATTCATTTTTGGTTCAGGTCTTTTCATGGGATTTGTTGATGTCAATGAAAATATAGAATATCACCAGACCCTTTAAATGAATGGCACAAAGTTAGACTACCCCAAAATGTCTTTGGTTCCAGTCTCACTCTGTGCCTTCCAATTCCCACACTACCATATATTAGTATGTCAGAGAACGATTTGAATGGACCCAATACATAGTATGTCAAATGCAGTATGCCAAAAATACCAGGATGTCCGACTGCATCTGGTCAGATTTTACAGTATGCAAGCCAGCATGCGTGTCTCGCTATTCTGACCCACAATCCTCTGCACAGCCGATATATGAGCAAGAGGGTTCAAGGTGCAATGTTATGAGGCAGTAGTATATGTCCCAATTGAATGCATACTGCAGGCAACAGTACTTTGTGAGGGCAGCGGCTGTACGCACTAAAAATAAAAAAGGTTTGCGATCAGGAACTCAGTGATGGTGTCTGTCTCCTTTCAGGTCAAGTTGGGAGCTGCCTCAGCTACGAGAAGGCCTGGTGAGGGCCATCAGCGACTCAGACGGCGTGAGCTACCCCTGGTATGGAAACACGACAGAGACTGTCACCATAGTCGGCCCCACCTCCAAGCCATCGCGCTTCGTCGTTAGCATGAATGACAATTTCTACCCCAGCGTCACCTGGGCTGTGCCGGTCAGCGAATCCAACACACCCTTACTGACTAACATCAAAAGAGACCAGAGCTTCACCACCTGGCTTGTGGCGCTCAACACCACGTCCAGGGAAAAGATCCTGCTCCACACCATCAAGTGGCGGATGAGGGTCGACGTCGCGGTGGATCCGTCCCTGCCTCTGGGCTCCAGGGCCAGACTGGTGGGCCGGGTGCACCAGGACCAGCCGCGGGTGCTGAGCCGCATGGAGCCCATCCCTCATAACGCTATGGGGAGGCCCAACGCCAACGACGCACAGGTTCTGATGTGGCGGCCGAGGAGAGGGCCTCCGCTTGTTGTCATACCATCCAAGTAGAACGCTGAGAGCATCTGATTGGCCGTTTGTTATATCTCATCATAGTGGGCCATTAAGCAGTGAAACATAATCAGATGTGAAGACAAAAAAAAAAAACAGACAAAATGAAGATCTATAAGCAGGCTGAGACTTGTGACAATGGCACAAATCAGAGGTGCAGTCTTTTGCGTGTAAAATCTCGAGGGGACAACTGCCTTAATTCCCCACCGCTGCCTTTGACGATCCAGAAAGTGTGTTGGTCTCGCTGTCTCGCTGTTGGGTTTCCGGGCCTTCACTCCAGCCCAGCACAGCTGAGCAAAGCGAGCTTTGAGAATACGCCAGTAGTGCTGGAATGTAACGCAAACCTGTACTGTAGCTACTCAGGCCCAGAACACAAACGATCAAGCCCAAACACAGACCCAGTTTGAAAAAAAGGTTTTTCAGCCTTAATGATGACATACTACTGGCCTGCTCTGTGCTGCTCTGTGCTGAGTACGAGTGTAACCAAGGAAAGGCGATTGTGTTTATGTGTCATACAACACTGCTGCGGGGTGCATTCATTACGGACAAAGAGAACTATAAAATCAACTGAAGTGTTACTGGATGATGTGCTTTTAGAGATGACGCGAGTGTGGTTGTGTGTTTTCTATAACGGAGACCCGGGGTTGGGTCCAGGCTTGCTGCTTTGTCACACCAGACTGCCTCACTCTCTCACACTCACACACACTCTCTCACACACACTCTCTCTCTCTCACTCTCTCTCACACTCTCTCTCTCTCTCTCACACACACACACACACACACACACACACACACACACACACACACACACACACACACACACACACACACACACACACACACACACACACACACACACACACGGGCCTCATTTGTGATTATTTTACAAGGCGGGATATTTTTCAAGATGATTTAAAAACAGATAGCTTGCCAACATACAGGCATCCTCAGAGCTACTTTGCTTTTTACATATCACAGAACAATGTAGAAATCACAGCTTTCGGATTTCATGATGTGCGCACAATTTGTGCATTGAGAAGAATCTTTGAATGAAGCCCTGCAGCGGGATTTTTTTGTTTTTCCAATCACAAATGGCCAGTTCATCCAAGCTGCAGAGCGTCTCCCTCCCTGCCTTTTGAAAGCCAGTGATGCCTGTGTTGGTGATAGCCTTCCACAGTAAATACACAACGTAGTCTTTCCCATGTCCCATTGAATCAGATTTGTGAGGGGAAGAAGCAGGGTTACTTTGTTTTACAAGTTATAAAGTGAGTCTGACTTCAGTGGCTGCAAGAGGACGAAACGGAGCTACAACGCATCCTTATCCAGTATTATCAGTCAGTATTTGTCATTTAAGAGCAAAGATTGTGGTGAAAGATAAAGGATGTTTCACTAGAAGACTTAAAGAATAGGTTCACCTCAGTTACAAAGAAAAGTATCTAGCCATGCTGATTTGGGGGAGATTTTATTTGTCCAAGTTTGGAAATATTGGTCAGTGAGATTTGTGCCTTCCAAACAATACAAGGGAGGCGAATGGATTTTCTCTGGTGAACACAGATTTCAATAAACTACAACTAAACCTAACAAAAGTCTTCAGCTACGCTAGCAGCTCTGTGACGCTCACAACGACAATGCTTACATGCTGATGTTTAGCAAGCGTACATCTTAGTTTAGCGTGTTAGCTAGTAGCAATTGTTTGTTAGCAAGAAGTACAGCCGAGGCTGATGGGAATCTCTTGCTTTTTTTTAGCAGATATTTGGTCATAAAACAAAGTGATGGACAAATAAAAATTTGGAGGAGGATGCCAGTAGAAAAGTCCTTCAATCCTCTGGGCTTCATGAATATCTCACCACCATTACAGTGGTCACAAAAATGGTTTACTAAAAAACAAATATGTCGACCGTATGGTGGAGCGGTAGGAACCGTTATTAAGACATATCGTCTAGGAACCACGAATATCTGGACCAAAGTTTGTTGCTGATCCATCAGTCGTTATTTCAATTGGGATCATAGTGGACAGATTGACCAACTGCCACATCCCTAAAGTCATAGCTAAAGATTTATCAACAATTTTTCACAAAAACAGCTTCTCCATTACTCTGGGTAATCCACCGACTTTATCAACAGTTTTCATAGGAACAGTTTTAAGTAGAAAGTATTTACACTAATGACTGGTTCTGAAGAGACGTGTATAGATTTTTAAAGGAATTTGTCAGAACATTCACCTCCATTGTATTGGGTGGGAGGCAGATATCTCAGTGACATATCTAAAAACCTGTGAACATAAAACTGAAGCTTTCTACATGGCCCAATACCGAGAGAATAAGTAAACGGGCTTTTTGTCGTTTGCGTGGAGTACAGTATTTGGTTTACAGACAGTCTCTCGTGCCATTATTGATGATTTTCTTTTATTTATTTTTTTTATAAAATGTGTTTTTATGAAGACTCACGACTATGGAATATTGTGTTGACTCTGAAAATGTTGCGTATTGTTTCCCAGACAGGTCTATACGTTGTATTTCTGTTCATGCACACTCAGCACTCGCTGGGCCAGAGAAACAGGCCACGCTGAAGTGCTGAGCTGGTTCCAGATGAGACAGAGATGAAGAGAGACGGAGGATGTAACCACGTTATCTTACCCATGCTGCTGCTCATTACTCCTGGTGCAAACCCGACGAGCCTTCACACACACACCTCACCTGGAACGACCCTCGGAGTGTCTCTGCCGGCGTGTCGCACGCCCCGATACACCCTCCACATAGAGGCACGGACACTGGATATTTTAACAACACGCCTATTGTAGCCATGACACAGGAGCAGAGCCCACGATGACAATCAAGGGAAACATCTAGAGCAGCACTTTTAACTGGAGAATCAAAGTAGGTGATCTTTACCGGCCCCGTGATTATCAGAGGATTGAGGCTTTTATAGGGGGAAAGAAAGCGGAAACTTTTTTTCACATGTTGCCCCAATTAAAATTTAAATGTTGGCGAAAACACGTTTATACTTGACCATGAGGTCAGGGGCCTCAAGTGTCTTTTACAGTAACAGATGTGCCTGAGGACTGGAGGTAGAGCGGTACGCGTCCCCTCACGAGGAGCTCGACTCATCAGTTGGAACTTGTTCGGCTGGAGTCGAATGCCGTTATTGGTTTAAAATGGCTGGGTAACGTTTTACAGTGTTATAATGTGAAGGACATGAAACTGTTACAGTCCGTTCTCTCAGACTGTCTGGCTTTTGCATGCAGTGTTTTTAAACTCATTAAAACAAATGCCAAAAATATCAAAGTGTGAATTTATTCATGTCATGTAGTTTGGAGGTACACTCCAAGATGTAAATAATTCTTCACAAAAGGCAACGAGCCAAGTAATAAATTACACACGGTAGACTTGTTATTGTGTAAAAATGAATCCAGAAACAGACAATGTCGTTGAGACAATTGTGTTTAAAAGAATGACTGCTACGATGGTTAAATGATAAATTGTAAAGAATATTTTCTTACTGCAGTGCATTACAGAATCTAAAGCAAGTCCAGATGACTTTTAATTAAGCTTTTCAAGATATGATTGTACACGTTTTAGTGTAGAGGTCTGGGGTGGTGGAGGGGGGGGGGGGTACACAATGAAATCCACGCAATAACACATTCAAACGTTGTAGGAAACATTTTTTTTTTTATAAAAGATTCGCATATTGGTAATCAAAATAATAAAGTTATTAATTATACCCGCTTCATCCCAAGAAAAAAAAATAATAATAATTATCCTAGAAGAAAAACACCAGTCAAAATGTACAGTCCAAGATGTAAATAATTCTTCACAGATGTCTGATTCACTTTTGATTAACTTT
Organism: Ophiodon elongatus; assembly: GCA_016806645.1. Lineage (NCBI taxonomy): Eukaryota > Metazoa > Chordata > Actinopteri > Perciformes > Hexagrammidae > Ophiodon > Ophiodon elongatus. The sequence goes on from JACSYO010002145.1 coordinate 1,568,226, forward strand.
GCCACAAAATCAACAGCGCATATTGTTCCACGAGCACAGGACATAAAGAGCTGGATGTTTATAATCAGTGGCTTTGAAACGTCACGTGAAAGCCTAATTAATTAATTAATTAATAAGTTAAACAGACAATTCATTTCGATTTTCAGATTACAATTTAAATGGTGGTGATTATTTACGCCCCAGGTTAACATAATTTCAAGTTGTACAAAATAACATTCACCACATAATCACAATCAATTCATAAATTGTATTCCTGTGGAATTCCTGGAACACCCAGATTACTGTAAAACATTAAACTCCACCAGACACAGACAGACCAGTCATACCGGTCCGTCACTGTATTGAATGAAAGACGTCCCAATGACTATATGTTGCCTGGCAACAAAAGCTGTTTCCAAAAATAGCTGAATAAAAAGTAACATGGCAGCAGTTATTAAGGAAACAATACTAGTTATGGTGAATGCAACTACCATGGTGTCAAGGTGAGTTATGCCTCCCAGGCCTCCTGAACCATTTGACTGTTAGAGCCACAGTTGTACGAGGAGAACAACGCGGGGCCCCGTTCATTCCAATGGAGTTTGCTCAGTGGTGCATTTAGTAAAAAAAAAAGTTTAAATTATCTTCTGTTTCCATGTGGCCCATAGAGCAAGCGCACTAGTGTTTACGTGAACCCCTCACCTCATTCACATGAACAGAGGAAGGAAAACAACTCAGGATTCAGCTATTAGTGAATTTTAGGACCTAATAATTAAAACAAGAGCTATTTAAGGGTTTGTACTAGGAATTTGATTGACCTCAAATTATTTTTTTACAGTCATTGCTTTTCCAATGCAAGTCTATGGGAAAAGGTGCAAATTTTGCGCATGTGTGACCGTGCCCTTCGAGCAAACAATTGCTGGGAAGGCTTATTTTAGGGGGAAATGGCCTGAAACGGGTTCCGAGAGCTCAAAGTGGGACAAAAAAAGAGACTGACAAGAGTCTTAAACACTGCACCTCTGAGGTGGACAAGCCAACAATGTTGGCTAAAAATAAAAATAAATCACACTACATCTTAAAAGGAACTTCTCTGCCCCTTTCATCCGTTATCGTTGTGTAGGTGTGAGTGATGCGGCAGTAGAAGTGAATGGCAGTCAAACAGGTTCTAACGAACACAATCAGTCGGTCCTGCCGAGAATCTGTCTCCAGAGCTACAGACGTAATTATAGGAACAAAGAAAAACATACAATCCGGTTTCGCCAGTTTTCTTTTCTCATTGGTTACCCTTCTCAGCTGAGGCACTTTTGGTGTGTGAGACCCATCACAGCGTTGTGCTTGCTTTTTGTTTATTACCGCCTTTTTCCACTCTTCCCGTCCTCCGTTGCCAACCTGCTTACCTCCTCTTGTATATGATAAAGACCTTTCCCCTTCTTTTTCTCCAGCTTTCTGTCCTCCTTTAAACTCCACGTCTTGTCGCTTCAACAGGACCACCTACTGCTGCCGTGGTGTCAGCCCCGAGTGTCCTACGCCCTGCTGGGGTTGGCGGACGGCCTGCCTTCGTAGCCGTAGAGGAAAGTGGCTGCGATGACCAAAAGGGCCCCGAGGAAGAACACGCTGTGGGCGACAGCAGACAACACCGTCAGCTCCAGAAATTGTGATTATGAGAAAGGAAAGCACAGACAAAAAACAAAACAAAACAGAAAGAGAAAGAGAGAGAGAGAGAGAGAGAGAGAGAGGTAGTGACTGTTTCCCTTACCCAGTGGGGTCGAAGTCCTGCAGCCAGAAGTACGATATAAGAGTTGACAGGATGATGGAGAGCGATGTAGCAAAGCCCTTGAGGATGTTGTCTGCATACTTGATGACCGCTGCTATGACCAGACCACCCAGCGCCTGGAGAAACAACAAACACACGGACACAGATGGACAAAGGCATGACCTGAACGGGCCGAGAGGGAGTCTGTTACCCCAGAGGCTTGATAATATATTTGACAGTTAGGTGGGAAAACATATTAAAACTAGAGGCCTTCTTATCATGCCAAATCGGGCCAGGGGCGTAAAGTGGCCCCCTGCCTCATTTCCTACCGCCTTACTTACGGCGCCCTTGCTCAGACACCACCCGTCTTCTAACTCGAGTGATTAAATCTGTTCAGTCAGACAGATATATAAAAACAGGACTCAAAACTGTTCCTGCAGGACCACATCGATACACACATACGCACAAGGGCACTCAAAAGGTGAAACCAATACCAGTGGCGCTGTAGCGGCTTGATGTGAGCGTTACCTGCAGAGCTACAACAGCCCAGGTGACGGTGTTGTATCCCTGGAACATTCCGGATTCCTTCACCCTCTCTCCGTCGTAGGCCAGCATCCCTATGAGGCCAAACACCAGGCCGAACAACCCTGGAAACACACGCACACACACACACACACACACGAGATCTGTCAAAAGATTCCATCCTGAAGGCTCATCAAAATAAAACTAAACTTTTTACAATTCAGTTTAAGAGAGAAATACTACTAAGAGTGGCGTGTGTTAAGACAGAACTTTAGTTTAGCGCGTTAGCATGATAACCATTTCAGAAAATATCACGGTTTCACGGTATTACACTATTATTATGTTTTATATTATTATTAGTTACAATGATGTTATATAACCAAAGCATATCAGTTTACATGTCAGCAGCACTATTGTGTGCTAACTACTAAATAAACAATATCATCAGCTGTTTAAATAATGTCCTTTGATTATTTATAATGATCATATATTGTAGGTGTGCAACCAGACTGTTCCTGTCTACCTTGAAAAAGAAGATCAAGCATTTTCTAAAACTATCAAACCAATTCTTTAAAATGTTGCCGCAGCATGCACTCCAACTACGTGGCTTTACTCCTGTACTTTCCAAATAAGGCTTTAACTAACACTATATCCGTAATATGCTTATTTTTTTGACATTTTCTTGCATCACTTTTACAACAACAACAAAAACATACACAGCATTTTCTTCGCTGCTTTCGTTGCAGATCTAGGCTCCAACATTTAATGCAGGTGAAAAAAAGCTCCAAGCTCATGCCAGGAATCGCAGGAGACTTAACACACGCCTCACGCGCTCCAGGGTAAAAATAAACTAGACAGGAACATTCATCTTAACAGAAACCTATCGGAGGTAAAAAGCCCAGCTGGCTCCCTGAGCAGGAAAGAAAGGAAACTGTACACACACACACACACACACACACACACACACACACACACACACACACACACACACACACACACACACACACACACACACACACACACACACACACACACACACACACACACACACACACACACAAGAATATAGAGGTAGTGCCTTTTTCAATTGGTTTTCAACATCTCACAACATTGTTCTTTTGTTGATGGACATGCATTGATTAAATGTCACGAACTTAGGTTTCATATAGAGAACAGCTGTTCAAGACGTGAGTCGACTGATAGATGAATACCGACCTAGCTGAATGTTGCGGACCCAGACGCTCTGTTTGCTCTCCTTTAGGATCTTCTCAAAGTAGACACCGGCGAACCCACTGGAGCAGCACGCCACCAGAACCGCCGTCACACCGACAAACTGGGAGCCTGTAGAGAGGGCCTCCTTCTCTGGGGCCGCTGTAGATTCAGAGGGCCACTGCGAACACAAGAGAAAACACTTGGATTGTAAGAAATCGTGAGCTGGAAAGTTAATTCTTGACCTTGGAAACAGTAGTTTGGCCCCAAAAAAAATAAAAGGTTAATTTTCCAGATAGAGCAACTGCAACCAGCGGTTGTCTCCAGCAGATGAAGATAGCTCAGTTGTTGTCACACATGTTGTCACATCCCAGAAGCTATCAACTAAAAGCAAACTCATCCCACTGAGGAATGAATAAATCTCTAAACCTGAAAGTGGGCAAAAGTTGAGAAAGCATATAAATAAAATAAAAAAATAAGAAGATTGTTATTGACTAGCTGCCCCCCCCCCTCCCTGTTTCTAATCTAACCTTCTTAGGGCCTAATATTTAACGGAATACTGTATTTACCAAAATTACCATCAGTATATTAATTACTTTCCCCGGTTTAGCTTGAATTCTTGAAAACCTTTTTCTGGCAGGCCTCCACGGCGAAACGGAGAATCAAAAAACGGAAAATTCTTAATGAATTGACGTAAATGGGGGCCGCGTTTCTTTGTCTTACAATATAATCCCAAGTCTCATTTATCCAGTCGTATGCTCTCTACTTCACAAACATGTGCATTTTCGCTCAGACCTTACCATTTACAACACTTCCTCATGAACAGTACTACACGAACGAGTAGCGCGACCATGTGAGAATACGCCCCCCCCCCCCCATTTACTTCAATTCATCAATAACTTTCTCAGATTTTTGATTCTCCGTTCACGTGGAGGCGAGACAAACAAACTTTTCTTCACAAATTCAAGGCAACACGGGGTGAGTAATTGATACACAAATGATCCTTTTGAGGGTGAAGTATTCCTTTAAGGGACAGACATGACAGTGTTATCAATGTTCTTATTTAGTTCTTGGCAAGAAAGTGAATGAGCATATTTCCCAAAATTAAAAAAAAGATTTTAAGTGCTGCAAAAGGAAACAGCAGCACTATATACACGCAGTTTTTTCAAAACAGAACTTATAGGCACTAACTGTCCAAATGTCTGCATATCACCCGATGAATAAATATGCCAATGAAACTACAAGTATGTACTTAGTACGGCCTGAACTCTCTGTAATGGTTGACGATCACTCTCTCTGAGGTCAGGATGCTGAGAACCTGAAATTCATACAAAAGGCATCGTCACAGCTTCGCCGAGTTGTAAAAATGCTGCAAGACTGTGAGTTCCTACGTTATGTGCTGCAGTAAGCAAGAAAAACGGTGTACATGCAAAAAATTAAAGAAAGGTGACGATCTCTGGTCGTGCAAAGTCACAAAAGTATTGTAGCCACTGCACTTTTTCTTTGGATAAACCCACAAAAGATTATTCTTTTGGAACAAGATGACGATTTTTCCTGCCATCTCTATACTTCCTCCAGTAAGTGAAACAAACCCTGCTGAGTGAGAACTAACAGCGTAAACCTTGAAAATGCGCAGTGAATATGAGAAATTGTATCAATTCAAAACAGGCCAATTATTTCCGAGCAGCTGTCTTTTCCGCTTGTTTGGCGTTCGCAAAACAGGCTCCGTGTTAATATCACATGTGATGAATCTGTTATCTGAGCCTTCGGGAGGCGTCGTGGATGAACCACTGTCACATCCCCACACACAGTTTAGGAGTAAATGTTTCCACCCGTCTGATCCTGTGGGTTTATGTAGGTGTATCTTCGTGTCCTCTTCCGTGTCCTCTTCCATCTCCTCCTCCTCCTCCTCCTCTTCCTCCTCTTCCTCCTCCATCATTGTGCTTCTGTCTGAGTGCTCAGCCAGGACTAAGATCACATCCGGCGTGATACCAACTGACTGGCATTTTCTTTGTTTTGCCAAGAAGGAGGAGGAGGTGATATCACAACAGTCTTTCCTTTTTTTTCCTGACACTTCATCGTTCATCAGCACATCCCTCGTAACCACTGGTGGCCAATATTTATTCAGTGTTCCAGTTGAGGCGTCATTTTTTTTTGTTTTATTTATCTAACATGTCTATAACCACATAACTCCCACTGAGATCACTTTCTTTATCTGGCCACTAGAAGAAATTAGAGATCACACAGTTAATTAAAATAGATAATAGGCACTCTTCCAACACACAGCAGAGTAAATGCTTAATTAGACAAAGTGACACTTACAGAACTGGCTTCCTTTTTAGATTTAAAAAAGGCACTAATGAGATGGATTTTCAAATGTTTTTCAGTACGTACAAGGTGGAGGAATAACACTGAGAACTCCATTATGAAATCTACACACGATTTTCATTTCATTTTCGACAAAATGTCTGAAGCAAATATTCAGAGGAACAAAGTTTGTTCAGTAAAACTATTTTTTCATCCAGTAGTTTCCATGAACTCAAACTCTTATGTGTTGTTATCAATATGTAGGTATTTATACAGATTTCAACCTTTTCCTTTCTATTTTTCTTTATTTTGGGCAAATAATATATACTGGCAATAATACAATTATAATATATACTATTTTTCTACCTTTTCCATGTATTTTTCAATGTAATAGTTTCTAGGATTATTTTTTTGATGATTTATGATATATGTTTGAGTCATATTTTGCTGTTATATGTAATATACTTGTTTAATACTGAACTTGACGTTTCTTGTTCCTTTTGCATGGAGGCTTGCTCTCTCCTCCACGTGGCAGAATCAGACGGCGTTGTTCAGCTCTGCTTGGGCCAACTTCAGAGTATATTGCCTCTCAATCAGAGATGTGTTAGCGTGCGATCATCTCACACTGTCTCCTATCAACAATAAAGACCACAAGCTATCCCCAGGCTGAATCATTACTCTGAACAGAAAAGACCCTTCTTCATTACCAAAACATTTAACCTGATTATTAGTGGAATAAAAGGCTCATAAGACTCATGTGTCTCCAGGTGCTTGCAATTATTTTTCTATCAAGAGGAAACCACAGAGCGGATGTTATGCGGCCCATTTCTAGATGATGGAGAAATAATGTGATTTCCATTCAGCAGTAAACAGACAAGAAGCTGTACTGGACCTGCACGAGAGCCACTCCGCCCATAAGGATCAGCAGCGAGAGCCACTGGTAGACGCCCAGCCGGCGGCCCAGCATGGACACGGAGAACAGAGCCGTGGTCAAGATCTTCAGCTGGTACGTCACCTGATGGAGACAAAGTGATACGACCCTTAAATGTTGCATGAACTAGGACGTGCCGAATGCTGAAAGGCTGATGAAGACGCATTCGGCCCTGTGCGTGTTGCACACGGCCTCGTCAAACCCAGCCTGCCCTCGGCCGTACCTGGTAGGTGGCCGCGTCCAGGTTGGACAAGGCGACGTACAGCAGGTTGTTCTGCAGCGTGTAGATGCCGGAGGGAATCGCCAGCTTGAGCGTTTCTATGGGTTTGTGGACGATTTCCTGACGCAGAATGCTGTTCAGAGCCCGCATGCTGTAACCTGAAGAATGACGACAGTTAGTGAGTTAGTTAGACCGCGAGATGAATATAAATCCAGTCGGCTTCGACAGGATGTAAATAATCTAACATTTGCAGTGGAATTTGTTTGTCTTTGTAACTGGGTACCGAGGTCTTTGTATGAGATCGGTACATGTCTGCATGGTCACACTAAAGCAAAGACGACAGAGCAGTGCAGTGTGTTCACTTTGTTGTTGGTCAAGAAAAGATTATTTTCTGAAGTGATGCTAAGTAGTTTGCCTGCTCTGGCCTTGTTTCAGGAGGAAAGTTTACCTGGTTTTATCCGATTACTTTGTTGAATAAAACCTGAAACTGTTCTTGTTACATCATCCAGGTTTTTACAGATAATTCAGTTTGCATCAGGAAGTAGGACAGGTGTAATTTAAAGAAATCACTAAAGTTCAGGAACATTTTGTTACCGCATTCTTTGACCAGACCAATTTGGATTTAGCGGCTGTTTCTGTTCCAACTACATTTATACGTTTTTATATTTGATTTTCTTATGTTTAATGTGGTTTTATGGATATTAAAATCATGGGCTAAGAGTTGAATGACATAATCAAAAACTATTTTGATATTTGAATGATGACTTCCATCATTAATTGAGCTAAAATGACAAACACAAGCTGGTTCCAGCCCCTAAAGAAAAAGTGAAGTGTTGGCGATTATGGTGATATGCATCAATGTGTTCAGGTGCACTCACTGTGCTCCTTGAAGACGAGCAGCACACAGGTGAGGATCTTTATCACCTCGGCCACCACCACAGCCGAGGAGGCCAGGTACCGCGGGCCCTCGGCCTGCAGGGTGCGGGAGTACCGCATGGTGAGCACCAGGGAGGTGGTCTGGAACACCAGCACGCCCAGAGAGAGGTACTTCAGCCGGGAAGAGGCCATGACCCCTGGTCGGTGTGAGGCTGGACACATAAACGGTACAGAAAAATATTATAATGTAAATAATATCGGGAGTTAAATACAGAACCACAGTGAGAAGTGGAGAAAAAAAAAACACAGACTTTTAGAGACAGAAAGAGGTTTTTACTCACAGATTATTAAACCGGAGAAGAGAGAAGTCACCTTTCTGCTTTCCCGTTAATGGCGCTTTAGAAGCTACTGGAGATTTGTCTCTCTGTATAAAATAACAACCCCTTTAGGGTTTAAACTCCGGCTCGTGTCTGTTCTCAGCTCTCTCTCTGTGGGGCAGACGGACCAGGTACTGAAGGCTCAACCCAGCTGTCAAAACAGCAGCGCTTCGAGTCCCGGGCTGGCGTCCATTGACCCGGACTGGATGTCCGCCGTCCGCTGTTCCCTCCTCGGTATCTCACCGGAGTCTCCGCGCCCACTGCCCCATCGTTAAGCGCACTTCAGGACGAACTAACAGCCAAAGGGAAAGAGTTATTTACGCCAAGAAAGTCTCCAGAAGGAAAGGATATCTCAAGCGTATAAAATCCTGGATGACTTCCGTGTACAGATTTCTTCCTCGTCTTTTGTTGACAACGCTTCCCGTGCGACACAGCGCCCCCTGCTGGACTGGCAACAAAACGGCAATACTTATATTTATCTTAAACTGTGGATTCAAATTAATTATTAAATATTTATGAGCAAAGTCACACCACATTATATTTGAATGTAAATATAATATCAAGTAGCAATTAGTGAAACACTAATAGTAGTAATTTAATGATGCTGAAATATTTAAAGATGTTGAATGGTGTATAAAGCCAAGAGATGCGTTTCTGTCTGCAACATTGTTTCTGTACTGTAGTAATGTCTTTAGTGTTATCAATAGTTTACCATTGTACTGCAGAGCACTGTCTGTTATTAGCTGTGTTGAGGGGTCATGGCTGAACCACTGACCCAAACTCATTTGATTTTAAATATCAGAAAGATACAGATTTATAGAAGGATAGAAAATATTGAATCCAAGGCTCTGAAAGGCAAATCAGTACTAGTTAAATACTGGTTATTTTGTTGTTGTTGTAAAACACAACCAACCAAACCTGTATTATGTAACCTGAGGAAGCGCAGCAAAAATTCATTGATATAATGAAGTTGCTGTCCTAAATCTTTTTTCTATACTTTCAAAAAGTATCATATTTCCATCTGTTTTAAGTCTGTCATATTTAAATATTGCATGCGAAAACATGACAAAACTATTCAAAACACCAGCTAGGTGTCTGAACGTGTAAAAAAAATGCACAGTACACTTAAAAAAGAAAAGAAATACAAAAGCAAAAGTCTACGAAGATCTGGGCTTTATTTCAGGAAGCACATTTGGTTGATCATTTGGTTTTTTTGACAACATTTTTTCATCAGTTTTAGTTCATCTACCTTTTACAAACATGGTGACAACTACTTCATATAGCATGTTTATTATAGGCTATTTGGTTAACAGAGGAAAGTACAATACAAAAAACATTTTATATACAGAAAATAGACACATAGCCTTGCATATGAATGGGAACTGACATGCTCAATTCTAAATAAAAAGGGATGACTGACACTTCAACAGTACACAAGTTTTGGTAAACTACAAGGACATCATTAGGAAAGAGAAAAGAACGCCCCGGTGAATCATTTGGTTCGTTCACAGAGACAATTGCAGTAGTAATTCAAACCAAAACATTTCTTGGTATCGGATGTATGTCATGTGTCAAACTTTAGGACACAACAAGGGCAGCGACTGATACGTTTGGACATGATTTACATTTTTGGCAGAAAAAAAAATAAGAATTTGGTCTAAAGAGACACTGATGTGTGAATTTTAAAAAATAAAACCGTGAATGATTGTCTGTGTTTACAGAGCAGTCACACAAAGCTATGATCAACATCAACTTTAAGAAGGAAGACAAAAAAAATACTTTATCAAACCTTACTCACCTCCAGACTTGGTTTATGAATCATTACAATTAAAAAAGGTGCAGAGATACACTGATTGTAGTTAAGCAAAAAGGCAAAACTGGTTAAATGATTTTGGAAGAGAAAACATTTCGCGAGGCAGTTTAAAAGTAAGAAAACATGCACCTCTGTAACATTCAGAATCATTCAAGAAGTGCGAACAGAAGTCATATTAAAAAAACAGAAACAGACGTTTTAAAGTCGACATGTCTTTTGCCAATAACAAGCAGAATGTGCTGTAAGTCTATGTACATTTTATCCTACAACATACTAAAACTAATGTATGTTTTTGCATAAAGTTTGTCAAGCTTAATTAATCCCTCAACAACATGTGAAATATAGTGGTACCGCCTGTGGCGAGACATGGTATAACTGCATCCATAGTAGCTTTCTTTTGTTTTTCTGTAACAGTAACTGCCTTCAGCACACACACACACACACACACACACACACACACACACACACACACACACACACACACACACACACACTGTTCTCACCGCTCCGACAGCATGTAGGCACAAACTGCATTCATTGAACCTTCTTGTGTGTTCAGACATATGATGTGAAACACTAATATCTAGTAACTGTAATCAATGCAGGAATTACATTTAAGTTGTTAGCACAAGTGTAGAGCCATTTAGTAACAACATGCGTGTGTGTGTGTGTGTGTGTGTGTGAATTTCTATATAATCTGTCCTTTACTTGATGTTTGTCTTTCTAGTCATGCAACAGCATTTTATAAAAATTCCCCCTTTAGCACGTTCAAAAACAATGCATGAATAAAAAAAAAATATTTAAAAACCAACAAGGCAAGAACTAGGTAGTTTTGATGAATTAAAGAATCAGTTGAATGTGACCCATCGTATTAAAAAAAGTAGAGTGAACGGTTGCGACGAGGAGTTTGTAATCACATTAAACTACACATAAAGGGTAGCAATTAGCAGAGAGAAGTGACACTGTCCTCCAAAACAGACAATGTCAGTGCAGAACGTCCTCTGCCTCGTCTCCGTGTCCATCTGAACAGTCTGTTTTTATGATGCAACACCAGCCGGTCGCCATCTGGTCGGCACTTCCTCGTTGATCCCTCAATAGAACAGTTTGTGTTTGGGTGCCGAAAGGCCAAAAAAAAAAAAAGTCTTGACTTCGGCAACAGAGAGCAGAGGAGGCTCGGCTGGGATCACGGGATCGGCATGGAAACGGATTTTCGCTCGTGATGGACAGCTAACTGCATTCTTTTGATATCGCTGATAATACTCAATGACGTTTCAGAAACTTTTCGTAAGTGCAACGAGGAGATAAAACATGAAAGGGGAAGTGACCGATTATTATAATGAAGAACAGAAAGAGAATAAAACGAGACACGAGAAAAAGCATTGTAGGAGTTCACGTGTTGTTATGTAACTACACGGATCCCCAAAGTCAGTTTGTTCATGCTTCCCTCTGGCCGGCCTACGCAAACACCTGCATGTTACCGAGCTGAGGCTGTTGAGAGGCCTGCTGCATCTGCTGCGACTGCGGCTGCAGCTGCACCTGCTCTGGAATGTGTGTGTGGTGTGAAGACGGCAGTGCGTGGTGGGGGTTCCCCAGAGGGGTGGGGCTGGTGGTGACGTCAGACCAGTCCGAGTTGGAGTGTGGCGAAGAGGACGACCAAGGGTCTGGGGACTCGGGCGAGGGGGTGAGATATGGGTGCTCGCTGGGTGGGTGGGCAGAGTGGCCCGGGGTGGTGCCCTCTGAGCCAGTGGTGGTGTAACTGTGCTGGGAGGGGGGCGTGGGGTACTTATCCACAGGGCTCTGCATGGGTGGATAGGAGGGCAGCGGCCGGGACTGGCCCTCAATCACCCCGTGGCCCCCATGGCTGACGGTGTGGGGGTGCTGCAGGGTGTGGGAGAGCCCGTGCGCCATGCTCATCTGCTCAGGCATCTGGTACATCATGCCCTGGGAGCATCGGAGGCGCCCTGGCCCCTGCTGGGAGTGACCCTGATTCTGGCTCTGCCCCTGTGACTGGGTGACCTGTACCTGCCCCGGCTGAGGCTGCTTCAGCATGGCCTGGCTTCCTCCAGGGGCCATCATCTGGAACGTGACGATGGGCGGCAGCTGCTCTCGGCTCATGGTGACGTTCATAGGAGTCAGCATCGGGCCCTGGCTGTGGTGTTGACCCATGCCTTGGTGAGATCCCCCCATCTGGTGCGACACAAGGCCAAACATGTGGCCGCCGTAGCCGTGCTTGGTCATGCCCACCCAGCCCTGCTGCTGTCCCAGCATGTGGCTGACGGGCGGAAGCATCGGCCTGGAGGTCGGGCTGCTCAGGAGGGGAGGGGAGTTTGTTGTGGTGGAGACGGTGCCGGACACGTCGCCTGTGTACGAGTGTGGTGATTCCAGGGAGTCAACAGGTGACATGGTGACCGAGCTCTCTGGAAGTCCTGCTGCCGCCTTGACGCCATTCGCGTTCCCTCCTGCTGTACCTGCTGCTCCTCCTCCTCCTCCTCCTCCTCCTCCTCCTCCACCAGCTCCACCTCCTCCTCCCACTCCAGCAACCACACCCGGCCCCTCTCCTCCAGCGGGCTTCTTTCTTCTCTTTGCCTTCATGTCCTTTAGCTCCTTAGCTCCACCTCCAACACCTCCCACCTTCGCTCCACCTCCACCCCTCCTGCTCTTCTTCCCCTGCGGCCCGGGGCGCATCCCGATGAAGCCCACTCCGTTGGCCCCGCACATGACGGAGGAGTTTCCTCCTCCACCCATGTGGTTCGGGCCATTGTGTGGACTGTGAACCAAATTGTACTGGTCCAGCAGGCGCACTATGTCGTGATGCATGCGTTCTTGAGCGGTGTCGCGGGGCAGCCGATCCAGGTGATCGGTGATGTCGCGGTTGGAGTAGTGGTCCAGGAGAACCTGAGCCGCCTCAAAGCTGCCTTCTCTGGCTGCAAGAAACAGAGGGGTCTCCTCCTGAAGGAAGCACAGCAAGCAGCAGGTTTTAATACACAAAAGATCTGTTTTTGAGCGGAGTCTGAATTTAAAATATATCTCTGAAAAAAAATTATGGGAACATATTATAGAGATTAATTAAATATTTGTTTCAGTCGACTTAGCTCCTGATACTTTATGACTTGTACTTAAGTAGTTTTGTAAAGAGTGCATTTAATATTTACTTGAGTCACTTTCATCAAAACACAAACTAAGTGAAACGATCATAAATGAAAACAAAGAACCAACCTTATTGTCTTGCATGTCACGATTGGCTCCGTTCTTCAAAAGCACGAGTGTTGCCTCCACATTATTAACTGCAGCTGCCCAGTGAAGAGCAGATTTGCCTAAAATGTTGGGACGGTGAGAAAAGAGAAAAAGAAACACATCCGTGTTAAACAGAATGAAATAACTACGAGCTGTTTTTTTCTGTTACATTCCATTTAACAATTTTTCTGTGATTAGTCGGAGTCTTAAATGTTACTATCGAAACAGATATTAAAGGACTGAAGCAAGCACAGCAGTGTCTTAAAGGTTTGCTACCATGAACACGTGCAATTTGTATGGACGGGTCGAATGAGCTTGTCCTGCTTACCTACTCGCATAATTCCTCAAACTAATACTGCAGTGTCAATACGTAATCCAAACAACTGTGTGCATGATATGCTGTAATTCACACACCAGCCTTACAGGACAAAAATAAGACATTCCACATGAGGAGTAAATATATGAAAAGTCTGCACACCGTGGTCGTCTACAGCATTGATGTCAGCATGGCAGTGTATCAGCTCTTCCACCATGCCCTCCACAGCGAGCCGGGCTGCCAGGACCAGTGGAGTAGTGCCGTCATTCATCCGGGAATCCAGTTCTGTTGCACGATTACGGATCAGTATCTGAGAAGACAAAGATACAGGCACATGAGATATGATGAAAAAGTACATGAAAGAAGATAGAAGTGATGCAGATTTCACATGTAAATTATCTGTTCATAGGAATTAACTTTGCCTTTGTTTATGATTGCAGCTACTAAGTGTCGAATGACAACATTGTTTTGGCTGACCAATATCAAGCTCAAAGTTTATTAACGATTCTGATCAAACCGTTTTCTCACCTGGAAGACTCCCTGGGCATCAGCCGCCACGGCAGCATGCAGAGGAGTTCTGCCCATGTTGTCATGGGCGTTGGGATCAGCTCCAGCATCCAGCAGTCTCTTGGCAGCATCCGCCCTGGCGTAGCGGGCAGCCAGGTGGAGCGCCGTTTCTCCCGTGCGGTCAGTCTGAGCCATCAAAGAAGCACCCTGAGCGATCAGGTCCGAAATGACACTCGGCCCTGGTTCATCTCCTCCGCTCTCCTCCTCTTCTTCTCCATGCAGGCTGCAGTCCGGGCCTCCACCATTACGCAGCGATGCCAACATCAGTGGGGTGAAGCCATCTGAGGAAAAAAAAAGAAAAAAAAAATGATATAAAGAAGTTCTTGAAGTTGATCAGATTTAGAAGTTTATAAGTATTTTGTTCCCCTCACCAGGTCCCTTGACGTTAACGTCCAGACAGTCAGCATCCAGGTCGGCCTGTGGGGGAGTGAGCGAGATGTCAGCAGCCTTGCGATGCTGCAGGGTCCACTCCCTTCGGTCAACACCTCCATCCATAGCGATGGGCAGCAAGGGTTTGTCTTCAGTCTATAAAAAGCAAAAGAAAACACTCAGAAAAAAAAAAAAAAAACTTTCCTTATGGCCCTTACCCAATTTAATTTAAACTACTCCAATCTATCAGCTTTCTTTTTGAACCATTGTTTTTTCTCTCTCAATTCACTTACTCTTGGTTTCTTGGGTGGGACCTCGTCTTCCAGCCACCTCTGACTCTGAACTCCATCCATCATGGCTCCATCCTGGGTCTTGAAATTCCTGAAATAAAAAAAAAAGACAAAAGGTTTAAGCGATGGTAACATTCCCATTACATTCTGCTTATATTTATTCCAAGGACACAGCATGCACGCTTTGTTGCAGCTACGCTTTGTTTAACACTCAAACAGCAGTATTGATCACTGGGAGCTGGACAGTACAACCAAATGCATCTTCTACTGATGCATTTGAGCTCTTCCAGATATTTCACGTAAAGTATCGTACACAAACGTTTCTTAACAGTAGTAGTGATACTTGTTGACTTTGCACGCCCGCATCTCCCCGAAATCTACATTTCACTCTGGTATGAATTCCCACACAGTAGCTGTTATAATATAGCTTGTTTTAAACACTCTCTAACACAAGCTTTTGGTCTGTATATCCACTCACTTCATGTCAAAGTCATCCTGTCCGACAGGCTCTCTCCTTTTGTCATTCTTATTGGCCAGGAAGCCATCAGGCAGCCACAGGGCGCCATGTTTGTGCTTCCTCTTGGCTGCTAGCATCCCCAGCACAAGGATCAGCAGAATAATAACCACTGCGACTCCAACCAGGTACATCAGAGGTGTTGCAACTGGTGGGTCAATTTTCGGCTCACCTGGAGGATAGAAAAAGAAGTCTAATATAAGTTGAACTGTCTTTATTTGATTTAGGTTTCTAACATAAAAATAAACCATTAACTGTCGAATGACAGGCCTACTTACTGTCAACAGACACCAGAGGGTAAGGCAGATCAGCCTTGATGTGTGCTGCTGCAAGGAATGACGCAGCCTCATTAGTGTTGGAGAAACAGTCGGCCACGTTCTTGGAACATTGACGGTTATCGAGTTCCAGGTGCACCTCAGATCTGCGCAGATGTGAAAATTCAAAGACTGTAAATAACTTGCAGCTTGTTCATTTTAAGCTACTGAGTATTATAAGAGAGCTTAAAGAAAGCGAGAACCCCATCATGAACTATTCTTACCCAATAACCTCCTTGTCCAGCTCCCGCTTGCTTCTGCTCCTCTGTATATGTCGTCCATGCTCCTCCCCATAGTACGGGTAAACCATTGGCTTCTTATTTTGATCTAGCTTCACTTGCAGGTTGGTGTGCAACACGGCTCCCAGGGAGCGCAAGAAACCCCTCAGATCTCCAAGCAGCTCCTTAGGCTGCAGCCGGACCACGATGACCAGCGTGCCGTCGATCACTTTGGCCGGAGTGTCAGTGGAGCAGTCCAGGCCGTCCCAGCCACAAGCCTCCGTGTGGCAGCTCTGATCACACATGCCGTTCCCAAAGTGGTCTGCGCAGTACCGGTCATACCTGAAAATACACAATACAAGGAGGGTGGCCGTTTAGTGATTTGCCTTCAAAATGGTCTTCACAAGCAAACCGCAACAGCAATGACAAAATAAAGAGAAGGGTCACATACTTGCAGGACGAGGGGCTCTCCTGGCACTCAAAGCTGTCAAAGAGGCACCCGGGGTTGTCACACTCCTTATCACAATGTCCATTCTTAAAGAGATCCCAGCAGGGAACACTGGCGGTGCAGTTAACCCAGGGCTGGTGCCAGTTGAGCGAGCAGTCGCCTCCATCCCACTGACATTCATGGTTGTTACACTGATCGTCGCACACATTATCCCCCGCATGCTGCTCACACTGCAGATAGGGGCATGTCAGAGTGCGTATTACGAGTAGTTTGTTCTCGCAGTACGGTCCCGAGAAGTGTGTGGGACAGCGGCAGCTGTACTGGTACGGGTTGGATGGGTCTTTGATGCAGGTTCCTCCATTTTGGCAGTTCCATGGACATCTGTGTTCATTCTCACAGTGTGGTCCGCTGAAGCCTGACTGGCACTGGCAGTACAGGTGGCCAGGTGACTCCACACAGCGACCGCCATTCTGGCAACGTAGCTTTGCACAGCTGTAGCCCTCTATTTCGCCACAGTTGAACCCAGTAAAGCCCTATAAAACATAACACCTTGTTTAGATAGTAATACAGTCAATGTAAAAGTAAGGCTTGGCTACACACTTGTAATGGACCCATAAAACGTTGCAGCTGACGTTTAAAGAAACAAACGACTGACTAATTTACATCTAGGCTCTACTGCAAATACGCTGCTTGTCTACTATACCTGAGCCATGGTGTGGCCCTCTGAAGCAAGCATGAGAATAAGAGAGGGAGCAAGAAGTTAGTGGAGAGAAAAACAAGATTTTAGTGTGAAGAGATTGATGCTCTAGTAAGAGAGAAAAAGAAATCACCTAGGTAGTAACGTCAGCCACCTGTCCACTTTTATAATCTTCTGAAGTCACTCAGTATCTCTATAAACAATTAATCTTTACTACAAGCAGACAGATTAATGAAATAGATCCAATATCCTCAAAGACTTAAGTCAAGATTAAACATCAAACACACACTAAAGATGTGTTCTGTTGAAGACTTTATTTGGGGGATTGTTTCACATTTTTATTGAAAGAAATCATAATGATATATTTATTTAACATAGTTCACAGTAAGCTGTGTTAGTCATTAACTTAATTTGACATTCGCTGTTTGATAGTCGAGTCTAGAGCGATGTGCGGTTGCCAAGACGAATGAGAATTTATCAAGAAAATGGAGGAACTGGTATTGATTGGGGTTTTTTGTGCTGAGATATTGTAACACAATCTCTGATAGTCCTGTTTTTCTTGCACAACTGCCAGCTATGGCGCTTCTTCTTTTCAGACACACTACTTAGCATCCGGTTCACATTGTGAACTTTGTGGCATATGTACCAAAATCAAAACCCAAAACAAAGGGCAAAATTATGCATATATTATTTTGTCTCTTTCAATAGTTATTTGAAAAATTTCCAAGCACAACACGGTCAATCAAGACCATAATTTAAAAAACACAAAAGTATAGCATTGCACCGATTTTGAATAAATTAGAGTGCACAGAAAAACAACAAGAAAGAGCAAAGAGAAATAAAGAGAAAAGATGTTATTCAGAAAGCAAGCACAAAAGAAGACAATCGATTTAAAGCACTTTATCTTATGACAGCAGAAAAGGAGTGACATTGAAGAAACTTACAGGAACACAGGAGCAGGTGTAGCCATGTACTGAGCTCATGTTCATAGAGCAGATGCCACCTTTGTGGCACGGCTTAGACAGACACAGATCCACCATGGACTCACAATGACGACCTGGGAAAGAAATAACAATTAACAGCTGAAATACTTTGCAGGATTATCAGAATAATTTAAATGATTAAAACAATTAACACAAAAAGCACTGATGCCGTGCCGTTTTTCTAACGAACAAAACGACTAAATATGGTGCCGTCATGTCCCTTGGACTGGCTGTTAGGAACATACCCGTGTATCCAAGGCGACAGCGGCACTGGTAGTCGTTGACCAGCTGCACACAGTCGAGGCTGCCGGGGGCGTGGCAGGGCCCAGACAGGCATTCATTGAGATCCCCCTCACAGTGTTCCCCAACGAATCCCGGAGGGCAGGAGCATGTGTAACGGCCCACGCCGTCCACACACTGTCCTCCATTCAGACAGCGAGGTTCAAAGGAGCCAGACTTGGGGGCACAGTCATCCTCGTTCAATTCACACTGGAGCCCTGCAGAGCAGCGAACAGACGTATATCACTCACGGTATCAAATTAAGCATGTAATCTACTCTATGAATATTTCATCAACCTCTGTGTGTGTGTGTACATATGTGATATGCAGACTTACCATGTGCTCCAGGTGGGCAGGCGCACGTGAAACGGTTGATGAGGTTGATACAGGTTCCACCATGGAGGCAGGGCCTAGAGTGGCATTCATCAACATCATACTCACAGTTCACCCCCTGGTAGCCGGGTTTACACTGGAACAAGAGACGGAGGTTAGCTCATTGTGTGCTTTGGAGCTACTAGTTTAGTAGTAACGTACAACTTGAAACATAAAAGCTTTAAAACATACAAACCACCAACAAACACATACATACACAAACAGCTGAGGATGTACTTACTATGCACTCGTATGTGCCCTGATAGTCCTTGCATGTAGCTCCGTTGCGACAAGGGTTTGACTGGCACTCATCCACCATCTCTTCACAGTAGCTGCCCGTGTATCCTGGCTGGCACTGACACCGGTGGGATTTGCCCACATTCACGCACCGCCCGGCGTTCTTGCACACGTTTTCAACCTCCAGACCTACGGTAATTTTGGGAAAGGAGGCACATAAAATGAATAAAGAATGTGAAGATATATGCGTAGGATAAGATTTTGTCTGATAAAACTCGAGGCAGGAAACAAAATGTTCCTTGTCCGGCCACTGTGAACAAGATTTAAAGGTTTGTTTCGCTACAATGCAACTTTTCTCTTTTGATGACGCGTCAATACTAAATAATGTGTTGTAGGGCCTCACCCTTCCTGGCGGCAAAGTCCTGGCAGGACATGTTGGGGACGTCACAGTAAAGTCCCGTCCATCCCATTTGACAGTGGCAGGTCCAGGAGGTTGATGTCTGAGAGCAGGAGCCGCCGTTGTGACAGCGCACCTGGCTGCACAGGTTCACGAAGTTCTGCAGAAAACAAACGGAGAGTGAGTTGCAGTTGGCTGTAAATGTTACACAGACAGAAGGAACTACACCACATCCAGACACCTTCTTGAGTTAAATACTTTCAGTTTGGTGCATCTAATCGAACCAACTTTCTTATCCGATATTCCGAATCATAGCAACCAGGCGCAAACAATGCTTCTCAAGCGTTCCAAGCTGGGGTTATTTTCAGAAGAGTGCCTGCCCTTTTGTGGTGGACATACATATTTGTGCAAAAATTTGACAGATGTGATATTGTTTGACTTTCAAATGTTGAAATCATAAAACTTGCATGTTTAAATATATATAAGTTTACAGATTTACAAATTGACAGACAAAATATGTAGCCAAAGGTAAACCGAGCAACCTCATTATCTTGGTAGATTATATCAAAAAAGAGTATCCCTCCATATTATGTTCTACCCTTTAAATAGCTTTCAGTCTCAAATAGGTTGGTGACACTTGATATAAATGTTAAATATTAAATTATATATATTAGATGTGTAAAAATAAATAGCTAAGAACACTATACCTGGCAGTTCTGTCCATTGTATCCCACGGGGCAGGTGCAGCGGTAGGTGCCCAGGCCATCGGTGCAGGTGCCTCCATTCTTACAGGGCTGAGAGTCGCACTCATTCTGCTCGTACTCGCAGAACGTCCCGTAAAAACCAGGACGGCAACGGCAAGAGAAGGCGTTGATGTCGTCAATGCAAGTCCCATTATTCAGACAGGAGCTGGAAGGGGAGAGGAAAACAAAGTGGTGACTACAGGAAAGAAAAAATGACTAATGTCATACATCTTAATGAGATACACAATCTGCAAGCACCAATGGCTGATTCACCCTCATATCAGGCCGTAGGATAATTGCAGGAGATGCAGTAGATATCATCCGAGGAGGAATTCATTGCAGAACAGACGAAACAATTAAGGTTTTCTGGTCGTATGGATCTTACTTTGAACGAACAACTCACCTCTCGGTACATTCGAGGATGTTACGTTCACACAATATTCCATCAAAGCCTGGTCGGCACTCGCACACAAAGCTGTTGACGTAGTCCCGGCAGACGGCACCGTTCCTGCAGGGCTGGCTGGCACACTCGTCGACCTCAGTCTCACAGCGCTCCCCTTCAAAACCCGGGCGGCAGTCACAGGAGAAACTCCCGACATCGTCCACACAAGAGCCTCCATTCAGGCATGGGTCTACAGAGGGGAGAAGAGAGAGGGGAAAGAGGCTTTCAATGAACAAAAACTTGATTTACTGAATGAACAAATCAAAGTTATCAATGAACAATCCACCAGCAGTCTGGCTGAAGAATCGGTTTTACACCTATGTATAGCTCAATTATCTCAGGGCACTTTCTATGCTTCTTTCCACAAGGGCTTGGGATATCTCCAGGTTCCAATGATACGTCAAAGACCATTTCAAAGTCGCCATAGTCCATAAATGCAGAGGTGCATACAGGCACTAATGAGGTGACTGAATCAGTTGAAAGTGAAACTCACTTGGTGAGCAGTCGTCTATGTCTGTCTGACAGTTGTGTCCGCTGTATCCAGGTTGACATTTACACGTGTAGCTGCCCGGGCTGTTCATACAATGACCACTGTTTTTGCAAGGGTTCTTTCTGCATTCATCCACGTCCTCACTGCAGCGTGTACCTACACAATTGTGAACAAACAACAACATATTAGCACAGCATCAATCTAGCAGTAATACCTAATATTAGATAGGACTTTGCTTTCAGGCACACGGTCTCATAGTATCCCTCTATCTCGACTCACATCCATACAAACTCAAATTAGACAGACATATCCCACAGATTCATACCTTGCCAACCAGCAGGACATCGACAGGTGTAGGAGGTGTAGTCTGCAGACGGACGACACACTCCTCCCCTCTCACATGGATGAGAGGCACAGGGAACCTGTTCCACCTCGCAGTGTTTACCTAATTTGACATAGCACACATTTTAAGAATGACAAACAGGCTGAAAAGATCCTCAGTTGGCTGCTACAAAGACATGTTGTTGCATGCTAATAAGTGGATGTTGATAAGAGTGGAAGTGTGGTATCACTAACCTGTGAATGGCGGACTACATTGGCAGGAATAACTGTTTACTCCATCTATACAGTTGCCTTGGTTCAGACAGGGCCCGGATGTACATTCATCTATGTTCTTCTCACAGTTCACACCTAATGTGAGAGGAGGGGTGATTCAAATATATATATTTTTAAATTCAGCTCTGTTTACTTTATTGATTGCCAGGTCTTAAAAAATGCAGTGCTAAAATATAATAATTAGCATCATTACCTCTGAATCCAGGTTGACACACACAGGTGTAGCCATTATGTCGGTCCACACAGGTGCCACCGTTTTGGCACGGACTGGGCTGGCACTCATCCTTTTCCTGCTCACACTGTTGTCCCACCCAGCCGGCTTCACACTCACAACGATACCTTCACACAGAAGAAAGGCCATCACAAGTTTAAAATTAGCCACATAGTAATAATAACAGCAGCTGGTTTTGGGGCCGCAGCTATTGCTGTCCTGTCTGGACCGCCTGTGCTGAGTTTTGCTACCGGGGCCCTCTCTCTCTCTCTGTGTGTGTGTGTGTGTGTGTGTGTGTGTGTGTGTGTGTGTGTGTGTGTGTGTGTGTGTGTGTGTGTGTGTGCGCGTGCGCGTGCGCGTGTGTTCTCAGAGCGCATTAAAGAGCAGGTAAGAACACAGGCAAGTATTGAAAACATTTCAACTCAGAATCAATTGATGAGTCATCTGATCGGCTCTTCCGACAGCATTTATATTGACCACCTATCAAACTATTTAGAAAAAATATCGTCCGATAACGATCGGTGTCCAATCGATTGGCGCACAGATGGACCTCGGAACACAACATTTCAGAGTAGCAGTGTCAGGTGGACGTACCCGTGTTGCTGTTCAATACATTCTCCGTGCACACAGGGCTGAAGAGCACAGTGGTCGGTCCCAGAGAGGCACAGAGGGCCGTGGGTGCTGGGCGGGCACAGGCAGAGGAACCCGTTGATCTTGTCCATGCAGGTTCCCCCACTCATACATGGGTTTGAGTTACACTCGTTGATCTCCACATCACATTTAAGTCCTATTAGAGAGCAATTCAGAGGGAATTCATTCTTGATTAATTTAGTTGATTTCAGTAACAGCATCCAAATATCAGCCTGGAGTGCTACAAGTATATCGTTTTTTTTTTATCTTGCCTCTATTCTGAAACATTTTATACTGTCATCACATCAACTTTACTGGGGTATCTTAACAAAACATACCTGTATATCCTGGACGGCACACACATTTGTACTCGTTAATGCCATCGTGGCAATCTCCGTACTCACAGGGGTTGCTTGCACAGTCATCTTCATTGATCTCACAGTTCACCCCTGAGTAGAAAAAAATATGAATCCATAAAGGGCAACAATAGCCAGGTTATGTGCTTTATAGATTTATTGGACTGTGTGTTTGCTCAGCTTTAAAAGTAGCACACCAAAACACACCCTGCCTCTTCCCTTTTGGTTACCATGAGTGAAGAGTTGCATAAAAGGAGAAGCAGCTCAAGTGGCTGTGACAAAATGTGACAGTTAACTAATTTACCACCAGGGGGAGTGAGACGCCATAAAAATGTAGTTCCGCAAGAAGTAAGAAATGTTCACAAAAAGCTTTAATGCAGCGGAGGCCAACTCCAGCTCGAGTATGACATAGTTATGAATCTATCAAAAACAACATGAGAGGAAAGAGAGAGAACAAGAGAGAGGAAAAGGATGAGTAACAGAAAGTCGAAAGAGACAAAGAGAAAACCAGGCCGAGAGAGGAGAAAGGCACATTAAAGGAGGGGAAGTGAGGGCATGAAACCAGAAAATGAGACCTGACAGGGTGACCTGACTGTGGTTTTGGTGAAGTGAGGACAGTGCAGACTTCAGTACCAGGTCTCAGGGTGGTACAACTTACTGAACTGAGCCTATTAATCCACAGAGCAACGTGGGTAGCACCACTCGACCCAGACTTGTGACTGCTATACACACAAGTGCTCTACAGTTTATACATCGAAAGTTACACAGGAAGCGCCAGACGTGGGGGATGGGGGTCTTTAAGTTCAATTCAAACTCACAGGAGCCCATTAATGTGATCTGGCTCAGACTCTTTCAAATAAGATTCTGAGTTAATGTATACTTCAGTCTAAAAGTGCCAGATGATCGAGAACTCATACAATGTTTTGTGTTTACGGTTCAGTCTGTGTGGTTACTGTAGCAACCAGATGTCCCAAAGAGCTGTATTTAAAACCCAGTGGCAGTATTTTTGAGGAGAAAGTGTCTGAAACTCCTCTCGCACTAGTTAGTGCCATGGAAGATACAAAGAGGCTACTGGCTTGTCAGGGGAAAGACTGATGAGAAAGATTAAAGCTGCACACAAACATCTAATCACAATAGCACAATTAGCTACCTGTGGTTCCTGGTGGGCAGTTACACTGGTAGGCATTGACCAGGTCAATGCAGCGTCCTCGGTTCTGACATGGGTTGCTGTGGCACTCCTGGACCTGGATATTGCAGATGGAACCTGTGTAGCCAGGTTGGCACTCACAGGAGAAGGTGGCGATGCCGTCTTTACACACACCATGGTGGCATGGCTCTGGTACGCAGTCGTTGATGTTGTCCTCACAAAGTAGACCGTTGAAGCCTGTGGAAGGACATTTTCTGTTAGGAAAACGACGAAAACTATTGCTTCATCGATCAAATGACTATTCCAGATTATTTTCTGGGTTAGAAAGGATATAGGGTTTAAAGTGATGCAGTCTACCATTCCCTATTTTAGAGCACAATAGCAGAGCAGGCCCTCCACATTAGAATAAGGTCTAAACATGGGGTCATTCTCTTTTACCTTCAGCACATTCACAATCATATCCGTTGGGTCGGTCGATACACTTGGCCCCATTTAAACAGGGTGTGCTGGAACACTCATCTATGTCTATCTGGCACATTTCTCCGCTGAAGCCTGGAAACAGAACAACATGATGAACATAATAACAAACGCACAGGTTAAAAGACTTCATCAGCCAATTAATTTTCACTCCGATTGGGTGGAAATCTGAAAAATACATGAACATAGCTGCATGTGTACCAACCTGCTGGGCATTCGCAGATGAAGCGGCTGACCTGGTCCAGACATTTACCCTGGTTCAGACAGGGCGAGCTGGTGCACTCATTTATCTCGATCTCACAATGAGTCCCCTCAAATCCTGCATGCATGACGAGAAACAAGTTTTTAGGATTTCGCAATGGACTTTATGTTTTTAAACTCATTCCTTTGCGGTTTCATTTTAACCGTGGGGTGTGAGCAGACTGTTATCAACTCCACCAGAGGAAGTCGTGTTTTCGCTCAATAGTGTCTGTTTGTTATCAGGATATCCCAAAGAAATGGTAACAGATCTGAATGAGATTAAAAAAGGTATTAAAATATTTTTCAACATTTTATAATTATTTTCGCATGAATTCCCTGCACTTGTTCGGATTATACATTGTGGCACATGTATCATAATAGTGTTTATAACTCTGGATCTTTCAGATTTAGGTGATGACATTTGTTGTCAACCCTTGATAAAAAAAAACAATTCAGATGATTGGTGGAGTAATGTTCTCTTTGAGTGCTTTCTATCTATAAATAAACTGTAATCCAGAATATGGCTACCCTTTCCTTTCAAATGCTGCACTTATTCGAAGCTTATTTAGAATAGAATGTCTGACAAAACTGGTTAAAATGTAAGAGAATATATAATTTCTCAAGAAACGTACCAGGCATGCAGATGCAGGTGTAGTCCCCGATGCGATCCAGACATGTGCCTTCGTTCTGGCAGGGGTTCGAAGCACACTCGTTGACATCTTGTTCACAGCGCGGCCCGGCATAACCCCTTACACAGTTACATGTGAAGGAGCCATCGGTGTTCACACATTGACCCCCGTGCTCGCAAGGGTTGGTACCTGATGATGAAGAGGACATAGGCATGATTGAAAGCCAAACAGACTGACAGGGATACACGCTATGTGTGGTAAGAGCTTTTCTCTTTCTCACCGATGCTGCATTCGTCTCTGTCGATGTTGCAGGTGCTGCCGACATATCCAGGTGCACAGTTACAGTTGAACATGCCATTGATGGGGTTGGTGTCACACTGAGAACCCTCTCTGCAGGGGTTACTGATACAGGCGTCATCTTTATGGCAGAGCAAGCCTGAAAAGAACATTGTGTTGACAAGGAATGAGTAAACTAGACATGGTCGTGAGTTCCAGAGTTAATCCCCAGCCTGTCAACTAATGCAGTCTCGCTGAAATTAGTTTGGAGAATTCTGGGAACAAAATGCAGCCGCATGGTTCATACAAGCTAAAGCACATTCATTTGGCATGAATTCACTAATGTCTTATTCCCTACTTTCTCCTCATAACGTTTCTTGGCATCTACTGGCAATTTTAAAACTATTTATTTTGAATGGCCGATGGCCAATTCGAAAAATCCAACACTCAAGCAACCAATGGTGTAACTTCATCACTCGCTCAGTCGGGGATAACAGATCCAAAAGCAAAAAAAAAATCTTGTCCCCAGAGAATTTCCAATATATAAATATAAAACACACTCAATGCAAATGTGCTACTTGGAGAGGTATATTTTTAAGGCAAGGCTTAGCCAACATCTAAGAACATGTCACTAATCGGCAGGCTGGAAATTCAAATATATTCTGCGGTATAATTTGTGTATTTGACTGTTTTAAATGGATCACATTAAGAAATAGCTTTTAGAAATATAATGAAATGATCTGCTAAGGAAAACATCAATTCTGGTTCGACTTGTTCCACAGAAGTTGGTCCCCTGCAATTCAATACTCTTTCAACAGTAAATAATCAAACGCAAAGTACAAAAAGTTACAAAATATACAGTTTCAGTGTAAAGACCAAAACTGATCTATTACTCTATGTATTTAAGAACGGTTTTCATTTTTATTTCTCTTTTTTCAGTTGTAAACAATATCTAAAAGGGAAGTTAGGAACCATGACAGAGAGTCACAGCAGTTTTGTTTTGTCATCTGTTATATTAAATCTTGATTAGCAGGATTTAGCCCAGGGCTGAACAATAAGGAAAAAATCTAGCAGTAAAAAAAGTATTAAACACATGTTGCACTACTGGCCTACCTGTCTTTCCGTAGGGGCAGCGACAGACGAAAGACGCCACACGGTCGATGCACGTGGAGCCCGCGGTGCACGCAGCTGTAGCGCAGTCATCGATGTTTTCGGAGCAGTCGGGTCCACTCCAGCCGTTAACGCACACACAGACATAGCTGCCAAACAGGTTGCTGCAGGTACCGCCATTCTGGCAAGTGTTTGGCTGCAGACGACACTCGTCCACATCCTCAGTACAGTGCTGACCTGTGGAGAGGGAGGGAGGGTGAACAAGAAGGAGG
The DNA here is from genome assembly GCA_016806645.1 of Ophiodon elongatus. NCBI lineage: Eukaryota > Metazoa > Chordata > Actinopteri > Perciformes > Hexagrammidae > Ophiodon > Ophiodon elongatus. The sequence goes on from JACSYO010002145.1 coordinate 1,595,083, forward strand.
AGGAAATGTCAACATTTTAAGTTAAATCGCTAAATCAATACTCTGTGTTGTACTCCCAACATAACTCAAGGTGTGACCTCACAGGTTTTCCTGTAGAGAAAACAAAACATTGACCCATTTTTTAAGATATTTTAGATGCTTACTGTCTTATTTAGAAAGCTCCATTTTTTGCAGACATGAAAAATATACAGTATGAGAATACTACTTATCCACAGTGGCCATTTTTAAATACCTTGCTCACATTGGCTTTGCTTTGTCTGGTTGGATTAGTGCTACATAAACTCAGACAGGCCCAAGGAAGCTGATGTACGCATGTTTGCTTTGTAAACGGAAAGCTTGCATATGCCACACAACTGTGTTAGCACAGACACGCCTTGTGTGAAGTACGGGGCTCCGTAGCATGAAGAAAAAATACAGAAGAATGGTAGGACGTATGATCTCAAAGCAGACAACATGAAAGGATCCAATTTATTAGAACTGTTCTCACAACCCACATTCAAACAAATGAAAGACTTGACATGAATGACATCACTGCAAGAACATATAAACAAACAATCAAACACACAAATCCCTTACCAGTCCACTCTGGTGGGCACTGGCAGTTGTAGGTGTTGACTCCGTCCATGCAGGTTCCTCCATTGGCACACTGATGACCAGGGCAGTCATCAATGTTGTGCTCACAGTTAGTCCCATTGAAACCTGGCACAAATGATTGGGGAAGACATGCATTCAAACACCTTCATTGTAGTATGATATTCTCTAGTGTACATTAGTATTATGAAATGTCCTGGAAGTGTATAAACATCAGTTATATGTGTGTTTGTTGTGTCTACTTGCTAACTGTTGCAGACTGACAGTACTGTGTGTCCAACACAACACAGCAAACAGGAGCAGACTGTTTGCACCTTAAACAACATAATGCAACAGTACAGAAACTCAAAAGCTACATTCATGGATAGTTACAGTGTCAGTCTTTTTCTCTTCCTTAGTTAAATTGTATTCTCTTAAACTCACTCTTTTTCTCTTCCTTAGTTCTCTCACTCACTCACTCACTCACTCACACACTCACACACTCACACACACACACACACACACACATATATATATATATATATATATATATGTTGGTGTGTGGTGGTTTAACTTTATAAACGTGATATTTGTTTGTTTTTTTTCTAGTTCACATTCAGCTTTAAAAAGGAGTAACAAAAAGGGCATTTCAGCATCTGAATCCCCCTACCTGGAAGGCAGTGGCAAGAGTAGCTGGTTTCAGAGTTCTGGTGGCAGGTGCCTCCACTTAGGCATGGTGAGGGTGAGCAAGGGATGTATGAGCTTTCACAGTGTCTGCCAGTAAACCCCGGGTCACAGATACACCTGTAGCAATGACAGAGTACGTTTCATTTCATTCAGTATTTTGTTTTTCAAAGGACATTTTCCAGATGGCATATTTCACATTTGGTTATTACAAACTAGATTCTCACTTGTAGGAGCCAGGGGTGTTGACGCATTGGCCTTCATTCTGGCATATAGAGGGTATGGCAGCACATTCATTCGTGTCATTAAGGCAGCGAGGACCAGCGTAGCCAGGAGGACAGGAGCATGTGTAGCTGCCACCAGACGGAGAGCTGCACGTTCCACCGTTGGCACAGGGGCTAGAAAGACAGCTGTCCTCATGCTCACACTGCGGCCCTGGAAGTGAAGAGCAGAGCGTTAGTGCTTTAGCTATCCCGTGTGCCATTCATCAATGTGTCCTCCACCTCTGGAAAATGATGGCTCAGATAATAGAGGACAGCAATATGCAATGACGGATATATTGTTGAGGTTATCTAAAAACACTAGATATCACATGTTGTATTTTATCCAATGCTAGTTGCAGTACAAGTAAGATTTGCACTCAGTTTGCAGAAACATCTCAATTTGTTTGTTTCAATAATGGAAAATTATTTTGAATCACCTTCTGGATCCATTAATGCATCAAGAAACGCGTACTGACAGACAATCATGGGATACTTGCACCAGATTTGTTTTTACTTACTATCATTAAGTGCAGTAATTCAAGAGAAGATTGCATGAAGAGTTTTGCTTTAACTTATCATTAAGAAGTAAATGTTGATTGCACAATGTAATGGCTATAGAATAATAACAACATCTTTATTTACCATGCACCTGTCTTCCACCGTGTAAAATCTCTAAGAATGGAGGCCCGATTTACAGAACTCTTTTCCAATTAAATAAGCTAGCACTAGCTGCAAAAGATCTGTGCACTGTGATTCCTCTGAGCAGCGTTGAGAATGATTTCCAATATAAAATTTAAATACAGTTCTTGCCTTTTCCCTGGTGGTCTAAATATACTGCTAAAACTGTTGCAAGTCGCTTTTTAGAAATAAAATGAAATGTCGCCTTATACAGCAGGAATGTTGCCAAGTTGGCAACACGGGTCCTGTATTGTTGGTAGCTGCTCGGCCTAACTTTTACTTTCGCTGTATATCTTACTAGGGTATAGCAGTCTTTACTGTTAGAACGTGTATTTGCATTAAAAAAATAAATGTGCAAACTACAGTCAGATATCACTGCCCTAATGGAAAACTCCTGAGAGGTGATTAAACAGTATCTCACCAGTCCATCCTCTGGGACACTCGCACTTGTATTTGTCGAGGGACAGCAGGGTGCAGACACCCTTGTTGGCACAGGGGTTGTTGGGGTAACACGTGGAGTTCTGGGGAGTTTGGCAGTGCTGTCCAGTGTAGCCAAGCGGGCAGGTGCAGGCGGCGCTTCCTAGCACAGGTACGCCGTTCAACATGGACACAGAGCAGTTCCCTCCGTTCAGGCAGAAGCCAGGATGACAAGGGTCCTTGTGGTGGCAGTACTCACCCAGAAAGCCCGGTGCACACCTAGACACACACACACACACGCAGAGAAATCAATGATGGAGCACGCAAAGGCAAACAGAAGGATTTAAACCTAATCACCCCTCAATATAGACAATACAGTTGAAAGATGAATTAAACAAAAAAGAAAGACATTTGTGTGTCTGTGTGTGTATGTTTGACCAAGAGGTAAACAAACAAAACAGAAGAGTGAGTTTCAGTCAGGTGCACACTGCACCACATCAGACAGCAGCATTGATACCAGAGTGTAGCGTCTGCACTAGAGTCCTGCAGTACACACAGATCAAAGAAACAAATGAGCCAGCACAGGTAGACACTAGTGTCTAATGCACAGACTTGCCACTGCTGTACTGTGATCTGAACAGCAGTCTGTGGGGACCCACACCCCTAAGTAGGAGTATAAGCAAAATATGTGGTTGTGCATTGTTCAATTACTATTAAATGGTTAATGGACTGCATTTATGTTACGCTTTTAAAAAGAGATATGAAGACACACACACACACACACACACACACACACACACACACACACACACACACACACACACACACACACACACACACACACACACACACACACACACACACACACACACACACACACACACACACACGAAGTTGGAGCATTGCGTCTTGCTAAAGGACATTTTGACATGTTGTGAAGATGTGAACCACTAACCCTATGGTTACTGATATGAGATACTCTGAACCCCAAGCCATTGCCCCATAAACTCTGTCACATAAAAGGGGGAAGCTGAGCTTTGTGAAAGGGTTAAACTGGGGTCAGTGACGGAAAAGAAGAAGTCCAAAAGTAGAAGGATGTGAGGTGGAGTTACATGGAAGTTGTTGACTGAAGCCTGACAGCAAACTAAACACAATTCGTGGAAAGCACTAGTAATTCTTTGGGCAATGTAGAAGATGAACAATATTCATGGCAGACAGATAAGTAATGTCATAAAGTCTACAGAAATGTGTCCTGAGTAAAGGTAAATAACTTTTCTTGACATTTGACGGTTGTTCACAACAAGTTGTATGGTATGACTAAAATAAAAGCAACACCATTATGTTATGACCACATTTGGTCTGCAAATCGTGTCTGTTTTTTCTTCTGTCTATTCATCACCCCTTTCTTTCAATTTCTCTTTTTTTCTTCTAAGTGATTTAGCCACATGTCGAGCAGCGGGGAGGATATTACAATATTACACAATGTCCATTAGGAGATCTCATCAAAAACTGAGATCCTTTCGTCACTTTCTATTCCTCTGTTTTTCCTCAGTACCTTGCACTTTCACACACACCACTTCTCCTCTGTGTGTGACACTTGGTCAGGGCTGTTACTGAGCAAAAATGTTTTTAGTCAGGTAATTTCCTGTGTATGCTATTTTAATCAACCGTCTGTTGCACTGTGTGGCACATGGCTGACACGCTGCCGAGGGACTGTGGGCGACGAAGCGACCTGCTGCCTCTTACACAGGCCTCTAAACCTGCGTCCCTGGAGGGGCTCAGGTAACAGAATAGTAGAGATACACCCCAGAATAACACACACACACACACTTCAAATGGATAAGTATGCTTTTTTTTTTTTTCTCCACAAATAACCACACCTCTAGAATGTAGCCATAAAAGGGAAGTATCAGTGATCGGAATTCTGAGTCATAAAACAGAGACAAAACATTGGAGGTGGGATTTATTTAAAATTCAGTCTTACGCTTATTCATTTGTATCCATTATTGGCCACTCCACCCGAAAGCAGCTTGAAGATATTAGGTGATGAGCGCATGGCAAAGTGGGGAAGTCATGAATCATGCCAGGCAGAAAGTCTCACCGATCAATCTCAACTGTGAGACTTCTGCTCGGTATGTAGCATGAGTCACCCAATGTCTCCTCAAATACGACAAACATACATCTGACACCAAATTCCCACACTAACACACATCGGGCTACAGTATATCAAATGCATTGGCGTGTACGCAAACCAATCCCAAAGAAAATGGAATCAACACCATAATATTGAGCAATATGTTCATGGTGTTTATAGTTTTCTATTTGTTGAAACTAGATATGACAGAAAACTCAGTACTATATTCAAGCTTAAGTTTAGGTTTTTCATATTGTGAACAATTGAGTTGATTCTACTGATAAGTATTGTCTTTGTAGCCAAAGCCTGATATATCTAATTCCGTAGAACTACATCAGTGTCCAAAAGTGCACAAATAACTCTTTACTGTTGGGGCCGTTGTCGCCTTCCGTCTGACAAGGCCTTAACACATCGTTGTTTTTTGTCTGTTTTCGTGGAATCATGGAAAACACAGATTATTGGCAGATTAGGGACGTAAGATCTTCAAAGAAAAGACAGACTTCATTCCTCTTCACTTTAACTCTGTCAGATTAGACATGGCCACCCTCCCTCTTTCCCGTCTCCGTCGCTGTATCAGCAAGTCTGCAGTGCAACCCCCCTACACACATGCCTACACACACACATGCCTACACACACACACACACGCCTACCTACCTACACACACACACACACACACACACACACACACACACACACACACACACAGCTTGGTCATGATATCACAACAAGACGGCCGTCGTGGGAATTAGGACTGCTTTCTTCTCCAGGACAACCTCTCCGCCCCCTCTCAAGGAGCAACGACACGGCCTTCTGCCCTGGGACATACATCACATTAGCAGACCGTCACACGAAGAACGCCGTGTCCAGGTTAATACAAGGCTTACGTTTCACTGGGAACATTTCACACATTTTCACCGTTTAAAAAATATGGGGAATATGAGAGGTATTTTCTAAGTCAAGTATATCCACTTCAGACAGACAGACAGACAGACAGACAGACAGACAGACAGACAGACAGACAGACAGAGAGAAATATTTAAAAAAGTTATTCCTATAGGAGTAGCTTTGCAACTCTACACCACCCGACAAGAATTACTTGCAGCTTTGAGATTTTTGAGAAAATTCCAAAGCGCTGACAGGAAAGATGCACAGTAATCTCTATTAAATTCAATCGCTTCTATCCAACCAGTGTTGACAGAACCAAATGCCATGGCGTCAGGAAATGATACCACCCTGTCCTTCAGGTTTCACTCCCAGATAGAGAGTTCATTATTAGCCTCTGGCTGCATCACCGGAGGCCGAGGCAAACAGACAAGGCCGTGCATGATTCACATTATTGTCAGGGAGTGGTGTCCTCGCTGCGGAAGAGATAACCCAACACACTGACACACTAGCCTGCCACTGAATGCAACGCACGGTTGAAGTGTGACTCTTCAGACACATTGTCATACACTCAAGTATTTGCACACAGACAAACTCTACTTTCATGAAAATGTGAGCAGAGAGGGGTTTTCTGCAGCCAAAGTCATCTATGGGATTCTTTGTTTTGCTCCATGAGGACTTTTTTTTTCCTTCTCCTCTTTCCCCCCCATCCTTCTCTTACTCTGTGCAATTTCCTGCAGCCCTTCTTTCCCTCCCTTTCTCACTCCTCCACCTCTCATTTCTAACCCACTCTGGAGGTGTCAGGTTTCTACAGCTGGTTCACATTAGCGCCCCCATCTCACGCACACCCCTCCTTCTCTCCTTCTCTCCCTCTCTCTCTCTCTCTCTCTCTGCACCCCTTCTCTCCTTCGTCCTCTCTACCTCCTCCTCCTCCTCCTCCTCCTCCTCCTCTACCTCATGCTGACCTCTGCCTGTCCTGGCTGGCCAGCCGTGGGGGTTTCAATGAACAGAAAGGGGTGGGTTAAATCTCACTCACTCATGTAATGTCTCCCACGTCTTTCATTTCTAATTCCTATGTCTCAAGCTCCACGTGCTCTCATTCTCCTCTCATCTCCAATCTCTAATTCCCCTTTTCTTTTGTGCTAAATCTCTCTACCTACCTCTCCACCTTCCTCTCCTCAACTACAATTCTTCCTCCTCCTCCTCCTCCTCCTCCTCCTCCTCCTCCTCCTCCTGCCACCATTCTAGTCTCAGCAACGCTTAATAACTTCATCATGCTCTCCCCCTGCGGCCATCACAGAGAAACAGTGTGAGAGTTGTGGGAGAGCATAAACCAGCTCACATTTCAATCCCCGGATCATTCCCTGGCTTGGCGAGCGCATAGGTGGTCTATTCACTGTACTGTAGTCCTGTGTGTGCGTGAACGAACATCACAAGTCAAGTGCAGAACACGTTACTGCTGGCTTTGCTGTCGCTTCAATGCAGGGCTATGTTGTTGAAATTATAGCTCCAAGATGCCTGGTAGATTATCTTAAGAAAAGAAAAAAAGCTCATGAGTAGTTTATTTATAAAGATCTGACGCCATTCAGTCGCTCCCACTCTGTCAGACCCAGAAGTCTGGAGAAGTTTTAATTCAAATTACAGGATTTAAGTTGTAAAACTGCAGTTTAGGGCTCAGTGATCAGGTGGAAATCTTTATCATTATCTCAGATATTGATATAAACAATCAAACTGATGCAATTAGTTAACCGTGTTAGTCATCACATGAGCGCAAACTCTTCATATGCGGTAATCAGCTGGGCAATCGAGATGAACGTTCACAGTCATATCAGAGCCAGAACTGACAAACAGCGGAGCCCTTTCTTGACCTCAAAGGTGAACGGGGGAGTCTGATCAGGGAGCTCTCGAGACTGGTCTGCGTGTGGTGGAATATATCTCAAAAGGGGAGGTGCACCAGCATGTGATCGCATCTGTTCTACCTCGACTCGGCAAAGAAGGCTTTGACCCCATTTCTTCGCAGGCATTCCAGTCAATTGCTGCTGCCGCTACTACTACTACTACTATCGTACACGAGAAAAACGGGAGCTGTAAATGCAGTGTGTGGATAGGTCTGGAATGGGAGCAGTGTAACATTTAGGCCCATACATCAGCCACTGTCACGGAGGAGAAGAGGCCTGTTCTATATGGATAAATAAAAAAAAAAACCACTTAAATGTAGCTGTAAAGGTTCAATTATGGGTTCTTTTTTAGGGGGGGATGGAAACTATGAATCTACGACTTCAAAAATCGTTAGTAGCAATGTTGTTTTAGTGGTTTGTATTTTTGGCACACTCCACTTCTCAGAAACGTTTTTTTTTTGGGGGATTTTCATACAGGAGAGCAGAGGCAGTAGAAATAACATTGGAGGTGGGCAAGAGTGGTCTGAGAGTGATGTCAAAGTTGTGGAGAAAGAAAGACACGCGAGAGAGAGAGCGAGACATACAGAGAGAAAAGGAAGCCAGGCAGTCAGACTGAAAAGCTTGAGTGTAGACAGAATAAAGGAGTGCAGAGCAGGGTGGAGTCCAAACGAGGGACATGTGGTAAAATCTCAGACTGTGATCAAAAAGACTCATCCGAGTGGCTGTGGTGCACAGCACAGCAACCATTTTCTCTCTCAGCCTGGCTCTTGTGTTGTTCTGTCATTATCCCCTTTCTGCGGTTGCTTAATGTGGAATCTCCAATAATAGGTCCGTCGGCCTATAAAATATTTTTTTCATTTAAAATGTACGACAAAGTGTCCGCTCTCTACTTTAGCTCACTTTTATTAACTGAATGGCTCGTGTTCACTATCGCTGCAGCCCACCCAAGAGATTCAGCTTGAAGCGTCCCACAGGCACATGATCATTTGGAAATTAAGGATTTTTTTTCCTCTCTCTTTTATGTCTTTCATTGAGGTTTGTCAGTTGATAATTTAATAGCTAAAAAGTTCACGTTGCTTTACTTGACTAGCTCTTTTTTTGTAATTCACTGAGTGGTGATGCACTAAAACTCACAGTGGTAAGAGCCTTCACATCACGGTGCATTTAAAGAGAATGTGTGACCTTGTGACAAAACCGACGCTCTTTTGACCCCACAGTGTCATCGTCAATGTATGACAGAGAGCCACTTGTCACCTCACTGTATGTGGGTTTATGGCCTGGTTGCTATATTCCCCACTGGGTTGTAAGGCTTCCTCTTTCTGAGAGCCGGTTTGAATCTCCAAAAATCCTAGCAGCCTGGTGTTCATCTCGCATGTTTGTAGGTTTCACGGTACCCTTTGTTCGTTTTGAGGGTTTGGGGCTGTCGTCACCTCGGGCTCTGAGTAATTGCGATTACCATTTCTCACAAATTGGTTTATCAAATTATATAAGAAAATAGTCTTTAGTTGCAGTCGTCCTAGATGAGCAGTCTATTTGTCTCCTCATTTAGTCCCTCAAACATACACTCAAGGAAACTACGACATGTCCACCATCCAAATACTGAATCTGATGTGATTCAAGGGATAGTTGGGATGTTTTTTTAAGTGGGGTTGTATAAAGTACTTATCCATAGTCTGTGTTTTACCTACAATACCACCAGTTGGGAGAAATAGACCGGAGCAAAGTATTGTACTGCTGTGGACGGGGGCAGAAGCAAAATGTATTCTAGCCACCTAAAAAAAAAAGCAATATCAGCTTATGTGAATGTTATGTTGAGAATATTTCCATTGCTTTACCTTGCCAGGCAGCCATTTCTGATGGGAAACTGAAGCCATTATATCCACCTATGCTCTCTTCAAAGCCACAAGACTCCAATGACAAAGAGTAATTCTACCTCGCCGATATCTGGAGTTGCTTTGAGGGGGCTAAAATATGTTTTGCTGCAGTACATTGCTTTGCTCCAGTGCTGGTACTAAAACTATCCCTTTAGCTGAACTTCAGACCTCTCTGTGCCATCATGTGAACTTGCCCTGGGCTGAAGGTGCTCCTGAGACACAGACACACACAAACACACACACACACACACACACAGAACATAGGAAAACATATACACAAAGAAACTCTTATCATTGTGGTTCCAGCCTAAACCAAATCTACAGTGCTGTGAGCAGGACTGTGGGAAGGAGATAAGTCTTTAGAGAGTAAGAGCGGGAAATCACTGCCGTAGGTTCCAGTCTGCTACTCTAGCTTTTGTTGACTTTAGTTCGGATCATATGCCTTACCCACTTAAAATCTGAGTGTGTGGGTGTGTGTGTGTGTGTGTGTGTGTGTGTGTGGGTGTGTGTGGGTGTGTGTGAGTATGAGTGCCTGGGCGAGTTAGTGCTGTGTCTGCTGTGGAGGTGTGGAGCAGAGAGGAGTAGTGACTGAAATAAACCATTTTCTGCCAACTATCTTCTCTGTCTGTATTGTTCTCCAGCTGCACTTTGGCAACTCCTTTTTAAACAAAAGAGATGAGACTGATCACACTGAAGCTTTCTGTGAGGTATTGGGGTGACACAAAATGAGTGAGATAAAGCAGGTATGGCTATAATAAAAGGCAAGAGGGTGAAGCTTGAAACAATAATGGGGGTTTTGGGAGAAGGATTAAGAAGCCTGGTGAGTTGTGTCCAGAGGCATCTAAATCCCTGAAGCAAAGGGAGGGACAGAAGCACGGATGGATGAGTGACAGTTTGATGAAGGAGGCGTAGCAAGAGGGAAATTACACTCCTCTCTCTCTGCGCCGCTTCTCCCTCGTCTCTCCCCCCCCCGACCTTCGCTGCTCTCTCATCATTAGTAAGTAGTTGTGCTCTGAGGTATTCCTCCTCAAATTACCTGAAAAAAGACATCCTCTTTTCTTTTGGCCCTTTCTCTTCCTCTGTCTGCCCCGCAGGCAAATTCTACCTGTCAGATCAAACAGGCAGCAGGTCTACACAACAGTCACTCTCAACCCTCACTCCTAAAAAAAAGTCTCTCTCTTTTTTTTTTTTTAATAAACATAAAGGCATGACAGTGACTGCAAGAGAGAAAGAGAGTGAGAAAAAAAGGGGGCTTTGAGAGGGAGGGAGAGTTAATCAGTTTGCACCATGGCCCAACAGCAGACAAAGAGATCTTGTTCTGGAGGGAAATAGGGTTTCGACAACATAATGTGTGTAGCCTCACTCTTACTTGGACTGCTCAGGTATTAAGTTCAGTGAGTCAGACTCCATGTTGTTCTGCATTCACAATAAATCAGGCAGACGTCAGACGGACAACAAAACAGCCCGACGCAATGGCGGGATGATAAAACGAAGCGCGCGAGACGATATGTTGCGATGGTGATGGAACAAAATATGTTAAATAAGATTATTTTGTGTCTACTATTTTATGTGATTGTTCGTAATACGTGTAGCTATGAAATGCATGGTTCTCTTAATATTCTATTGCAAAATTTAACAACTTTCTCTGGTGTGAGGGAGCTACTTCACAAATCCGTTTGGAAATTCTGTTGTGGAGGACGACAACAATTTAAATAACCTTAACTTATGACGTCAATGACGTCTATCATTACCGGTGTTCTCTACCGACCTCACCCAAGTCTTTTGTTATTTTCCCGCTCTCGTCCGCCACTAACATGATTTCATGTGAATGCAGCATTAGTGTGAGGAATCCTTGGCCGACAAACAAGACCACTGTCTCTGTGCACTTCGTCAATACCTCACCAGAAAATAAGTTATGTATCCCTTCAGCAATGAAGCCAGTTACAAATGCTTAGCAATCAAACTTGCGACATGCACAAATCTACTCAGAGACACACTCACAACACACACCTTCTTCTCACACCCAAGGCTGATGGCTTGCAGTGCCACCGGTTAGACGGCTTCTCTGCACCCTGCCCTGCTAGTCATCGAGTCAACTCTCCCATGCACTGTTACTCTGTCACAACATTATTCATGTCCAAAATGAGACACCTGGGCTTCATTACATGCAAGTTCCCTACGTCAATGTCATTGTCTTGAGGAGGAGGATCTTCGCTATGGTCTCTTTTTCCTTCTCCTTCTCTGTCTTAAATGAAAAAAAAGTATCAAAACCTAATTTTAAAAGGTTTCTAAAAGAGAAAATAAGAGATGTAAAACAGACACATACATATGACGAGAGCAGTTCTATGTTTTCTAGAGTTTCCAGAATGTATGGGAACTCTGCAGAAGCGGTAAGTTGCACAGAAGCTCATTCTGTTGCCAATCAAAACAAGGGGCCCCATCTTTTCCACTGTGCAGCGCTTTCATTGCATATATCAAACAACAACAACAACTGTATTAATGAAGGAACATTATTTTCCTGTTGCAACATAAACTGAGAAAAGTTGATGGCATGATGACGCTCTTCCTTCCCACTCTCAGCATTAAAAACAGGCTGGTTAATCTCGGAATGCCTTGAAAAATAAATTGAACTGTCCATCAGTATTCCACAGTGGAAACTCCCGAACTGTTTAATTATACAGTTACTCCCAGTGTGACCCCAGGTGTGACCCATATGACATAATTAGGCTGGTCCGAGCCAAAGGGCCAAAGTAACTGTTGACTTACAACCGGCTGCCTCTAATACACTGAGGAGACTAATAAACACATAATTTGATTTTTACACAATGAGTCTTTTCATCAGCAGCACGGTGCAGACAGGGCCAGACAGGGCCAGACAGAGGCAAGTGTGTGCACATGTGTGTGTGTGTGTGTTTGTGTAGTTCATGTTTACTTGTGAACAAAAAAGAAATGGACTGACTAGTTAATCGGTCTAACAGTAGGCCTGCGCTCTGTCAGCTGACTGAAACTGAGAGACTCCTCTCTGTGTGTCTTCAGGACAAAAGGCCCCTCTGCGGTTTTTATCATCAATATCATCATTTAATTCATTAAAAAAGAAAATTATGATTTCAGGAATGGAGACAGCTAGACTGAGCAAGCTCGTGAGTAAATACCGCAGACATCCGAATAGTGTCGGACTTCTTTAAAATGAAAAATTACTAGTTCCCTAGAACAAAATAATAAACAGAAAAAGATCAAATGTCATATTAATATTTACAACTGCAATTAAATGAAAGCAAAGGTAATAGAAACAACATTAAAATATAACCTGAGAGGATGCGGTCAAACCTTAAACAGCTGCCAAGTATTTTAATGTTTTTTCATAGACCTAAGCCAGGAAGCGTTGGCATAAAGCCGCGTTCTACTGGTGCTGCATGCCTACCGTCGCCCCATATTGAAAGGAGCAATATACATTCAGAGCATTGATATAGCAGCAAACTATTTTCTATAAAAAGAAATAGTGGAGTAAGTCTACCTGAGCAGAGCATGAAGTCACTCTTCCTCTGTGTGTGTGTTGTAATACGAGCTGCTCCGTATATTTTGTTGACACAGCCAGGCCGGCCGGCCGCGCTTTCAGTGCATGTTTGTGCAATGCGAGCGTGCTCCACTGGCTTCGCTCGCGGCCACCGCTCTGCACCGCTCTGCACCGCTCTTATACGGCGGTTACAACTGATTTAAAATTTAAATATGTTTTTCAATGAAAATGAGAAGGACAGTGTGAAAATGATCACCCCCTACATTATCAGTGAAAATAATTGCAATTAGGCCTGGATATTTCTTTCTAAATCGTTCAGCCCGACACACACACACACACACACACACACACACACACACACACACACACACACACACACACACACACACACACACACACACACACACACACACACACACACACACACACACACACACACACACACACACACACACACACACACACACACACGTCATGCGAGAATGATCTTACCAGATTTGAGACAGCCTGTCTGCCATTGAACACACACACACACACACACACACACACACACACACACACACACAAAGACAATGAGCCAGTTTGCACCTGCAGTACAGCGTTTATCTGACCTTCAATTAGACGGGGGAATGTCAAACACTGATTAAGGAATGTTGCTTTCGGCTTTCCTTTTTTACAGAAGTAGCAGAGTGTTGAAATTCCAAAAGCGCTGGGAACAGACACACAGTGCGATTCACATCGCATTTGATGAAATATGAGCAGGTTCATGAACCAGCGTTGGTGTGTTTGCGTTGGGAATTTGGCTCGGGAGTGGCAATGCAATTATAAAGATAGCAGAGTCTTAATTACAAACGAGGCTAAGCTGTCAGAAAGTGGAAGGCATAGATCAAAACGGGCCACTGCTCTCCTTTACACTACAGCACTTTTCCCTTAATGATCTGATTGCACCACCGGTAGCAGAAGAGACTTACTTGCCGGTTATTTCAAGTTTCCACAACAACACAGCATGCACCAGGAAAAAAAAAAAAGGGCTCCACTAACATGTGTGGTACCAACATTAACTGACCAAATTTCAGATTGTTTTTTTTCTCTCTCATCTATTGGACCGAATAGGCTACTTTCTCACGCAATAGAAATGTCTCGTCATCGTCTCGACATCCCCCAGGAACAACAAATCAGTGGGCAGTAAAATGTGTTGGCAACGCCTTGAGCTATCAATTCTATAGCAACGGGAGAGTAAGTAACAAAACCCCCCGAAATGTCCTGAATAACATCTTGGAGGTGGAAATGTGTGTATTGGTATTGTTCCCAGTACTGGTGTACTTTGTCAGACAGAGCGGTCTTTTATTCCCGCTTCCGTGCCTGAGAGAAACCTTATGGTCCTGTGGACAGGCTGGGGTTGATCTAAAAAAAATCCTATTTCTGTACTGGCTTTCACATCCAATCCCCTCATGAGGCGTTTCTATTGCGGTGTTCACATTATTGTTACAGTGTTGATGACAGCATGGGTCGAGCTGAAAAGCCTGTGTGTTTGGGCACAGACCCAGCTTGTCGATCTTACCTGCAGTACTCGGTGCCATTGTTGAAGGTCAGACATGTAGCGTTGTTAACGCAAGGCGCCTTATCGTCCATACATTGCAGAGCTGTAAGAGACAAGAGAAGAGTTAGAGGGTGGACAATCAGAGGGGCACTTCATCTGCTAGACACAAATAAATTATAGGCAATATTTTAAGCGTGACAATTTAATACATATGTCAATTTTTAATTAAACCATTCATTAACACAGGTTTCCGTTGTTATTTCATTGTATTAAAATGCTGTACCACATGTCCTCCTTCCCCTCATTCTTACAGAGATAAGTCAGCCTGAAATCAGCCTGAAATCAGCCTGTGGTCACAGGGCGGCCAGATGTGTAGGCAGACAGAAATTAGCCTCAATAACGACAACAAAGCCCAACTATCTCCTCGCCAGTGAAACACTTATTGCCAGACACTTCAGCTATTGTGTGGCCCACCAGAAAAACATGGCTCAGTATACTTCGGGCACACCATGCCAGCCCAACATGAAGTGTGATGTTCTCAGTCCAAAATAAAAAAGGAGCCACTGTTAGTTAAGTGTGTCTATAAATCTTTAGCACGGACTGTAAAAATGTTGTTATATTTAAAAAAAATTGTTTAATTCATAGCCTCACGTGTTGATGAACCACCACTCAGCTGAACAGGACGCAAAACTGAGGTTAGGTCAGCTGATTTCAAAGAAACGGCAACAATGTTCACAAAACAGTCATTGCATTACAGGAAGTGCACTGAACGATGGTGTTACTTCCTGCGCCTAGATTGATCACAAAGTCACTCAAGTTGGGGAGCCTTTGTGAAGACACTCTCTATTATTAACCTGATTTTATATAATTTTGTGGTGTTTTCAGTGACAGTTTTTTTTCAAGTGCTGAACATTCATGGTACAGTCTCGGAGCTGGTTCAGTAGGAGAGCGAGGGCAGGATATTGCCTTGGAGTCAGGCTGACAGACATAGTCCATTAGACACGGGGATACCAAACATAAACCACTGTGAAATTCATAATTCCAACAAGCACGCACACAGGCTCGTGCCTCTATGTGCCCAACTGTACAGTTATTCACTGTAATAAAGTATGAGTTGATATCAGGCTACTGCTGCAGTGCATGATACCACAGAAAACACTGGGCTATTTTGGGACTATTTCTGTACTGAGCAGACATACTGTATGCACACTTGCGACGAGTCAACACACATAAATCATGCACACATAATATCAAAACGCAGACAGCAGAAAATCCGATATGCGGTTAGGCTTGTGACACAATGGAACTTTCACTTTTGGTTTTGATCACATTTAAGTCAAAAATCATATTCAAATTCGTGTTTACTCTGCTTTTGGATAAATCACAAAAGAGGACATAAAATATGATTGCAGTAAATCTGGGCAAAACACACCATTGGGTATGGCATGATACCAGCCCGCTAGCAACGAACACAGTGGCAAAAAAAGTGTGAGTGATGCTGAGGGGGGAGGAGAAGGAACGTGCTGAGAAGGTCGATACATAAGGCAGAGGGAGAGAAATAATAGAAGCAAGACAGCACAGACCGGAAAAAGATACTCTCATCCCCTGACTGGTTTGACGAGCTTCCCATGCACGCTGTCGTCATGCCAGACGCAATGATCTTACCAGATTTGAGACAGCCTGTCTGCCATTGCGCAATTTTAACACACACACACACACACACACACACACACACACACACACACACACACACACACACACACACACACACACACACACACACACACACACACTTTGGAAAAGGTTTAAGCAATCCGTCTCTCTCTAAAGTAAAACAAGCAAAATGACTCCCACACAGTCACGTTCACTGACCAGCGTGCTGTGATCCAACAGCATTGTATCCTCTCTACCTGGCTGTTCTCACACTTCATTATCAACAAACCATGGACAGGAAAATTTCCCAGGAATGAGAGCCTTGATAAGGCCCAATCGACAAAGTCAACAGTGAATCTACAGGCAGATGGTGTGAGCGGAGGAAAAACACATGGATACCTGACCCAAGGATAACTGTTATTTGGACCATTCCTGATCAAATGTCACTTTGCGTTTCTCACTCACTACCGCCACATCTTCCTGCTGGTCGTGTTTGTTTATGTGTGTGTCAAATGTGTCAAGGTGATAGGGGGAGAACAAAAGCAGAACAAAAGCAAGAGATTTACAATGTCTGCAGTCTGGTGGGACTGGGAGGAGAGCTGTGTGTGTTTCCTGCTGATGGGAGCTGTATCTGTAAAGATGCCATTGTGCACAGTGGGGAAAAATGTGAGTCTTCATACACAGATGTCGAAGTGCTTTTCTCAAACTTTATATTGACATAATTTGTATAGCTCTTTTTCAAACGTAGCTACAAAGTGATTCTGAGGCAACGAACAAAAGAAACGTTTACAATGTAAACATTGTTTGCAATGAAGACTAAAATGTTCACAAAAATGAGAACCTCTGCTGTGGGTTTCAGCATGCAGATGTGGCAATGGAAAACTATTCAATGTGGGACTGCATGGAAAATTAGAGAGGTCATCCAAGTTGTAGCAGAACCAGATTCAGATTATTTTATCGTCCTCTGTAGAGGAAATTTTCTTTTACAGTCTGTCCACAGTCAAACACTCAGAAACAGGTTAAAAAAAGAGACCAAGAACGTCACCCACAACTCAAGTCTGTTACAGTGTGTTAAAGGAAGTAATGGCTGAGGGCACAAAACTACTCCCAAAGTGTTACTTTTTTTGCAGAATAGTTGTCTTTATCTGTGGCGAGAGAGAGGGGAGGAGGGTGAAGCATGATTAGAGGGGATGCCAGGGGTTATGTGTAGCAATAGATAGGTTTCTATTCACCTGTTTTCATGAATATTTCTTCAAAAGCTTCACAAAAGCCCCAAAGCAAAAATTAGCAGAAGGCTTGTAACCACAAAGTCCCCAGTTTGATTCCGAGCTGGGGGAGGCCCTCGTTGTATGTCAGCCCACACTATCCATCATCACACTGGCAGACAATAGCCCCGCAGGCTACACAAGGATCAGAGGAGACTTCTTCAAAAAGGAAAGATGCCAGCTTTTGCCTATATCACACTACACATGACTTTACTGTACGTGTTCATAGTGGTGTAACGGACCACAGTTAATCCGTGATCCGTATGGATCTCCTCCCCCCACAGTTCGGCATGCACGTAAGCCGCGGATTAATTACAATAAAGTTTTACTGACAATTGTTATCCGCCGATATTCAGTAAAATATGCGATCAGGACATCGGCATTCATGGTTTTCTAGTCGCCAATCTCTGATAACGTTACATTGTGAACAACCAACCCCGAGTTTAAATTGACACGAGGACAGCGTAGGTTCTGTTTGGTTACATTATGATGCGTTCAGGCTCTGTTCAGTGAAAATGAGTATTGGGCCAAGGTTATAACGTTATCATGATGGGTTCAAATGCAATCTCGTAAAACGTAGTGTTGGTGAGAAACTTGAATAAATCCAGTTGTTTAAAGGCAATGTTTTCACAACAACATAAATATATATTAGAGATGAATTATGACTGGTTTAAAATACTTCTAAGCAGCTTATAATACATCATTAAAACTAATAATGACATTATTTGTTTAAATCCATAAAAATACAATCTTTTATTTCCTTATCATTTGAATTGTTTTTTTATGAGGAAAAATAAACTATAGGTGACTATAAAAAAAAAGAAAAAAATTGTTCAGCGCCATGGAGACCAGCTGCTATAGTCAAACAATTAGTATCGGTGGCCAAAATAAACGTGATCAGGAATCTCTAAAAGTCAAATTTTTGCCCTTTTTTCTTTCGTGCTGATCCGATCCGTGACCCGTTGCACTACTAGTTGCACTTGCAACACGGTCCAAAGTTTTTGCTGTTGTGCTTGGGCGTTGGATGTTTGCATGAATAAACATAACAGGTAACACAGTAAACAATCTACATTATCATCACCAAGCATGACAACACCTGTGACAACACCTGTGTTTTCATGACAAAACGTAGTTTGGAGACCTCATCGTTGACTCGTGCCAGGGAAAGACCTAGGATCGTGTGACCCCCTGGTGCGATCGGTGAGTCGTGCAGTGTGAAAACCACAAGGACTTAAAGACGGCACTTTGTGCAGCGATCTGATGTCTTTGAAAGTCGTGTAGTGTAAACGTGGCTTTAGGTGGGAAGCAGAAATGCCACGATAAGCCTTGTAACAAACTAAATGAAAATGTGACAACAACAGTGGCTTATTTGCCTTTAGTTACAAAGGCTTACAAAGTTACGAGTTATAGAAGTTAGCACAGGTTTTGGACAATATAAAACTTGGCCTTGTAAAGCAATCATCATTGTTGGTATCACTGCTGGCTTGCATCAACATCAACAGTTTAAAAGCGGACTGCCTCATCTAAATGCACTGAGGCAACTCAGACAACGTAGCCTACGGAATCTTTTACCATTTTGGGTTTCGATTCAAACATCTTGTCAGCTATTGGATGCTGTGAAATTTGGAACAGACATTTGTGGTCGATGACAAAACTTGGATCTATCAACTATAACTATTATGATGGCAAAATTTCTGTTTGCCCAATACTTTGGTTTATGAAATAAATATATATTTAAAATAATTCCAACCTTTGTCATTTTTGCTAAATTTTGACAGCCGTAATCGTAACATGGCAAACTAAGACGGGAACATTTTACCTGCTAAACATCAACATGCTAACATTATTATTGTGACCATGTTAGCATGCTGAAGGTAGCATCTTGGTCAAAGCACTGTTGTTTCCAAGTCCAGCCTCACAGAGTCGTTAGCAAGGCTGTAAACTCTTGTTTTATAATTATTTAAACAACTTTTGTGCATAATCATTGTTTTCCTCTTCTGTCTTTATATTACTAGAAGCATTTATTGAGCTGTCCCCATTGCAAAAGGCCTGCGGTTTTTATAAACTGCAGTGAACGACAGCAACCACAACTACTTTTGGATACATGGTAACATAAATTCTAAGTAAAAATTTGTGCAAACCATTCTCCTCTCTTTTTAAACTCAGTATATTTCTGTGAGAATCTTTTAAAACTGAAAACGCCAAGCTGTTAGTGTGAATAAAGTCTAAATAAAGAGAAGGCAAAAATCACGGCCCTTAACGGCCTATGTAGAAAAAGAAGGGAGCGAGAGAGAGTCAGGTTGTTGTGTTCAGCTGGCGTTACGCTGGTTCCTCCCTCAGCACTCGCCACTGCTTTGTCACTGACACCACAGCGAGTCCCTAGAGGGGTCAAGCCATGTCATGAGAAGAAAAAAAGACTGCGGTACATAGAGGAGGGATGAGGGGAGGAGAGAAATAGATGGGCTTTCAAGCTAATAGCCGAGGATTGAGATGGGGAAGTAATTACGAACCTACAGACAAAGACTACACACGAATGGGTGTTCCTGAGCCCTGGCACACATCCACACAGCGGAGGGCAGGAAGTTGTTCACTCTGAGTGAGGAAGTAACCCCATTTCCTGGAATTGCTGTACAAGCCTCTATATCCAGCAGGCCAAGCAGTCGTCGTGGCAACTCGCAATAAAATACCCTTAGCTCAGCATGGAAGGAGGGAGATGATGCTCAAACTAAACACCATTACCCTAAGGGGAGCTTTACTGGCCCACACAAACAGCAGACAAACCAAACGGGGGTTTTAAGGCTTTAGTCTGCCGGGTCAGCTTCAGTTTAGAAGAAGGAGGTAGAATACTGGAAGAAACAGTTCAGTGCCAACAGACACAGCAAAGGTGTGTGATTACAAAGACAGTCTCAAGTTAATCTCCTGGATCTTTATCAGGGCAAATCAAGACATTTTTAAATGCAATAGTATCTGCATTAAACCGGATCCATTTCCGATCTTTTGTTCAACCCTGACTCGCCGCCGGGCCGAGGGATAGGATGTTTTTTATACTTTAAATGTCTTACAAGTAGCAAACTCCCTTGAGGAATAACTCAGTGTGTAGGTTGTGTGTATAACGTGCACATGGGAGAAAGTTGCCTTCAGGGCTGTCTGCCAGAAATCTCCTGAGGTTTAGACAACAAACCTGCTCAGTTAGATCATGATTTGGGTTCAAATGAACCCTTTCTGGCAGAAAGCCCTGAAGGAAAACGTGTGCACACAACGTTAGCTAGTGTGTGGTCAAGAGAGAGTGAGAGCAAACGCATGTGTGACAGTGAGTATGAAGTTAGCAGTAACATCATAGTTTTGAACGTAGAAGTGCATTAAGTGTGCAGTTTAGGCTTTTTGTCGGGGTATAAATGCAACAACTCCTCAAGACCCAAGCCAGATTCCCATGCCTTGCTTGCCACCTGCTGATTAAAGTGAAACGGGTTAGCCCAGACGTCAGCGAAAACTTTGGCCCAGGTTCACTTTAGGTGGACCGACCTTTAAGTTGGACCAGCTATTCTCATTTTAGAAACCCGAAATTCAAAAGTGAAACAGAGGCTAGCTTCAGAGATAAAAAAGCTGCCAGTAGTCTCTGTTGATGAAAGTGAAATTAAGTTGGAGGACAAAAATCTCCACTGGGACAGCCCCAGTAATTATCCTCCCAACCTCCCAAATGAGACGAGACGGTCGCCTTGCTGTTGTAATCACTGGGAAAAGTTTGGAGAGTCTCATCTAAAAGTGCTGGCCTGCTGGCTTAGTTAGTGTGTGTGTGTGTGTGTGTGTGTGTGTGTGTGTGTGTGTGTGTGTGTGTGTGTGTGTGTGTATGAATGTGCGTGTGCGTGCGCGTGTGTGTGTGTGTGTTGGAGGGAGAAAGAGACAGACAGACAGAAACAGGGAGAGCAGACCAGACAAGGCCAATGTAGGGACTTTCCCTTGCTCTGTCAAAAACTTTTTTTATTATAATGAAAAGAATCAGGTCTATTGTGCAGACATGTACAGTTACATCACATTGTTGTGATATAAGGAATTAAGAAGCACATAGTAAAGTCAAACTCCCTTTCCTTCTATTAAGTAAAATGTTTGTTTCAGAGTGTATTTTAGATCTCAGGCTGTGAAAGATTCCAGTCAAATGTAATTTGTTATAATTCATCAGAATTGAACCACCAGTATCCATGACCAATGTCAAGGGTGAAAAACTATATCTCAATATGAGAACCATTTTCTCACATAGAGATACATGGTTGGTTAACCGATGGTTTATAAAACAAAGTTTTCTCTCTCACCTCTCCCCTAGTGTTTCTTTCATCTGACTATTGGGCAAAATGTACAACCATTTCACAGTTAATCAGAGCAGAGATTTAAAGAAAACAGGTTTATCAATGGGGGACAAACAGTAAGGGAAAATGGTCCATTGCCAGAGCCAATGTTTGTTTCTTGACAATCTTTACTGTCAAACTCACTGCCAAAAAGTCAAATTTAATTTATAAAAATGAAATGTTCAAAATGTTCTGGATAATTCCCATCCAAGAACTGAAATGAGACTTATTATATGCCACGAATATACAACTGGTTCTTACATAGTACTTAACTAATACTGCAACCCATTCCAAAGTATTTCCATCTCTCCTACCTGATGTGCCCTGCTTGGTTCATTACTCCATGCGCCCTGCCTGCCTGTCTCCAGGATTACGGGGCTGTGTTGGCCAAGGAATGCAGGCCACAGTAATTCCCTGTTAATTTGCTAACCTGTTCAACAGTGCAGACACAACGCTCTGTAATCCCCTCGACCTTCACAGTCAAACACCACCTCCTATAGTAACAGTGCTGGTGGTTCATGCGGGGCATGCACCGAACTTCATTCACAGTTCGACTGGTATGTATTTAATGTGGGAGGATCAAAGTCACTACGAGCAAACTGGTCAAGCAGGCTGTGTTAGCGCCGCAAACCAAAACCGTAACACAGGCCATTGAATGTGACTTCCACCTTGTCTGCATTTCAACTTCAAGACCTTAATCACAGTTGGTTTAAGTTTAAGTCTATTCTACACCATGTATGCTGCATAGAATTACAGACACACGTGCATCTGGAGCACAGTACCACAGAAGTTCATCCACTGACTCATTCAGTTCGACGTTTTTACTACTTACTCCCACTACCATAACTAAGTACGAGACCGAAACACATGTGGAGGCCTGGCTCTTTCACTACACTACCAATAGAAAAGGGTGGAGGAGACTGAACTGAACATAAGCTGAAACATGAGCACAGGAGCAATAGCAGAATTATCGTACTGAGACTACAAGGAGCTGATGTGAGGGAGATGAGAGAGAAGCCAACGGGAAAGCTCAGAGGGTGTCACAGAGAAGCCGTCTTAAGCCACATACTAAAACAGCCACAAGGTAGTGGGAAGAGCTGGTGGTTAGTAAATAATGCAGTAGTGTGGGCAACTCAATAAATATCTTTGTATTCATAGCACACGGTGAAGCACAGGGCGAAGCATGGCACAGATAAATCACATTTCACACCAGGCTCCAGCTCGGGTCAGATGCAAGTAAACCATGGGAGGCACAATTGCTGGCCTTTGTCAGTTCATGTCCACAACGCAGCACATACACACACGCAAATAGATACGCACACTCATGTCAGCTGTCTGCTGTTTGCACTGGGCAAATATATGCAACGATGTGCATGCCCACGCCATAGGGGCAACGCTAGGTCGTGTGCCACAAAGATGGCACCTACGCTTCCTCAAGATCAGATATAGAATCAACTACAACGATGTGTAGCACAGGATTATTAACCATTTTCCTGCATCAACGCGGAGGTGCTTCATTGGCCATTACAGGCCTTAAATTATGATTGAACAGCAACTAAGCATGTATTCTTTTTGAGGATGAAGACTTTAGTAATGTGTTCAGCTCGATTAGCAAAGCAAACCACTGGAACTTAATGGCAAATACCAAAGAACCCTCTGGTATGCTGTGAATGCTAGTTTAAGAATGTGTCACAAATCACCTTTTCCAGTCGGAGCTTAGTAACAGCAACAGCAAGAAGAAAATACAGACACTTTTATCTACTTTGGACAATAAAAGGCCCGATGTCCACTGTCACAGGAACAACATGCTTTGGCTGCTGCTGAGCAGCAGGGGATCATTGTTGTAGTCCGCAATATTGTGGCCCTGCTAAAGCCTAGTTTATAGTTGCCATAGTGAAGCCTCCTCGGCATTGTGGAGGTTGATTTATGGCTTTTTGCAGGTTACACCAGGTTACATTTATTGTCTTTTTGATTCTTCACAGTTCATTTTGTTTGTACGCCCTCTGGCGTTTTGGAGAATAATGCAACGAACCATCTGCGCGAGTATAAATAAAGCCTGAGGAGTGAGTTCAAACTGTTCCTTCTCAACTCTGCTGTGATGCACTAAATGGATTGGCTTGAGGTGTGGCTGGCGAAGAGGCACAAAGCCGTTTATATTTATTCATATTCATCCGTTTGCGGCTCTTTTAAGATCCTGTCTTATGTGCCATATTGGAGCTGTGATTGGCAGGTTAAGATAATGCCAACCGGTTAGCAACAGACTGCCAAATCCTGACAGTATTTTATAAATATTGACACAGATACAGACATTTTTACATGGTTTTGTTGGTGAATCATTTTCAATATTGAAAACAAGAAATGGTAAAACAAAAAAACAGGGAACGGGTAAAATAAAAAGCTGCAGACTTCAGGGACTTACTGCAGTATCGGTAAACCTCAAACCACCCTAATGTCATTAACGTAAACAACACCTTATTCCATGCCATTCTGTCATAATAAACCGCTTGCGCCTTGCACGCACCACAAGCTGTGATCACAGTTGCTCTTACGGCGCAATGTTCCAACTATTTGGATGTTCAGCTTTAAGCTTTGTTTACAGTCGCGCGAGGCACCGCAGCGCGGGCCTCCACAGATGGCGCGGGCCTCGTCAGATGCCACGCAGGCTACGAGCACGCAAAAAGGCGTTCATGCTCATGCGCTGTTGGTTGTAGTATTCTACAAGATGCCAGAGGCTGTACAAACAAAATATACTGTGAAGAAGCGAGGAGTCAACGAATGTTACCGGCAAAGCGTCATAAACTAAACCAGGAGGAATTGTAAATAACTGTGAACTCAAATTCATGGGGATGCTTTATCACCTTTATATAATCCCTGTATAGAAAGAAGTCGATAATTAAACGTATAATGAAACAAAGGTTGAAAGGTTGAATGTCCTTGGATTTGGCTGGCAAAAACCATTTACTCAAACGTAGATTCTTTTTTTAAAACTTCCTGTTTCTAAAGCATTTAAAAACGACTTGGCCGACGTGTTAGCAATGCTTTTATCAATAAACTATTTGTGACAGCCCTGTCTGAAAAGTCCTGTGCACTCAGCGGGCACCTAGTGACAAAAATTAAGAGGTGCACTTCAAAAGCGACGCAGCGGCACGGTTAGCCTTCGCGCTCAATGCGAAAGCCGCGATGACGTCGTTTTCTGGCGCAGGCACCTTGCGATGGCGTCGCCGCGGCGGCAAGCACAAACCAAGCATTAGCAGCACAAAGGATAAATGAAGATGGAGAGGGAAAGGAAAAGGAAAAGAAAATCATGGTGCACAAAGTGTGCGTACATGTGTGCGTGTGTGTGTGTGTGTGTGTGTGTGTGTGTGTGTGTGTGTGTGTGTGTATGTGCGTGTGTGTGAGAGAGGCTGAACAGAGAGAGAGGGAGGAATGTCAAACACCAACAACATTCCACTGCCTCTCCTTGCACTGCCTGCAGCCCTTTTACATTGTATTTTCTTCTTTTGTGTAACTTCTCTGTTCACAAGTCACCTATAGTCCATGAAAAAAAACGGGAGAAAGAATAGCAAGGCTGCATGTATCAACTCTGAGCTAAAAAGGCAAAAAAAAAAAAGAAAAACATGAGATGAAATCAGTTTTACTGCCTTGGCGCCCTTACTTAAAGGCTTAAAATGCTACAGGCTAAGTCTTATTGCACATTTCTCAGAGCAAACACAGAAAGTCACATTGGTAGGAAAAAAAGCATTACTGTATATTATTGAGAATGATGAGAAGTCGTGGAAAAGATCAAATTAGTAAGGCACACTCCAAATTAAGTTTTCAACATTGCATTCACAAAAAGTACTAATCCCCGGGAAATTAAGCATATGGGTTATCTTATCTTCATCAGAAACATCTCACAATGTTTATGCACCTTTGTATTAGAAGCACAGCTTTATGATAGCATCAGGCTAACATGCATTATACTATGAGTTATGGAGAAACAAACATGCACACTGTGAGCTACTGTGTTGCTTTGCTATATTTTACAATATTTGGCTTTTGTCAATGCAAAAGAACCTTTCATTCATCAGAGTCATTCCTAATCCACAGTTAACGGAGTTCCTTAGGTCCTACTATTGGCCTCCTATCAATGGAAACTAATTAGTGCTTAAAGAAAGCCAGTTGTCCCTATATATGCTATGTTAAATACATATAGACATTGCTGGCCATTCTATGACAAATGAACACCTGATTTGAGTGATTCATATAATTTCCAATTGCATCTAGTTTGGGGTTTCCTTTTTAAATATCACAATTATTTCTCACACTTCTGCACACTTCCTCGCCTCGTGACTTGAGAATGAGAACAGTGGACATTTGCCCTAGATTTCAGCTCGTGTCCTCTCTCTCTTAATTCAGCGGGGCAGTCTAACAACATGCTTAAGTGTCCATTTTGAAATCATTTCTCTCGCTCTCGCCGCTCAACATCTGGGCAGCGGTGCGCCTGGGCTCAGACTGAGCACCCAGTAGTAGTGAGTCATAGCGTCACCCAGACCGTAACCCCTGAGTGTGACACAGGGTAACGTGTGGAGATGTGCCATCAATTACACCCTCATGAACCACGTGACAATATTAATAATTTAATAGTAATAAAATAGAAAAGTACTGGGGGACAACAGGGACACGCTCAGCGTGTACAGAAGGACGTAGTAACGTCAAAGTAACGTCATGTTTTGGGACGTAACGTCACCGTTAACGTGAGCTAACGTACCTCTCTCTCCACAAGTACCAAAATAGGGTTAAAATACTTTCCATACGTATCTCAGCCTTTCCATTCATGAGTTACTTTCAGGAACAGCCTTGTTTTGCTTTTCCTAAAAGTAACTTTAAAGTAACTATTCTGACGTTAAATTAACGTGTGCATGACAAGTTATGAATTATTAGAAAAAAGAAAACAGCACAGCCTTTTTTTTTTTTTTTTTTTTTTTTTTTTTTTTATAAAACAAATCAACAACTTACCCAGAGAGAGATGAAGGAAGCAGAAGACGAAGACTAGTGATTTGCCGGAGGAGAAACCGGGGATCTGCTCCATGTTTTCTGTAAAATCCACATAAGGTCGCGAGCCCGAAGTTGAGCTGTCTCTCCCGGGACGCGTCGTTTAAAGAAGTCTCGGCTCTCGCGCAATTAAAATGAGAAGAACAAAAAAAAAAACGACTCGCAGCGCCAAAATTACATTTTGTTTTTACATGTATTTTACTACGAGTTGTTACGTTAAAAAAAACAGTAAAAAAAATACAGAATTTAACTTGTAGTAGTCACACACGGCACCCAAAAAAAAGCAGTCTTCCACCTCTCTGCGCTCACCAGTCACTCACTGAAGTCACTGAGGGTGAAGGAACCAAAACACGTATCCTTCCGCTGAAGTCAAAGGGGATCTATCGACGGGTTTAAAATATTGTGAAAACGTACACGCTCGTATCTAAATAAGAGTGTTTTTACCCCGCTGTTGCAATTTCGTATTTACTCGATATAATTCCTTCATGTTATCACGGACACGACATTAAAAAAACACACCAGAAAGTTGAAGTATCCTTTCTCTGTGTCGCCGCGCGGCGGAGGAATTTTTGTTCTTCTCATTTTTCTACTTCTCGGAGCCTGGTATGACTCAAAATTAACCCATTCAATGTTGTTGAATTTTTTTTCTTCTTCTTTTCTCCTCCCATGAACTGCACGTTTTCCCCCCCGATATGTCTTTGGACACCCACTCTTCACCCACTTTCTTTCGTTGTTATCATAACGGGGTTCATTTTCTGCAGCGTTTTCACTTAAAACTGGTTCTGAGAATCTCGACTGTGACAGACTTTGTAAAAGTAGACACAAAAAAGGTGGGTAAACAATGTCTTCCAGTGATCTCCAATTCATTCCATTTGATGTGGTTGAGGATGCACCTAGCGTGATTTTGGTACCGTAAACCATGACATCAAAGGAGGATCTTGCCTTGCAGTTTACCTGCAGGTTGCAGGTTAGTCACTTTACCAGGTTCAGATATAGTTCAAGTTCTGCAGTAGTTAGGGTCCACAAGTTAAATGTTTTTGGTTTGGGGGTGAGGGGGTGGTATCTTTAATACTCGTGCTCAAATAAAAAAATGTATATCTTAAGGAAGTGGAAGTGGAAGGAAGTTTCATAAAATACAAATAGGCAATACAAGAATGATCTATATAGATAATCCCTTTCCAAAATAGAAACATTACATTAACTCTAGTATTTTTAATGCTTTTTTAATAATTTTGTTATTTTTTAGAGCTTGAATGATTTGTCAATTCATTGATTAGTCGATCGAAGGGAAATTGCAACACACATCATTGTCTTATTTTCTGGAGAGCGAGAGTCGACTTTCGTGCTAAAATCTAAAACACAAGTGAAACCCAACACTGTCCTTTTAAACTTCCTCACTCATGCACAGACATACACTCACACTGGCTTTCTAAACTGTTAGTGACCACAGTAATCCCAAACTAATTATCCCTTATCAGCCTGAGTGATCCAGGTGTAAATCACTGGCTCATCACAATAACAAGGCCACGTCTCATCCCAGTGATTTGTTTGTCTTTACACCCCGTTAGAGAAACATTGCAGAGCCTCCTGCTGCTGCGACCGGCCCTCTGTCCCCTATTCAACCCTGCTGAAAGGCCTGGAACCGGAGGGGAGCAAATTGATCTCCTCAGGGGTCCGGACTGACAATGCTTTTGTTGCTGTGGCCAATGTCAAGCTCTCGCTCTCCATGCGTGGTTGGGTGTCAGGTGCTGGCACCACAACAAACGTTGTTCAGGCATTTGGTCAGATGCTGTTTTCTGTTGATGAACCACGTCTTGTGTTTTGCTTATTCTTATCTTTCGCTAAAACACTTAAATCCATTGCCACAAATGCATCGCCTTTCTGAGTGGTGTCGTGTTTTTTTTTTGCCCAAATTAAATCATGAATGATGCACTTTGATACTTCTCTTATTTCACGGTAGAGCTGGTGGTCATGTGAGCCCTCCGATGATGTTGGATAAATCACATCAGAGGATTACTTTTTGTCTGCAGCACTGTTTTTCTAATGATGTCACTCCAGATGTGGGCCTCTTGGGGAAGATGGGGTGAGGAAGGGTGTGGATCTGCCTCGTGAGCAGAAAATGCTGATTAGTTCCTTCTTGCCATTGCGCTGATGAAAGGCGTCGACCACCGAGGCCTGACACGGTTTCAAAGAGGAAAAACAAACAAAGTGTTGGGAAGGCTCAGTCTCACTGATGCTTTAAAT
The DNA here is from genome assembly GCA_016806645.1 of Ophiodon elongatus. NCBI lineage: Eukaryota > Metazoa > Chordata > Actinopteri > Perciformes > Hexagrammidae > Ophiodon > Ophiodon elongatus. Next base: position 1,624,073 of record JACSYO010002145.1, read on the forward strand.
CCCTTTGAACCACCTTTGTAATAAATACATCAACAACCTCAACTTCAATCTCTTGTTTGAGATAAAAAAAAAAAAACACCTAAAGTTTATCAGGTAATAAAAGCAGATAACAGAATTACAGTTTTGTTTGTACTGAAAACATTTACAAACCGCATTAAAAAAATGTGTTTGCAGTAAATACTGTGAGGAATCAAAGGGAATAAATGGGTGTGTTATCAGAACTTCTGCTTTAATACAGCACATTTTGCATCCGCTTCATGAGCATTAGTTGGGTTTTTTTGTTGGTATTTCAAGTTTTGCTTCACAGAGAAGTGAAACAACTTGGCCTGGATCTGAGCCGTCGGCCTCTGCCACGCCGGTTAGGGAGAGCTGCTTTCATCAACGTTGGAGCTCTTCACACTGATTCGGAGTTCATCAGTCACGGTGACTCCAGCTGTCAGCCTGTAGATTTATATTGCAGAACATAGCGTTCACAGCGTGGATGTAAAGGGCAGATAGTAATGACTGATTACACTAGAGAGGGCATGAGTGTGTGTGCTTGTGCACTCTCCTTAACCATAAACACGCCATCTTCCCCCAACTTGATAGCCATGGGAAACCAAATCAGGGCCTGTAATTCAAGGAGAAGTGACCCGGCCTTTACGTTCTAGGCTGGCAGGCAGGAGAGGCAGTACGAAGTGTATATACGATGCCTTTCTATAATTAGTAGTGGCAGGGACCGATTCACTTTTCCCAGCTGTGACAACTAATTTGCCAGCATAAACAGTCGCACATAACCGAGGCAAGTCTTGTTCTTGGTTCTAGATGCTTCTATGCGCTTCAGAGACACTTAATACTTAATATCGAGCTTTTCGCACTATAGCATTTTGCAAACCTTTAAGGCAGCTATGTATCAGGTTGCGATCAGATTTACAAGGTGGTCACAAGTGTTGACCAGCAGGCATTTTCTGCGCTGGCTTTGCTGAGATGAGCATTCATGAACGTCGAGCATTGGGTGTGAAGTTTTTATTTCCCCTTGTGCCCTCACCAGACGGAAGCATCGGCTGTCTAATATCGTCTTTACTGGGTAAGCAGATCTGGGGGACAGGAAGCTAAAGGGGGTATATTTAGGGTTGATTAACGCCTCCTTTCTCACCAACTGCTGTAAAAATAAAAAGCAGCGCATAGATAGCTTTTACATTTGTATGACATGTGCAATAGGCTGAAAGGTTTAAACTAAATCAGCTGGGGCAAAAAGGCGGTGTTCTGCTCTGCGGCCGTGACCACGATAACAAGTAGTACTTAAGAGCATATCGCTTCAGTTGAGTTTCAGATCTCCTTGACACAAGCATCAACGGGGAAGGTTCGGCCACTGGAGCCGCGTAATCAAGATGAGAAGCCACATGGTGTGTAATTTACAGAGAGATGCAGAGCTGATTTAAGGGTTGCCAAATATTTAATCACACTAAATCATTTTTCTTGTGTGAACTTGAGGTTATATGAGTCAAATGTCAACATCGGGGTAGATAATGTGCACACTTTATGAAAGCACACAGATCGGCACTGAATCGATGTAATCATTTACTTGGTAAGAAGTAAACATATCTGTGCAAGGTTTTTTTTTCACTGGCCTAAGTTTTCATCATCTGCTGCAGAATAGCCATACATAAAACGTGTCGTTTCATAGTGTAATCACTGCGTGTAATCATTACAGTCCATTAGGATTCAGCGGCGGCTGTGTAATCATTTGATTTATTGTGGGGCGGATGAATCACTTTGTAAACCTCCCATAGCTTAGCCAACAGCAGCCCGTTGCAGAAGCTTTTGGGCATTTCGTGTACGTTACACTAAAGTAGCGTTTTTGCAGATGTCAACTTCCTTGAGGAAAGCAGGGATTTTGTGAGTACTTTCGTGTGAGAAACCAAGATGGTGTGAGTGAATGTGTGCGTCGTGGCGTTCCACCGTGGTCAAAGGTGGAGAGTCAGCGAGGGCCCGATGTAACCGAGCGCGATGTGGGCAGAGACCTCAGCCAAGGGGTCCCCCATGAGGAGAAAAGGGGGAGTTGGCAGAGAGGTGAGGAAACAGGTGATGAAGGAAAGGTGTGAGGAGGAGGAGGAGGTGTGTGTGTGTGTGTGTGTGTGTGTGTGTGTGTGTGTGTGTGTGTGTGTGTGTGTGTGTGTGTATAAACACATGTAAGTGACCCTCAGGGCTCTGGCCGGGCCAGGTGGAACGGGAATGTGTGGTTGTGTGGGGTTGGGATCCTCCCTCGAGCGCCCCTGCCTGCCCACCGTCACCCCACACTAGCAAGCTATTTATATTTTGCACTGTGGGAAAATAACGGCCCCGGCAGTGTCATCTGGGTTCTGCAAGGTTTATACTCCACACCCACACACAGACACCACCACGCTTCCCAACTCCCTCAGTCACAAACAACTTCAGAATAAACTGAAGTAAAATTAGCATATCCCTGGCACACTGCTGCTGCTCTCTATTATTTTTGAGCCATCTTAAAGCAGGATTCAGATGTTTTAGGACGCTTTCGATTTGATTTAGATTTGTGAAGCGAAGCAAGTCGCCGAGCTAGAAACTTAAGGCAACATGATGGTTTGTAATGCCTTTCGGGAACACTGATGCAATGATTAGAAAAGTGATTTTGAATACACAAACACACACGTGCACACACACGATCCACTCATGCATGCAAGACTCTCATTTGAGGAGACCAAACATTGCTCAGTGATCTAGAACTGTGCTTCCGGAATTAATCTAGTTTTACTGTCTGCCACGGGAGCAAATCTGAAGGTAAAATTAAGACAACGGTGTAAATTTTGTGAATAATCTCAGCATGCAAATTTATAACACTTCTCTTGACTCCCAAAACTGTTTCCACAAAAGGCCGATAGGAATCACATTTTGAGTTACCTCTTCAGTGTGGTGCCTCCTGGAGCCCAATTCAGTGAGGAAGTAACTCACAATTAGCTTGATGAATGTAATTGAATGTAGAAATTAGGATTATGTAACAAATGTGACAGGGCACTAAATAGCCTTCACCAAAGTTAAAGATTAAACAATGATTTATTCATTTAAATTTTTTAAATGACCTTTTGAGAAAATAACAACAATTTATGGGAAAATAACAACAATCAATCCCACAAACTGGGAGTTTGTGGGATTGATCTAGTGAAGGTTGTTTTAGTGGAGGACCTGACCTCTGCATGTAATCCACTGCTGGTGATATTTGGTTTTGAGAAAGGTCGCAGTGGGGTCAAATCCAGTCCTGCCAACTCCCACCAAAGGTCGTCTCAACATAAATACATTAGGAGACGCACATTTAAGCACAGATGTATGCACACTTGTGCATGTGCCAAAACATAAACACACAAAAATACTGACACGCACATTTGGACCCATGCCCTGCTCCCCGAGGCCCAAGGGGGGCAGTAGGTCAAACTAATCTGCCACAGTCCATGATGTTTACCACACTGACGGGATGAGAACAGCCGGGACAGGATCGAGAGGAGAAGTCATACTGAAAGATAAACAGGATTAAAACACAGTATGTGGGTTTAGGTGATCAAGTGCACAAATGATTGGTTTGGTTTCATATTGCAATAAAAGAACAGATACATAACATGCTTGCCCGAATATATAAAAAATCCAGATGAACCTTAAAAAAAAAAAAAGCAGATTCAAATCAAATGACACAGACAATCTGAAGCGTGACACATCTCTACCTGGTTGAACCTTTTCCAGCATTTCGTCCATGATCAATTCATCACATGTGTGACACGTTTTGTGTGTTTAACTCACACGCTGAAAGTTATAGAGAGTGTAAAGTGAGTGTGCTCGGCATATCTTTCAGGGTTAATTGCATCATAAATTCACAAGCTGCTAAAAGACAGGCATGGCTGGAATTCACACTCAGGCCCTCGCTTTCTCACAGGCGCAGCTCCGCATTGTGTGTGTGTGTGTGTGTGTGTGTGTGTGTGTGTGTGTGTGTGTGCGTGCGCGCGCTTGCGTGTCAGACATGACACTATTAATAAACCAATGCTGTTATCTGCTTTGAGAAATTTGGGAGATAAATGGGAAATGCTGGGAAATGCTGGGAAATGAGAGAAGGTTTGAGCACTACGTTATGTAAAGAATGTTAATCAGGGACCTTTACAGAACGTTAGTTGCAAACAATTCAACATTGCAGAGGTGTGTTTTCGACCAGGTAGTAAGTTTGTGCAAAGCATCTCTCCCAGTGTGACATACATTTATGGATTTGAATGTCTTTTGTTCCTCCTCTGTCTCACTTTCACTCACATTTCTTTCTTCCCACTCTTTATCCTGTTTTTGTTTGAGGCATATTCTTATACACCTGAAGGGCAATCCTACCACTTAATATGAGGTGTGGGCATATATGTAGTGGTGGGAAAAAAAGGGTAGTTTATTACTTCCGTTTTATTACAAAGTTAAAGGTCTGCTCTTCTTTTAGATAGACTCGTGCAGTATTATGACGGTAAGGTGTGGGTGTGTGTGTGTGTGTGTTGGGGGGGGGGTCATCACTGGTCTGTGATGAGGTGATAAAGAACACACGGAGTGCTGAGCCGGTCCAGGCCTGTGGAAAACACTCCACACTGACCCCCCCTGTGAGAAGTTCCCGGTTCCCAGGACCCAGTGTGTGCGTTTGGGGGGCAATAACTCACCAGGTCCCTTGACTTCCTCTTTCGGCCTTCTGCGTTTTATGACCCTCTCCTCTGCCATACAGCTGCTGTCTCCGCAGCTTCCCTGTGCTCTGATTGGACTAGACGGGAGTTTGAGGGAAGAGGATGAAAGGGAAGAGACGGGGAAGCAGCTGGGATGAGGTGGGAAGCAGGTTTGAGATGGGATGGAACACGTTTTTTTTTATTTTTTATTATCACGGCCATTACAGATGACACAACTTCCTTGTTGTGGTCCACATGTACCTTTCCACCACACTACAAATGTACCGAGGGAAACTACCAGTCTGATATTCATACTGAATTCCCACTTTCTTCCCCAATTATACATCATCTCTATTTGAATGGCTGAACAAAAGCTTGATATGAAATTAAGAGGTTCAAGGAAAACAGTTTTCTTTTTCAGTCCCGTTCTTTAAGATCTGCAGGGAGAGAAAGTGTTTCGAACTGTCCATGGTGAATTTACAGTAAATGATCATTAAAAGGCTCTACAATAAAATCACTAGGATGAAAGTACTGATGGGTAGAAAACCACCCAAGACAGTTGTCTGTGACTCAGTCTTAGTGTCAGCGACATGATTCTAGAAAAAGCAATGTGGCTGTTTGCTTGGTCCGCCAATTTGATCCAGACTAAAATATTTCAACAACTATTACATGTATTGCTGTGAAAGTTTGTAATGACATTCATGGTGCCCAGAGGATTCATCATGATGATTGATGATCCTCTGTCTTTTTCCGTGAGGGTGACATTTGTGATTTTCAGTGAAATATCTCAACAACTATTGGATGGATTGCCATGAAATTTGCCACAGATATTAAAGGTCCCAAGAGGATGAATTCAAATGACCTTAGACGTTTACATGATGGATTGATACCATTATCATAGTTTTCACCGTTTTGTACATATATTTATGGTTCATAGATCAAGTATCTCGGTGATACCCTGACTTTTCTTAAACAATTGGGTTTTTCATTTAAATAGCTTGACAACTTTTTAATGGATTGCTGTGAAATTTAGCACAGACAGCCATGGTCCTCTGAGGTTGAATTGTAAAAACTCTGATCCCCTTACCTTTCACCTAGGGCCATTATCAGGTCAACATTTCTGTTTGCCCAATACTTAAGTTTATGACCAAATACCCGTAAAACTAATGGCATTCCCATCCGCCTTAGCTGTATTTGGTGTTTGGAGCTTATTAGCAAATGTTAGCATGCTAACACGCTAAACGAAGATAGTGATCATGGTAAACATTGTATCCCTGCATGTCAGCATTTTCATTGTGACCCTGTTACTGTGCTAATATTGGCATTTGCTAAAAGCACCACTGCGCCTAAGCACGGCCTGACTGATTTGCTACTATGGCTGTAGACTCTTAGTTTATTTAAATAAACTAAGGTTGTGAACTGTTAGAATCTACTTCGGCTCTTTTTAGACTTATATGTGTCCCTACTTGTTGCTGATTGTTATTAATATGTGTCCTTTGCAGTTTTGTGCTGACGATTAATTTGTGACACTTTTAAGGTAAAACTTGTGCTTGTTGTGTTGCATATGTACGTAGAATCTGTTTATAGATTTAAAACTGGGTCAAGCTAACCCAATATTGTGTCTGTGCTTTACTGATCCAAACTAGGTCTGTTTTTAACCCAATGATTTTTGCATGCTAATTAAATTGTCTGAGGGTGTTTTCTTTCTTTTTTTGTCACATCCTGTCAGAGATGAAGTTCTAGTCACTCTCAGGGGAGTAGATGAAGTTGTCAGAGTGTGACAGACCCCTTACAAATATGTCTATGGTGTGGTCTCAGACGTTCAGTGGATATGGGCAACCCTCAGGAACAATAAATGAATTTGCAACTGAACACGTTGTGCTGTCTGTTTGATGCAGACAAAGTTAAAAGCTCACGTGAAGTTGCGGGAAACATGACTGAAACTCTGTCTGAATTTGCATGCTTGACTTTCCCAGTGACGCTGAGGCAAAGTGGCTGAAGGTGAAGGTGAAGGTCACGTTGTTCTTATGTCCTGTTTCTTTAAGATTACACAAGACTCAGGAGATGTCGAATGTAGGTGGATGGTCTTGTGGTTGTGTCTGCGCTTTTGACAGGAAATCTAATCAAGACAGGGTAATAAGAGTTTGCACGAGTGTGAACGACACAGCACGCCAAATGTTCCTTAAAACAGATACATGTTAGGAAGGCACTGCAACCTTTCTACCTGTCTTGGTTTGTGACTTAATGTGTGCGTGTGTTTAAATCAGGCTGTGTGTGTTTAGTACATGCGCCGTATTCCTGACCCTTGATCACACAAAGTATTTTAATCCAATCAGCTTCGTTTTCACATGACTGTCACACACTCGCTGCTGCTATGGCAACCTGCAGAGGAAGGGGAGAAAGTGCGGGAGTGAGAGAAAGGTATGTTGTCCTCTCTTTAATCACTGTGACATTTACACACACACACACAAACTCACACACACAGACACATAGATTTTACTCTGGTACTCAAATTTCTTTTTACTTCCTTGTTTCTGCCAACACAAAAATTTAAATCTTGCTATTTGAAGAAACTTTAATGCCCTGAACAACTAGAAAATGAGTGGAAGAGGAAGAAACGACACTGTTATAAAGTTCAAACATCTGGGCCATAACCTATTACAAGAAATCCATCTCTTTTTACTTTTTGTCATGTTTTTCACTCTTAACTTGTTGATTTCTAATGCATAGCTTGAAAAGCAATACAAATTTGATCACAAAAAAAGAAAAATTCAAAACAATTGAAGAATGAATGAAATTGAAATGTCTGGAAAGTCCAGTTTAAAGGCTGACAGGTTTAAACATGGAGAGAATGGCTGAGCAAGTGGTGACAAATATAGGGTATGACTGTAACTGACAGGAGAGAGACGGCTGAAAATGTGAGCACAGTGAAGTATTCAGAGACACAATTACAAATAAGTAGTCATCTCCAACAGAGACAGTCGGGTCAAAAGTAAGGTTTGCAAAAAGATATTATCCCGGAACAAGATTACAAAGAAAGATAACAATTGCAACTGAGGCCGAACTCACAAATACTTACTTCCCTTGAGAGGTGAAAAGGTTAGCCTGTGCCCTGTGGTTTGTTTTTGGCACGCTACCCGCTGCTGCTTCTCATTTCTCCTCTGACATTTCCTGTTCTACCTCAGGTTGAAGTGTCAGACTGCTGCTCTGTCAGCTTACAATGCTAGTATTTGATGCATTTACTGTTATGCGCTAGAAAAGCTGCGTCTGCAACAGTCTGCTTTTTTCTTCTTTCACTCTCTCTCTCGTCCCAGAAGCTGCAGCCTATATTTTTCCGTCCTTTTAAAACCTATGATTTGGAGCTCAGCTAGCAGAAGGCCACTGTCAGCAGCAGAAGTTGCAAGTCAGGGAGATTTTGAGTCTCTTTTTTTTTTTTTTTTTAAACTGCATCAGTGCAACAGTGAGGAAAGGACTCTTCCTGCTGGTCAAGCGAGGTATCATTAGACTGTGTTTCTGGTAGCAAACACCATGAAATAGCATGAAGGTGAAGTGAAAATATTTCCGGAAAATACCTGGAGGTGCCCTCTGAGTCACTGAGAATCCTTCTCAGAAGACGTGGTTTTTCCCCATCTTTTATAAAGAGGGTTGTTTTACTGGAAGTGTTTTGCATACTGTATATTATTCAGACGGTAATAGGAAAACCTCTCAAAGGTTAAATCTCAGGTTGTTTAAATGATAAAGTATGTATAGTTTTAACTGCTGTGGTTAATTCCTGTCTTAGAAAACCTCACTTTTGCATTTCAATAGCCTAGGATCAGGATTATAATTTAAACTGGTGGCAATTTGCAGTCTTGTATGTGTATTCTTCATAGATGGCTTAACCCATAGTGAGAATCTCTTCCTAACTTTATAACGCAAACATCTCTATTCACATTTCCAGACAAAGAACATCTGACCAAGGTCTTCTGACAGACAGGAAGCGTGTTTTGTGCAAATTATTTTATTCATAGATAGCAGACAGAACAGAAAAGGAGAAGGTGTCCTTTCCAGCCGAGAGCACCTGTGTCTCTCAGCCTGAATTCACTTTTAAATTGAGTCTACACGTGGACACTTTGTACAAAATGAAAAAAAGGACCCCACCAGACATCTTGTATGTTTGTATACCCGGTTACAGAAAGGTGATGGTCCACACAGTCACGGTGCAAGAGAGGGTAAAAGGAGTATGGATACACTTTGCTGAGGTCAGGTGAGGGACTGTACGAAAGTTATTGAAAAGGGGGGGGGGGCGGTGGGGTTTGAAGAAACATGGCTTCCCCCAGCATCATTAATATTTTCTCTGGGCCCTCCCTTATGAATATTCCAGCCACCCTCTATTTTAGAATAAAGGCATACTAATTAGTAGGCTAAACTTAAATAATAATAACATTGGCCAACTTAATATGGCACATTGCTTTTTGTTGTGATGAAGGCTAATGTGAAGGAGGTAACAACATCATTTAATCACTATTAATTGTACACACACATTTCCATATTCTGTTTCTCATAATTTACTCTATTAGCTAGTTGACTGATGGGAAAATATTAAATAAAATTGACAGGATAGCCCTTTATCACAGCAGCCATGTTGACATGTCATAGCAGGGTAAACACAGGGGTATTTTCATCTCAAAATGGCTGCTGTGAAAAGGGCCTATTGTTGTTCTCTACACATGATAAAGGGCACCTTTATAACCCGCTATTAACACTAAAACAATGTTTGTTACTATTTGATTTGAGGGCTGGAATCTAAAATTAAAAAGGTGCTCAATTAAAAATTCAGAGCCCATCTGTGATTGAGGAATTGGCAACATGGCGACGGCTGAGCCGACAACGGTGGTGAGCAGCTAACGGTGGTGAGCAGCTAGCGGTGGAGAGCAGCTAACGGTGGTGAGCAGCTAGCGGTGGAGAGCAGCTAACGGTGGAGAGCAGCTAACAGTGGTGAGCAGCTAACGGTGGTGAGCAGCTAGCGGTGGAGAGCAGCTAACGGTGGTGAGCAGCTAACAGTGCTACCAGCGTTAACAGTGTAAAAGAACGGCAACAGCGTTTACCTGAGGGGGAACCAGAGGGTGGTCGTTACGCTTCCGTGACGATGGCATTATTAACCGGAGGGCAGCGCACCGGCGATTAGCTCGCCAGTGGGGCAAACGCACACACAGGGACTCACATGCACTAACATGCACATGGGGCCAGACCGGCTATGTAAACAAAGCACAGAGAAGCTCGGATTACAACACACAAAGAGGGAGTGCGACTTCATTTTCTGCTATGGATGCCATTACGCCACTGTTTCCTGCAATATTAATGCTCTGAATTTCGAATTTAGCACCTTCAAATTGACCCTTCCCTGCTCTACCAAAAAAAGTCAGACAACCCTCCTTTCAGCAATAAGAAAGAAAACAAATTACATCATCCTCCCCCTTTTCTGACTCCCTAATAGTTTTTGTACAGCCCCTTATGGGGTCACTGACTTCCCATAAAGGTGGAAAGAAATCTGCTAAATTTGACACAGGTGAATTAGCATTTTGCAAGGCTTACATACAATATATATAAAAAAAAAAAAAACTCAATATACCTAAATTACTTCTCCTATTTTGTTGCTGAGCCAATTCAACTAAAAGAACAAATGCCATGTTTTTCCCAAATCTTTATAACTGTGGTACATACTGCATGTTGTCCAGGCCCACCAAGCCATCCCTACTGTGATTATGATATTAATGAATGCAGATAACCATATGATGTGCTCAGGATAAATAGAATTATGTTTTTGATTTGTTTTTTTCTTCTGTATTATTAGACATATGCAAGATTAAGTCAGTCCCGTCACGATACAGTACAGCTTTGGAAACTCGCAAAAACAGGTTTTTCTCTTCATTTTCTTTCGACACTTCGAAACCAATCACCTACAAAAACAGAGCAATCAACCCACACAGACACATTCACTCATTTCCACTTATGTCCAGGGCAACTACTAGTGCACTGCGGAATAATTGTTAATAATATTATGTAATCATCTATATTCAGATCACACATCCATGGGACAGGTGAGAACAAAATGGGCGGTGGTATGTCTGCAAAGTCTTATTAAGAGCAGGTATCCTGCTTTGTTTTTTTTAGTGTCTGCAGACTCTGTACAGCTCATGTTCCACTTCAATACCTCTTTCCTCTTCCTCTCTTTTCTTTCCCTTTCTCTCTCTCTCAGAGCCACCAGAAGCGTACATAGACAATGAGCATGATGAAAAACACACCACCGGCTGCCAGCTTGGCATAGGTGGAGCGGGTGTTCAGATACTTGGCGTCGCTCCTGTACTTCTTCGACAGGCTGGACAGGTTGCTGGCCTTGGAGTCCAGCGCTGCAGAGAAGGGAAACAGGGAGGGAGGGAAGGAGGGAGGGGGGGGGGGCACAGATGAGGATCACAGCGTGAATATGAGGAGCGTCACTCCTCACCTTTATCATTCCGTTGGGAGAAGGACACACTGCATCGATCGACGTGGACTTACCGGAGAGCGCCTCTCCTCTCTGCAGCACCTCCTCTATGTTTGCCACCATGATCCTTTGGACGTCCTGGAGCTCTGTGTTGATGCTGCCCAGATTCCTTCTCGCTCGGCTGTCAATGTACGACTTCTTGGTTTTTTGGATGTAGGTGTCTGAGGAGGGACAAAATAATAAATAAAAAAAAAGATGTTAATGGCACAGCTCTGGTAGACTATTATATATGTTTGTGTTTGATAAAAATCCCCCTCTCTGATAGATTTAAATCAGCGGCATAATAAACTAGAGGAGCAGTAGTCGAGTTCGCGCCTATTGATTTTTGTGATGTAGAACTGACCAGTGATTCAGGAAAAGTCAGTCAAAAGTTATAAAGTGCTAAATGTATGCATCGAGAGCGAAATCGGCCTGGACGCTCCGCTTTGAGCTGACAAAGAAGAAGCGATGCAGTGGTGGGAAAGTGAGTTGTTGGCCACAGAACAAACAATATAATTTATTGAAACGGTTTCTGCTCTTTTTTTCTGCGATACACCGATCTACCACATCGATATCATGACCGACACTGACCTCACCAAGCAGTCTGAGTAGGCCTGACAGAACCAATCAACATTAGATACTTCTAATGGCATTATGAATCCAGTATATTTCATTAAGTCAGGCCAAATTAGTCTCTCGTGCCATTTTCCATCGACCTTACATAAGAATTATCCCAATGAGTTCAACACAATGTGGTAAACAGATTTTAAATCTGGGGTCGGGAGCCCTGAAGTGAAGAGAGAAGGGTATCTGGAGAGAAAAGGTCAGATTTGTGCATAGCCCCCCCTAATGTAATGTGTCATCACAACATATTAATGGCCAGTAATGCATTTGAACTTTTGGGCCCAGAGACGCAGTGCTTCAGTTGCTCCTGGCTCCCTCTTACCAAATTCAATGAAGGAGTAGGGCCGGGAAACAGTGGGCACCTTCTTTCCGTGCTGCTCATGAAACTCTGCCTGCAGGTCTTCGAGGTAAGCGAAGGCCAGCTTCTTAGCAAAGCTGGCTTCACACAGCACAAGATAGCACACTCCCTTCTCTATGAAATAGCTGCAAGGAGAACATAAAAATGTGAGAAATAAATTACAGAAATACATACATGTATTCTATATTTATTTTAGTGTTCTATGTCACTGTGTTAGGATGTTAGAAAATAATGATTTTCACTGTATTCATGTTCTTCTTCATACTCACTGAAATGACATGGAGCCCGCCTCTAAAGTGCAGCGTGTGGGACTCTGATCATTGAGTTTCCTGAAGAGCTGCTTAGCTTGACTCTGATACTGCTGGAGGTCCCGACCCAACTGAACAGACGGGGGGGGGGGAGAAAGCAGATCAGTAACAAATCGACTCACTCACAACTCATACAAAAAAAGATGGTGTTTACTCAGGGCAAGAAATAGACTTGTGTATGCTACGTTTGCAGGTGGCGCTCACAAGCAAATGTCATATTGTAGTACCAGAAAAGACATAAATGACTGTATAAATGTTGGTTTTTTTTTTTTGCTTACGTGCAAAAACAAAGACAGACAAAAATAGCAACCGCCCCACAGTCCAGATTTCACACCATTTCCCTTGATGAAGTGCATTTCTTGCCCTGTAAAGTGTGCTTGAAATAAATAGTTGGCACAAAACACTACAGACAGACTCAGCAGTGTGATGCTTCAACTGAGACTGAAGAGCTAATGGGTTTTTTTGGGTTTCTTTTTTTATATAGAACAAAAAGCCACCCCAGCTGTTTGCGGTACAGTATGGTCAGCATTTGGATGGTGGATGGTATTCAATTTCCTGGGTGTTGTTGACTCGAGCAAATGACAGATTATTTACAGCAACACTGTAGCATCACAGATACACGTATGATGTTGAAGCACAGAGCAGAGACACAACAAACCTTTTCACTTCCCTTTATGAGAGCAAACGAGAGAGTGGAAGGGAAAGACGTTAGACTCCTGATAAGTCATGCTCAAACATAATGCAACAACTTAACATGTCACAATGCCGTCCATTTTTAACATTTCTCATATGTTAAGTTTATGTTTGTGTCTATTTGGAGTTTTGAGGCGGAATTTTTGTTGTTGTTGACAGGGTTCGTGACATGATGCAATCAAACAAGGGACATTGCATCTGAACCACTTGGTCACGAAGACATTCTAATATTTAACAACATTTCAGCCAGTTTTCTTTAAAAAAAATTAAATAAAACACTTCAGATAAGAATTTCCTGAAATGTGGTGTTTCAAAATGGCAAGCAAGACATCTACTGAGCAGATCATTTTACAGTTTAAAAAAAACACAACAGCGCCCTCTGGTGGACAAGACATGTAAAAGCAACACCGTTTTTACTTTATGTCAAACATATCATTTTAACTGGTTTCTGGTTTCTCATCGGTCCAACATACATATATGCAGTTATGTACATGATCAGCTAAAAATCTGAAATATGTATACAATGACCTGCAATCTGAAAAGTGCTACTGGAAAAGATGCTCTTTAATCAGTTGTTACTCACTTAATTCTTCAATCAAAACTGATAAAGAGCATGTTTTGGGCAAAATCCTCTTTGTTTTTGGTACAACATATGACCTAGATGTGTATGACTGTGGAAAGCAGATTTTGAAGACCCGAATTGGGCTGTTTTAAGCCTCACGAAACTTACAGGTTAAGTTATGCAATGCTAAAATGACTAGAAGCTGCGTCTGAATAAGGTCAGGGTTCAAACCCGGTCAGCTGCTCCACGTAAATAAAAAGGCTGTGTACGTACAGACGGGCCTCCAGCAGCTATGTTAGCTAACGTGTCAGTAGAGCATTTGACCAACTTAAGAGGCGTTCACAGCCTGCAGGGACAGCAGCAAATAGACAGCTAGCACACACACACACACAAAACAACCCCCCCAAAAAGCTGATGTTTTAACCTGCTCGTCCTCCTGCATCGAGGCGGCTAACGGGAGACCGTCAGCCAGCCGCGCGATCATCGTCAGCAGCACCATCTCTCTCGCTCTCTGTTTCTCCGCGGCCCAGTGAGTGTTACAGGTAACTGGTACCAGTGGCTGACGGGCTGTGAGCTGACAACACCGCAGGGCTGACGCGCTGAGCTGGCCGGAAACGCAAGAGCTTTGTGTGTCACTGCGAAATATGTCCGTAGTCTCGTTGTGCGGAGCCAAGTGTCCGCAAACATATAGTTCCGTCTCACGTTTACTAATCCGGGTTTCTTCAGAGATTGGACGTGTGTTTGTGTTTATAGTGGCTGTTTGTGCTTTATTTAATTTATTTAATATCCTAATCTGTTAATATTATCGTCCTATTGTGTGGAATGTACATATTTGTCGTCATTAAATAAATAAATGCGTAGCTTGACGTCCACGCACTACCCTTTTCAGTAGTAGACACGGGACCACATCCTCTCCCATTTGTCCTTCCACTGAGGAAGACCATGAGGTGCGACTGAAAGCACCAGGAAAAAAGATATTAAATAGGCTGAGATTATTAGGTCAAGAATTAATTTTCACGGCTAAATCAGCAAAATTAATTGGTAAAATATTATCAATAATTGGGCTTTTCTGAGTTTTAGAAATAAACATTTTCTATATGTCTCATATGTTAAGATTTCAAACATATTTTTTCATCCTAAAATTATTTACAAAATGAATTATTTGGTTGAACAATTTGTTAATCTGCTAATAAATGATGTGTTTGAATGCAGTGGTGTATGCAGATGATTTTTGGGTTCATTATGTCTGCCGATATGTAAATATTTCTATGGGAATATTTTTACAGAAATTGTGCCCTGTCACTTCGAGAAAGTATGAAAATGACAAGATAAAAGTCAATTATTTCCCCCCTTTTTTCTTTCTTTCCAGAAGGCCACAGTAAGGCTAATGACAATCAGCTCTTGAATGCGGTCTGTCCAGTAAATGATGCCTTCTCCACAAAACAGGACACACTGCTTGACTTGAATCATTACATCAGTCACCATTTCCATTCTGCTTATTGCACAGAATGATATCACTCTTACTCATCGAATCCTTTATTGGTCCTTTACTTAATGGCGCAGCCAAAGCTCAGAATGAGTCCATTTACCTAGTAGTTGTAAGTGCAAAGTATATACAGCTGAGGGCAGCATTGGTCACTTTTAGGGAAAGCCTCAGTGAGACAAGTCTTCACAACACAAAGAAAGGGACTTTTCCCCCCTTTTATGGTATTGAACCTATCTCATTCAAATGGCTGCATTATGCCATCTCTTAGAAAGGTACGTTCAAGGCATTACTCAGGATTTACTTTTCCCATAATACCCTGACAAAACTATGTTAAAACAGCTGATTTGGTAATGTCAGATGGAGCAAGGAACTCCACACAGAAGTTGTGTAGCAATAATTTGAACTCTTGGCACAAAGGCCAGCAAAGTGGAGCTGTAGCCTGGCAACCCTCCTCCAAAGACATGCACATACACACATTTTAAAACTATCACACATCTAATATGCAGGCTGCTCTCACAACCAAGCTGTGAGACAGCATCAACTAGAGGCTGACACTTTGTAATGGTAGGGAGAGTCTCCTCCTCCAAGCTATGGGCAAACTGGTGTGAGATGAAGGGAGAAAGAAAGACTTCGCCAGACCTTCCACAACCTCTCAGTCTTGTCAATTGTGAGTGAGTTAGGTGGCGTGTCCACAGGGAGTCGCTGTCACAGACTGCAGTGTCCCCCGGGCATCTGCCACACAGCATCTCTGCTGCCTGTCTGACATTTCATGGAGGCGAGACAGAGCTGAGAGGAACAAGATGGAAGCTTCAGAAGTGTGGATCCCGTGTGGATGTACTGTGGGTATAATAAGTATTGAACAAGTTACCATTTTTCTCGGTAAATGTATTTCTAACGGTGCTATTGACATGATATTTTCACCAGATGTTGGTAATAACCTAAGTAATCCATACATACAAAGAAAATCAAACAAATAAGTTCAGAAATTAAGTTATGTGTAATAAAATGGAATAACACAGGGAAAAAGTATTGAACACATAAAGAGAGGGAGGTGCAAAAAGGCATGGAAAGCCAAGACACTAGCTGAAATCTATCAGTAATTAGAAAGAAATCCTGCCCCTTGTCAGTACAAATTAATATCAGCTGGTTCAGGCCCAACTGATGGCCTATAAAAAGGTGTCTCATTACCAAGGTGTCACACTAGAGACATCTCATGATGGGCAAAAGCATCGGCTAAACGGGCCAGTGAGCAGTGTTGGGGCCATAAGCTGCAAGTGGAAAGAACATCGGTTCACCATAAACCTGTCACGGCCAGGTGCTCCTCGCAAGATTTCTGACAGGAGTGTAAAGAATTATCAGAAGAGTTGTCCAAGGGCCACTTGTGGAGAGCTTCAGAAAGACCTGGAATTAGCAGGTACAATTGTTAGAAAGAAAACAATAAGTAATGCACTCAACCGCCGTGACCTGTCTGCACGCTAACCACGAAGACTCCATTGCTGAAGAAAAAGCATGTTGAAGCTTGTTCAAAGTTTGATGCACAACATTTAGACCAGCCTGTGAAATACTGGGAGAATATAGTCTGGTCAGATGAGACCAAAATTGAACTCTTTGGATGCCATAATACACACCATGTTTGCAGGTCAAATGGCACTGCACATCACCCCAAAAACACCAGCTCAACAGTGAAGTTAGGAGGTGGGAACATCATGGTGTGGGGCTGTTTTTCAGCATATGGCACTGGCAAACTTTTTATAATTGAAGGAAGAATGAATGGAAAAAATTTCAGTAAGCGTGTTCAATACTTTTCCCCTGTGTCATTCCATTTTATTACACACAACTTAATTTCTGAACTTATTTGTTTGGTTTTCTTTGTATGTATGGCTTACTTGGGTTGTTACCAACATCTGGTCAATAGCACCTTTTAGAAATATAATTTATTTACTGAGAAAAATGGTGACGTGTTCAATACTTATTTTACCCGCTGTATTTAATTGAAAACCAGCCTTTTCTTTTAAGTTTGTAAATCCTTAAAATAATACTTCCGTGATTTAAACCTTCCTCTATGGGGAAGAAGTGAACTTTCAGGATAAGCGACATGGAGGAAGTGTGTCTAAAAGAGAGGGGCGAAGAATATTCAAGGGCAACAGAACAATGTGAAACAAAGGAATCGAGTGGAACAAGAAGGCTCCGTGGCTAACAAATATATATTGAAAAAGCTTTCTGACAAGTTTGATGGGGGAAGCCTCATCTCACTACTTTACCCTCTACTGTTGTGGTGGCTATGGCTAACGAAGAGTGAATTGGTCTGGTTCAACAACACAGTTCTTTGTTGGGCGCCTTACAGTTACAAGAAACACACTCAATGCTGTGATGATGCTTTGCAGTGCCTTCACCTGTTGCTACTCATGAACATACTCTTAACATCATCCATAGTTTAAAGTTTCAATGTTTTGGCTCTACATTTCTTTCTCAGTAACACGAGTTATCAGTTGCATATCAGATTATAATTTTTCTTCTGCGCCAACAGCCCAGTGTCCTCATGGGGATCATCAAAGTGTCATCCTATATCTCCCCTCTCCGTTTCCTCCCGAGGCACCAGTCCTTCACCTCATGAGCATGGCGGACCGTCATGATAAAGCAACTGAAAGCCAAGACTGCCAGGTGATCAACTTGGTGCTATTTTATACATCGTAATACCAAAGTGTGACGCGTTTTTGTGTTGCAGATGTGCTGCTGTGCCCATTTAACACAGCCTCGGGGTAGAAAGTAATTTTATTTTCCTGTGATAGTGTCTAATAGTGCTCATCTTAACCGCGTCCACTAGCAGAGGCTAACTACTGACTAGGACAGCAGTGACAAAATGACAATAAATATCACTGTAATGGCCTTTACTTGATCTCATGGTCTCACTGTAGTACCTCAACACACACACGCTCGTCACAGAAGGCGACTGTAGTTCACAACGGGACGTGCAGCCTGAGGCGAGGGTCGCTGCCAAGCACGCACAGACTACTCGCTGCACTTGTTTTGAATCCAGATGTTCAATTAGAGAAGCAACTCATGACAAAACATGGCTCTAGCAGAAGTTGAGTTAACTAAAAGCAAATAATTTTGGAGGTGAGACAGTTGCACACAGCTGCAGAATTCATAAGTGTTGTTTTGTCTGTCTTAGTGGGCGGAACAGCTTCTCACAAAGGCCAGGTTGGTTTGTGTGGGGCTTCTTTTTTTTTTTCTCACATCAGTTTACATACCGTTTCTGTAAATTCACTTTTTGTGGGGAATAGAGAAGCATTATGAAACCACATCAATTAAATCAACCAAACCACGTAATTAGAGGTTCATTTGAAACAACCACAATGATATTCAGGTATGGAGATGACTTATCTAGAATGAATGGTTTTAAAACTTCATTTTAGGTGCAAACCACAAGTTTATCCAGGTTTAAAGTTAAATACTGGTGGGGGAATCCATCCACTGAGGTTTGTCAACAATAGGCAGAGTTTGATGGCAATCTGTGAAGTCATATTGTCTGAGAAGTGCAAACAGGATATTACTAATTCTCAGAGGATTTCTTGAAAGTTGCCCAAGAGCTTAAGCAACATATGTAACCAACAAAAACAAATACAACAGATTTACAATTTAATTATCAGCCGATATAAAAAAAATCAAACTACAGGCAAATGCAGCGACTCAATGATCAAAAGAAATTTAGATGAATACAGAGCTAGAGAGCAGGATAAAAAAAACAACCCGTCAGCGATGGTGTAGAATTTCCAGCTGATTAGACACCACGAGACACTCACTGGCATCTCAGACACAAACCAGTGCTTGTTCGTGCTCGCCTCAGAGATAATCTGGCCTTGTGATATTTAAACTTCTCAGGAACAGAACAAAAGAAAGAGACATGAATAAATCTGGCCCAACACACAGATCAAAGCATTAATTAGTGATTGTTATAAAACAAAGCATTGGATAATTCATTAAACAGTATATGTCCCTTTAATAAGTCATTCAAAAAGTATATATTTAATAACTAACGGTATGAAATCTGAGTAAAAACATAGGCTGAATCTGTGTTTTATGCTCCTAACAAACAAGATGTTTTATTCCCTTTTCTGGAGTGCTAATTCTTTCATGAAACAGCGTTCATATCAACGCTCCTTCTGCCTCTATTATCGTCCCTCTGACGGAGACAGCTTAACGTCAGGGTTTTTCCATAACTGTTTTTTGAAGTAGAAAAATAATACTCATCTTTCATTTCAGTAGTAAAACTTTGACATTTTTCATTCACATTATTCAAAGTTTTAAGTTCTATGAATGAACGTGACAGTTCCCATTTTCCCAACATGTAGCAAAAACAAAAGTGCCACATTCCCCCTGGGTTAGTTCATTCTTACATTTATCATAAAAAACACTGAGATTAAAACATTTGATTTTTTTTTTTTTCCCCCCCCATCAAGGGAAAGGACTGACTCGTGGAAAGAAAATCTCATTTAACAGCACGGTTTGATTCAAGGTGTAAATGTGCTGTGTTGAGTTGATGAGGGATTTTAACAATCCAGTTAGAAACACATCAACAGGCTGGAAAAAGTTGGTTATATTTCGCCGCGATGAGCTGAGCTTGAGGCAAAGGACACGGCATCACAGGGAGTCGAGGCATCCCGAGGCTCAGGCCGGACAACTCATTCATCAGCTGCTTGTTCACGCCCACATCGAAGCCTGTCAATAACAATAAGGCAATTTTAAAAAGATGGAGAAAGACTTCCATAGCACAAGAGCATTCATTTATCCAATAATATGACTGAAAAACATGACACAAGCGTCGCTCACCAAGTGCGATGGCATAACTGATGAGGTCTTGCATCTTGAACTGCGCATGGAAATTAGACAAAGATGTCACACAAACTAAATTAATGTAAAAGAAATATCAAAAGTGAAGTTGGGAGCAACAGCAGCAAGATGGACGGTACCTGTATCTTCCTGGCTTGGTCAACATCGCCTTTCTTAAATGCTGCTATGAGCTTGTTGAAATGGCATCCTGCATAGTTATAAGTGCTGCAGGCAGATAAATGAAATGCATGTAAATAACTGTGGAGCAGAGAGTACGAGAGGAGATGAAGCACTATGCAGGAACACACACGGACCTCCCAACGGCTCCATCGGCCCCCATAGCCAGAGCTGCAAGCAGTTGCTGTGAAAAAAAGAAAGAAAGTTTGTTTGTGGTGGAGGTCAGAGTCGTAAAACATCTCGCAAGATAAGCAGCTATAGATGAGGGAGAAAGCGCCGACCTCGTCCACGCCGTAGAGGAAGGACCATTGAGGCTGGCCGATGCTGACGCACTGGCCAAAGTCCATCAGGTCAGTCCCACTGAACTTCACACCTCTGAAGGTGGGAATGCTCTCTGTGATACCCTCCAACACATCTCTCACTGGCACTGAAGAAAAGAAAAGAAAGAAAGAAAGAAAGAAAAACTCACATTCAGTATACCATCAGTTATAGACACAGTCAACATGCAGTTATCATGGTTGGGGATGCAGAGTCTCTCCATTTCTAAATGCAACTGCAAAAATCAAATCACCATTGGCACTTACCGTTCACACCGGTGATCGCTGGAATATGATAATAATAGAAAGGCAGAGTTGGGGCAGCCAAAGAAACTTCCTTGAGGAACGACCTCAACGCGCCTGAAGCGGAACGACAGGGAAAGAAATGTGCACAGCGAGTGTGACCGCGTGCAACAAGAACAGTATGGACGCGTGACTAAAATGTGAAAGTGGGTGTTAAACCGCACACATTTTTAGTGTGCGAACCTGCATTTGAAAATGTGGAAATAAATCCTTTACTCTTTTTAAAGCCGGCGCGTACCTGCAGTTTTAGGCTTGAAGAAGAACGGGGCCATGGCAGCAATCGCATTAGCCCCGACCGCAGCTGCATGCGCCGCCTGGAGGGGACATGAACGTTGTGAGGACGAGCAACACAAACTAAGGCAATTTGTAGCCACTGCTACAGTGGATATATTACATTTGGAATTTGTTTACACACTATCACTATGGTGTTTTGATAAATGTTCAAAACAGCCGTTTGCCCTGGTTTTGAATAAACAAAATCCGCCAACCAGCATCTCTAACGCCAACTAAACAACCTGTGACATCTTGTTTGTTCAATCCGTAAAAAAAAAAAAAAAAAGAAAGAAAAAAAAGTGTAAAGACGAAGACCAAATTTTGACGGGAACCAGTAACTTCCTAGAGTTTCCACTGGTTGCCCGGCAACTGCTCAGAGCCAAGAAACAGTCTGACATAACCTCCCTATCCCCGTAAAATGGGAACTATTTTAGAGACCAAAAGCTTCTGCTCGACTCCAAAGTGTGCCATCATTCAACGATCACACAGGGAAAAAGCCATATTAAAAAGGCAACGGAGTAGAATACAATGGAGCCACAAGACACATTTCTGTGTTTTAGTAAGGGGTCTATAACTTGCTGTGACTCTCACTGTCCACGTGCAAATACTAAATGAAATTAGATGTCGAAAGCTTTGAAAAATGCAGGGCCATCGCCGACTGAACTAAGCAGACGAGGCAGGCTTAGTGGAATTGCAGCCACCATAAAAACATATTAAAAACACTTCATCATAAATACCTCCAGGACTGAACACTACCTCCGAAAAAGTCGGGAGGACCACCCCCCACACCCCAAAAAAAAAGAAAAAAAAAAAAAAGGTAGAATTGTCAACGTGGCATTTAAAGTGAAAATGAACATGTTCTTCCAATAAAATTTATAAACTATACTTATGTGATGGCACTTAATCTAACCAGCCTGACTGAGACCAAGCTAGTCTTGGGGGGAGGGGAGGGGGGTGCGTTTCCATGGTAACTTAGGACTCTTTTAAACTTTTCTTTAAAATAAGCCAGATTCACTGCAGTAAGCCTGGTTAATGACTGGTAATATTTCTTTGTGAAACACACCACCTGGCCCCCTCGTGTGTCATGCGTTTTGTTTAATGTTCACGTCACTAAAGGAGAGATAAAAAGGCAGCAACTCACCAGTTCTTTGGCGTCTTTAAGGCTCAGGCAGCCGACGTGCACAATCACCTGATTTAATCTGTCGAAACACGCACACACAAGAAACTTCACAAACCGTTGCGTCAGACTCGACAAGCGGACTCATCCCCAGATGGAGGCCCTGTGGGACAGACTTACGTGCCCTTGGCTCTCTTACACCACTCCTTGGCTAGGATCTTCCGCTCTGCAACAGTGAGAGACATGCTCTCTCCGGTGGTGCCATTCACTGAAAGCAAGTACAGTCTCGTCTTATTTAGATACCGTTTTCCACGTCACAAAAGCACATCTTGAAGGAAAAGTAACGAGAACAAGCCGGCCTGAATCTAGCGTTACTGAATCACAAAAGCAATAGAATACATTATAGTGTGTCGTACTAAATCCACAAAGAACAAAAGGAAACAAAACCAAAAAAAAAAAAAGGCATTTAATTGCACCGTGTATAAAAGTATCTGACCCACAATGCCAAAGTGAGCATAACTGGCACCACCAGATCTTTTTGCAAAAGGAAGAACCCTCTGATGGGGCCTGTTCATAGAGGGATCCACCACCAGGGCGTCTGAGTGGGCAGTCAGTGCCAGGACAAAACTATTACACGGGTAATGAGCAGCGATGCAGACAATGACAGTGAGATGAGGCACAAAGATCAGCGCGAACATTCTCTGCTGGGTAAGGAAGAGCTTAGCGGGAACTACGATGAGTCATTGGGTTTGATGAAGGTGTGAAATGAAATGCTAAATCAGAGACACGTATTGACACACAGGAAACACTGGTGAGCTTTGATCAAAGCAGAGCGAAGGGCAGATTTGACATCTTCACCTTCATCTAATCTAAACCTCTTGTGTTTCTGTTCCAGGGAGAGAACAGATTGAGTGTAACAAAACAATATTTTTCTGTTTTGCGTGAACTAGAGGGTGACATATTGACTAAATCAAAAGTGTAAATGTCAAGGTCTCATGTGAGTTTTCGTTCTTTTCGTCTCAACATTTTTTGGTTTGAATCGGCTTTGCAAACATTTAAAAAAAAAAAAGAAAAAAAAAAAGGCTATTCATCCAACTTGTTTGTCAGGCCTCAAGGATGCACCGCATTTTTGTGAGCAATGTGTAAACACAACTCCACAAGGCCCCTTGAATTTGGATTATTGCTTTTAAAATGATATAATTCTATTAAAATATTAGGTAGTTAAATTGAAGGTTGACACCTGTATGAACTTTTAATGCAAGAACAATTGCACCAACAAAAAAAAAAAAAAAAGGGGACGCTCTTTTAATGAAATGAGACTGAAGCTGATGATGAAATTACATAAACCACACCCTTTGAAGCTATATCCTGTGACAGCTCTGTTCTCTGGTATTTCAACATGTCACATTTACTGTTGAAATAACGGCTGATTCCATTATAGTCACAGGTGGTAGAATTGCCTTTTAACGTTGCGCAGAAATGAAACTAAAGCCTTCAGAAGAGTTATTTTCTTAGTTTTTGAAAGATTTGTGAATTGACTTCACAGATCATTTCAGTCTAAATGTAGAGTTGCTGTCAGAGTATATGTAACCCCAAACTAACAACATTCCAACACGGCTCCTTTTTGACCAGAAAGGAGGGTTAACACGGTGAACAGAGGACAAACATATTGACATGTCTACAAACCAACAAGATACAGCATGCAATTTGGGGGTTGATTTCATATTGGAAAAATGGAAAATGACAAATATCAAAAAAGGAAGAATACACCTTTAAAAACTTACCAAATATGTTAGTAACACCTTGCGTCTTTGTCAAGTAGTGAATATAAGGTCCAATCTCGGCAAGGTTGACTTCACTGGTTTGGAAAAAAAGTGGAAAATGTCGGCCTGCACATTTTGCAAAAGAACACCAAACATGCAACAGTGCCGCAGATCTACAGGAGGTTGTCACAGTTTTCTAATATGTCAATATCATGCTCATACAAGCCCATTCCACCCTTCTGACGACCGTCACATCACTCAGTGCTAGACTGGAAAAACAAGAAGAGGAGCTGAAGGGATTTATGGAGGCTGCTTACCCTTCTGGGGTGAATGGAGTAAACGTGGCTGCAACGAGGCCGCTCAGCTTTTTTTCACCAGGAAGAGCCATGACTGATTTTGCTACCTGACAATGCAAACAAACAGACATGGCAACAGGTGGGAATAAAGAAATAAACAAAGACAGAATTAGGTACAACAAATAATAATTAGGTACAAAAGAAAGAGGAACCAGATAAGCTACCGTTACAGAAGAAAGTATACTCCAACGTTACAAAAAAGAAGAAAGAGCTGTTCGCAGTGTTAACTTTAACGTCACATCTCGTTGTGAAACGTCAAATTTACAGAAATACTGCAACATGCAACCACAGGGCACACGGGGTGTAAGCAATTAATACATATATTAGGCTTACAGGGATCTATTTATGAAGAGGACATTTTAAATATGTGGAAAACTGATTCATGTCAAATGTCTCCCTACCTGTAAAGTTGCGTGTTTTCCTTCTGCGAGTTGTGGACATAAATTTTAGTTCTGCGGGAACTGCCGAGATGTACTGTTGATACCTTCTTATATACAGTTTTAGTTGGTACTTGTCACATGAAGCTATCACGTGAGGCCACAAGGCTTGATGGGAAATGTAGTTAATGAGTGAAAGACACGAAAATACGGACTTCGGATAATGGACTTCCTGCAATTAAGATTCAGACGTGCACCCTACCTACACACAGCTCACCTTTACACGCAGACACTTGTGTTTTCAGTCGTTTTGAAACGTTTTTTATATGTATTTTGAATGTAGTTGATCCTTCATTTACAAAACATTAGCGCTGCCTTTAACTGCGGTTAGGATATCTTAATATTATAGGCATGCAAGCTCATACAAAAATAAAGGAAAAATAAAGTCTCCCGTAACACTACATAACATATCCATGATGATACCCAAACAGCTGATAGTTGCTTGTGTGTGGGCAGAGGGCGTGCACGCTTTGTCAAACAAGTTACTAACGTTGAAAGCGTTGCATTTAATAAGTAAGTGAATTCACGTACATACCATGGAGTTGTTTTATTGTTTGAGAACCATTTATACGCTAAGCGGTATTTTGATTAAAGATTGAATTTCGCTATCACAGGCCTACACATGTAACCTAAGCACTTGGGTGTGCGATATGAACGCTGACGGATATTTTTCCGAGCTTTTGATCAGTACTTAAAGGGAACACAGATAAGTACAGTATGCACGGTTGTACCTTTTATTTTTTATTTTCCCAGTCTTGACTTTCAGGTAACTGTGCCTACTTGTTCAACCCATTCAAACGCTATTAAACTGCTGTATAACCTTAGGATAAGGTTATATGTGCGTAATTATAGAGTTATGTCTGCAAATCACAGAGAAGGAGAAGCGACTTGCCTATCGGCCTTCAAGAAAATACTGCCTGACAAACTGAACTCAGGGCTCTAAAGCCTCGGACGTTATGTACCAGGAAGCGGATGTTGTTGACGTTTTCATCGCAACGGCATCCGGTTTTTTTAGGCAGGCTAGCTTGGCGAAACAGCCGTTTACGGCGAAATTGACCACTTTATATCCTGAAGGACGGAGAAGATCGCTCGGTCAGGTCCGCGGCTCAACAATGGACAAGGGTTTTTGTCGGTTTTCTCGATTTTCTCGTACTATTGGTCCTTCCGTTCGCTGTCGCCAGCTCGGCTAGTTCGCCCCGCTGGCTAACCGGTTGAATAAACCCTGATAAGTGTTCGGCTGCTCGTCCTGAGTGACTGACGAGAGAAATGTCAAGAGCAGAAAATAATTAACTCCTACCTTAAAAAAGGTCTACAGTTGACACGTCAGAGGGATAACGGACGGTGGTTTTAACGGGAGTTTACAAGAGCTGTTGGTTTGACTTATGGTTCATTTGGCTGCACATTGTGTGGAGCGTGTAACCGGTTTGTGGATCTTAAACAGAGATAATACTTTGGGTTGTTAATTCTTCGTTTACAATGACTTTTAACTGTGATAATGTGTCGTGATTGAACTGAAAAGGCTCGACGTTTCTTTGATCGCTACTGCGTGAAGACCACATCTAGAAAATACCTTTTTGTTTTATTGTGATTTGAATCATCAGATCACAGGATACAACGTTATCATCGCTGCATGTCAACGTGTCACACCTGCGTACAGTATGTCCGGGTCACCTTTTGGGGACAAGTAAACAGGTGTGACTAACCGACTGTGCACTATAACTAGCTAATGCCTGGTCCATCTCTATCAGCGACACGTCGATTTCTCTTTACTTGAAGCAACAACATTCCTGGAAACTATTTGATACACACATGAAGGCGCACACTGCACATAGTCGGTCCTTGACTTGTAGTCTCCTTTCTGGTGTTTGCTGAGAAACAGATGGCGTGTAAGTGTCAACAAACGAGCATGATTACGTGACGCTTTCTGTACGTATTAAGGAATAAGTGTTACATCTTAGGCCAAGCCGGAAAACAAAGTGCTTTAACATGATCCCAGAGGTATAACATTAATGGGGTGGTGTAGGTTTGTGTTTCTTGGTTGTTTTTGTTAGTTTGAGCTGTTTGGTTAGGACTAGGTGTTGGTAATGACTAGGTATTTGCTCTGGGACTGACCAAGAGGCGAGCCAAACTGTACTTGTATGTATATTGCTGCAAACTCGCCCACTACCACAATGCCGGCTGTGCTGTTCTTACTGATGCTGCTCGGAGCACAGTGCAGCCTCGGGCAGGCCATGTCACGGGAGGAGAGGCACAGGTTGAGGTGAGTTGGCAAAGACACGCATCTTCCTCGGAGCGAGAATCCCCCACAAAAAAAACATGTTCCTCACGCTAACGTTTGTCTGTTTCTTTTCCCCCAACAAAGGGACCAAGTGATTGAGATGTTTGACCATGCATATCAGAATTATATGGTAAGTTATCTATTGTAACTGGATCCCTTCACAAACATAGGGCTTTCTAGTGTTTGTCTTTTTGCTGCATCTTTGCAGCAACTGGCTTTATTGCAACTTCTTTAATGTTGGATATAAGTGCATTTTAAGACGACTGAGGTCTAATCAGACTGAGCTGGCCCCCTGAGGGAAATAAAAGAATACCAACGTGTGTGTGTGTGTGTGTGTGTGTGTGTGTGTGTGTGTGTGTGTGTGTGTGTGTGTGTGTGTGTGTGTGTGTGTGTGTGTGTGTGTGTGTGTGTGTGTGTGTGTGTGTGTGTGTGTGTCTCAGGACCATGCATACCCAGCAGATGAGCTGATGCCACTAACATGCAGAGGAAGAGTCCGGGGGCTTGAACCCAGCCGAGGTGACGTCGACGACGCGTTGGGAAAGTGAGTAACATTCGACTTTTGTCCCTTGAGACCTAACGGAGCCATGATGACGTTGGTCTACACACACATTACCACACTTGCCAGAGGTGGAAAGGTGGAGACAAACTGTACACATTGCTGAATAAGCATTGCGTTGAATAATGTTTCCATGACACATAATTACAGTAATTATTGCTTCAAATAATGTTCTCTCTCTCTCTGGTAGGTTCTCTTTGACCCTCATAGACACGCTGGATACTCTAGTGGTGGGTATTGGTTTGGTTGTCTAACAGTGAGGCTGTATTTAGTATCATTATTATTCTATTATATCCACTGCTGCTGGTATTATTAGTGGTCATAATTGTTCCATTATTATTCTATTATTGGTGCTATGTTGTAATTATATTATGTTGTTAATTCTGTAAACATGACATCTATTGCACTGCTCTGTTGCTTTCCCGGAGGTTTTTATTTTCCCATACTCGGGTTCAAGGACAGAGGATGTCGTATGCTATACAGATTGTAAAGCCCTCTGAGGCAAATTTGTAATTTGAGCAATACAAATAATTGAATTTATTTGAATAGAAATGAATAGGACAGCACAATGTGGAGGTTTTGATGACACTGTATTATATAATATTTTGTACTGCTTAAAATAATTTATAGTGAAATGTCAATGTTTCTAAATTTAAAAAAATGAACCAAATTAGATATTTCTGAGGTCAGTCATCTGAAGAATATCCTGAGTCTCTCAGTCCACCTTTATAATATGAAAGGGCCCATAATTAAGCCTGATTTTTATAGTCATGTATTATTTCTCATTGGCAGCTTTTGAACAAGACGACGGAGTTTGAGGCCGCAGTGAGAAGAGTGCTGTCAGATGTGAGGCTGGACAACGACATTGTGGTATCGGTCTTCGAAACCAACATACGAGTCCTTGGGTGAGACAATCAACACGTTAATAGTTAATAAATACCACATTAAGTGTACCCTCTGACAGGCAGCATACAGAACAGCTGTCCAAAAACACACTAATGATAATAAATCACTGGTGCTGTTGTTAATTCTGTGTGTGTGTGTGTGTGTGTGTGTGTGTGTGTGTGTGTGTGTGTGTGTGTGTGTGTGTGTGTGTGTTCGTTCAGAGGTCTGTTGGGAGGGCACTCCATGGCTGTGATGCTGAAGGAGGGAGGTCAACACATGCTGTGGTACCAGGATGAGCTCCTGCATATGGCCAAAGACCTGGGCCTCCGACTGCTGCCAGCCTTCAACACCAGTAGTGGCCTTCCTTATCCCAGGGTGAGACCCACATTCTGCTCCTTAATACCAGAAACAAACCTCCATGCACTGTAGTCTTTGTAAGGTGGGGATGTTCAACAGAAAACATGGAACACACCTGTTTTGTCTTGTCATTGGCACAGCAGTCCCATATTAACCAACTTTCAAGATTTGTGATGTAATGTGATTTGTGATGTAATGTGATTACATTTTTATTTATTTTTTAAAAGCTCTTCATGCTGAACTGCAAATAAATTAAGTTTCGTTGAAAGTATTTTTTCACGAAGACTATCTGGACCGGGATTGGAAAAGAATATCAAATCCTCTAGCTGAGATGAATTTGTGATGCATCTATTTAAGTCGATTGAAATAAATCTGTACTGTATGTTGGGGGTAAGGGGAGGAATGTAAAAGCCTTCCTTTTAAATAAGATCCTGTTTCAATAATCTCTATATCAAACATGTTTGATCATGTACGACAAAAAAATAATATATTTGAACTCCCTGCAACCTTGGAAGTGTGTGAATATGTCAAATTGACATTTGTAACCTCTTGGATCACGACTACATATTTCCATTTTTCGCTTCACTGCTCTGCTCGCAGCTGTCACAGCTTTTGAACGCACATATTTGTCGAACTAGTTTTCATACACAGTCTCTTGCAAACCAACTGTGAACCAACTGTGTAAAAACAGATTGTGTAATGTTTTTTTTCTATTCTTTTGTACTTGGCAGGTGAACTTGAAGTTTGGTGTCAGGGGTCCTGAGACGAGAACAGGCACAGAAACAGACACCTGCACTGCGTGTGCGGGAACCATCATCCTGGAGTTTGCTGCCTTAAGTCGCTTCACTGGTGACCCTGTGTTTGAGGTATCCGATGATAAGATCCTCCTTTGCTTTCATTAACATGTTATGATTTAGGATTTGGTGGAACCTTTTTTTTTTTTTAAGGCAGATGTAAACAAAAAAAACAAACAGTGTAAACAGATTGATGCTGTTGTCCCATAAAGTATTATAAATTATGAAGCAATATATATTTTAGCCATCCAGCAACAGCAAAATGTTTTTGAGGAATAATTCCTCTTTTGACTTAAAGTTTACAACCACCGCTAATTATTTATCAGCAAAACTTTTCTAATAAACAAAACGTGTGGGCCTCACCACTGTCAAAGAGCTGTTAAATAATAAGAAAGCCATCAGCTATTTGAACAGACAGCGTCAGCAATGAACAGCCACACCTTACGAGTGGCTCGCAATCTTTTTGTTTATCCAGGTTACACTTTGTCATTGTGTCTTTTTTTAGAGATCAGGTTGCAGACACCCTCTTGTTTGATGTGGAATACTGTATCTGCCATGTCTTCAGTGAGATCTCCTTCTCTTTTGTTGCTTGTAGATGAATGTGCATCTCACGAAAATAGATGAATCTGAATGTTGTCTACTATATGAAGTGTATACAAACAGAAAATGAGGGTAGGGACCCCGTAGCTGCAGTGGTGCACTGTAATATTTCGGAGTTTGATATTTTACCCTGTGCGACGATATTGGAGCCTTTACTTGCACTGGTTCACTTCCCGGCTGCAGTAAACTGCTGATCAAGCACACAGTCGATCACTGTAATCTCTCTCACAGTTGACAGCTTCTGCAGATTGATTTTTAACATTATATATATATTTTTTTTTATTTCAAATCAATAATGCACCTTTCTTCACAGATCCATGCCCGGAGAGCTCTGGACTTTCTGTGGGAGAAGAGACAGAGAAACAGCAATCTGGTGGGAACCACCATCAACATCCACTCTGGAGAGTGGGTCCGCAGAGGTGAGAGACGGGGGGGGGGGGAGTTATGACATGACTGAGGGTGGGTGAAGTGTTGCGAGAAGTGGAGGAAGAGGGAAGGAGACTGGCAGATATGGAGTGATGAGGAGACAAGGACATGGGAAAGTGAAAATGAAGTATGAGGGTGCAATCTTTCTGTGGGTGAGAGAGGATTTGGTGTCACAGGGGGTTGATGGATAGACATGGGACATCATCTGATTTCTTTTTTTTTTTTTTCTTGTCTCATAAAAGTGTGTTGATTGATTGTTTGTGTCACCCCAGACAGCGGAGTAGGAGCGGGAATTGACTCGTACTATGAATACCTGCTAAAGGCTTACATCCTCTTGGGAGATGACCTGTTTCTGCACCGGTTCAATATTGTGAGAGCACACACACACACACACAGACAGAGTAATTTGATGCCCCTCTGTCTGCATAATAATAGCGTTTTTTCACCGTGGTATCTTTTAACAAAGCACCATTATCATTTTATGTTTGTGCACTTCAGGATTCTGTTTAGTTCTGCAGCACACAAATCCTGTTTTCAGTCCTCCGGCTCCCATCTGTCGAGTTGTGTATACATCACCGAGCACCACACAACTGTTATGTATTATCCTCCTTCCACTTTGCATGTCCCATGTAGCACTATGCATCTATAATGAAGTACATAAGCCAGCCTCCACTGCTGCTGGACGTCCACATCCACAAACCTCTGCTTCCCGCTCGCACCTGGATGGACTCCCTGCTGGCCTTCTTCCCTGGACTGCAGGTCAGATTGGATCGCGTGAATTGAAAGTTGTACTCTTCCCATAATGCCTTGTGCTTGTTACAGTAACGCTGTCCGTACTGTGCGTGTTCCAGGTGCTGAAGGGAGATATCCGACCTGCCATCGAGACTCACGAGATGTTGTATCAAGTTACAAAGAAACACAACTTCCTCCCAGAGGTAATCTGTCTCTCTGTGTATCCAACTTTAAATACCCTCTTAGGATTTAAGTGCTTCACAAGAAAATGAATTCATGGTCTCATCTTACCATGGACTCAAATAACCCCATATGACTTAAGTGTAACTGTTTGGAAGTGAACGAGCTCTCTTTTCATGCGTCGCGGCCGCAGTTTGGCTCCGTCTCTCTGTTCTAACTACAAAGCGTCGGATGGTACGCTGACCCCTTCGTCCTTCTCCGTCTCTCCCCAGGCCTTCACGACTGATTTCAGGGTACACTGGGCCCAACATCCCCTGAGGCCTGAGTTTGCAGAGAGCACCTATTTCCTTTACAAGGTAATTTATCAAGGGCGCTTGACATAATGCAGACGTTCTCTTTCCACTGCCACAGTCCAGAGGGGAATGCTTATTTTAATGCAGCAGATTTTGTTACCTTAAATTTAAACATGCAATTACACTGAGACTCAAACTTTCTGACACAAATCTCCATTTCTGTAGTTATTGAGCCGCCTCCGGTACTCTGCCTTTGGCATTCTAGTGCCTAATATGATAAATCACTTATGAGTGGGAGTCACATCTTTGTGTCTCGTCTGATTCCACTGGAGCCTTCCTCACAGTCTATGCACCGTCCTCTGTCCTCTGGTCCTCCCAGGCCACAGGAGACCCGTATTACCTGGAGGCCGGTCGCACCATCCTGGACAACCTTAACCGCTTTGCTCGTGTTCCCTGTGGCTTCGCTGCAATGAAGGACGTACGCACTGGGAGCCACGAGGACAGGTAAGGAGATAAGGAATTATTTTCTTTTTTTTAATTAAACACTTGAGTTAAAGACACACACTTTGCAAGGATCACTCATTGTGGGTTATTTTAAGTGTTGTGAAAATGCTGTGTACTAAATAAGCAGGACAGGTTAAAATAATGTATGCTCAAGAATGTAAAAAAAAAAAAAAGACATGTCTGACTTTGGTGGTGAAACATTCAACAATTTTCACAATGTTTTTTTCATTTATGTTTTAAGCAAAGAGGAAAAAAAACGTTTGCCATCAGAATAATTTAAGTGATGCCATAATCACATAAAAATTAGTGGCTTCATCCATTGATTAAGAAAAGTAAAATATACATCGCAATGCAGACTGTAAAAGATGAATGTACTACGTATATCTGGTATATACATAGACAGTGTCCACAATAAGCTGATAACCCTGGCAACGCCCTTCATGATTATCTGATAAATAAACCAGCAGCCCTGTGTCCCATGATCTTCCACCTGTTCTCTCCTGCCAGAATGGACTCCTTCTTCCTCGCTGAGATGTTCAAATACCTGTTCCTGCTGTTCGCGGATAAGGAGGACCTACCGTTTGACGTGGAGGACTACGTCTTCACAACCGAGGCCCACCTGCTGCCGCTGTCCCTCTCCACAGCCCCTCACGCGTCATCCATTCGCTCAAACAGAACGGTAATCGACACCGCTGTGATTAAAATCTGACATGAAAGCGTGTAAACATTCCGGTTCCTAACCGAATCTGTAAACCTACTCCTGATAATTCAGTCCATGGAGGAGCTGGATGACTCAAACTTCGATTGGACCTGCCCTAACACCCGCCTCCTGTTTCCTGACCCCGCCTTCCCCCGTAACCTGAGAGATCCGATCCGTAGCGCTGTGGACAAGAGCTGCCCCCGCCCCCCTCCTTACCGGTATGTGTACATACAGATATGACCGGGTCATGTGCCTGCACTTATCGGTTTCTCCGAACTGCTGTGCCTCGTCCCTGTTTTTAACCTCTTCCTCCTCGCAGGGAGCCCGGTATGGGTCGTCCTCCACTGAGGGCTCAGGACTTCATGGCAAACAACCCCGAACATCTGGAGCTGCTGAGGAGAATGGGAGTCAGTCTCATCCACCTGAAAGATGGCAGAGTGCAGCTGGTCCAGCATGCCACACAGGTGAACTGTTCAATAACAAGCATTAACATCTGCGTGTTTTTTGTTAGCGGCTGATTTAAATGAAACACAGAATCCAGAGCTGGAATATTTAAGTTTGTTCATCGCATGTGACTCCTTGGCTGTTTTATTCTAATTACTCAGGAATGGGAATGATGCAACACTGTTCTCTTTTTCAGCACACAAAATATTGCAAAAACAATCGCCTGTAAAACCTACAGCGATGACTCTAGAGCCGACGAGGAAAGGTTACCTTTTTTAAAATGTGAAGACACAGTTCATGATGTCTTTAACGCATGCTACAGCTTGTGCATTTGTACTATTATTTAAATGCAGAGCAGAAAGAGAACATGCTGTGCTCCTGGTGCCATTATCTAACGGAGGACATATTCTTTGTCCAGAACTCTACGATGTTCTTTCCATCCTGACTTTTTCTTAAACCCCTCTCGCTCTCCTCCTCTCCCACCCAGGCGGTGAGTGCGGTGGCAGCAGAGGACGGCGTGCGTTTCATGCAGGAGATGATGGAGCTGTCCAGCCAGCAGCAGAAAGAGCAGCTGCCTCCCAGAGCCATTCAGATCGTCTCACATCCGTTCTTTGGCAGGGTTGTGCTGACCGCCGGCCCAGGACAGTTTGGCATAGACCTGTCCAAAAGTTCCACAGGGGTGAGTGGGTTTTGTAGCTTTGCCCAAGCTGCCAGGTTTCAAATGGGCACTTAACTCTCATCTGTTTTTGTTTTTTCCTAAGAGAGCCTCTCACTTTCCCCTTGGTATTTTTAAGAGGGCACTTCCTCTCTGAGAATAGTTTCCTAATTCAAACAGAAGAAAAGATCAAAAAGGTTTTCCTTCTTTATTTCTTTATTTTTTTTTACAAAAATGTGTGCGTCTGTGTGCAGGTACGAGGCTTCGTGACTGTGGCTGAGCCCTACAGTGGCTGCACCGAGATCACCAATGCCGAGTACGTCCGGGGCCACATCGCTCTGCTTCAGCGGGGTCAGTGCATGTTTGCAGAGAAGGCCCGACACATCCAGAAGTCTGGCGCCATCGGAGGCATCGTCATTGGTGAGTGCAAGCCGCTAACGACACGAGACGGAAGACGACTGCTCGGTGACTAGATTAGGGCTCTCTAAATTCATTACCTCGAAGACAGATGGGCGAATAGGGTCCTGCACATTACATGATAATAACTTAATAATACAGCAGAACTCAAGTAAGCTTAATAGCCGTGAGCTGTATCTAATATAGGACCTTTCTAAACAGCTGTGAATTTCCTGTACGACCCATAAAAAGTTTATTACGACTTTGCATCAAATTCTTTTTTCAACTAACCGTTTAAATTGAATCGTTAAATCTACAAAATGTCAGAAACTTTTCCCTCCGAAAAAAGGACGTCAACTATTAATTTCTCACCAAAGTTGCTGTCGGGTAACTTTCCTCGATCTCTCCGTCATATCTTTCCGCTCTCTTCGTCTCCTTCCAGACGACAACGAGGGCAGCAGCAGCGACACGGCTCCCCTGTTCCAGATGGCGGGAGACGGCCGCAGCACGGACGACATCACCATGCCGCTCCTCTTCCTCTTCCACAAGGAGGGCAACATCCTGTTGGAGGCGCTGAAGGAGTACAGGGAGGTGGAGGTGCTGCTGAGCGACAAAGCCAGGGACAGAGGTGTGACATTGCTTCCTCGCACGCCTCCCTAAATGTTAGAACCCGTCTCTTTGTTCCACGCATCGCTCTTGATGAGATTGATCACATCGGTGCGCTTATCGCTCCCCACTGAATGAGCCTCATTATGTGCCCAGCTTCATGAAATAAAGATGAGGGTGTAGGGATCCGGGCTTTATTTGAAGTCTCTGAGATCGTGACTCATTCCCGAGCCACCCACCAGCTGTGGTTATAAAGGTGGATGGTGGAGTTTCTTTTTAATTTACACACTTATCAATATTGCATCCTCATTCTTTTCCTCTTTTTCCTCATTTGCCAAATCCCTCCGTTCCCTGTGGTGAACTGTAACCGTGCCTCTCCTCTCTTTCTTGGTTTCTCTTTTTCTTTTTCTTTTTTTCATAACCCTCTCCCCTTTGGATGAGCAGCCACCATATTCAAAGGTAAACCTCTTCCTGGCAGCCTGACTGAGGGCAGTAAGTATTCTTTTCCTTCTCTCCTCATCTGGTATCCTCATTCTGCATCTTTCCTTCTCGCCTTCATCTCTTTTCTCCCTCCTTTTTTGTAGCCATGCGTTCATCTCTCCGTCCCTTCCTCTCCCAGGATCCTGTTTGTGTTTGATAGGAAAGCTTAGTGCAGTCACAGTATTGTCATTTCTGATTTCCCCCTTCAGAGCTTAGGGCATGGCGGCTCTTTATGTCTGTTTTGTCACCGGAGCAGACCAACAGTTGCACATGGCGAGGCTAGACAGCGCGGCGGGGTATAACCCAGACCCAGCCATGGGGTTTTTTACATGGATTCTGGAAAAAGTTGTCACAATTTGTGTTTGGTCAGCATTTTGTTTTTGTCGTGACACTTGTTATAAATACTAGGATTTGTAGTAAAGTCTCTGTAACCACAAAGCCACCGGGACACAATAATGACCAGATACCTTGTGCCTATCTGTACTAATTATAAAGCCTTGAAGTCATTACTTGTTGTCCTTGCAGTGTTCCCTCGGCTGTATAATAAAAAGCACAGACTCGCTCCTCAACAATCTGCAACCTAAAGAAGCGGCTACATTTATAGAAACGGATACACTCCGAAGCAGATCTTTTCAAAAGTCACAGTTTAACTTTTTGCCAGATTTCTTTTCACAGTTGACTGTTTGGTTGTGCAGATATGCGAGAAAGGCTTAATCCTGTGGGAAACATGACTCACCATCAGCATCATGCTGTTATAGTTGACAGCCTCACAATGAAAACGGTTCTATTTTTGACTGAAAATGGCTACCAGGGGGCATGTTGTATAGATTACCGACTGAGGAGGAGGACAAGAGGTTTGTGTGTGTCTGTGTGTCTGTGTCTGTGTGTGTGTGTGTGTGTGTGTGTGTGTGTGTGTGTGTGTGTCTCTCACACTCCTCTTTTCTTTTCAGGTGTGGATGCGCAAGAAGCGGAGGAAGACTGCTTAACAGAGGCAACAACTCCCACCTCCTTTGAGCCCATTGGCCAATCGCAGATGAGCACGTTGGAGCTCGACCAACTGGCTCCTGAGCAGGTTACTCCATCACAGGAGGAGGTCAGTCCTGTCGAGCAAGACACGAGTCCCGCGGAGGAAGTCAGACCACCGGAAGAGGAAGCTAGTCCTGCAGAGGACGCTAGACCACCAGAAGAGGAAGCTAGTCCTGCAGAGGACGCTAGACCACCGGAAGAGGAAGCTAGTACTGCAGAGGACGCTAGACCACCGGAAGAGGAAGCTAGTCCTGCAGAGGACGCTAGACCACCGGAAGAGGAAGCTACCGGGGCCGATTTGGCTCCGCCCGAAGAGCAGAGAGACTCTGAGGACAGAGAGGAGCCCGAGGGCGACACAGACTCGAGCAGCCAGTCGGTGGATGAACTGCTGGCTGATTGGCGGGAAGACTTGGAGGCGTTCCAGCAGATGGAGAAGGATGAGCTCTGACAGTCGTCGGGCGCGTCGAGCCGCGTGACTGCGGTTTGATCCCACTGTGGGGGAGAAACCTGGAGGGGACGCATCTTCACAAGTCCCCAGTGTCGATCTGGTGAGCTCAAAGGGAGCTGAGGAAGATTGTCTCTCGTGACTGTCTGTCCTCTTGCTCTCTGTTGATGGTATCACGTGCCAAGGCAGCCCACGACCCGTATCTCTGGACCACAAGGGAGTCCTCTTTGGCCCGGTAGTTTAGGGACGAGAGACACCAGGGTTCTTACCTCACTTTCTCATGCAGTTTCTGTTTCATAACAAACCTCTTAATGAATGACACAGACCATGCAGACAGAGGTCCAATTAATGCATTAAGTGCGACGCCGTGTGTCACGACGTCTCACTTTCCGCTCCAAATTACTTCTCACACTGGTGCTCTCTCTCCCGCTGTGCGTCTCTGACTCAAACGCCGGTCCAACAACTAATAATTAATCCATCGACCAATTAATTTTATTTTTAAATGTGATTGATTATGTGTGATGATGCATTTACTATCTTCGTGGTCTTGGGCCCTTATTGTATGTACACATTGATGTGAGTTCAAGACTCGATTCATTGGGAGGGGATCGGTGACATTGAATAGACTGCAGGATGTTCTTATGGCTTAATGGTAGATCGACTCGACACCAAACTTGATCTCTCTCTCTCGCGCTCTCTCTCTGGAGGATATATATGAAGTCATCTGTCAATGTAAATATGTATTTGTGGAGATATAGTGACTGAAACGATATAGCGCTGCTTCGCTCAGGTTCTGGTTCACCCCACAGACGACCACATTGGGTGGAGCAGACACACCCTCAGCTGCGTGGTGGGACACATTACACACCTGTAAGGCGCCACAGGGGGGCGCTATGAGATCTGTCTGATTGGAAGGAGCAAAAAAAAAATGACATTAAATAAAAATGAAGAGGGAAATTGGGAAGACTGGCTTGATTATTTGAATTCATGCTATTTTGACACCGAGTGCTGAGTTTAGGAGATTTGGCTTATTTTACTTCACAAGAATGTAGACATTTAAATGTTCCACCTGCTCTAATATGATATCCAGCACTGTGGATTTTCAGAGGGAACTGAAAACATGTTGACTTTTACGAGAAAGCGAAATACTTGAATGAAAAGTTTTATTTTTAAATCAGTTCTTTCCAAGAAACCCGTTTCTATAAACAGTGGGCGGACTCCCACATAAAATCAGTTGAGTCAACATGAATTATAATTGGAAAATATTCAGTATGCACCAACTGTCTCACTGATTACAGCAGTGGAAGAAGAAGTGCTCATTTATTTTAATAAGGTAACAAAAAAATTGCAATACTTTCCTGCATTCAAATTATACTGAATTAAAGGTGCAAAGGTATTACCTGCAACATGTACTTTAAGTACAACTGGCCACTTTAAGAGAATATTATTGCACGTCATACAAGTGAATTATTTTTTCACAAACAATGCAATCTACATTTGAAAGTGACAGCTGGTCGAGGTGGAGCTACTCTTCACTAAATTAAAGTAAAGTATCAATAACTCCCAAGTCAAAGTATTGTACTTGAGTAAATGCCTTTCACACCAACTGGAATAAAGTGACGCCAAAACATTATATGAAGAAGAAATATTTAAAAAAATAAATAATAATATATACAGTGCAATTTCTGTTAATGTGTTTTTCCTTCAGATCTGCCGCCGCACATTCTATCACACAAGGTAAGTAGTGAGGGCTCGTGGTGGATCGCTCTCATTACGGGGGACCAGAGAGCAGACGGCAGCTCGGGTCCGGCCAGTGATTGGTGAGTTGGTGGGGCACTCCTCGGCAAGATGGCTGCATTGCTGCGCGCAATAGTGGCATCCTGGTGAAATGACGCAAGCCACAGTTTACGTTCAGTCCTCGAGGCTCTGAGCTCTCCGCTCTCCAACAGCGCAGATCCCGCCCGACTCGCAGCCGGAAGACCGACCGGCGATCCTCCAGTGGACCGAGGAGAACCGGTTCATCTGAGTAAGTACTCGCGCGAATTACTTGTTAATCGTCTCCCCCCACCAGACCCCCCCCCCCGGAGGTGTCACCGTCTCCTCCCGTGAGAAACCCACGCGCCCGCTCGTGGCTCCCCTTTTTTTTTTTTTTCTCCCTCTTTTACTCCTCTCTTTTGTTGTTGTTTCCCGAGTGCGCC
Source organism: Ophiodon elongatus (assembly GCA_016806645.1). Taxonomy (NCBI): domain Eukaryota; kingdom Metazoa; phylum Chordata; class Actinopteri; order Perciformes; family Hexagrammidae; genus Ophiodon; species Ophiodon elongatus. The sequence goes on from JACSYO010002145.1 coordinate 1,663,404, forward strand.
GTGATTACCCGGCGCTTTCCTTCCTGCTGCACGCCGGGCTCCGCATCGGTCGGTTGGTTTGTTGTCGGCGTTGCTTCGCTTTGCAAACGCGACTGCAGCTTTTATATATCATCATTTCACGGGCGATTTTAAAAAAAAGCAACAAGGAAGGCAATCAAGGGGATGTGTGTGTGTGTGTGGACGTTTCTTCGGGTTTTTTTGGTGTGTGTGTGAGTGTGTGTGTGTGTGTGTGTCGGCTCGGACAGCGTTGGCTCGGGCGCATTTGAAATTTTCCACACATCCTGGTCCGCTGTGCCACCCCTGTCCCCCCTGCTCCCCCTCGTCGCTGCCGCTGTAAGGCCGCCTGGTGTTTGGGGGGTCACAGACCTGGACTGACCGAGGCTACAGGCCGTTAACCCTTTTTTTTTTTGTGTGGAAACGAAACCGTATGTGTGCACACACACACACACACGCACACACGGAGCCCGTTCGCACTCCCTCTGCCCGCAGCTCTGCCTCCCCCTGTGGGGAACAAAGCGCCCAGTGTCTCCGTGCAGCGCAGCTGGACACAGCTGTTCAGCCGAGCTGCAGCTCCAAGCCCCGGGACGGGGCTCTGTGGCCGGGCCAGGGGCCGCTGCTGCACGGCCAGCCTGCCTCACAGCTCCCACGGTGAGAGCAGGAACCCGTAGCCTCCTGTTGACCACCACACATGACCAGTAGGGTCTCTTTTCTTCTTCTTCTTTCTTCAAAGTACTAAAGGTTGTTGCTCATTTCTGCTGTTGCAATGTGTCTGCCTCAGGGGGAAGACACAGGAGCTGCTGGGTAATAATAGGAAAGTCACAGCAGCCAGAATTTAGATTTGATATGCAGACTCATTTACAGCTCATTAACTAAAACTCAGCCCCAGTCTGCTTCGGATGTATCTCCCTCCCCGCTTCCTCAGACACTATCGTACACACTGCATCACCATAGGGGCTCGATAACCGCTGCGTTTAAATGTGCCATATGGCCATTAGCTACTGTACAATCCCCCCGTGTGGATCAACACCAGACCATTACATCCATTCGGTGTTTGTGCAGCACCCTGGTGTGAAAGTAGGTTGGCGTGGCCAGCGGCACGGAGCGTAGCATCCTGTCACCAGCGGCTTACATCAGGGTTATATGGGTTACAATCACGTACCAGCAATCCTGTGAGTGGATGTTGTGACCCCCCCCCCCACTGCCTACTTGATTTATCTCTCTGTCTTCATCCATCTGCCCCCCTCACTTGCTCATCACAGAGCTGTGTGTGTGTGTGTGTGTGTGTGTGTGTGTGTGTGTGTGTGTGTGTGTGTGTGTGTGTGTGTGTGTGTGTGTGTGTGCGCTCGCTCATGAGTCGTTGCTCACATATGGCTTATGGTTTCCGGTGGCTAGCCAAAGAGACTGAAACGCACTCCTCTTCACTCCTCTCTGTCTCTTTCTCCGAGGCATGAGGATCTATTCTTAGTCCCCTCCACCCCCCAACTCACCCTCTTCCTCACCCTCTTCCTCGTCCCCTCAATCATCCTCACCATCATCTGCCCCGTCCGGCCTGTCCACCTGTGGCCTCCTCACCTTGAGCTGATTAACAGCAGGTCAGGTGATTGCTTTGGCCCCTGTCCGGGTCATGATTCAACATCCGTGATGTCACCGTGAGGAGGTGGAGGGTTTCCATGGTTACCAGGATGTCTGAGTGTGTGTGTGTGTGTGTGTGTTTGTGTGTGCGGGGGGAGGAGGGTGTGAGGAGGGAGTTCCCATGACCGTCTCTTCCCTCCAGTTTATGTTTGCTTTTATGGTGCGTCGTGCTCTCTGACAGCGCTCGGTGCTGTCAGGTGTGATGAGGTCGTCTATATTGCAGTGCAGAAAGCACAAGGCCAGCACAACACGATCCCTCTGGGTTCTGCACGTCTGCCAGTTTGACTGAGTGGCCCCCGCTGGTCGACCCGCTCGTCTATAATCGATGATCGAGCAGAAAATCTTGCTGCGTGAAAACCCCTAAAACCTGCACTTGTGTCGTTATCACCTGCTCGGTTATTTCTGGTCCGAGTGGTTGTATCCGTGTCTGCATTGCAGTCGACGTGCAGATCGCTGGATGTGGGCTATTTCTGCCATTGGTCCGCTTTCTGATTGCTCGCCTTTTTGAGTCCGCAGGGGTTCACTGTGCAGCCGGCGTGCACGCTTTGTGTGCATCCCATGATGAAGCAGCGTCTCTCTCCCTCTCTCTCTCTCTCTCTCTCTCTCTCTCTCTCTCTCTCTCTCTCTCTCTGTCCCCTGACTGTGTTTACAGTGCAGTTTGTGCTCAGAGTCCAGTTGGGATGGGACAGTACTGATTTTAGTTTGCCAGTTTTTTTTTTTTTCTTCTTTTGTTTCTTATCTCTTATTCTCACTCTTATGCTCACTTTGAAGTGCTGTGTGAATCCCTGCACAGTGTTTTCCCATCAGACAGAAGGCATCTGTTTCCCATCTCCTCCGTAGATAAAATGGTTTCTGATGGCATCTCTGCAGGCCTTCTCCTTGTTAATGACAACTCCTCTGTTGGTCTGACGTTAGAACAGAAATGGAGCGTTCAGCCTTCAATAAAAGCCCAAGTATTTGCTCTAAAGACAAGTGATAGGAACAAATAAAATGACGACCAACATCCTGCCGTCTTGGGTTTTAATATTGAGTATAGGTGGGTTTACCGTTTAACTCATTCCTGCTTCGCATACCATTTTATAACATTACTTTATGTAATATTAAGATGTGACATTTAATGTGCAACATTCGTTCCTTCCAGTTGCTTTTCTATGTGGGATGAGTCGTTTTACTTTAGTAGAAAACACGACATGCCATTGCAGGAACAAAAAATGTAGATGGTTGATTTGCTTGACGCTTCAACATTGATACGAATTTGCATAATAGCTATCATTTTGTTTGTATAAAACTGCGGAAAATAGTGAAAAAAGGCCCAGTTCCCAGACCCAAAGTTGACGTATTAAAAATATCTTGCTTTGTCCGACCGTCATAAAAAGATATTCAGTTTACAGTGATATAAAGAGTAACTCCCCACATTTGAGCAGCGGGGAAAAGTGAACGTTTGGCATCTTTACTTGACAAATGATCTTAAACAATTAACAAAACAGTTGCAAAATAGTTTTCAGTCAATTAATCAGCAAATTGCCCCAATTTCCTTTTTATTTTGGAGTAGGGAATGAGCAAATGTTTGGCGTTTCTCGCTTGAAAAACTACTGAAAAGATGAGCCGTTTATGAAAAGAATTGCTGATTAATAGTTGCTGATTAATTGTCTGTCTATCGACTAATTGATACATTTCTGTTGTGGTGAAATAACCAATTTTCGGTCACGCTGTAATCACAAACCAGCAGAGTTAGTTTAAGACAAATGAAGTGTTCGGTCTCATTTAATGAATATCCGCTGTGTGCTACCTCGCCTCAACCCTGTTTTATTTATCTTTTGCATACGAGATGCATATCAATATTCTGGTAATGATTTCACTCGCATCACCCGGCACAGCTGCTGTCGGCGGCTTGTGAATTACAACAACCTCGTGTTAGGTGCCATTCGTCTCCGCTGAATAGTCCTTTTGAATGAAAGGTTTCCGTGTGTGTGTGTGTGTGTGTGTGTGTGTGTGTGTGTGTGTGTGTGTGTGTGTGTGTGTGTGTGTGTGTGTGTGTGTGTGTGTGTGTGTGTGTGTGTGTGTGTGTGTCGCGGTGCAGGAGATGACAGGCGAGGAAAAATCACCGGTTTGCGTGTGAGAGAACAACGGCGTCGCCGCATCACACCGGCCACGGTGAGACGTGAGACACGGGCCTCGTCTGCCGGCTCGTTGGCGGAGGGCTCGAGCCGGCAGACGTCTCAATGTGCTCCGTTCGCACAGAGACTGACATCCGAGATGCATCCCGCCGCACGCTCGCCAATTACATTAGATTGATATTTATTTTCCTCGGCTGTGATTTCTAATTAATATTGATGCTATTCTTTTTATTTTGCCGGCGGTGGGTCGGGGTTGTTAGCAATTCAGATGGCTTTGGATGAGGAAACGTAAGCATGTTTGACCTTGTGCAGGCCTAGGCTCTATCAGCCGTGTGCAGCAGTCTGTTTGGTAAACGTGATGAACAAGCACTTACTCACTCGTACTACACTTGAATACATAAAAAAAAACAGCAATGATAGTAAAAAGAAAAGAAACACAATACCTTTTTATAGATGTACAGTTAGAAGCAGTCCTTTTACTTTGGAGGAACTGCAGCCAGGACAGAAAAATATGCTTTTTTACAAAACAGACTAACTGTGAAGTCCTAAAATACACCTGTTAAATACATCTTAAGAATAGACCGAGATCTCAAATCAAAGGTTAGGCCAAAAACGTTTCGAAGTGCATGTTATAAAAGCCCAACTTGGACCCGAAAGCCGGCTTTAATGACCCACCTGATGCTACTGCTTTATTCTCTTTCTGACTTGGTTGTGTTTCACGGCAACGCAGCAGGAAGCCACGATATCGCTAAAGCGTTTCGTCAGTTACTTCTCCACCCTTCAGATCCATGCTCTTCACCCACCACCCACCTCAGGCTCCGACCTGCTTTTACCTCGGTCCCAAACTGGGTGCAGCAGAACAGCGTGGCGTCTGAGGGAATAAAAGCTGGCGCGACTACTTGATTTCTTCTCTTTCGGGGGAATCCGTCTCGCTCCTGAGAAGCAAGTAGTACAAACGCCAGCCAGCAACAGGCCTCGGGGGAGACATTCTATCCTCGAGCCTGGCTTGTATGAGGTGAAACAATCGGTTTTTGTGTGGTTTGGTCCTACCTGGACCACCTTCTGCTTTCCCTCCCCTTTTTTTGTTTCGTCCGTCTCTCACTCTGCCTCTAAGTCTCTCTCTACATGAGCTCAAAGAAATGGTAAGGGCCGTGCAGACCTCTCAATTTCAGCTCAACTGGTTTTCATGGGCCTGGAGTAAAAACATAGGCCTCTTGCCAATGTGAACGTATGTAACAACTTGTCTCAAACCTGCTCTTATTTCTTTACCAGCACATGCCTCAGCTATGCGCAATGTGTCTCTCATTGTCAGTCACGCGGCCGGGCTACGGTTTCACCCAACAGAACAGAGGAGCTGCTGTATCTACCTTCTTATCCCCCTCCCCTCCCCTCTTCCCAATCTGTGTCTACGCCCATCCCTCCCTCTCTGACCACTTATCACGCTCATTACAACAGTAAGAAAGAGGAAAGAGACGCTGCTCGGACAACAGCAGACAGCGAAAGAAAGAGAGATGCACACTTGAAGCAGCAGCACACCACTCGGGAGAAGCCTTTACTGTCCACCAGTGCGTGCGTGTGTGTGTGTGTGTGTGTGTGTGTGTTGGCATGGCTTCCCAGGCTTGTCAGACTGATGGAGTGCTTAAACTAGGACAAGAGGAGAGGTGCAGCATTTGCTGCCTGGCTTGAGTAAATATTATGGCGCGTTGGCCCAGGAGTTGTACAGAGACTCTGCTCTGTCACAGAGAGAGGTAAAGACACACTCGACACACTGCAGCACACGGCGCGAAGCAACTTCGTGTACGTCATTTAGGTTTTTTTTTTTTTGCTTTTAGAGCAAACTTTCATGTTGAATTTGTAGGTTATTCATTAGGGGGTAGTATCTAAGGCTGGGCGACATGCACATTGAGATGATATACGTTTATGAGTGGTCATATATTTGGCTACTGACATCTAGACATGTCGCAGTAGGAAAAGTACAAGTGTAAACAATCAAATTAATAATGGCTGGATTCCATTTGGCCGTTTCGGTTTCTGGGTCCATGTTGGCTCCCTTCACTGTCATGGCTTACTGGGACTCTCGGATGGAACAGAGCCATCGCTAATGTTATAAGTAACACCCGTTCTTTTCCTACCGTGTGTCAAGTGAAAATGTCGACGTTTCATATTATATACATCATTCCTGTCTGGTTATTTTATTCATACATAGTTTCTCTTTTAAAGCTACTACGAAGAACTTTCATTTTGTGTTGATTTTGTTGGTCCTTGTGGACAAAAGCGGAAGTGTTTCCAGTGTCCCTTTTGCGCGGCCCTGGTTCAGGTTCTCCCGTGCCTCCCTTCCCTCCAGCGGCCCGCAGCTATGGCGCCTGGTTTTCCAGCAGTATGGTTTTGTTTTTGGCTCCCAGCGGGGATCGGCAGAGCTCAGCGAGGCAAAGCTCTGCTCCCGGAGCCGCCGCCAGGCGCGGAGCTCCCCACCTCCCTCTGGAGCTTCAGAATGCAGGTCGAAGGCGGCAGCGAACCCGGAGATGGGTCTGGTCGCTGCCGGAGTCTGAGCTGAAGCAGTTTCTGGTAAACCTGCATGTCGTAAATGATTTTGTCTGATTTCTCCAGGAATCTGACCCGATGACTAGAATAATAATGACTACATAGAAATGAACAATATTCTCGCTGATGGTCTTGTCTGTCTATATAAGCAATGTCGAGGCATCAGTACTAAAATGAGACTGTTTCATAACCAGTTTAAAGGTCCTTGTAGTTACTAGTTTAAAAAAAACGTACTATATCATGATATATATTGATATCATGATGTAAAATAACACAGACTGTGATTGAGGTTTCTATCCATATTATCCACTTCTATGTTACCATTATTCCAAACTATATAAGCAGAAAAACAATCATCACTAACGCTCTACACGGACTTTTATCATCCAGACAGGAACTTCATATGTCAATATTGATACGTAACGTGATATTAAACGTAAAGTGGCATCTCCCTCTGTATCATCGACATGGCGGTTTCTATTTGATCGTCTTTCTGCCGTGTTCTATAACAGCGGCGAGCCGCCGCTCCTCTAAGAGGACACGGCTCACGCCCACGAACATCATAAAAGTATTAGACATTTTTTCAAGACGAAACATTAACCTCAAAGGGAAGAGGACCAGAGGCGTCAAGATATGCGAGGCTTGCTTTCCAACATTTCGCTGGAGGAAACCCTGATCCACTACCAGCAGATTGCAACGCGCCGACCAGCGAACAGGGAGCGGTGCCGATGAAGCGGAGCATGAATCTCTGCCCGGCTACAGGTGGATACTCGCCCTGTGGCTTTGACCGCCACTTCCCCTCCCATGCTTTCAAATCTCCCCGTCTTACCAGGAAGCTGAATCACAGCCAGCCACTCCTGCTTACAGTAGACTTGTGGGAACTGATAAAGCCACAAGGCAATGGGATCCATTAAAAAAAAGAAATGATAACCTGTTCCATTCGTCGAGTGCTCTTCTCGTTTGCTTTCACTCCAGCCAGTTTTTCAGGCTCTGTGGTGGCGCGCTCTGCCTCTGGCACAACCCTGTGTTTGAGAAACTGCACACTGCTCGGCCTGTGTGCACGGTTTGTGTTTATGCAAGCGTGTACACGGTCGCTCACATCTCTCCCCCCCCCCCCTTCCTCCCCACAGTCCTTTTGAGTTCCCCCCTTTGACAAACTGACTTGTAGAGAAGGCCTATTCACACGGCTGTGAATAGGTCAACACCCACCTCACGGTATGCAGGCATGGGCAAGCCTGTGTGTTTGCCAAATCGTACTCATTTTAAGGGCTTGGTCTTTCGCCACGTGCGCTCCCTTTTGGCCCTTAACATGCGTTTAACAGAGTAGGAGCCCCTTTTGCATTGCCGAGGCTTACGTTATTGTTTTTCGGCGCATTTAGGATTGCTTACCGGGTGAAACGCTGACAGAAGGCTCTCGGCCAAAATCTGTAAGTTTAGCTCCAAATGACTCCGGCAAGCTGACATCATGGCATTATTTATATCTCTAAATTAGGCTTCTGCGTTGCTCTGGCGAGTACATGGCCCGTGATGAATGTTAAGCATCTGGAGCGAGTTGCGTGGATCCTGAGGTGGTTGTGTGCCAGTTGGTATTAAGAACTCTTATCCCCTTCAGATGATGTGATGTTTATCAGATCATGTTGGCTCGGCTTGTGTGTGTGTGTGTGTGTGTGTGTGTGAGAGACAGCAGGAGCAAGCGATAGTTGGTTAGTTTGAGGGTCTTAGCTGACTCACCAGACTAAGCCTGCCCCATTGACACACTTCAGTGTCTGCAGGAGTAGGCGAGCCTGAGAGCAGCACAGCTCAGCCGTCCTGTGGGTTAAATCAACACTGTGCAACGCCCCACTGTGGTCTCGCATGTGGCAGTGAGCGGCTCATTGGGAAGAGCCCAGGACTAACTCCGCCAATGCTCAGAGTGTATGCATTGATGTCATTGTAAGAGATGCAAAAGAGCCTTGTATTCCTCAACCTCTATAGTGTTACCTTTTTATTGCAGTTGTTTACCGGCTTTTTTCATGCGTGCGATCCTTCGATACAAAGTTGTCTATTTGGCGCATTATTGTGAAGAGTTCAATCAAAAAGTAATTTTCCTCTCTCTGGCTGTTTCATTTGAAGAATTTTCAGAGGATTGATGAACCAGACTCTATTTGATAATACAACAAGCCAAATCCGGCAAAAGTCAGACCAATAAACACAAGTTTGTGGAGCGAAAGTTAATTTATTTTCTTCTTTTTTTTTATTCCTACTCTTGCTTTAGGGCTGCTTTAGTACAACAAATGTGCATTTGATAAATCAGAAGAAGTTATAAAAAAAGAAAACAAAAAATGTATGATTGGATGGTCTTGAAAGTACTTTATTTTGAAATAATGTACAGAGTCTTTCATCAAGCTAAGCGCCCAAAAAGAAAATCCTCAATGGACAATTGAGGATATTACCAGGATTTCCTGAGTGTAAAAAGACCTTCAGTAATAAAAGAAGTTGTTCCTGAGTGTCTCCCTTGAATTTGAACACATAAGTGATTTGCAAGTCGCTGAGGCATCCCTCTATCGTCGGCCTTATTACAGGCCACAGTTATTTATTTATAGCTCTATTTGGCTTTGTAATAGTCGCCCTACTAACTGTAGCTTATGCGTATAACCCAAGTAATAGCAGCTTGGCTTACAGATTCACACAGCCTAGCATTATCCCTGCACACAACAATGGCTCTGGGACTGCTGGGTCTATTTTTAGCCTGCTCCTACTCACAATTTGATGTTTCAATACACACAAATCAAAGCCCTTCAAACAGATGCTGCCCACTCGCTGGAGACCCCTTTTGAAACTTAAAAATCTATCAAGGCTGCTCAAATTTCTCAGTGCACTTCCTTCAGTGGTTTCAGAAGGGAGTCTCTGTGCTTTGCTAATCTAATATTCACTTCAGTTCTACACTAATAGCCCGGAGTTGAGAGAAAGTCGACTCTTCCCTCTCTCCTCTCTCTCAGTGGCCTCTTGTGCCTTTTTCCCCTGTATTTCTTCTGTCTCTGTAGCCCTCTCTGGCTTTTGCTTCACTGTGCTGTGATTCTCTGACAGATAACAAGCAACCCTGCGGCAGAGTTTCCGGGTATACACCTCGTCCTCCCCGGTGCAGAATCCTCCTCCTTGACTCCGTCGAGAGACAGATTACGCCGGATAAGATTATTATTGAAACTTTTGTCGCCAGTGTCTCTTTGCGACAACGTGCCCGAGGCAGCACTAAGACCTCCCAGCTGTGTGTGTGTGTGTGTGTGTTTGTGTGTGTGTGCGTGTGCGTGTGAGAGAGCACCATAGTTGAGTTGTGCCAGAGTCGTAGTAAGAGGTTTCCCAGGCTGCCTAGAACAGCCTGATAAGCTGCTCTCTAGTCCAGGACACACGATCAGGCCTTAGGTAACACCACACACAACCAGAGCTTACGTGTGTGTGAGAGAGAGAAAGAGAGAGAGAGAGAGTCTTGATTCGCTCTCCTAAGATAAAGCCTCCTCTCACCTGCAGGCCCTTTGAGAAATGCATGTGTAAGCTCTGCTCAGGCTCCAGAGATGAATGTAATTTTTACCTAGAGAGTTGAGAAAGAGATTCACATACAAATTCCCTCATGCCCTACTGAACACACACACACGCACACACACACACGCACACGCACACGCACACGCACACGCACACGCACACACACACACACACACACACACACACACACACACACACACCTCTCACATTCACAGCCGAATGAAAGAATGGTTCATTTACACTGGAGACTTGTATTTATAGTTTTGATTATGACATTGTACTCGCCACAGCGCTGCCACTTTTTAAAAGAAAATCCAATTTAAACAAATTAAAATTGAACGCAGCCCACATGACTGAATCCTAAACTACGCTTTGATGTGGTTCCCTTTCGGTTCGTCAGTTTCTTCCCATTTGTGTTAACCATGAGAACACGATTGCCTCGTTGACTTAAATAGCTGGAGCAAGACCAACACATTGGCAAGTAACGAGAGCTTGCTTTGCTGAAATGTCAAATATATCTTTGAGGTCATTTATGACCGTTTCTCAATTATAGTTTGTCTCGCAGAAATCAAGGACAAATACATTTTTCATATAAAATGTCTTGCTCCGTATTGAATTCATGGTCAAAATTCTCTCAGAAAATGAAGGTTAAGGAATCCTTATAAAAATGTCTTTATATGGACAAATATATCCGGTATCAGTCTTTTAATAATCGCAAGTATTGACAGCTGTATCGGCCACAAAAATCCAGTTTTGTTTGGGTTATTTATAAGCCAGCAGAGCATGCAATAGATCATGAGTATGGGTCAGAGCCTGCTTCACTCTTACACTGTGGATTTTAGTTTTGGACAGATCATCACAGATTGAATATTTAATTATTTTCACACATTCAAATAGTAGTTTGAGTTTCCTGAAAAAGTGATTCATCTGGGAACGTAGTGAAAGAGAAAGTCGGCCAGTCAGCCAGGTTGTCAACAAGCCAACAGATTAAAATATCTAAACCACTTCAGAAAAAGACCAAACTGAAAGTGAATTCTCAGTAATGCTCCTTTATTGTAGCCTACAGGGATCTTTACTTTTAAACCTGTATAATCGCCTTATCAACCAGCATCTCTGTAGCCATGGCACCGTGTCCCCAAACCTCAGCAGCAACTTTGATTCACTGATTAGGAATGGTGGGGCAAAACTATGATAAGAAGACCCGTGTTTTGCTAAACTGGAATTATCCTTTAACACACCTGTGTGTCGTGTCCAGAGTGACGGAGGCCGGTCGGCTGCAGCCTGAACTCGGGAGTAAACACCGGCGGCCTCCTGTCAACTTCAAACGCTCCGACGATCGCTGAAGGAGGGAGGAGGTGCAGGCGGCGCTCTTTTGAAGCTCTGTGCCCGTCTTTCTCTGTGGCCTCTTTCTAGCCCACCTATTTTTTTTTTTTTCCATCTTTTCCTTCACCCCTGTCCCCCTTCATCTCAACCCTCCTACCTCGGTCTTTGTCTTTTCTACCGCTCCAAAAAAAAGAAAAGCCCCCTCAGCTCTCCTCCCCCTCCTCTCACTAATGTACCGAAACTACAGATTTTAGTGATGGGTAATATGAGAGAGAGAGAGAGAGAGAGAGAGAGAGAGAGAGAGAGAGGGGAGAGAGAGAGAGAGAGAGAGAGAGAGAGAATATGGTGTGTGAGTGACATGGAGGCTATCTGTAATGTAATGTGTCTGACGGTGTGTGAGTGATTGACTGACGTTCCCGGCTTTGTGTCAGCTGTCCTGCGGTGTGGGAGGACTTCACTTCCCTCTTTTCGGTAACAGTAATGAAGTGCTCACAGGTCACACATTCGTCTGGTTCTTTTTTTTTCCCCATAGTTGAATCAATTTGCACATTCGTTTGTGGTGTTGATGGTTTAGTCGACCTTTTGTACCGCGAGGTCAAACAACTTAATTTGCTTTGCCATCGTCTCGAAAAGAGAATCCTTTAGCAATATTTAAATATCAGCAATGCTGTTCTTTTTTTTTTCTTTTGGGGTGCACGTTTTGGTTGACCAACTGCTCAAAATGGTTGCTCATGGCAACCTGACAACCCTGACTGTCAAGCCCTAGTTCAATTTATTTTATTCTCACCCTCATGATGATAAGAGGGAGCTGTTTTGGTTCTAGGACACTTCAACTTTCATCACTTTAGAAATAATGTTGAGATTATTAGTCGACTGACAGACAACAGTTTACTTGTTATGTGAAAGCTGTAGTGATCAATATTTGTTTTATTTCAACAATGGATCAAATGACTAAGTGTAACTTGAAAGAGCAAAAGGTGTTGCTTGTGGTGCTACAGTTGCCTCTCAGCTATATGGAGCAGTTTAGCGTCTTTTAGCTCATTGTTTGAGTTTTTCTGGCATGCAACTTTTTTTTGGTTCATTCTTAACTGCCTCATCTCCAGCCACAGCAGGCAGCTATTTAAAACCAAGCCAAGCTGTTATAAACCCACTGTACACTACCTTCCCGGCACCGCACAGCAGACAGACAAAGTTAGAGACTAGCTGGTGAATATAATGAAGCATTTAGCAGCTAATGAGTCAGATATTTCCCTCAGGAGAAGATGGAGATCAAAACAGAGCTGGAAGGAGAGTGAATATTGGACTTGCCATCCCAAGTGAATGATAATGTTGCTCTGTGTCTGCTGGATGCCTACACATTCGCCATATCAACTTTATATGGGGATATTATGATGTTGTGTTATTTTGCTGCCGCCAAGCAGCAGAAAGAAATCAATTGATAACCTCTTTGAGTAGTTACTCACATAAAAATACAAAATAATTTCAGGCTTTTGTTTATTTCATATTGAATAATTGAATACAGTTTCAACTGTTTTCAGGCATAATAAAACAGTTCTGTTTTTGTTTTTTTTCTTCTGTTTTGTTCTTGTGATGGGAATGATTCCTTATGATTTTGAAACAGCAATTCATTTATTAATTCCAAAAAGAATCATCAATGGCGTTATGTGATGCGATATCTTAATCTAATATGAATACAATCAAAATGCTAATTCATTTGCAGCCCTACTTCAAACCAGGTTGTCTTGTTTATTCACCCACTCCACATATAATGGCTGCGGCTATGTTTAGCCCGAACAGAAATAATCTGCATCACGCTCCTGTAAATGCTCACTTCACTTTTCTCCCGATTATATCGTGACTCAACCTACGTTTGCGGCTCTGAACACCAGGTGTGAAATAGACACTTCTGTGAAGTGGAATGGAAATGTGTTTCCTGGCTCGAGGTCTCCAGGATGGCCGGAACGTAGCTTCGTGTCTTTTTCTAAATAAATAAAGTGTGGCGTTTTACAGCACCCTGCTCTGAGGTGTTGAGCAGATTCGCAGATCCGGGTGTCCTTCTTTTGAAGGGGATGCAAATCTCAAAAGCTGTTTTGAAACGCTGGAAGAAAACCCTGCGTATGAAGTGTTTTTACAGTGACTGGCGCGGGTTGTTTTTGAAATAAAGAAGAAGAAGAAGAGGAGGCTGGTTGAGTGGCAGCCGCCATCGCTGAACAAACGGCTTTTGATGTCCATAAAGTACTTTGTGGAAACAAAGCAGCGGCGTTGCTCATTTGATGATGTTTGGTCTCCGTCCTTGTCCAGGTGAGAGTGAGATGAGGAGAGGCTTCAGACTGTGAGGCCATGGGCTGCACCTCGGCCAAGCAGGTGTCGGCCGTGCCCAACGATGAGGAGGGACGCGGCAAGGCCTACAGCAACGGAGACCTCTTCACTGGTCAGTATGCACACACACACTCACACACACGCACACACGCACACACAAAGAGAGAGGGAGATGTCAATAAAAGCTTCACTGCTGCTTTTCACTCAGTTAATTGCTCAGCGTTGCCCGTTTGCCCTCACAATATATTCTCTTTTGTTATAGCTCATAGTCTTCTGGCAGAGTGTTAAGTTCTCCATTTCAGACAATTACTGTCAACACTGCGGTTTTATTGGCTCTATCTGTGTCGACCGTTCATGTAAGAGAGGGGAAGTTAGTCAGCGGCGTTAGCTGTGTGCTCGCGCCGGTGTTTCTGGATGTTCTTGGTGTTTTAGTCTTTGGAACTGTAGAGGGAAACCGAGAGGAGAGGGAAGTCAGAGGAGAGGTGAGAGAGGAGTAACCCTTTATGAGAGTTTCCATTTAGGATGAACCGATGAATCAATAAGTCCAGTGGTTTCCAACTAAGAGGGGCCAAAGGAACGCAAGATGAATGCGAGGAGGGCTGCCCTTCCGATTTATCTTAAGGCCAGGGTTGGTAATCTCCTTCAAAAACACTTTTTGTTACGTTTTGTTGAAATTATTTTTACATCCCGACAGCAATCAATAAAACGAAAGAATCCGGTGTCTGTGGTTGTCGCAGGACTGTATAAGCCCGTCCAATCATTTCAGGGTTAGGTAACCTCTGACAAGGAATCGCATACCGGCACTGCTTCGCTGTCAAGGGCCAAAAAAGGTGGGGAACCTCAGGGTTATTAGATGGATTAGATGGAACGACAATTCACTGAATATTTCAGGATGTTTTGACTTTTTACACAAACTTCTGGGAAATTGCACAAACATTACGTAACTTTATAGAATTGATTAATTGAAAAAAATAATCAACAGATTAATCTGTAACGAATATGATGGCAGCTCTAATAATAGCTCGCAGGCTGCCGTGCAATGAGGGACAGAAATGAAAGTGAAAGCCAGAGACGGAGAGAGATGATGGGTGGGGGGGGGGGGATTAACAGCGATTAAGAATTCGGAGCAACACTCTGGTATGGCTGCACGCGGGCGGATGGACGTGGCAGATGATGATCCACAGGAGGTCCCCTCTCTTCGTCATCCCTCCCCCTCTGACCCTCCCTCCCTCCTCTGCCTCTCACCCTCTCACGGCGACCTCTCTTTGACTCTCTTCTCTCTCTCTCTCTCTCTCTCTCTCTCGTCCCCTCTATCCTTTCTCCTCGGCACGTTCCCCTCATCCGCCTCCCCCTCCTGTGATCTCTCCGCTCTCGAGTCTTGTTTCCCTCCTCGTCTTTTAAGGAGCAACAGAACGAGGAGGGAGAGATGGGAGGGAGAGATGGGAGGGAGAGATGGGAGGGAGAGATGGGAGGGGGAGATGGGAGGAGTGGAGCGCTTTTTTTTTTCCTTGAGAGAGGAAGGGAGAATGACGTGTGTCGACGCTGCTGTTCTTCTCTTTTTCTCTCTCTGAAACCTTCTCTGTCTCGGTCAGATCGCCTCTTCCCTTCCCCTGCTCAAGGCCTCGTTCTTCCCTTCCTCTTTCTCTCTGTCTCTCTATTTTGGGTCTCTGCACACCCTCTTCCCCCCTCCCTCTCTTCCTGCCTTCATCCCCCAGTGTTTCTTCTCTCCCCGGCTCTTTTCCTCTCTTCCTCTGGCACAACATTGGGTCAGAGCCTTTTGTCCTCTCACCTCTCCTCCTCTTTCCTCCCTCTTCCTCCCATCCAATCCCCCAGTGTCACTGTCAGTTGGTTAAAGGGGACTCCAAAGTGGCGGTGGCAGTGGCTGGGCCAGACTACTGTTTGAGCTTGTCTGCGTCTGCGTGTGTGCGTGTGTGCATGTGTGTGTGTGTGTGTGTGTGTGTAGGTGGAAAACAGAAGTGACCTGGATAGTGTGGATTATCCCAGGCCCAATAACACCCTTCCTTCACGCCCCTTCTTCTTCAGCTCATCTTCATCCAGTCTTATCTCTGTTTCTTCTTCACTTCTAAATTCGACCTCCTCTTCCTCTGCAGTATTTCAGTCATCGTCACGAACTGTGAAGTCATTCTTTCCTACTTAACTCGCTGCCCTTTCCAACCCCGGCAGAACTGCTTCACTGCGTCCGGTGTACTTCTCATGATCGAGGCAGAAAAGATTGGTTGGTTTTGGTCAGTCAGCCTGCCGCCTGCACACACACACACACACACACACACACACACACACACACACACACACACACACACACACACACACACACACACACACACACGCACACAAATCTACCCCCTGTAGACCGTGTGTCAGCATGTGTCCACCCATTTGTGTTCATGTATGTTTTTGTGTTGCATATCGCCATATTAAGTGAGACGGTGAGCCGTCATCTTACTCACACTGATCCGCCTCCAACAGATTGTCTGCCAGTCAGTCTGTCTGTGTGTGTATTTGTGCATGTGTGTGTGTTTGTGTGCGTGTCCCAGATATTCCGACTGCCCGGTCTGTCAGGCTGCGGCCACTAGCCCCCCCCCCCCGTCCCCACATCTCTTGCACAATAACCGGAAAAGGCTGAGCTCCATTACACAAACACTGAAGGACGCCGAGGGAGAACAGCAACACCCTTCACAACATCGTGCTATTGATGTCTGTGATAATCACAGTCGAGGAGGAGAGATTAGAGTGGAGATTGCGCATGTGGGACTGCGTGTGTATGCGATTTGCGAAAGTGGCAACCTGGCATGTACACGCAGCGTGGTGGCGTGCAGATTGCCCCGTTTCTGTAAAGAGCTTGTGTTGTTTTGAGGCGGTGGAGCAGCTGAGCGGTTGGAGGCTCTGTCCTCCCCGATGCTGCTGTCCCTCTGAAACGTTTGTGTCTCCAAAACAGCTGCGAAAAGAACCAATGCTGTGTTTTTTTTTTTTATTCCCAGGGGAATAAAACGGGATGTCTCTGATTTAGTTTTTTATTAGTGCCTCAAAGAAATGCTGTCACTTCCATCCCACTGAGCGTTCTTCATCAAACCGCTAAGTGAGCGCCCAGTCCTTGGGAATGTTACCACATAACAAAGTCGAAGAGAGCAGCTACGTCCTTGAATGATTTTCTTTTGTTTTGTTGTTGTGCGACACATTTCAGAGAGTTATCTCCTCTTGCTCAGCACATCACCAAACTCGGAACAAATACAGTTTCTGTGTGCAGAGAGCGAAACGTTTCCTCTTTAGGGCAGTACACGCACGCCAAGAGGCCGCCGGTTCAAACGTGGCGAAAGGTGAAAGAGCGGCAAGTGCCCGTCTGCTCGTTGTCTCTGCTGCAGCGCCTTGTAACGAGGCTGCCTGGCTGCCTGGCTGCCTGGCTGCTCGGCTGCCCCAGTGGAGCAGCTCGGTGGTTTACTGTGGTCGTATTGGGAAACTTCCAGGTGTGATTGTGGAGCAGGGCGTTCCTGGAAAAGAATGTTCACGCTCTGTGAATTAACTCTTGTTGAGTAAAGGTCAGATGTATGCACCAGATACTGTAAGTTAGATTGAGAACAAACATGCAGTTTTAGTCAAAGGAGAGGATTGTACCAATACTTACACACAGCTACTGTACTTATACAGTACATTACGTATGCAGTCTTAATATATATATATATATATATGTGAACACATCTATAATTTGCAGTGCATATACATGTGTGTATGTGTATATTTTTTATTCCCTCACTTGACTAGAGCTGGTGCAAGTTGTGGTGAACCCAGACTATGAAGTAGATCTCCTTCTGTGTGCCTTATAGGAATGGTTCACATTATCAGGTGAAAAACTGTGTCTGATCCTTTTGCAGTGTATTTGTTTAATTTGTGATTTGTGTTCCCTGAACACCTGACAGGTCTGAGGCTTGTTGAGGTTTACACATGCAATCAAAATATCTGCAGGATGGGTCTCAGTCTATTTCAAGGACATTTTAAGTTCCAGCAAGCCCCAAATGTTTGCACAATCCAGTCTTTCTTCTGGCATTCGATTTGACTGATTCCACACATGGCAATTATTTTCGGTTCCCTCAAATTGCTTTCAGCATTTTAGATCATCATCATGTGACAATATCCGCTTGATACATCAGTAAAACCAATCCATCTAACCGTAGTCGACTACAGAATACAGCAATTCACTGATTTCGGCAGCATTAGGCAAATAAAAAAGTACTGCTGCATGTTCATGGAGCCTGAAGTTTGTTCATACAGGAAACATAATGTATAATCTTTTATATTATGGGGCTAGAAAAAGGAATCTGCTGGTGAAAGATGAGTGAATGTTGTGACAGATGGAACCAGAATATATAATCTGATTATTTATTTAATTGTGTAGCAAATTTAATTTAGTGTTTTCCTATTTGCAAATCAAAACAGACTTTTGGAAATATTCTGTTGGTGTGCATGCGCGTGCGCGTGCTCGTGTTAGAGACGAGACTTTGTGTTCAGGTGTAAATGTCGGGTGGTGGCCCGGAGCCAGAGTGGCTAAGAGGGAGGACACACAGCGGGAAGGACGGAGTGACATCGCCGCAGGACAACTAGGGCTGTTAGAGCGGACACGCGCACGCGAGCGCTCTCCAACATGGCTATTTAAATGAGTCACACCAATGCAAAACGCAACACTTCCACGAAAAATGACAAGCTCGCTGATTCAAAGACACAGCCCCAATCTGAAATAGAAACACCCCGTGTGCACGCGTGCCCCCTTATGTGCACGCGCAAAGTGAGTGTTTGTACCTTAAGGTCAGCGCAGAGCGCCGGTCTCTAATCAGAGATGAGAAAGACGTCCACATCACAAAATCACGGCCTCTCAAAATAGTTCTTGCCTTTCATCTTCCCCTCTCCGACGGTTCCCCTCCCCTCTATCCCAAAGCGAGCCCGGCCGGCATCGGCGTGACGAAACACCCTTGTCGTTTCTTGTGACGATGACTGGCACACACACACTCACACACACTCACACACACACTCTATATACTCACACAGCATGACCGTTTTCTGCTCCTAACTGAACTGAAGCAAAGTCTGTGATGTGATGAGTCTTGATTGGCGTAAGCTGGGTCACTTTGATCTACGTATACCCGTCACATTAGGCTCAGTGACTCTCCAGTAACAGGCTGCAGCTCACCCACATTATAAAACGACATTTTCTCCCAATTCGCTGCTTGAAAACGTCCATTTAGATTTATTTACGCGGCCCGGAGCAGGAGCTAATTTTACCCCTCCCCGTTCGTCTGAATCCACCTTAAGGTGCAGATTATATAGCTTGAAATTGATGTGGCTTTGCTCCTGTAATGTGCAAGAGAGCAGAGGAAATGGCCCTTAATTCTGTTTCCTTCTGCAGCGCCGTATGTGCTGCATGTTTACAGAGCAGATCTTAGTTCGGTGATCCTGTGTAGTGTTATAAAACCGTGTGTGTGTGTGTGTGTGTGTGTGTGAGTGTGAGTGTGAGCATGTTCAGACATGAGCCGACATGTTTACATTCCTGTTGCAAACAGAACAGCAGAAAAGTAGTCTCCGTTTGCCCCCCCACCCCCACCTCCCACCCCTCCTTCTCCCCCTCTCATCTCTCCTTCTCTTTCTCTCCAATCTGCCAGCTTCCCTCCTTCTTTCTCTTTCTCTCCCTTTTGAAATTAGTTCTCGTCAGCAGCGTTTATCTGACAAACGCAGGACGTGTTTGGCTCCACAGTGACGCACGTGTCGGATGTAGAAACGCAGGCGGTTGTGCACACAGGTGATCCAGGTGCTACGGGTGGATTGAGAGGCGTTGGACCCCTCAGCCGGGTACAAAGTGGTCCAGACAGACACGCGGATAAACAGGAGGGCAAAATACAAAGTGTGCAACAGATAAGGGTGGGAGTGTGTGTGTTAGTGTATCAGAGTATCAGAGTCTCGGCTGCTCTATCAGTGAAATGTCCAACAAGCAGGTAGTCAGCAGAAATGCCAGTGTGCGTGAATGGCTCTGCTCAAGGTCAGGTGGGCTTTGGTCCTCAGTAAAGGTGCTGTATGTCGCGTTTTAAACGTCATATCATGTTACATCACTGTCAGATTTCTTGTAGGGCAAAATATTGATATGATATCGATATCGTGATATGAGACTAGATGTCGCCTTTAGAATTTGTTTTAGAAGTGTCGTCTTCTACTGGTTGTAAAAGTCACGTTACAGTCAAGTGGTTCTGAACATACGAGACTGTGTTTGCCTTTTGCGCAGTTAGTCATTAAATCCAAATTACTGGTGATTGTTTCTACAAAATTGTGTAAATATTTAGTAAAAGCACCAATGATCAATATCGTCAAAAAGTTTTGTTCAAACATATTGTAATATTAGATTTTCTCCACAACGCCCAGCCCTAATTTAATGTGATGTTATTGTTTTATTGTCTGGTATACGGTTTGTTTTGGGTCTTTCAGCTCATTTTTTATGCTTTAATGCAGTTGGTGCTCAAATAAAAAAAACTTCAGTCCCCATTTAGTATAGAGTGCATTATATTAACCGAAGCATACAATAATTAATTCTGATTATAGAGTAAACTAAAGAGTCTAAATTACACTAGGCAATAGTGAATGAGGCTGTGATATTGACAATGGTGGTAGTTGATATTGATAAATAATTTTCTATTGATAGTAAATCAAATTTTCCTAAAGTTCAAGATGCCGTCTTAGAATTTGCTCGATTTCTACGACCAGCAGTCCAAAAGATATTCAGTTTACAATCACATAAGTCAAAGAGAAGCAGCAAATTCTCCCGACTGAAAAGCTGGAACAAAGGGAATGTTTGGTATTTCTTGCTCTCGGGCGATACATTGATTATCCATATTGAAATGGTTAGTTGCAACCTGGTGGTTCACTGCAAGATGCAGCGTTGAGATCAGCAGGCTCCAAATCAAACTACAATGTCTCAAAAGGAACGTGGTAACCATGAATGCACAAATACTGCTTTACACATGTATTTCTACATTATGATTTTAGATCTCACAATCATTTCTAGGAATGTTGCATGATATTTCATTTCATGTTTGTCCTGATTTAGTACAGTATACATCCAGTCAGAGACCCTGGACTTCTGGGCAGACTGATTTGATGAAGTTGTGGTTGTTGTATCTATTTTGATTCTGTGGGACTCAAACTGAGTATTGAAACCTCAGTAAGTTGAATCCGTACATTCAGGTGTTTTGCTCCTGATTTCTACCTCTAGCGGTGATTTGGGCTGCACATTGTGGGGCGCGGTGGCAATGCCGTGTAGTTTTGAGGAAGTGTTAGCGTTCTCGCCAAGGAGCTTGTCTTAACTGTCTAAGCTGTCCATGTAGCCTAGAAGCTGTTAGACTGATCTTTAATCCCCTCCAGCTCTCTCCTTCTTATCTGTTTTTTTTCTCCCTCTGTCCCCTCTCTTACTTCACATGGACGTGTATTCCTTCTCGCTCTGTTTTTTTTTTTTTGCTTTCCTCAGAGGAGACGTTGTAGCTTAAATGGAAAGGAGATGACTAGTTTCCTCCTACTTGAACCTCCGCTGTCATGTCCACTTTCCAAAACACTGTATCAGGTAGCAGTTATCAGATTACCTTGAACAAATTAGAACTAAAATCAATGGTGTAGTCGTCGGTAATGTTGAAATAATGCGGTGAAGCTGATATGGCATGGTTCAATCATTTTAGCCTTTCAAATCATATTCACCAGGACGAATGAGCGAAAGCTGGTCAGTGTTTCTTATCTGGAAGATGTCCGATAAATACATGTTGTTTGTTTCCCTCCTCCCTCTCTCTCCTTCCTTTAATCATGCCTCTCTCTCTCTCTCTCTCTCTCTCTCTCTCTCTCTCTCTCTCTCTCTCTCTCTCTCTCTCTCTCTCTCTCTCTCTCTCTCGTGTTCTCTCTCTCTCTCCAAACTACCCTCTCCTCAGACGAATACAAGATGAAGGGAGTGGAGGAGGTGAAGTACATGAGAGGGGATGAAAACCGGGTGAATGCACGCAACCAGGAGAACCTGGTGAGAGACGCACACAAAAACATATATATATATATATATATATATACACACACACACACACACACACACACACACACACACACACACACACACACACACACACACACACACACACACACACACACAGCAGCCCATCCACTGACAGCCCCACATAGACTCCTTTACCTGACAGTTTATCAACTCGGGCGAACAGGCTCGTGTTTGTGTCCAAAAGGCAGCTCCCGGCAGCCTGCACATGCACACGTATTGTCTCTTGCACATGTGGAAAAACACACAAAGAGGTGCCTCACACGCAGGTAGAGACAACATGCTGGCGTGTGTGGAATGCAGGGGCTGATCGCTTGGCTGGTTTGACTTTTTCTTTTTTTTTTTTCTGCAAAAACCTGCGGTCTTAAACAGTGGAAAGAGATGTTCAATCGTCATTGTTGTTTTTTTGGTACTAATAACTTGCTAAATCCGACTATACGATCCCCAATGCACATTTAGCCTCCAATTTGTGAGGATTGTTCATGTTTACACATCAACACACTAAATGATTTGAAAAATGTAGTAGTGGGAAGTGAGATCCAGTTTGCTCCTTCAGTAAATCAGGTCTGTCTGCCTGGCGTTCTGGCAAGTGGTGAAACAAGAAGCAACGCAACTACAATCCTAAAAAAAACAAAAAAACACTTTGCTCCCATTTCTCAAAAGTTGAAATAAAAAAGACCGAAGAAGAAGGCTTTTTGTTTCTCAAGACAATGCCGGGAGAATCCATCCACCTGACATATGAAGATGCTGATCAAACAGCATTAATAATACACAGGTGTGTCTCAGGCCAGTCACAAAAAAGATAACTCTAAAATCTGCAGTTTTATCTTGGGGGGGCGGGGGGGGGGACTCAGCAGACTTAACTCAGAGGAAGGTTGGTCAACTCGCATGAGTGCGTGTGAATTCCTTACACCTCCAGTAATGACAAGTGGTAGAAAACACGTACTGGTCTCACCACATGTTGTGGCTTTACTGGAGGTCACCTGGCTGTGTGAAAATGTGGTTTGGGTCTCCCATAACGCAACTAAATAACATGCCATACCTCCCAGTTTAAAACAAGACAACTAGCCATTTAAAACAATTCATGCAGTTCATAAAATGTGTTTCCTTTTACAGTAAGTCAAGCTGTGTTTGTTGTATCAGGAGATACAAGGTAAACACACCAGTGACAATGAGTGTGTTTACATCACCTCACGTCTTTCTTTTTTGGAATGTTTTTTTATACAACAAATGGGCTTACAACTGCAGTTATATAAATTATAAAAAAATATATATATATTTACAAAAATATAAACGCAAGACTTTGGTTTTTGCTCCCATTTTTCTCGAGTTGAAATCAAAGATCTATGCACACAAAAGCCTTATTTCTCTCATGCTTCTCGCACAAATTTGTTAAAATCCATGTTAGTGAACACTTCACCTGACAGGTGTGACTTATCCAGATGCCGATTAGACGGCATGATTATTACACAGGTGTGCCTTGGGCTGGTCACAACAAAAGGCCACAGCTGTTGCCCGTGAATTGAATGTTCATTTCCCTACCAGAAGCCGTTTCCAATGTCGTTTCCAAGAATTTGGCAGTACGTCCAACCGCCCTAACAACCGCGGGCCATGTGATACCGCGTCAGTCGATGTCCTCCACATCCGGCTTCTTCACCCGCGAGATCGTCTGCCACCTGCCACAAGGACAGCTGAGCGTTCGCATAACAGAAGAATTTCTGCACCAACGGTGAACTGAAGTTGACCTGACCTGACTGCAGTTCGCTGTCGTCACCGACCCGAGTGGGCAACCGCTCCCCTTTTTTGATGTCGTCTGGAGTCCCGTATGGATCCTGGCTTTCACCGTACAGGGGCAGATGGCAGGCGCCGTGTATGGCGTTATGTCGGTGGGCGGTTTGCTAATGTCAACGTTGTGTGCTCCATGGTGGCGTTGGGGTTATGGGACGGACACTGAACTCATGTGCATTTTGTTGGATTTGAAAGCACAGAAATGCTGTGACGAGATCCCGAGGCCCTCAGTGTAGTGCCATTCATCCGCAGCCATCGCCTCACGTTGCAGCAGGATAATGCACCGCCCCACGTGGCAAGGATCTGTACCCACTTCCTGGAAGCTGAAGACATCCAGGTTCTTGCATGGCCTGCATGTTCACATGGCTCGTCACCATCAGCATGTTTGGGATGCGACGTATACATCAACGTTCCTTGTTAATATCCAGCAACGTCAGCCGTTGAAAGCCATAATTAAC
This sequence comes from Ophiodon elongatus, assembly GCA_016806645.1. Classification (NCBI taxonomy): domain Eukaryota; kingdom Metazoa; phylum Chordata; class Actinopteri; order Perciformes; family Hexagrammidae; genus Ophiodon; species Ophiodon elongatus. The sequence continues at coordinate 1,687,175 of JACSYO010002145.1, forward strand.
AACCTGATCGACTCTATGTAAAAGAGATGTCTCACTGCATGAAGCAAATGATGGTCATGCCAGATACTGATTAATACTTCTGATTATGTGTGACCAGAAATATGTATTTCTGTAGCCCTAGTCCTTTTGTGGAATCCTAACAAAATATAATTCAAGATAAAACTGCCAATTTCAGAGTACACACCTGTTTAATCAGCATCTTTATATGCCACACTGTCAGGTGGAGGGATTCTCTAAGTCTTTTGTGTGCATAGAAAAAGTCTCCGATCAAATCGTATAAAATGGGAACCAAAACCAAAGTGTTGCGTTTTCTGTTTCTGTTCAGTGTATAAATTCAGATTTTTCAAAAACAAGCAGTGTCACACTGCCACTAACTTATATTACTGCAGCTCAGAAACCGTCCTTATCACCGTAACAGGCTGCAACCACAAGAAGAAGCACCTCCTAACCTCTGAAAGTTGAAACTTGTCAGGTAACCTCCAGTACGGCCACAACATGTGGTTGGACCAGTATCTGTTTTCTACCACAAGATGCAGGTCACAGTGTGTTTGGTTGATGACTGTAGCAGGAAACTGTCCACAAAGCTCAGAAAGACATGGAAGGGGAACTCATGGGAGGTGACCGACCTTCATCGTTGTTATTACACATACATACATTATATCGGTGCCTGATGAGGACACAATTTAATAATGCAGGTTTGATGTGACGCGTGCTTTCAGCGGTGTGGCTGTTTGATGATGTGAACTGTTTTTTTTTTTTTTTTTTTTGTTGCCTATTTTATCAGCTGGTAATGAAAGCTAATGGTGTGTTTGCCTTTCAGGAGAAGAATAATGTGCAGTACAGGGGCAAACAGCAGAAAGAGGTCTCTTCAGCAAACATCAAGTCTAAGTAAGTGGCCAGTAGCAGTCGGTTTGCTGAAGTAAAAGTCTGGTGGATATTGTTTGAAAATATATGATCTATGTATTAAAGACAGTTCTTGACCACCAACATTTTTAAAGGGTCAGTTCACCCAAATAATAAAAAAAAGCTCATGTTTTCTCTCTTACCTCTAGCGGTAGCCATACCGAATATTTGTATTTAGGATTGAAATTTTCAACAGCAACATACTTTTCACACTTCACCTGCCGAGGAAGATCATGCACTATAATGGAAAGCGCCAGAGCAGCTACAATACTAATAAACGTTGTGATGGGATTGTTTTGCCAGCTCACTGTGAACAGCTTTCATAGGGAGTTTATAAGTTCCAATGAAAACTGATGCATTTGTTGTAATCATAGTGTGTTGTAATTTGGCTGAACTGACCCTTTTAATAAACCGTTATGTCCAACGTCCATTAAGATACAACTTAGAATCTGTATGTTGATATTACAATGTGTGATGTACTGTGTCTGGTTTTTGTAACGCTGCCTCTCAGACAACCTCAGACTGTGTGTTTGTATATGTAAACATATTGGTTGTCGGTGGCTGCACAGTATTTTGCCTTTGGATGAGAGACTGGGTTAATACTTTATAAAATAATTATTTAAATTCCTCCACAGCCTTTCTCACACTGCAGTGTGTGTGTGTGTGTGTGCTGTGTGTTTGTGTGTGTGTGTGCTGTGTGCTGTGTGTTTGTGTGTGCTGTGTGCTGTGTGTTTGTGTGTGTGTGTGCTGTGTGCTGTGTGCTGTGTGCTGTGTGGGGGGTGTAATGGAAAATTCTCATGATGTATTTGTTGCCTCCCTTCTCCTCGTCTCCAACTTCCTCTCCCCCCTCCTTCTCGCTTTTCCATTTTTCTTCTCTCTCTCTCAGCATTCACACGTCAGAGAGCCAGCAGGAATTTTTCAGAATGCTGGATGAGAAGATTGAGAAGGTGAGAGCAGGGGGGCTGCGTGTGCGTGTGCGTGTGCGTGTGCGTGTGCGCGCGTGCGTGTGTGTGTGTGTTCGCGTGTGGTGTAGGGAGGGGTGCACAGACTGGGTCTCTGAGCGTTTAAAGAAACAGCTGGGTCTTAACATTTAAAGAGACAGGCTGTACTACAACAACATCCATTAGTCCACATTGTCACTCTGCTTACGAGCTCAACACTCCGCCCCACATGTGAGGGGGAGGATGGCTGCAGGGATGAGACCTTACTACTCTTAGTCTGCCACTTCAGCTCACCGGTTGTTTCTGACTCAAAATGAGGTTGCAGTGAAGTGATAGTGAGTAATGGCTGGTTTCAGCTTTGGTGTTATGCATTTCATTTTTCGACCTGCCTTGAAAGAAGTCTGTGTGTTTTCTACAGTGGAAATTAGGTTTTTAACCGTATGTAGCTATATCACAGTGTGGAAATACTCAGTTACAGGTAAAAGTACTGTATTTAAAATGTTTCTTATCTAGTTATTATCAGGATTAATACTTAAAGCCGCTCTATTCAATATTTTTTTTCTTCTGTGAATTAAATGATTGTATAATGTGAAGTAGGTTTCCCATAATTAATGAACCCGCCAAGAATTATTGCGCGACAAGCGTTTTAGAATTTATCAGCTAATTGTTTTGGTTTTCTGGCCCGCAACTTTTCTCAGCTCTCATAAGCATAGTTTCAGCGATAAGCTGTGATTAACCAACAGTACACTATCTGCTCAGCATCAAATAGCAGACAGTCAAAGTTAGCGACTAGCTGGTGAACATTGTGGAGCATTTAGCAACTAAAGAGTCATTTCTTTTTCAAGAGTTGGAGGAGACCAAAAAGGAAAGGGAATATTGGACTTCCCAAAATATTAGCCAGAAATGCTCAAAATGCTAATGTTGCACTTCGCTTGATGTGTGCTGCTAGTAGCGATTTATTTTAATCATCCATTAATGTGCCAATATTTTTAATTGTTTGGTCTACGAAATATAAGAAAATAGTGAAAAGAAATAACCTTTTCGCAAACACAACATCCTAAAGCCCAAGATGGTATCTTCAAAATAGTTTATTTTGGCCAACAAAAAGAGATATTCAACTGACTATCGCATAATACAATGAAAAGCATCAACTCCTTGCAATTGAGTTACAGTTGTTTGGCATTTTGCTTTAAGAACATAAAATGAATCATCCAAAAAGCAGATTATTTGACGAATGACTGATCAACTAATCCTTTCAGCTCTAATTTGCAAAGTAGCAAATAACTATACCTATCAGATAAATGTATTGGAGCATTGAAATTAAAACAAAATTTGGGAGAAATGTTTTCATTTGAAATTTAGTGAATTAAATTTTTTGAAGTAGCATGAAGGCTGCTAAATACCTCAAAGTAGAACTTGGCCACTGTACTTTTTAAAAAGCACTCTGTTTCTCTCCACTAGTGATTTTCAGGGTACTGAGGCTGCCTGTGTTTTAAAGCCTAATTTAAATCAAGACAGCGAGCACAGTTAGATGAGCTGTCAGGCCGGCTCTGGAGAGGAAAGGAAGGAAGTTGAGTTAGCTCTTCATTATGATGGAAGGAACAAAGCAGCATAACTGCCCACCTGTCAGCACTTCACCGCCTCATCCAGAATTTTCTATGCCAGTACCTGCAAAAGGCGAGGGTTTGTTTAAATGTGACTGGAGTAACAGGTGCAGACAGTTCAGAAAGGAGTCATTTAAAGTAGGGTTATTACGGAGTATCCTTAACCGGAGCAAATTAGAGTAGAAAATGATGCATGATCTCATTTTCTCTCCAATCGCTTTCTTTGCAGGGACGAGACTACTGTTCGGAGGAGGAGGAGGAGGAAGATGGGACATAGCACAGAGGCCCCCCGAGATTCACCCTCACAGAGAGCCTCACAACGTGTGTGTGTGTGTGTGTGTGTGTGTGTGTGTGTGTGTGTGTGTGTGTGTGTGTGTGTGTGTGTGTGTGTGTGTGTGTGTGTGTGTGTGTGTGTGTGTGTGTGTGCGTTACGTGTGCTTACGTGTGCCTGAGAGAGAGTTGAATCAGTGTTTTACCAATGGGGCGTTGATGTGACGGGACACTGTATGTGTTGGTATGAGCATGTGTGTGTTTTTGAACGTATGGCAAAGATAGTATTTTAATCGAAAGAGTGGTGGATACATGTGAGAGAAGGAGAGAGAGAGATAGAGATAGAGCGAGAGAATGGGATGAAGAGCACTTTCTTCAGAGACTACAGCCTTCCTCACCCCTTCAGGCCCCTGAGCGGACAGATGGAGGTGGCGGAGCGATGAAGAGACAGACAGATGAAAGGAGGGAGAGATGGTGGAGGACGACGTGACGAGAAGGAGACAGTCGGCTCTAACTGCGTAATGTCATCAAGCAGGACAACAGCAGCTCCTCATCCCTCCATCTGTCCCTCCGTATCTATCCGGCTGTACCTCCGTGGTTCGATCCTGAATATTTAACCCATGCAATTGGACAAAGGAACTCCCAAATATGGAGCTCCCAGCACGGACAAATGTCCTTGGTGGATGTGTGGGGGACTGAGACACATAGGTAAAGACGAAAGGAGGCCCTGGGGAGAAAAGGTGGTGAAGGCAGAGGAGTTGCGTAACACCACCAGGATCCACACTGAACTTTTTGGCCAGCCTACCTACAGACAGGCCAACTGGGCCATGAGGGACTGAGAGAATGGGTGAGGGCGGGTGAGGAAAGAGAGTTAAAAATGTGTGATATTTTAATAAGAGAGAGTAGGGAGCGAGCCGGTGATTTAGAAACTCTAAACTCCTCCTGCCTTCTGAAGTCAAGGACCTTTTTTTTTTTTTTTTATTGTGTTTCGCAGCTACATGTTCGGTTATTTTTTTTCCCCCTTTTCTGATGTTAATTTTCTTGAGTTTGTTTTACTCTTGGCTTCCTTTGTAGTGTATCATCATCATCACCAATTCCATTATCATCCTCCTCACCACAGCAGCCAGACTGAAGCTGTGTTAATTCAGATCATCTGTGTCTCAAACCAATCCACCTCCTTCATTTACCATAATACTGCAGCTCCAAGCCCGCACACACACACACACACACACACACACACACACACACACACACACACACACACACACATACATACACTGAGTCTTTTAATGTACATATCGTAGCACACTCTCATTCAAACACACCTCAGCATGTACATATAAACCATACAAACATACACACACACACACACACATTATTGTCTCCCTTTTCATTTCACCAGCAGACTGTTGTGTGCATCATAAAGCTCTAATTCCGCTTTGATTCAGTGTACACACACACACACACACACACACACTGAAGCAGAAAACGGGGCTGAGCTCAAGGGGAGGATGCGTCGTTGCCCTGTAGACACAGATCACTTATTTTTTTTGGTCATCTTTACCGGATACTTCCTGTTCTATTATTTTGAATACTTTTTTTTTTCTATTAAAAATAAAAACGAAGAAGCTCTTATTTTGTGTGGCATCCTAGTGTGTGCATTGCGTGCGTACTCGTGAGTCTCCAGAAAGCTGAGTAATGGAGCACTGTCATGCTGGCAGTGAACTGAGGGGTGTGAAGTCAGTCCATTTTCCTGTGGTCATGCTGCCTAAAGCCATGCAGTCCAGGCAGATTCACTCAGAGCACCAAGACTGCGTCATGCCACCTGTTGGCACAATATCAGTACTGCAGTCTGGTAGGTAATATGTTTTTGAAGGCAAAGTTGCATTTCGTGAAATACAAAATGTAACATTACATGCGTGCCAGGGACATTTTAGTATTTATTCGATTTTTCTTCCCAGGTTTAACTTAAAAACATAAAATTATTCACCATCAAAAGTGAACGAATCCATCAAAATGTCTTAACTTAATAAACACATGTTATGATAGATTCAGTCCAGGATGAAAGTAAACAGCTTTGAGCATCTTTAGTTATTTATCTTATTTTTATAAATTTGATCAAACAATATCTGGGAGATAAATGTCTTCCAGATGACATGACTCGAACAAATTCAAACTCCGCCTCATTGCTGAAGCAAAGCCAGTTTAACGTCTTTCAAACAGGCAATCCAACGAGCTTCACATAAAAGAAGCATTAGAACAACATCTGATACATTGTTCTTAGACGACAAGTTAAATTCATGAGAATTAAAACACACCCTTACACAGATCAATACAACCACGGGTTTTGCTGCAACATCCTCACTTGGTCTGGTAAATTAAAGGTGGCTCCTTTTTAGCTAATGTTAGCATCTTTAGATAAGCGTTACTGTGTAACTGACATTGCTGATTCAGTTTGATGACTTAATGTGTATTTTTTTAATGATTTTATGTGACTTCTCTACTTTGCTACTTTTATACTATGTTTCAATATTCAACATTATTCCACAGTTGTCACTTGTGTTTGCTGTTCAGCAGAAATTACAGTCTCACTTCAAACTACAATAACTCTGAAAATAAAACCAATTAAAGCTGCACTAACTAATTTTTTTTTTTTATATTGATAGATCAAATTACTAATTGGAATGTAAAAGGGGTCACTAATGGAAGAACTCCAAGAATTACCACCAGAATGTGCAGGTCCCTTCAGCTCTACAGACATTTATAGCATGTTTCTGTTCATTGTATTGTTTTTCTGGCCTGCAAATGTACTGTTTGGGTTCACTCTCACAGCTCTCATCAACATAGTTTCTGGCCGCTTCATTGAAAAAGCTCTGATTAACCCATTATACACTACCTGCCTAGCACCACACGGCATACAGACAAAGTGTGTGAATACCTGGTGAATGTAGTGGCGCATTTGTCATTTTGCTCTATATCGCCCTCTGGAGTTGGTGGAGACCAAAACATAGTTATAAGGGAGGGAATACTGCACTGAGATTTGTCAGGTGGACACAACCACGTCTTCAAATGAATAATAATGTTGCTCTGTATCTGTTGTTTGTATAAATAGGAGAGCGTTTGCTAACTTATTTTCCATATGAGCTTTTTTAATGTCACTGTTTCCTTTCCATTGTCTACAAATGGCAGGTTATTGCAGGTTAAAATAGTCAAACGCAACAAAACACGTAGCACATAAATTGTGTTTGTTATTTTTAGATGCAATTTAATATTTTATGCCCCTTTATGGGATTGTAAGTGCAGGGAAGTCGATAAGATAGCATAAAACAGCTTCCTCAATAAGTTTGATATCTAGTCAACAGTCCATCAAACATGAAAGCAAAACTCGTTCTAGTGCAATAAATAGTAGTAATCCATCAATATAGATGAGGACACTGAGCAGCTGTCCTTCCAATGACCAACTGAGTGATAATACTTGTGATTAACGAGCAACTATTCTTTCCAAATGACTGCGTGATGTGTTTGTAGTATCTGAAACCCAACTGTGCTGAATCAATATCTGCCCCTAGAATTGGCCTAATGTGCACCCTGTGGGAAGGGAATTCCATAATGCTTTGAGTGAGTGTCAGTTGATTGCCACATCATGAAAGTAGTCAGTCTGGCTTTTCCCCCAACTGTCTCTCTCTAACACACACACACACACACACAAACTTCCTTTTTTACCTTGCATGACTCACTAGCAGGGGCACATAAGGTTACAATCAGCAGCCACTGTGCACATCGGCAAGAGTCCCTGTGGGCCAGTGCTCTTAGCAAGGCTCCCCACACAGAAATAAATGTATGTTGGAAGCAGACGGAAAGAGAGGGGGCGAGCAAGGTGGGTGAGGTGAGAGTGAGAAATTAAGATGAGGGAGTTTGGGAAAGAGAGATTGTGGGAGGGAGAGAGCGAGGAAGAGACGGATGTTGCCTGTTAACCTCAGACAGGAATATAGGCAAGAAATTGTTCTTTCCACCCTGACGTAAGTACCAATAAAGAGCCCACACCTTGTGTGTGTGTGTGTGTGTGTGTGTGTGTGTGTGTGTGAGAAATAGAACCCAAAGTGTGAGAGTCCTCATTAGGGTACAACATGTTCTTGGCTGCGATTGTGATTTAAGGTCCAACTCCGTGAATTAATCTGAGCCAAATTCACAGTCATAACTGGAAATGTGTCTTAATGATGAAAAAAAACAGCAGCTTCTGAAACATTTATAACTTGGCTTTCGTTGATGCCTCACATTAATCCATGTATTAAAAGACCTGCCAATCAATCTGGGAGTGATAGCAGGTTCCAGTGTTTTTGAATTTTCCTGCTCGGATGGCCCTCATGTTTATATTTGAATCACAGATTGGGCCTTTCAGCATATGCAGCTTGCATAAGAGATCCAGTGCCACCCCTCAAAACCTTCCAGGGACGATGAGAGAAAAGGGTTTCGACGTTTGAAGCCAAACTGTGTGCGAGCTAGACAAGTTTTAAAACATGCGTTTTATGACTTTTTTTAGTATGATTATTCACCATCTTTTTTATTTTATGATTAGATTTAGATACTGTCTTATAAACGTGGTGTAACAAACTCAATTACTAAGATGATGGAACATTAAAATAGATTTTTCAGTTCCACGAAATAGGTCAGAAAAAAATCTGTAAAATAGCTTTAGCTAAAGATAGCTGAGACTGTAGTCCTACTAGACTTGACTAGCCAAAGCATATCACTGTGGTTTTACCTCACTTTTTGTTATTCCTACAAATTTACACATTTCTGTAGCATTATAAGTTTTTAAGGCGTGACGAGCTCTGCCCTTCCCTGTGTTTTACCATGTTTTTCCAGATACCTGGTGGCAGGGCATCGTTAGAGCTAACGAGGAACACCTGGTGCTGCTAGCGGTCTCTCTGTCTGCTGCAGGTCTCTGCTTCTCCTTTCAGGTACATGTTGCCTTAGTCTAACTTTATGTTTTGTCTCACATCTTTACAACACCTGCACACATCTTCCATTTATGCAACACACACACGCCACTGATTCCCACATTACATACTGTAAATATTAAATTCCCCTCAAGCTAAAGGTTTCTATGGTGTGTCTCCCTTTTTGTTATGGTCATAACAAAAGCTAAAACAGAGAAGGAAGTCATGAGAAAAAGAGGATTAGAGACAGAATAACTACATCACACTTGTGAAAAAAGTGCATGTGTGCCGAGAGAACGTGCGCAAATGTGAGAGCAGTAAAATGTTACCAGCGTGTTGGTGCAAAAGCTGAATGGACAATAAATTGGTTATCTAATGTTTAAAATAGTTTTAGGGAGATTTCATTTTCATGAATCAAAAAGGTTTGTGTTACTTCTTGGCAGGTTTACATAATGACCGGAAAAATATGTCTCTTTCACATCACTATTGAATTGTGTGTGTGTGTTTACATGCAAACATTGCCCACGTAGAGAGCGTGAGTCAACTCTTGAGAGGCAACGGGATGGATGGATGGATCCCTGCCTGGATGCCCAGCGGGCCTTTGCTCGGTGTCTTAACTCTCTCCAGCAGGTCCTCGCTGCCTGCTACCACTTTGGAGTAATCTACCTCGGTTAGCTCTAAACACATTCATTTTGAGATGTGTCAGCGCCAGCGTTGTAACAATTTAACTCCGTCAGTGTGGAGAAGTATGCATTTTCCATCCATCTACAGCCCACTAACCATATTCCTGTGTCAGCCCAGCAGCTTCTCTTTCTGCTCCCCATCCATTTGTATGTAAAGCCTCTCCATGCAGATCCATACTCTGGATTACCTTGGCAAAGAAGCAAGTCACAAGAGGGGGAGGCCAAGGCTTTTGGAAGGTAGAATTGGATGCATTTGCATTCATGCCACACATCCACAAGAAGTGACCTACTTAAATCCCAGAAAGCTAATTGTTCAGTGTAAACACCATATTTTATCTGTGAACAATTATGCAACCTTCTGGATGCACAATTTTGACAATATTGGAAACTGTTTTTAAAAACCCTGCATCGCCGAAGTGACCAGCATAGTACTAAAATGGATAGCCAGAGAGCCCAAATGCTTTATGCTTCTCCACTGGTATTGTATTTTACTGCAGTCTGCCAAATTCAAATAATCTGGGCAGTCAGCGCCCAGAGCTGGCCTGGTGACTGGAGCCCACCGAGGAGGCTGTGCAGCAGATAGTGACACAACAGTCTCAAACATCTGACCAGGACCAGTGTTTTTCTCTCACACCATCTGGACCTAAGTTACCATGAGGTGTGTGTGTGTGTGTGTGTGTGAGAGAGTGAGAGAGAGAGCGTGAGAGAGAGAGAGAGCGTGAGAGAGTGAGAGAGAGAGCTCTTCAAGGATAAAACAAGAGCACCACCTGCTGGTTCGTTCTTTTCCATGCCGCTGACACACATGCGCATACACAAGGCTCCCCTTGGAGACCGCTCTGCATGATCAAGCACTATATTAGAGCTGTGCATCACACTGACAGCCACGAAGACGGTACAAAGTCCTAAACCACCAACTCAGACATACACACGCATAAATCAGCTCAACGAATTTTCAATGAGTGGAGGCCTTTCACTCTCCTGAAATCACTTGTTTCCACTGAGCCTCACCAGACTGTAAACTACAATTTTATGGGCTGCACTGAGGTTATCTCACATTTGAGGCTCTAAACTGTTTGCTTTTGTTCAAGGCCTCATTATATATTGTGCGGAGGACAAAGAAAATAGTGACAGCACAGCAATCGAACAGAGTCGGGTTATTTGTACAAACTTGAAGTCAAACAAAACAGAAAATCTAGCTCCTTCAGGAGACCTGTTGCAAAACTAGAAAATCAGAACTACCCCAGCCGGGCTGCTACCCGACTAACCGGTTTAAAATATAACCAGAGTTCTCCCTGGAGCTCTTGCCACCAGGTCATCTCCTCTGATTGTCCTTTTATTTTCACCTGATGAGGAGATCAGCCCCAGGTGTAAGGCTACACCCACCTGTTCCCAATGGGATTGGGTGGAGCCCCCTAGCAGAAATGTAGAGGCCTCCAGTTATGCTTCCCCTCAGGCCTTTACAGTAGAAAACTGTTTGAATCAGTACGTTTCTTTCAAATTAACCTTGTGAGGAGGTGCAACAATCCTTTAGCTTTCTACATTTTTCTATGCCTATACTTTTCCAACGAATAAAAGAAAATACAAAGTGTGGTACATATTTATCCTGCAGTTCTCTGAATGACATAGAGCGTTCTATTTATTGAACCTAGTTCAAGGATTTACCCTACTATTTTTAAGCTACGCTTTCCCGCAGTTTAACAAACCAAAAACTTGGCAGTATTTAAAACGTACATTTATCCCAAACATAACTATAAAAAAAAATGATACAGTTCGGCTCTATCTGTCATCCGTAGTTCAGCTACGGAGAGGCAAATGGCTGCATGTCAAGATCGTAACCAAAATTACAAAGCAGATGTTTTGCTGTGAGAGAACAGGGAGTGCACGAGCCATTTGAATAATGAAAATGTAGCATGGATGGCACTGGTGTTGAAACCTGACACTGGGCCAACTGGGTGAGGTTGTTTTTTTTCAGAACTGACTAGAAAGTGCAGAGAGATGAGAGGAAGTTTTAGTTTGGTCATTTAGTTCTATGCATTTTCCATTTCATTTCAGTTTGGGGGCTAAACATACACAGTCAAGTTTGATGATCCTGATCTCTGCCCTTTGTTTTAAACGGCTTTGTGCAGGAATGAAAGCTAGAATGTGGGCTTAAAAGGTCAGCAAACCTTCCCCGAGCAAAGATTTTTTGTGAATTTTCAGTGTTGTCTGGGCAAGTTTGTATATATGTATGTGTGTGTGTGTGTGTGTGTGTGTGTGTGTGTGTGTGTGTGTATGTATGTGTGTGTGGGAAGGTTATGACTTTGTAGTGGACCCCTTCATGGTACAGTTCTTAACTGTCTTTAGGAAAGCACTAGAGGGAGCTAATGGATTACCCCGACAGATTGAAATCATTGCTCTCTCTCGCTGTCTGACTAAGAGCATTCAACAACAGAGAACATGGCAGAGGACTCATTACCTCAACGAGGAGGGAAAACATTACCAAGTGGCAGAGATCCTAGTTTAAATAAACAGAGCTGAGTCGAGACAGGGACAGAGGTAAGCTGTCTGTCTGTGCTGTGACTGCACTGCAATTAAAAAAGGTTACTAGAGGATTACTGTAATCATATAAGAACATAAAGTATAATATTATGATAGCAATTGGAGCATGGATGCCAACTTTTGGAGCTGGAGGTATACATTTGTGGATAGTTTTCTTGAGACCGTACGTAGCCGTACAACATATTTACAGCAACTGTGGGATGTTTGTCAAGTGTTTTGGTGCCATTTTGGTTAAATGTTTGTGTCACGGTGTCATATTGGTTTGTACACAGTTTCTTCCTTTATGCACTCGTTAAATGTTTTGTTTTGGTGCCATAATTGTTCAATGTTTTATTGGATGGTTTCACGTTTTTGCCCTCAAGAAACCTTTTTTCATAGGTACTGATGATTCATGCCACTTTTAGTTCTGAAATTTGTTTTACTTATGTTCTTTTATAGCTTTCTTTTTGAATTGGCTCACCTGTCTTGGTTAGTTGCAATTTACAGTATTTATCCATATTTTAGATCATACGGTCTTTTTTTTTGTATCGAAAATACAAAAAAAAACACATTCCCGTAATTAAGAAATATCGTATTGTCACTGTCCTGTGTCCAAAACTTTATACTTAAAATAAAATAAATGTATTCTTCATATTATAACTATATTGCAATATGTTTTTATACGTTTACTGCTTATAGATGATAAATAGGGAGGTGAGAGTAAAATTGAACCCCTCAATGCCATTAAAAAAATATACTTTTGCTGCTGTAACTTACAGTTTTGCCAATACATAAACTTCTATTAAAAAACTTTAAAAAGTGCAGCAGTCTGGCAGAAGGTTGATGTCAGAGCTCTGCAGCATCCAAGATGCTGTCAAGGGACGAAGGCGTATGGAAAAGGACAGACACGTGCAGGAAGTCGGAGAATTAAGGAGGAGAAACCAAATGTACAGGCTGCAAACAGCAGGCATCATGGGTAATGATGCGTTTAGAACACGGTGTCCTTCACATCTTGTTGACAAATATTGAATGAAAGCACTGACGGAAAGCTCCGTTCACCATCCAGTGCTGAAACTGAATAATTAGTGGTCTGTGTGTCCATGAGACATTTTGTTTTTATTATCTTTGCTCTATTTTTCATTAAAAGTGGGAAGAGCCTCCAGAGCAGCAGCAGCCATGAGTACGGGTGTAGGAGGGGTAACCCTCCACCCAGCCTATCCCCCTCTTTTACCTCCCTACCCCTCTCTCTCCCCCTCCCACCGTGACTCCCTCGCTCGCTCCCCGCCTCGCTCACTCTCTCCACTCTCTCGCTCAGCCTCAGGACTCCAGGTCCAGGTCCAGGTCCAGGTCCAGGTCGGGCGACTCACGGCGGAATCCTGGAAGCGAAGATGCGGGCGGTCGGTGTGCTGTGGGCGCTGCTGGCCGCGGTGGTGCCCGGCGGCGTGTCGGAGCTGGCGACGCTGGTGCAGGAGGAGTTCAAGTCCGAGTCCTCCCTGCTGAAGCCAAAGGTTATGATCGCCATTGTGGCTCGTAACGCCGCGCACAGCCTGCCACATTACCTGGGCTGCATCGAGAGGCTGGAGTACCCGAAGGAGCGCATAGCGATCTGGTGAGAGGCGCAAACCGGGATGCAGTAGAGGCTGTGTGAGGGATGGAGATAACTGTGTGTTTATTGTTTTAATTTATTTTTATGTGCAAAGATTTCTGCAACTGTTCTTTAAGAGTTATACCCATCATCTTTTCCCCCATAGTTTCAAGTGTGCATTTCCAGGACGTGCTTTTCAGAGGACATATTCTGCCGTGGAGCGCGCGTAATGGGGAAGCAGCGTGTGTCCGAGTTAATTATAACAACAAATCGTCAGTATCGGTTCGCAGACCTGTTGCTGCGCTTTACGATGCACTTACCTCGCGTGTCTGCCAGCATCCAAATTGCACGCTGTGGGAGAAGATGAAAGGGCTGCTGTGCATGTTGGGTTAGGCTTAACCCTTAATCACGCCCCCCCTCTCCCTCCCCGTCTGATTCAGCACAAACCTGCGGAAATGGGGCTTTAAAACAGCAGGGCTGCCAGGTATGAATTGGGGTGGGGAGTGGGGGTGGGGGGTGGGAGGGGGTCTCACTCCAGATAGGGTCCCGTGGTCTGTTTGGTCTCATACGAGCAGACTGAGATAATTTAAAGTTATCAAAGAGAGACCCTGCAGGTGAGGGGATGAAAGGAGACATTGAGTCGGTCTGACAGCAGGATTGGGGAGGGGTGTGTTTGTGTGTGTGTGTGAGTTTTGGGAAGTCATGCGTAAAATGTGTGTGTGCCTTTGTATGGTCTGGATGAGGGTCATGCAGGCTGGTCTGATAGAAAACCAAAGAGAATCTGAGAGATTGAGAATGGAGGCAGGTTTATCATCAAAGTGCAGATGTGAAGAATGTGAGGTTGAGGACATATCAGTCAGCTCTGGTGGTGGACTTTTGTATTCCCCTCCACCCACCCACCCCCCCCCCATCCCACCCCCCCCAAATTACCCTGTTGCACTCCTGCTGGCATTCTTGTGCTTGGTTTTCCACCCTTCCTTTGCTGAATGCCTTGCTTTTGTTTTCAGAGCGACTGTCTGTTCCTAATTCAGAGAGACCCTCACCAAAACACACACATAATTGCGTGCTGCAGAAACTCAATACAGTGAGAGAGGAAGGGGCCCTTCTCTCTCTGGAGCTAAGTGACTGAGCTAACATGGCTTTGTGAGTGGTTCAACTCACAGAGGAAGGGCCCCCCATCAGATATGAGTGGCATCTCTCCGCCCTGCAGTCACTTAAAGAAAAAAAAAAATCCCTGTATATATTTGAAGCCGATAACACCAAATATGTTTGTCATAACAGCGTCCCTGGCGCGAGAGAATAAGGACACGTAATCACACACATACATAGTCATCATCAGCCTCTGACACAGGACTGTTTATTTCAGGCAATTCATTTAGATTCAACAGCCACAGCAGAGCCTAATCTTTCCACTACCGTGGCCCGACTGCCGTAAAGTATTCTGATGTTTGTATGAGGTTTATAATGCACTGTGCTTTAAATCCAGTAAGATTATTAGTGACCACACATGTGCTTCTTTAGCACGTTGAGAAAACTGTGTTTGCAGCATGAGGGTCGTCCAAGAAGACATTAAATTATCAAATGAAAATAAAAATCACTGAATAGTAGTATGTGGTGCTGATTAGTTTCTGTGGGAGTGATGCATTTGAAGAAACAGAGTGGCAATTGGAATACTTAAAACATCTCCAGTTATGTTGGAGTGAGGATTTTTCTCAGTATGAAAAACTTAATTGGCTTTTTGTGGCTAAGTTGGTGAAGAAAAGTACTCCACATGGCTCACGCAGCTCTGAGCCTCTTTGTTTCTCTTTGTCATCATCATTGCTGCTCAACATGTCAGCCAAACCACCCAATAAACTTTCAAATTGTAATTCAACTCTCACTGAAACCTTAATTCCACATTATATCCTTTCACAGTGTGTTAGAGAGCAATAAGTGAGTGCAATAGGACATCAGGACAACTACCGTTTGAAAGAGAAGAGAAGTAGTAAAGGACGAAAGAAAATCCAGTGGCATTGTACTTCAAGAGTATTTAACATTCCTACTACTGAAAACCTTGTCTTATGACATTTATTATCTCTATTTGATGCTTCAGTAACTCGGGGAAAGTAGAGCGAGGGAGGCAACGTGAGGCGAGGGTCTCCAGCTGGACTGGAGCCAAGAGCTTTGCGTTTGTAAACCACACACCATCATTACCCCGTAGAGCAGCCAGGTATCTCCACTTCACTACGATCAACAGCTTGTCGAGATAGATGGTGGACAGACTGACGTAGAGTTCCGGGGAAACTACAGTGAGAGGCTGTGAAGCCCCAGTTTCTGTGCGGGGACACAATGTTCCTCTCTCTTGTTCCTCTCTGGAGCTTCAGGCCTGAGCAGAAAAGAGGATTGTTATTCCTACCCACTACTCATTTCGAAAATGCAATCCAAGGGAGACAGAGCAAGGTGGAGTAGAGAAGAAGGATGCAGATGATTAAACATGATAATAATCAGGATGGTGATAAAAGAGGAGAGATGTGTAATAGTGTAGCAGCATGCAGGACCCCAGCTCCTTCTTTAACCTCTCGATTTTGCTGCAATGGGAGGAAAGTGTTTGGTTGTGCATGCATTACAGTTTAAGAAGGTTTATGGGGATGAACAGTTGCAGAATGTTCTGCAGTTAGAAAAGTTAACTGTAAGTTCCCTTTCTGGTCTTGAGCAAATGCAGTTCACAATATGGCAGGACACACCTGATTTAAAAATATTTTTCCATTGATCCAGGACAATTTACTCTACAGTTCTATTGTTTATTGCTTCATGGTAGAAAAGCTTGTATTTGCATTGCATTACTATCATAATACAGAGTTTTGTAGACTTATTTAATTTATGTAGTTTCACAGCCGTCTGAATTATAATTTGGACCGTCTGGTATTACCATTTTCAGACAAGATTTGCAATAAGAAAATGCAAGATTTCACCGCGCCCGAAGAAAAACAACTAATCAGAGTTGTGGAGTCATTCGACACAGCTGACTGGTGATTTTCAGCTTTAAAGAGCAGCTTAACAACATGGTTAGATGACAAACTCATGCATGTTTCCAAATATCTAGACAGGCCTTAGCCGGTCTGAGGCTGTTTGGAGGACCAAAGCTTCCAGTTTGGGCCTGTTCACATGATAATCTGCACCAATAACCCAGGTCAGGTCTCCTCCGCTCTGTTACTTCAGCCCCTGACTCACGCTGACAGTTGTTTGGTCAATAAAATTTGCTTTTACAAGTCTTCCCTCTGCAAGTAGTTGCAGGTCTGCCAGAGTGGTGGCAGAGTGGCGAGAAAGACTCACACACTGCTGTTAAAGAATGAAAGAATGCAGGGCATTAGAGAAAGAGGGGGACGGGCGGAGAGAAGGTGGTCAACAATGTTGGGAAATTACCCAGAGGGCATTTAGCAGGTTGGTTAATCCACATTCCCACAGTCGCTTGACCACGAGTACTCTTCTCTCTCGCTTTGTGTTGCTGCTTCTTCTGTGCTAACAGGACAGCACTTAAAGACCATTCATGTTGTTGGCAAGAGAGGCTAAAGCTGAAGAAACCCGCACTCGGTCCGACCTAGTAGTGATAATAGTGAGTCAGAGGCATTTCAATGTCATTGGGGGCGACTATACCTCAAAGGTTAGAGCGGGCCGTCCTTTTAATCACGAGGTTGGCGGTTCGATACTTGGCTCCGCAAGGGTCCTAGTCCACATGTGGGAGTGTCCTTGAGCGAGACTCTGAATCCCAAGTTGATCCCCGGGACATTTACAACAGCCCACTGCTCCTAAACTCTTTAATGTATGTGACGGTTAACATAAAGGTTACGTTTAAGTTAAACCCAGTGGCAGATTAGCTTAGCTTAGCATAAATACTGGAAACAGTCTGCTGGCCTGGCTAGCAATCTATACTTGCAACTCTAAAGTTCACTAATTATTAGCTGGTTTGTTATGTCTTGTCCAAAAAAAACAACGTGTAAAACTGTCAAGTTGTAGTTTTACAGGTGGTGTTTTCGGTGGCCAGACAACAAGTGAAGACTCCAGTTTGCTAAGCTAAGCTAAGCTAACCAAATGCCTTAAATGCATAAGTGGAGAGTGACATGAAAATGTTGAGAAGGGGATAGAAGGATGGATGAAAAGCAACCAAGGCTCCATAGTTCCTCACAGCATCCCACAGCCAACTGGGCTCCCAATGAGTGAGAGGTTGAGTTCATTATTCAACAGCTTTTATGTTTTGCCAGCTAACCGTTGAGTTTTGTTCCCGGAGCTCCTATTTTTAGTAAGCCGCTTCAAAGGAAATCATAGAGAGTTTCATAAGCTGTGAACTTTGTGTTTGTCTTAAGGTTTTAGGCACAATGCAGACAATTCTCTCTGCAAGTTAGGGCCAGCCTATTATTGTTTTGCTCCTCACTCTGCTTGCTGTCAGCTGCTTGCTGCCTGCTGCTTGCCGCCTGCTGCCTGCCGGCTGTGTTCATTGTGGGGAAGTGCTTTCCCAGGTGCTGAGCTCGGTGTCGAGAAGATGATTTGTGGACTGATCCATAAAGAGGATGTCGGAGCGCTGACATCATCAGCCTTCCCCGCACGACTGGCTTTCTCGCTTTCATAATGTGATGTTGTTTATTTACTCATTCATCATCTGACCACTTATTCCACATTTATGACTATCATTGTACTTCATAATGATAGACAATGCAGAGATGGGGATTTGTGGTATGACTTTTCCACTTGTTAACCTTTAACAACCAACTGTATATATCATTATACAACCGCATTGTACAACCACTATAAATCCTGATGCACCCAAAGGTACGATGTGACTCCATAAGTAAAGAATGTTCCACAGTTGCCCGAATACATACATACCGTAAGCCTCAGTGACAGATGTGCCCTGAATGCTGTGTATACTGTAGCTCCTGTCAGACACTGAGAGAAGTTTTATATAATTGCATCCTGTATCTACTCTTGAGGAGATTGATGTGAGATTATTGGATACTCCGGACCATCCAGATTCCCCCATGTGATATGGCATGAACAATAGTTAAGTTATCTTGACAACTGCACTGAGTTCCACAGTAATAAATAGACCATGAAACATTGGACATGAATGCTGAGTAAAGCTCCTTTTGACTGTACAATGTATGCTGACTGCAGTGTTGTGCTTTACAGTGGCCTGTTCTTCTTTAGTGTCAAATTTGACTTTTTAAGAGCCCTTTTGAATCGGGACATGTCCGTACCCTAATGAGACACTTAAATGTTTGTTCACAATATGTTTTTAACTTTTTAAATGTTTCACCTGTAAATAATCTCTCATAATTTATCAATTTCTGTTCAATATTTGAGGATGCATCATTTTGTTGTGGGTCAAGCATGAAAAATGTGGATGAAGGATAAACAAATGTGTGTAAAGTAAAAAAAAAAAAGAAAAACGTTGCAAGCTGGCAAAAGCACATTTAATATGCAGGAAATGGCATAAAATAGTACGTCTTCACTTTAAATGGTCCAAAAACAACAGAAAATTTGACTTTATGGAGAAAAGGGACACAGCGTCCAGTATATGTTGAGGTTGCGTGTTATCTTTACATCCCCAGGTACAATTATGCAGAATATATGCTGTTTTTTTACACTGCCTTGTGGCTAACCCACTATTGACTTCTGGGGATTTTTTTCTTTTCGGTTTCGCTGTTTTCAGCGAGTCAGCAGAAGCTTTGCTTGTTGCAGGTTTAAATGTCCTCAATCATATGGATCATTGGGCCAAAAAAGAGAGAAGTTTGACAAGGCACACTGCTTTGCAAAAAATTAAAAAGCCTTTCATAGACGGGCTGAGTAATTAATCAATAACATCAGATATTCGCAATCATATGGATCAAGTTGCCTGTAATATTATTTCCACACACATGTAACTCTAGAAAATATACATCGGTCTGTGATTTGTCTCTTAAAAACAAATATGCATGGCAAGCTTGAGCATTTAAGTGTGTTTGGCTTTGAGGTTATTTAGCTGTTATTTACTGAGAAAATATTTTGTAAGTTATTTTCACTCCCTCTGACTAACATATTAGAACTGAAAAAAAAAATGGAAAGATTCAAGCGTATCAGTTTTGTGGCGTTGGATCGTTGCTGGAGGTGTTTCCCCGTGCCAGGTGCGTCACCTCAGGCTCCATTCCTCTGTGGGAACGCACCAGTGGAGTACAGATTGTTTCTGGTTTTGTCACGCAGGGGATAGCAGTTTATCCAAGGGTATGGAATAAATTATCAGAAATGGGACGGGCTATCGTGTGTTAATAAGGGCATTTGTGAATGATTAGCAGCATATGCTTTTGCTGTGTGGTCAATAGGGATTAGATCACAGAACTGGCAGTCTGTAGTAAGATGAGTGGGTTTGATCATCTTTAATGTGCGTGTGTGTGCGTGTGCGTGTGCACGCGCGCGCGTGTGTGTGTGTGTGTGTCGGTGAATGCTATAGCACACATGATGGGTGTGTACTTCTGCTCTGCTTCTCTGGCTCAGCCCCCGTTTTCCATTCACTTTCCCAGTTACCTCACAAGGCCCACAGTGAGCCAGAACCTCCATATGTGGAGTAACAGGCCACAATCATCTCTGACCTCCTAATCAGTATCACCTGAGGAGTCGTATTCTGTAGCCACTACCAATCCGTGGGAAACTGGGAAGCTCTTTTAACATCTGCTCAGGTATTTGACACGATGTCCAGAAACGCAGGGGGATGTTTCCCAGATGAGCAGCTGGAGCAGAGGGAGATGCTTGTGTCTTCTTTCTGGACTGGAGCACAGTTTGCTTGAAAACACCGACGTTGTACACACCATATACAAACTTATTAAGCCGCCCATATCCGGAACATTTTACAGAACATTTGACATCAAAGCCAACCGCTCATTTACAGACACGACTCATTTAAGTTGAGTCTCGGATGTAATCAGAGCACATCTGGCAGCGGCTCCCTGCTATGAGAAAGTCGGCCGTCACTTTGCTCTGGTAATACAACTACATCTGGAGGATTTGCATCTGTGTGTTGCTTTGGACAGTCAAATTCCATCACTGAAAAAAAAGTTGTTTTGTTTTTTAATGAAGTAAATAACTGCAATGAAAGAAGAACCTAATAAAGTTAAAATGACTGTCAACAAATTCAATGAAAATACTTTGGGCTGCCCCCTCGTAGTGGATTAGTCAACTAATTGGTCATTTGGTCTTAGTCAACGAAGATTTCTTTCCTCGATTATTCCTTTTTTAATGCATTTTCATGCTGAATGACTTATTTCCAAGACAATTATGAACAGACTTCTGGTAAACACAAGATTCAAAGAGGTGCTTTTGTGTGATTCTTTGTGGAGAAACTCAGTTTTACAAATCGGTCGATTAAATCATCTAATAGATTAGTCTTTTTTTCCCTTGACAACACTGACAAAGTAAATCTTATGAAATCAATATGTAATTTTACTTTTTAAAAAAAAAAAAAAAAAAAAGGCTGAATGATTTCCCTAAACAGCAGGGCACTGTAGCTTTTAGCAAATATAACTCAAACAGGAGTAAACTGTGAATCTGTTGGGCACTATTTTCCGCAGTGATTTAATACATATTTGGTGGTCTGTTGAGTGTTAAGAGCAGCATGGCAGTGAATGTGTGACTGACTCAGAATGCTGTGTGGCTCATTGATGTGTTCTTACTGTTCTGGTGTGAAAAAGACCGAAAGCACATAATGTGGTTGGTGAAATATGTTCAGTCTAACTCAAGATGTATTGAGTAATTTGGTTTAGTACTAAAGCTCCAGGGTATCTGTGGAAATAAAGAAATTTCACACATAATGATGGTGGTAATAGTAGTAATTACTAAGTGGCCCAATGTCCATTTTCCAAACACAGTGACTTGAGAGCCTAATCTTTGCCAGCCTTTCACTGAGCCTCAATCAACAAACTCTCTGTAGAGCTGAAGAGGTGCAGCTGACGGTGCTGTACCTGCCAACAGTCTAGCCCAATCCTCTCGGCCCTGTCGCAAGAAGGTGTTCATGGGAAAGTTTTCTCTGTCGACCCGACATATCTGTTTGAGAAAAGAAAGAGAATGGACTTTCTAATCCCTGAACCTTTTTTTTATTTAGCTCTCTCTCTCTCTCTCTCTCTCTCTCTCTCTCTCTCTCTCTCTCTCTCTCTCTCTCTCTCCTCTCCCTGTCTCTCTCCCCTGGAGTGAAAATGTCTGTTCCTGGCTAGAGACTGTGAATTCTTGCTCAGATGCCCCATGTGCGCGAGCTCACTTCCAGCAGTATTGTCAGAGCTTGGCAGCACAGCAATAATAGAATTGGCAAACACTGAAACACAATGGCATCTTGGTACGAGCACTCTCATCTGGAGAGGGAGAGAGGCCTGGATGTGGAACAAGGTATTGGAGAAGTAAAGAGAACGAGTGAGAGGATGAAACGGGTCCACTGTTCATCAGGGAGGGAAAGTCTTTAGAGCAATGTATTCAGGAGAAACACTGGTGCCCATGTTTTCATAGAGGAAATATAATTTTAGCACCATCCATCGGTCTGTGTGTGTGTCATCAATTTCCCTGCTTAAACCACTGTGCTCCCCCCTCCCCCACCTCCTCTCATTTCCTTCCTCTTTTCCAATAGCTTTATGTTCCTCCATCACCTCGTCCATCTGTTTCATCCACTTTCACAACCAGTGTGTTTCAAATTAATGAGTTCATTTGACTGCATGACTGTTTTTGTTTTGGGTGTCGAGAGTGTAAATTGTTAGCTTGTGTCCATTTCTTTCATTAAAACGGTTCAATACCCATTATTGACATGAAGAGAGCAGTGGGCTCAACGTGTTTTAGAAGCAATAATTAGGGGTTTGGTTCAAAATATGACATGGCAGCGAGCTAATATTACAGAGTGAATGGAAATTAACTGGGAGAGGATTGCTCTTATGACTGAGCTTCTCACCAGAGAGTTTGCAAAAATGGTCCAGAACTGCAGGGAAAGAAGGTACTAGATTGGAGATTTAAAAAATGTGAAAACAAATATGCCCTCCCAGGAGATCACATTGCATCAGTGCATAGTAACATTCCCCCTGAGACCAAATGTCGACATACCTTTCGCGCCAGGGAAGCCTTTCCTGGTGCTCTATGCTTGGGACAGAGGGAAGGGAATGCATTTGTCCCAGTGGCCGTATGCAGTACTGCAGGTTTCTCCTGCCTCCCAAAAAAACACTTCAAGAAATATTTTAAAAGATAATACTGGGGACCTGGGACTGCAAACAGGGTCCATTTATGTTTGTACTATGATTTTTTTTTAACAATGATAATGTAATGGTTGAAAGCTTAGAAATGCTACTTTTAAGTGTGTGATTGCAATGTAAAGTTTCTGGGAAGGAACGGTTTGCAAAAGCAAAAGCAAACCAGAAAGTGTTTGGTAATTAATGACTCCCATCTGTTTTCCATACTACACCTTATGGGAGAGATCTGCCGCTGGTCTTTGCAGATAAAATTAAAGAATCTCTGGTTTCAAACCAGGCTTCAATGCAAATGTTCAGCAAAAATAATGCAGAGGTCAGGGTAGTGAGCTGCAATGCAGCGCAGGCGGCTCCTCTCATCCTGTCTCCTACCAACAGTGAACACTGGCTTCCCTTGATATCTTACCATGATGAATATATTTTCCCAGTCTTGAATATGAATACTGAATATTACACTTCAGTGCAAGCCCACCGGTCCTGGCTACTTTTGTTGACCCTGAGAGTCATGAGGAATTTCCCTTTCACCTCCATCTCTCTCTAGCCGTCCAACTAACCCCTCCTTCTTTCTTCAATGCCCTGCTAGGTCATCAAGAGGCCTGCAGCCACGTCAGCCTCCGCCTATACTGCAAAGTCCACACACATACACACACACACACACACACACACACACACTGGCATAGTCATTATGTTTTAAAGGCATCTACGCTCTGGTCTGAAAGAGGCATTCTTGCTTCCTAATTACACGCAGCACCCAGTCATTATTGGCAACGATATTAGATTGTTTATTTAATCAACAGTCAGCTGACACTGGCCTCCTGGATCAGTTCAGACCTGTGTTTACCCAAAAGGGCCGGTCTCTGAGACAAGCCTCTGTGTTTAAGGACAGATGTCGGCCCTCTCCTCCGTGACAACCTCCCTGTTATCTGACACACTCCTGCAGTGGATAACCCTAAAAGAAAAAGTGTGAGGGAGAGAGAGCCGGAGAGAGTGAAGTGGGTTGACGGTCACATTACTGTAGGTGATGGTGATGCAGATGTGACCAACCTTTTGGTACGTTTAACTGCAGGATTGCTGCAGTGAAACCAAATAGCTTTAGTAACAGAATCAGCTTAATAAGGGATCATTTTTGTTATCTACAGACAGGATTTGTCTGCTGCGGCACTGATTGAGGACAGGTGTAATATGTGGAGGCTTTGAGAGATGGGACAGATGGTCGGGTGCACTGAGAATCGCTAACAAGGGAAGAATAAATGGATGTCGATGAAGCGATAGGGAGCAAGGGAGTGGCGGGGCGTGTAGGTGAGCTCTGGGCAAACATGTGGTGTCCAGATGCTGATCATAAAGACAGAAAAAGGGAGAGGACGCCCAACCTTTAAAGCTGCAGGCAGCGGATTAATGAGGCTACAATTTACTGTGAACTTCAAAACAGGCATGAGGAGACGCAGCAGGAGGCAAGAAAGAGAGAGAAATAGAGGTATGGAGGATGAGGAGGGAGCTTATATTATTGTATCTTTCTGCAGAGATGCATGAGATAACCACATTTAAATCTCCATCTGAATAATGTCACACAGATCCAGGATATGTTGCTAGATGTGGATGTATCCTCACAGTTTGATGAAATATTCATGATCCCATCGTTTCCCAGGCATCAGCTTCACACAGCTAAAGTATTTGGCAGGAACTGCGAAGCCTCTTTGGCACTGAGGTCACAGCACAGTTCATCTGCGGTGGGTTATCTTGCCTGGAGATAGAGGAAGAAGGACAAGCGTGTCTAAAATGAAAGGAAATTGAGGGGAGGATGACTCCATATAAATCATGGGAAGCACAGAATGAGGCACATCTAAAGGCACAGATGAATTTACTCGATGCTGTTTTCTTTGCCTGATCAAACATGCAGAGGATGCGTGAAGAAAAGCCTTTCTTTGTTTCACTCTCTTTGCATCACATGTGTGTGTACTGAGTGAGCGCTTGCAGGGCCTGGGCAGTGGGAGGAACCGGAACATTACAGACATTACATATCATCCTCGATAGATAGTTTTATCTATTTACATTTTCGCCCCGAGAATCTCCAGAACACAATTGGGTTAATGCTTCTCTTTTATTGGCAAAATCTGCTTTTTTTTTATTGAAGTAATTGTTCAATTGAGACACAGAGTTTTCTATTCTTTTGTAGGCCTTCACCGACTGATTGCCAGGACACAGGTCCTGCCAAGAAGAGTGTATGAAAGTACAAAATAGACTCTTCTAAGATTTTATATTCTTTCCGATCTTTGAGAGCAAAAGAAAAAGCATCGTTCGCATTTTAATTTGATATTTGCAAAACAAAGTTAGTCTGATCATTCATTTTATAAGGGTTTCAATGAGCTATTTGAGTAATTCACCAAAATGATATAGCTTTATTGGTGATATTTTAGTTTTAGCAGTAAAATGCAGGGATTCAAACGCACGCTCTTTTTCACCCCTTCGTCCTCCTCTATCCCACACTCCTCCTCATTGTTTGTGTATATATATACATATATATCTATATACATATAAGTATATATGTATATAGATATATATATATCTATATATATCCACTCCAGGAATATATCCATGGTGTATATATGTATATATATATATATATATATATACACATACCATGTATTGTTCTTTACTTAAACTTCCCAGCAGTTCCCTCCTGTTAAATCTCTGCCTGCAGCGGACTCTGTCATTGGAAGATGGCGTGTAGGAACACATTTATTTTCCCCAGCGATGTGCAGCTTAGCGGTTGAAAAAACATGTTTAATGTGTGTGCACATGTACTCATTACCTGCGACTCAGGTGTTTCAGTGTGTTTCTAGCCCATGTTAAGAAAAAAAACAAAAAACAAAAGCCAATTATCAAGCGGCAGCTTCCTCCATTATTACTCTAGTGGGCTTTTACACACACTCAAACAGGTACATTTAAAATGGTAAACTACCACTTGTGCAACAGATAAATCACCATTCACGCTGCTGTAAAAACAACATTCCCAGGACACAAAAATGAACATCCTTATGTTTTGTCACACATCGGCAAGTGTAGACACGTACACCACACACACACACACACACACACACACACACACACACACACACACACACACACACACACATATGCTATTCAAATTATTAACCGCTGTGTCTCCTTCACGCTCAACGCCCCTCTACAGCTGCTGGTTATGTGTGATGATATTTATCTGTCTGACTGAAGATTATTGAAATTCCAAACCTGAGAGGGCTCTGAGTCTTCTCTGAGTAATCCACGAGTGCAATGCAAGACTGAGCATGTTTATGTGTGATTTTTCCATGTGTGTTTTTCTAGCGATATAAGCATCTGTGTGCGTTTCTGTGTAAAAACAGGTGTTTCTGAATTGCAATTTGTGGGTAAATGTAGAGTGTGAACACTGTTATCATACTTCAAGTACGAGTCAACAGGACACAAGTGTGTGTGTTTCTATCTCCGTCCAGCCAGTCTAAAATTGGGTGTGATTTTGGATGGAGGACAGCGAGGAATATTACAGCAAGCAGTGGAAAACTCCACCTCACTGTGTGTGTGTGTGTGTGTGTGTGTGTGTGTGTGTGTATGCACACATTCAAGTACAAGCTTCAGCCGTTCCTTTTTTAAGGGGCAATTTAAATGCAAAGACAGTCGATGATTATTTTTCTGAAACTCATATAGAAGTGATAGGGAACCGCACAGTGACACAGTTAGTTTTAATTTCTCTTGCACATATTTATACATACAAACTCACACATACAGTAGTCGCAGTGTCTTCTGTGAGTCCGCTTTGAGAGCTGGAGTGGAAATCTCTCGGTTACGAAACAGCTACGTAGAGCGCGAAACCACACGGGTGACAAATAAGCAGCGGCATCAACTTTTACGCTGACATCATTTGCTTACACACTGGTGTTCTGTCCATCCGTCTGTCCAATATTTCTGTGTCGAGTTGTTGACACACCGTGCATCAATATTCACATTCAGATAAGTAAAATATAAACGTCATTTGATGGACATCCTCGTGGCAGCCCGTCTTGTAGCATGTGCTCGGTATACCTGCCTTTGCTATTTTTTTGGCCTCAGAGCAACGTGGCGCCTCAGACTCCAGCGGTGCAGTTAATTAGGCAGCGAGGAAGCAACACTAAGGCTGCCTGTTGTGACATCAGAGAGTAATTGGATAAATGTGGAAGCCTGAACGTCTCCTTCCATAACATGCTGTCTGAATGTCATGACTTTTGCTTTATGTTCGACTCAGCTCTTGTTTTTTTTTCCGAAAGGGTCTCGGCCCCCCGGAAGCGGTCCTGACATTGGAGACAGTTGTTTACATCTCAAGTGTTTAGCAGATGCTCTAGTTTCACGAGTGTGCTTCATTTGCATAACG
Organism: Ophiodon elongatus; assembly: GCA_016806645.1. Classification (NCBI taxonomy): domain Eukaryota; kingdom Metazoa; phylum Chordata; class Actinopteri; order Perciformes; family Hexagrammidae; genus Ophiodon; species Ophiodon elongatus. The sequence goes on from JACSYO010002145.1 coordinate 1,714,238, forward strand.
TCCTGTGTTGTCTTCGTTGCCGTTTCAGGGCGGCGACAGACCATAATGTGGACAACACCACTGCTATGCTGAGAGAATGGCTGAAGAGAGCCCAGAGCGTCTACCACTACGTGGAGTGGAGACCCATGGAGGAGCCCAAGTGAGTCATGGTTTCCATAGGAATCGTTTATTAACGTCTATTCAGGATCCTTAATTTGTTCAGGTTTTCTCACATTATTAATTGGTGACGACCAATTACCTACCTCGTATCTTTGTATCAGGTCCTACACAGATGAGTGGGGGCCGAAGCACTGGCCTCCTTCAAGGTTCAACCATGTGATGAAGCTGAGACAGGCGGCGCTGAAGGCTGCCAGGGAACGATGGGCCGACTACATACTAGTATGACTTTGATACTATTTTGATGAATATGCAATAGTTTAGTCAGTCACGTTTATAGCAAAAGCTTATACAGTTTAATTTCGTAGAAAAGGCTCGGCTCTGTAAGGGAGCTCTTGAATAATTCAAGCAGCAACAAAGATTCTGCCTGGAGAGTTAATTTGTAATAAACACATACACGAACAATACAATTTTGTTTTAGTTTTAGTTCAAACACACACCAAAAGTGTAGCACACGAGGAGGAGGTTGGTGTGGTTGAGGGAGTCAGCAAACTGCATTGGTGAAAATCAATCAAACCTTTTTTGTATAGCACCTTTCAGACAGGTTAGTGCAGTTCAAAGTGCTTCACAGATGACGGACAAGCAATTCAGAAACTTAACAATTCAAGAGTTTGAGACAAATGCACAAGAGACAATAAAATGTAATGAAATAGAATTTAAAGCTGTAATGACAGTAATGGTAGTAAAACAGCGTAAAATTAAAACTAGAATATAAAATGATATAACCTAAATGCAATGAAATAAGCAATAAATAAAATAACAATAGAATAAAAAAACTTAAATATAATAAAAGAAATGAATAAAATTATGTAAAATAAAAAATGAACCATGGCCATCCTGCATCAGTATGATTGGACGTTACTAGCTGGTGAAGGATGAGTCACTAAATGTGAATCATGAACGAAACAGCTGATGCCCATTTCATTAAATTACCATTTGTTAAAGATAAACCACAGCTCACCGGTTTAGCTTCAGCTTTTATATGATATGACGAGTGACTTGTACACTCAGACCCTCTCTCCCCTTCAGTTTGTAGACAGTGACAACCTGTTGACCAACCCCCGCGTGCTGAAGCTGCTGATGGCTGAAAACTTGACGCTGGCTGCTCCCATGTTGGAGTCTCGCTCGCTCTACTCCAACTTCTGGTGCGGCATCACCCCACAGGTACAGTTTAGACTTTAACTCGTACACCCGTCCGTCCGCTCAGCGAGACGTATCCCCTGAACCCCGGTGCTCTTCATCTCCCTCCTCTCCGTCAGGGTTACTACAAGCGAACCCCAGACTACCAGCCCATACGGGAGTGGAAGCGCCTCGGCTGTTACGCCGCTCCCATGGTGCACAGCACCTTCTTAGTAGACCTGCGTCGTGAATCCAGCCGGGACCTGGCCTTCTACCCTCCTCACCCGGACTACAGCTGGGCCTTTGACGACATCATGGTGTTTGCTTTCTCGGCTCGTCAAGCAGGTCCGTTCGAAAAACTCAATTCGCAACAAACTACCACATTTGTAGCAGGGCTGCTACATGGCAGCCTGTCTGTGGCTTCCTTAATTCATCAGTAGTCTATTGCAAACTGTTTTTTATCCTGCATGTGTGCACTGCTGAGGGCTTTTTTTCTTTTTTTTTACTGCTTTTATGCACATGTGTCAGACTCAAGCAGATGAGTGAATGCAGAGAAAAATAGATCCATGTGTTTTGTCTTGACCGTGCAACAATACCAGGGTTTGTAGATGTGTGTGTTTGTCGTGAGTAATCATCTATAGGGAGCAAACAGAGCCATTGAGCTTTTCATTACATGGACAACAAGAATGTGAGTGTGTGGCATTCTCCTGCAAACTGAAAAGCAAACATATTAAAAGCATTCACATAAACAGAAACAGATATGCAAACACAAAGAGCCAACTTACAACAATGCACAATAGTGCATATAAATATACAGCATTAAAATGACAATATTTCACTTTTGAACGCATTCTTCTTCTTACAAATAAAAATGTCAGATTCATGAGCAATAAAACACTCACAGAATTGCTCAATTCTTCAGCCTGGTTTGACCGATAGCTCATGGTGGCTAATGCCACTCCTCTACTTTTGTTACTGTTGCACTACACTTTAGCGTTCACTATTACACTTGTATATCATTTTACTCTTCAGTCAAACTTACGCAGGCTTTAAACAAATATATATGAACCCATACTATAATAAAACAATCTGAAATGTAAAAAGTAGGAATCTTTGAAAAATTTCAATTACTATTAATGCAACTTTTTGTCAATTGAAATACAATCAAATTCTATAATTAAGGAATGAAGCGATACACGTTTTACATAAGAATGATGGATATTTCTTACAATTTAATGAATGCAATATACTCAATTGAAACCTCCCACTGCAACACATGTTGCTTCCCTCACAAAGCATCCAATGCTTGATTCCCACTGTGTATAACATTGTCCATATATGTAACCATATTCCTCTTTAATTTACTGGAGAAGCTTTATGCTTTAACAACACTTCAGGAGCACCAGGCAGTTTATTTTCGCTGAGGGAGTATTTATTTGCTTTTGTGTAGCGCGTAGACATTAGTGTGACACTAGGACATGTGGGACGATGTATGAGGACCTGAGGTTGTCTAATTTGCATGTTTGTTTGAAATATTTGGGTCAAAAGGTTTTATGTACAGAACCGTGTGCGTTTGTGTGTGTGTTCCAGGTGTGCAGATGTACGTGTGTAACAGGGAACATTACGGCCTCCTGCCCGTCCCTCTCAAAGCACAGCAGAGTGTGGAAGAAGAGAGCGAGAGTTTCATACACACCATCACAGAGGCTTTAAGTGAGTTCACACACAGACACACAAACACAGTTTCCAGCTGTTGTGGCTTCACTATCCATCACACCTTGATTACTTCACCTCTGAGGTTTGTTTCTTCTCCTTCTTGACCTCTGAGACCCGCCGTGATTACATCCTGTCAACCCTCTTTGCTCTAAACCCCCTCCTCCGTACTGTCTCTCCGTCTCCTCCTCCCTCTCTCTGTTTATTCTACCCCCACCTCCCTCTCACTTTCTCTCCCTTTTTGGCCTCCATCACTGCTCAGATTTTAAATAAAGCAAATTAAATAAACCGCCAGACCAAGAGGATGTTTGAGTTTTTTCTCTAATCCTGTTTTTGCTGTCTTAACCTTTCTCCTCCCTCCTCGCTCCGTCAACAGTTGACCACGACATTGAGCCCTCTGAGCACCTGTACTCTGCACCATCCCCGCAGAGCACCATGGGCTTCGATAAGGTGAGTTATGAGCTCTGCCTGGAGGAACGTGGGCTCTTTAACTTCTGTCTCTTTGTATATTTACTGTTAATCAGCAACTCCCACTTCCTGTTTTTGTAGCTTTTCCTTGTGTCTGCAAGTTCTTCTTCTCCCTTTGCCTTTCGACCCCTAACTTCTGTTGCATTATGCTTCTCCTTTTCCACAAAGAGAAAACGTGACAAATTGCCACTAAGAATATACTTACAGAATGAGGTTTCAGAGCCAATTAAAATGTTTTCTCTTTAATGACTATATCTCTTTTTTTATTTCTTGTTAAAATGTCTAGGTTTTCCTGATCAACCTGAAGCGTCGGCTGGACAGAAGAACCAGGATGTTGAAGTCTATGTCTTCGCTGGGCATACATACCACGCTGAAGGAGGCAGTGGACGGAAAGTAGGTCACGCAGCCCTGCATGCACACGATGAACTGAGCTGAAGGCGAAAGGTTTTTCCACCTGAAACATGCGACCTCCTTTACCTGTGCGCCCCTGAACATCAGCTAAGATGATGCCCAGTCTCCCGTCTGTCGCTGCTTCTTTCTGACATCTATATCCAGACATCCTGTCTAAACAGAGCTTTGGTGTTTGTAGCAAAAGCCTCAACTTACTTTGCCTGCTCGGTGCTTACTTTAATCCACCGTTGAGAATGTCCTAATCCTTCTTCCAGCCGTTGTTTGTCTAACAAAATGTATTACTTGTTGCAACTTGTTGAGTTTGACTTTGTTTTGTGTTTTTCAGTGAAGCTGTTGTCACTGATGATAGACTCAGCAGCATATGTGAATACCTTTCTTTTCCCACTACTACTCCTACATTTCCCTTCTCCATCCCTCTCAGGGCTCTCAATTCGTCCCAGCTGCAGGCTCTGGGAATAGAGATGATGCCGGGCTACAAGGACCCTTACTCAGGCCGAGTACTGACCAGAGGGGAGATCGGTTGCTTCCTCAGCCATCACTCCATATGGACAGAGGTGAGAGCAACTCACTAATATGGGGAAGAAGGGTTGTCTCCCCACCTCTAGTTTGTATTCCTCATTATGATTTTGCAATGCATATTATAGATAAGATAAATAACAGCACAATCATTACCAGAAATAATAAAAAAGGGACAATCTGGACAACTGGCAAAACCTCAGCTGTTATTCTTTCATTTTAAGTGAAGTGTGTTTTTGTTTTCTTCCCTTCAGGTGTTGGAGCGCGGCCTCAAGAGGGTTCTTCTTTTAGAGGACGATGTGCGGTTTGAACCTAGGTTTAAACGACGGCTCCAGGCCATAGTAGATGACATAGACAAAACCCAGCTGGACTGGGATCTCATGTAAGAACACACACTCACAGTCTTTATGCCTCCGGTGACAGCTGTGGCTGCAGGCATTGTGTTTTTGGGTTATATATCTAAGGAACGTCTGGAGGGAATTTCATTATATATAGCACAAGCGTCCACTTGGGCTCAAAGATGAACCTACTAGAATTTGGTGGTCAAAGGTCACTGTGAACTCGCAAAACCTAATTTTTGGCCATAACTCAAGAATTTCTATGCTAATTATTGCTAAGAACAGGAGTAGGACACAAGCGCAGGAGACAGTGACAGTGATGAAGCTGGCGTGGGCGGATAAGGACGGAAGCGGGGGAAGTTGACATAACTGGCAGGCAAGTTTTTTTGAGTCAGGGAGAAAAAATGAGGAAGCAAACGCCAGGACTCAACGATACAGAGTTTGGCCTGGCGCGTGGACAACAATCCACAATCTGGCGGCGAGTGGTCGGAAAGCGGGAGTAGATATACAGCATATGTGAACTGATAAGAGGCAGGTGCGCTTGATGAGCTGATTGCAAACAGGTGAATGTGATGAGCAGAGCCAGGGGAATTAGCAGAGGGATACCACGCCCATGCCAGCACACACAGACGAGACAAAACACAGAGAGACAAACGGGGAAGGGGATACACAGGGAAAATACACAAGTTATGAATAAGGATAAAAATATGAAGTGATGGATATGATGCGCAAACTTGACTGGTTGGCGGAGGCATATAACCATGAAGGCGATAATTCTTAATTAATGTTTTAAAACAAAAGGTTTGCATCCATTTGTGTGAAGCCTCATCAGCGCACCCTTCCTGTCTTTGCTGCAGCTACGTGGGGCGTAAGCGCATGCAGGTGCAGCAGCCGGAGCAGTCCGTGGACGGTGTGAACAACCTGGTCAAGGCCGACTACTCCTACTGGACGCTCGGCTACGCGCTGTCACAGCAAGGAGCCAGGAAGCTGCTGGCTGCCGACCCCTTCACGAGGATGCTGCCTGTCGACGAGTTCCTGCCCGTCATGTTCAACAAACACCCAAAGTCAGTCTTTACTTCGTTTTTTTTTTTTTTTTTTTTTTTACAGTGCTTCACTTAACGTAACAGGAATAACTTGTACATGCGATACAAAGGCATGGAGTTGTATTTGGGGCATTTAATGAATGCAGAAAACTGCAAAGCTATAAAAAAAAAAAAAAGGTAGAATGTTCACAAATACACACAAAGTATCTTTTAGCATTCTGGTTTATGAAGACACAAATATTTACTGAGGACCACATATAGATGATCGCAGGTGCATTCTATATCAGGTAATCCACATTCAGAATAAACATGAAGATGCAAAAGTATAAGCTTTATTTGTGGAACACAGTCAGGCTTGCATGGATCCAGTGCATGCTCATAAACGGGCTCGAGGGCAATAAACCAGCGCAGAATGCTGAAGGACCTATTGTACAGTAATTATCTATACATAGACACAAACATGCATGCTCGCTGGCGACTTTTTAGACAGCGGTGTAGTTTTCTAGTTTGTTCTCGTGCGGTAGACCACAACCTCCATCCAGTCCAACTCCACGTATGTCTCTACTTCCTTTTTCTTTCCCTCCTTTTTATTATGTCCCTTTTTTTTCTTTCCTTCCAGCACCACCCCCACTTCTTCTTCTTCTTCTTCTGTGCTCCCTCACATACAGGCCATGGATTGTTCTTGGGGTTCAGTGGGTACGGGGCTTTGCACAGCACACACAATGTCTGCTTTTCTCTTTCTTTGCTGCTTGGGGATTCCTGCCGTGCCCCGCTCCACCTCCGCCTCCATCTCCTTCCCATTTACTTTATCTTCTCATCCTTTAAATCAGCCCTCTTTCCAAGCTCTCCTCTCATTCTTCATTTGTTTTTTTTTTATTTGTATTTCTTTTAACATTCCCTCACTCCCCTCAACAGACCTTTACTTTCTTTGCACACCTTCTCCCTCCCCGTGTCACCCACCTCTCCTCCCCCTTCCCTCTCTCTCCCCCTCTCTCTCTCTCTCTTTGAGGAATGTGGGCCAGCACAGCTCTTCCTGCTGGTTGGAGAAGGGGACAGGATTCCCATTGATAGAGGCCTGAGCGTGGGGGTGGGGTAGAGATGGACACCGTGTGTGTGTGTTCCTATATAAATACATGGAGATGTGTGTCCAGTGTGCAGTGTATAGATTACTAGGTAAACAGTGAGAGAAGGTGAGTTTGTTAAAAAGGTGAAATAAATGGGAAATATGGACAGAAAGGTGGTTGGGAAAATATGTAAAATGTGTTGTTTGTTACATAAATGAACAGCATGGGATTATGTGCTCCGTTTAAATTGTGGAGATTATGTCACACACGTTGTTTTTAGAGGGAGGAAGGCTGTATGCTGAGACAGTTTGTGCTCTAAAGGGCAGAGAAATACAGGACAGTAAACCCGGTGATAAAGGCCTCATTGCGTGGAAAATGTGTGTTTGTTTGTTTTGTAGTGTAATGAAGGTGTCGTGTTGCCCTGTCCTCATGGGGTGCAGACAGGTTTTAAACAGGCAGTGGATGGCAGGGAGCTGAGCCCTGCGATGACCTCTGTCTGCGCGAGCTGCCAGGGTGACGTGTCACAGCCAAACATCCCTCATTCCTCCCTCAGGCCCAGCTGCAGGCTGATAGGAGAGCTTTGTGTCGTTTTTAGTTTGACACAATATGATGACGTGAAGAGGATTTTCAAATACTGGGATTAAGTTTTCCAATTTTATTTATCATACACGGTGTTGCAGTGTACTGTGATGTAAAGTAGCTGGTGCTTGTACTTTACTTGAATACTCATATGTTCTGTTTTTTTGGTCCATAATACTTTTATTCTATTTAGGGCTGCAACTATTTTCATTAATAATCTGCCAATTATTCTCTCGCCTGGTCTCTAAAACCCCAGAAAAGATTTGAAAATGATCCTTATAATTTCCAGAACCCAAGGTGGTGTCTACAAATGCGTCTAACAGTCCAAAACCCAAAGTTAGCTCCAGTTAAATATCGTATATGACAATATGAAAAGCATCAGATCCTATTTGAGAAGCTGTAACCAGATAATTGAGTGTTTATGCTAAAAACAATTGACAATCATCAGAATAGTTGCTGATTAACTCTTCATTGAACCATTGGAAATTATGTGCTTTTTAGTCTACTCCATTTATGACGGCTATAGACCCTAGTTTCCTTTCAACATACAAAATATGAAGCATTGTTATTTATAAGTTTGAACTTTACTTTGGTGGCTCTAAAGCCTGAATTCTTCCACCACTGTTAATGTAAAGCATGTGATTGTGTACCGAGGGATAAAAAACATTCCTGTGATGACTAAATTGTGCTTCAGTATCCTGTTCCTTTATTTGATATCCTGTAAATCTGCTGTCTGTGGTGAAATTAAAATCCGTTACATTGAGTATGGACACCAGAACTTCCAGTTAAAAAGATATGAGACAGTTAGCAAAATAGTCATAATAGTCTGTGACGTGGGAATTAATCCGCTGAATTCAATCACTGGCTCATTCACAACTGTGGCTTCAGCAAACTAGTGACATCCAGTCATATTCATGTGAATTACATTCACTATTTAAATTTTCCCAGATGTGAGGATTTGCTCCTTTTCTCTGTTTTCTATTATTGTGGACTCAATACTTTGGGTTTTGTACCATTTTTGGACAGCACAAGACATCACTTTGGGCTCTGCGAAATGATTAGTCATTTTTCTACAACACTAATCACTTCTTCGTCCCTCTTTCCCCTCTCCCGCCTTTCTGTCCCTCATCCTCCTCAGCACTCAGTTCATGTCTCACTTTGAGCCGCGGGACCTGAAGGCCTTCTCCGTGGAGCCGCTGCTCATCTATCCCACCCACTACACCGGAGAGCCGGGCTACATCAGCGACACAGAGACCTCCACCATCTGGGATGACGAAGCCGTGGCCACTGACTGGGACCGGCAGCACCCCCGCAAGACGGCCCAGCAGGGCAGCATCCAACCCGTGGCACAGAACAGCGTCTCTGGAGAATCGCCGCCCCCTGCAGCTCGAGCCTCGCGGGACGAACTCTGATGAGCTGACGCTCAGAGAGAAAGACTTGTGTACACATACTTGGAAAAAGACACTTGAACTACAACCTCACATACTGTACATTAATTCACATATATATATACAAATTCACTGATGTCCAAGTGGATAAAAGCAGAGTGAAGATATCAATCTACTCTGCTGCCTGATGAAGGGACACTGAGGAGAGGAAGAGGAGGAGAAACTGGGACGAGGGCCAGCAGGCCTTTGAGAAAAGCTTTATTTATTCCCACGTGCCTCCTCTGGGCATGTGGAGACAGTTACAGCCCATGAAAAAACTTCAGCAACACATGGAAGACAGCTAACATAATTTAAAAAGACTTGAAAGGAATAAGTAAAAAAAATCATTCCCATGAATCAATTGTTATGTTGTTTTGGAAGATTATTGTTATTTAAAAAGATCAGATTTGGTTTTTTTTTTTATGGACAGCAAAAGAATAAAGGAAGCTGTCAAACAACTCGTAAGTGTGTGTGTGTGTGTGCGCATTGACATATGCATGTGTTGACAAAACTGAACATGTGTGGGAGGAGGGAGGCTGACATACCGTACCCAAGAGTGCCACTGCCTCAGATGATGTCTCTCACTCTCTCTCACACACACACACACACACACACACACACACACACACACACACACACACAAAGGGGGAGTGCAGCCCTTCTTTACCAAGCAGCAGGACAATAAGGGATGTTATTAGGCTCCGTGTTTCTGTCATTGCAGATATCTCCCTTGCACAGCGGGCTGGTCCTGCTAGTTAACGTTTCAGAGCCTCAGTCATACATTACACGTAGCCTGCAGGATGTATAATATATGCAGTTGTGTCCACTTCAGACCTCTGCTTTCAGAATTTACACATGTTGAATATCTTTGGATAAACTGAATTATTCATGTCCTCAACACAGGCTGTTCAGTTGTGGTGCCGGGCTGAACCAATAAAACAACTTCCCCGTTTGTGTTTTCACTCACTCTGATTGCAGCATTAACTGACACAGATGTCACCTTATCTTCCGACAGAAGTTTGGTTTAGTGTTGCAGAGAGTTTGGATTCAAACCTATGACAGTTAAACAAAAACACACTGCTCTCTTAATCTCTGTGGAACTGGAATAGAACCGACATTAAGTATTGCATATTATTCTTTAATCAAGTCTGACCTTGCTGCAACTGTTCCCACAACTTTCTGATATCTCCTGAAATGGAAGACTTTTCCTTCCTTAAACCTTGCTGAAAATTTGCCTCGTGGCATTTCATGAAATGGTAGTAAAACATGAAAAGGGCTGCAAGCTCCCCAATAAATTCAAGGTTTGAACAGTGAGGACACTCAGTGGGTGTGTTGGCTCCCACTGTTCACAGGCTGAGTGAAATTCTGCTCGCTGTTTTATAGTTCCTGTCTGCTGTGGGATCTGACAGAGAGGGAGATGGAGAGTGGGGAGCTGGGGTACAGGTGGTGGTGGTTATAGATGATGATGGGGTGAGGAAGGGGATGAAAGGGAGAACGAGAGCAATGGAGGAAGGGTGAAGAGGATTGCTGGGCACAAAGATCTTTTTGAAAATGAATATCCTGCAACATGGTTTGAGACTAAACATGTTTGATCAGATCAAAACATAGCTATTATTCATGCAACACTGACCAGACCTCGCGTAATATTACTGCCATGCCTAGTTCCTTTTATAAGATTCCTCATTTACAGGTTTGATTTCTCTTACAGATGCTGCAAAGCCAAAAGAGAGGGATTATGCTGCTGTCTGCTGGTCATGAGTGGAATGACAACCAGATTGTACACGTTTTGTTTTTTTAAGGCCTGTCAAGTAATACACAATATGATATGAAACATTTTGTTCAGGAACAAGCTCGTGCACTTAAACAAAAAACAAGATTTTCTGTATGCACATCCGCACTTATACAACTCTTTCTCTGCTGATCTGCTGTGCATACTTACCATAGAAATATATCATTTGTAGGACCAGAGGAACGTTGCTTGTTATGAAACCCATCACACTGCACATCCTGTCTGCATTCATTATGTCAAAGTCATATTATTGCAGTGCAGAGTTCAAAGTGCATTATCGAGCAAAAATAACACAACTTTGACAAAAACTGTATAAACCTTTCATATTGATACAATTTGGCTGAGGATATCCGTCAAACATATTTGTAACACCTACTGCATCAACCAGACTCAGCAAAAGACCTCATCACATTAAAAGGTTTTACTGTAAAAAGAGTGTTATGACTAGCTGGAAGGGGGGGGGGGGAACAGTCCAAGGGCTCACGGTCACGCCACTTCTCCAAGGACGAAGGCCCCCACTGTGTCACAGGTGGCTTGCTTCCTCACAGTCCGTTAACAACTTTACACGCCGCCAGATGGCAATTCTCTCTGAAGCAACACTATGAACTGGGCTGGCAACACACTTCAGCCTTCAGGAAGGCTAACTATGCCTTTAGACCTCAGCATCCAGAGCAGACCCAGCCTGCATGCATGAGAACCCTGGAAGAGTGATTGCCCCTTCAATGATTCTGGCACATCCAGACACACCGGCTGTCAATCAAACCCCTGAACCACAAGCATTGGCTCGCAGCAAAACACAACCAACCACAATCAGTGTCAATTAGTGTTCAGGTTGATACAGGTCTACCTCGTTACAGATTGAGCCCACATCTGTTACCCTTTCAATTTATTTGACACGAAAGGGACATCTGTGGAACAAAGGTTTAACAAAAATTGGTGACGGCAACTGGGAGTTACAATCCAGATGATATGGGGTCAAGTTAAGCCAGTTTTGCTTGATGATGAAAGGACCAAGGCACTCTTCTGGGAAAAGGTTGAAAAGCATTTAGTCAGATGTCTATTTCATGGGGAACTTCTAAAGATATAGACAATGCTGATGCATGTTAAGATACAGCTGTCTTACAACCCACGCATAGTGACACAAAGAGCCTTCTTCAGGGTTTAGAAGAAGAAAAAAGAATGACTAATACAACATATAACCACCAGGTGGCTCTCCAGGATGTCTGAAAGTAGAAAAAAAACATGAATGTACAGACAAGACAATATACAAGAAGAGTAGAAAGAAAAAGAAAATAAGAAAACATAACAATATATAACCATTTACAGCAACAGTACCGGACCACACACCTCAGAGCAACAACAAATAAGGGCTGAAATCGATGCCTTAATTTAGTCTTGGGTAAACTGTGGCCTGCAGTTGGTGTTTATAAAACGTTTCTTCAACCATAAAGCTGTCTGTATTGCTGTTGGGTACTTTAAAAGTGCATAGCCGTAGGGTTAAATTTATGCTCAGAGAGAATCTTTCACTATGTCTTTGTCCAGCCTACCGTATATATAAAATCAACCACAGGCGCAAAATAAATGGGACACAACAAACGTAGTGTTAAAGTTATTGAATGTGTTTATGTCTTATAGTCACTGATTTGCTTACATGCCTTCATATTAGCACAATGGTGGCGAAAGCCACATTTGTAAGTACTCTTTAACGGTTTTATTTATATTGGGCAAAAATCCCAAATCACATTTTCCTCAGAGATTTACAATGTGTACAACTTTTAAAGCCCTTGATCAGAACCATTTGGATCAGGAACAAAAATAAACTTTAATGGGGTCACGACACCCATCTATTTACAGCATGCATTTTGCAGCGTTAATATTGCTGAAATCCTACAATCATGTCAAATAATCTGATGGAGCACAGGACTCAGTGTAAAACCAGACAGCGGCACAGAGCCCTGAGCCTTTTGGAGCCAGACGGACACAGTGCAGGAGGACGGAGTGGCATCCACCTGCTCTCCCGCTGCTTCCACATCGCAGGCTGAAGACGAAGCAGCGTCTACTCGTCATCCCCGGTTGCATATGCCTGCGGTGTCGAGCCCTCCACCTGTGCATCGCCCGCAGTGTCTCTCTCTGTGTCTGTGATTGCCAGAGTGAAGACAGGTGAACCAGAGCACAGCCTCACCAGCTGCATCCCATCCTGCAATGAATCAGGTGAGTTATGACCAACTAAAGACTAATAGTTCTCCTGTTTTATTTGAGTATCTTTAATACAAAGAACCCCCCAAAAAGTCAAGAACAGAGAAAAGTTTATAGGATCAAATCTGTTTCTGCTCGTCTTGCAACCAGTTGGGGGGTCCCAACTCCCAGTTTGTGGTAGAGCACGCATAAGCATCTAGTTAGTGCGACGCAAATAGAGCGAGCCAATTTAGACCTTGTTTGTTTATAGAATTGGGATTTATTTATCAGTTCAATTTGCATATCTTAACTGATGATTAGTTTGGTATGCATAGATAAAATTGTAAATGCTAAATTTCTTAGTCATCAAACAGAACAGCCGGTGATTTGTTTGTGTTACTGGCAAGGATTGCAATACTTGATGATTCTTTGTGCAACAAGGAGATATCGTTGCGTAAATGGGTGATGTGAGTCAGTGATGCTGAGGCCGGTGACTAATAGTGCTGCTGTAAGGTCGTGACCTTTTGACGGAGAGGGATCTCACTCACATTTACCCACGTAGACAATCCCCACATGCACGCACACATCGGCATGTGTTTGAAAAGACTGAGGAACCAAAAAGAAGAAGGAAATGGAAAAAGGAAAACATTGCTCTAGAAACATTCACAGTGCCTCCTTCTCCCTTTTTCTTTTTCCTTTTCACTCTACCAGAAAAAAGTGTCTGTTCTCTTCCTCATGCTGATAATGAGTAACTGTTAAGTCAGACCTCTGCTCACTGACTGTGTGTGTGTGTGTGTGTGTGTGTGTGTGTGTGTGTGTGTGTGTGTGTGTGTGTGTGTGTGTGTGTGTGTGTGTGTGTGTGTGTGTGTGTGTGCGTGCGTGCCCTGGCTGCAGCAAAACTCCCAACCAATGGAAAGACGGAAGAGTAATCTAAAACAAATAATCAAATAATCTGATGTGAGTTGTGTTCATGTCATGCTAATCCTCTAAAATAATCCCTGTCAAGGATTGAGAAGAAGAAATGAGAAAAAAACCAACAAGAAATCAATTTTTCAGTTCATCGTGTGTGTTTGTGTTCCTATGGTAACCAGCAGAGAGCAGTGTGGAGTTGTGAAAACTGAAGTGAAAAGCTCAAGCTTTTGTGATGTGTCATCTAATAAAAGAAACGGCTCAATTTATGAGAAATGTTATTTGTATAATCCGGAACATTATGCCATTATTTATTGTCTGTTTTAGACTAGCTGTTGGGATGTGTTTTCAGCAGTGGAAAGTTATAAAGTACATTTAGTCTGGTACTGATACTTATACTTTACTTGCGTATTTCCATTTTATACTACTTATACTTATACCATATTTCAGAGGCAGATATTGTACTTTTTACTCTTACTACATTTATCTGACTGCTATAGTAGCTTGTTTCTTTTCAGATTAAGATTTACATACAAAAAATTTGATCGTCGTCCATAAAATATGATGCATTGTTTTAGGTAAATGAGCCATCAGTATAGGAAGTAGTTAGAAGTAGCTACTTTTGTTCTTTAACTCTTCATTCTTTTGCTCTGAAAGGATCTGGATTCTTCTTTCACAACTGTGTTTTTTTATTTTTTATCTCCAGCATAAGATCCTACTTAGTTATACAGTGTTTACTATTGTGTCAATCGAGATGTTTTTAGAGGTTTTGTTTGTATTGACCCCGACTGAGGGGATCGTGTGTGTGTGTGTGTGTGTGTGTGTGTGTGTGTTTCGTCAGAGTTTAGACAGCTTGGGCTTCCCAGCTGTGTAAACTGGTACTGGCCACACCGCGACTGTGTCAGCATACTGAGGCAGAGAAGAAAAGCAAGAAAAGGGTTTTCTTTAATTTGACTGAACAATGAAAACAAGTTACACTGAAAGGTAAAAAAAACAAAATATGTAGGTGCAGTTAATAGAAAATAACTGATTAATACTCTGGCTGTTGTTTCTGTGTCCAATCCCTCACAGCTATCGCTGTTAAAACTGCTTTGGCAACATGTCAGGCATCAGTCCGGCGAAGACCAGCAAACTGGGGTAAAGTGCAGTGACATGAAGTGATCGGGGCTCTTTTAGAAAAGGAGCTTTCAACAACAGAGAGAGGAAATGGAGGAAGCAGGGGGAGAGGAAGGCCGAGATCGGAGGCCAGTTCACTGGAAGTCCATCTAGACAGCAGAGAGACAAGAAGGGTTGTTTACTCACTCTTCCTGCATTTCATGCTCCCATTCATTCCCAGCAATCAGACAGGCACATAGTCACCGGGAGTCACAGTCAGATGACCTCTTCTCTCACTTCAGCTCCGCTTGATTTATCCGGTCTGATTACAGAGGCATTTTAATGTCTGATGTTTTTTAATTCACGGCATCCAACTACGAGTCAGTGCTAAATATAAACATACTTTAGGTGGAGTCTCGTTGCATTTTTGTGTGGTGAGCCTCCAAAGGAATTTTGTCACGTTGAGTCAGTGTGAAGGCAGTAAGTCGCGGCAAACAACCCAGATCATGTCTCAGGAGAGGCTACTTGATTCCACAGCAGTGTTTTCTCTTTGGCACTGAGCTGATGGGGATTGAAAGAGGACTCCTCTGGTGTGTTTGCCAGTGGTGGAAGATGTGTTGGTGTAGTGGTGAAAGATTCTTTACCCAGAGAACCGATAGCACAATTTGATAATACTCCATTGCCATTACAAGTCTTAAAATCCTTGCTCATAAGTACAGAGGTATAAAAAGAAAATACTTAAACTATTAAAAATAAAGTCTGCAGGCAGTGGACCCTGTGGTTCATCAGATTCCCAACACTGATGCAACATTGTGTAAACAGACTTTTAATGTTGAAGCTGGTTGAGATGGATCTCTGGAGTTTTAGATGAATCAGAAGATTATTCGTTGAGTAGGGGAAAAGATTTAAATCAAAGTCCTGCCACAAATTAGTATTCATTTCCCTGATCTTGGATTATTTTGTGAAATGTTGTATTTGATCTATTTAGGACTGCATTAGTTGTTCAAATAAAACCATCCGAGAAGTTTAGAGGGGAATTATCTCTTTGGTGGAACGGCCTAACAGACGCGTAAACATCATAAGAGGCCCCAACTAGACACTGTTATTTTTGTAAGGGGCCACATGCCAACAAAGTTGAGAATTAATGGTTTAATCTTGAACAGTTTGTTGTATTTTATAACCTTATATGTTTTTTTGTGTAAAATCTTAATCTGTAAAGTGTAGTATACGAGTATATAGTTGCAAAAATTTAAAATACTCACTTAAAGTACAATACATGTACTGTGTGTGTGTGTGTGTGTGTGTGTGTGTGTGTGTGTGTGTGTGTGCGTGTGCGTGTGTGTGTGTCCACGGCCCCTCTGCTATGAAGCAACTTTGCCGGATGTTTCTCTGACTTGTTTTTCCAATGGTTGTTTATTTACCTGAGAAAACAGGATGCAATGTCTGACTTCACACTGCAGCTTCTGACTGTAAGAAGCAACTTTCTTCACACTTTGTTCAATATTAACTGATGAATCTACAACGTGTGTGTGTGTGTGTGTGTGTGTGTGTGTGTGTGTGTGTGTGTGTGTGTGTGTGTGTGTGTGTGTGTGTGTGTGTGTGTGTGTGTGTGTGTGTGTGTGTGTGTGTGTGGGAGCATTTCTTGGTCCCAGATAATCCTCTCCTCAACAACTGTAGTGTTTTACACATGACTGTTTTTTATTCCTCGATCTCACACACACACGCGTGCTCTCCATAATTGTTACCCATTTATTATGGTTTGCCCTTTGCTCTGTTGCCTTCACAAATGTCACCAAGCTGAGAGCTGAATCAGTAACTTTATGAAGTCATCCACACATTTAAACACCTGGATTTGTAAGTTTAATGCAAAATAAATCAATGTGTATCACGTTTTACAAACACGGGACTGACTGAACTACTTCTCGAGACATATTTAAAAAGAAGGAAGTGATTCGAAATGGCTTTAGGGACAAAATGCAACAAACTCCAGCGAAGTGAAAGTCTAAAAAACAACAGGAATAAGAGTTGAAATGTGTTTGAAGATTCTATGAAGGCAATTTGAGACATAAATGGGGACCAAAGTCCACCCATCATGGAACATTTCTGCTATTGTTAGTAATTCTTAGAACCTCTTCCATAACATCCTCCTTTCTATCGCAGCTTTCCTGTCTTTCTTTCCTTTTCTTCACATTCTTCCACAGTCAAACTCTCTTTAGTCAGTGGGTAGTTTTTTAAGGGGGGAGGCTGGGCCACGGAGTTATAACTCCTCCCCTTCTGGCAGGGATGAATGTAGGGGGTGAGCGAAGGAGGGAGAAGGAGAGAGAGAGACAATAGACTTTAATCACTCATGTGGTTGAGAGCTGTTGGCAAGCCGAGCTCCATGTGGTGGGGGAGAAACAGGAAGGGAGAAGACTGAGGTGGAGAACTTGAGAGGAGAGTTATCATTGGTGACACCTCTGAGCTGAAGACAAGTCCAGTCTACAAACCAGACTGAGAGGAGAGGAGGGGATCAACAATTCTAACCACCTAAAGGAGCCCGGGTTATCCTAAATCCAGCCCCAGATTTCTACTGATTCTACTGAAGAAGTCTCCATCCACGCTGCCGTCCAGACTGGAGTATGTCCTGCCGTCCCTGTCACCCCTGCCGCTGATCCAGGCGGTCAGCATGATCTCCCACTACCCTCTGACCACACTTCTGCCCTGGCCTGCGGGTCCCAACCACCAATACGTAGACCTGGACTGCAGCTTACTGCTTGAGGGGGAGGGAGGTGTTGCCCTGCAGAGGTACCAGCTTCGCTCCCCGGAGAGCAGCCCCCGCCACTGGGTGAGTCCATGGCAGAGTAATTGTGTCCGTCTTGTTTGAAATCTGCTTTTTCTTTTTTTTTTATATATCTCTGGGAAGCACAGGTACTTCCAGTCTTGTCTAAAACAGTCTGGCAGATGTTGGCCTCCGCTTGCATGACCTTCCTGTGCCTTCTGTTGTTTGGAGTGCGTGATGTGTTGTTTGGTGTCAGAGGTTTGGTCAGTTTCAATGATGGGAACATGAAGTGCAAAGAGCAAACAATTCACTGAGAAAAGACGCTTGGAATTAATAACAGATAAAGATGTGCGGTGAGGAGCAGAGAGATCGGCAGTATTTCTGACTCCTCCAAGGTCTGTTTGTTGGATGTCTGTGGTAATTGTGAGAAACAAGGGAGAGTGATAGGAAAGGAATACTATGGAGAGTGTTTGTGCGTGTTCTAATGTGTGCATGAGAGAGACAAAGGTGTTTGACGACAAATCCCAGCAAGTCTGCGGCTGTTCTGGTGGTACCAGCTAACTGGTAGTGACCCATCCTGCAACCAGTGGTCTACACTTGCTACATAAAACAGTGTAATGTACAGTAAGTGAGAGTAATATGGCAACCAAATAAAAAAAAATGCACAAATTATTGCTCAACTCAAAGATCAATCAGTGATTTTCTCAATTTATTCATTTTCAGTTCCTCTGTGTGACCCTGACTCACTGAAAATGTATGCAATAAGTCGAAAAACTTGTCGTGCAATAACGCAAACTAGACGGTAACCTTTGGTGGCACAGACGGGAGGACCGCTGACCTCTTGTGCAAAGCAGTAATTCACTGTATAACTACCGCTTACAGGACACACTATAAGTGTGTATGTGGGTGAACAGTTTTGCTGACTGGACACAGAGTTCACAGAAGAAGCATTACTCACTTTACTTCAGAACCCCAACCCCTTAATGACTTTAATATGCGTCAGCCAACCACAGAGGAAGACAGAACTGTGGCTCACATTACACTTCGTGTTTATTTACCTCTTTTAAGTTTGTCCGTGAGGTCGCAGATTCCTCATAACGGTGTGATTACCAGAAAAGGACCTGCAGCGACAGCTTATTCCAGCTTGGTTGTGGCTAATTGTTTGCATGTGCGCACGTGTGGTATTGAGGATAAAGTGAAAATGTGTTTGGTGTTTACATATGGCATGTTGAGATTTAGTGAGGAGGGAGGATGAGTGTCCTTGAGCAAGACACTGAACCCCACCTGCTCATGGGTGGAATAATCAATGGGCCCCAGGATACAGACAGGCAGAAAGGCCACCTTCCCCAAATAGGACCAAGGCATAGTTGTTTAGCACCTTTTTCTTGTTGTGGTAAATTGTGTAGTAATTGTGGTCTCCTTCGTGTCTCTCTGTAGTTGCTTTGTGTAAATTTGTAATTATTTTGGTCTTTTTGTAGCTTTTATTGCCTTTGACTGTTTTGCCCTTTTTTGTATTCGTTTTGTGTCTCTTTGTAGTTATTTTGTGTCTCTTTGTAGTCATTTGTGTCTCTTCGTGGTAGATTTCCACCTTCTCTTGGTCGTTGCGAGTCTCTTGGTGGACTCCATCCACCCTGCCGTCCAGATCTTTGTCTCTTTGCAGTTGGAGTCTTTTTGTCTCTTTGTGGTTGTTTTATGTTTCTTTGTGGTCATTTTGAGTTCTGGTCGGTGCATCCATGCACCTGCTGCAGCACTGATATTCTGTGACAGCAAAAAGAAAACCTTGTACCCCCAAAACCCCATTATCATTACTACGAAAATAACCAAATTTCTATTATATTTGTATTATTATATATTTCTGTCTAATTGTCTATCCCACTGTGCTGCATGTATGTACATATATGTTTTGAGATTAAGCGCTGGGAGATCCTCCTCCTCGCTGCCTATCTGACATCCTGGTTGACGTGTCCTCCCATCTCACAGCGCTGTTTCCTCCAATTGTTTGTCGAGGGGTAAGTGGACTGGAGGTTAGCTTGCGTAAGCCGGCACTCTCTTGGATGCTGTGGCCAAAGTGAGGCTCAGCTTACATCCAAGCTCTACGTGTCAGAAGCTCACTTAACCGTGTGACTGTTTTTGCCGTCTTCAGTTGTGTTTGCCCTCACATCTTTGTCAAGAAGGCAGGGAGGCAATAAGGGTGGTTATATAGAGGGGTAAATACCTCCAATAAAGTTAGAATAAACCAAACCATCGGTGGGTGATCGTAGAACTTCAAGTGTAACGAGTAGATTCTTTCTTGTGATAAAAAAGCAATAATTACACGACGTGTCCACGTGTCATCATGTCATACCAACAGCTGGCTCCCGCTGGAGACTTTGCCTTTGCTGCTGTCAGGTGTCTCTTTATCTCCTGTCAGTGAACATGTTGCCTACCTACATGAGGTTATGAAACCATGCCAGTCATAAAAGGGAGCAATTGGACTGATTACCTCCCTGTAATCACCCTGCTGTGCGTTTTAAGGCTGCCAGGTCCACAGTTCAGGTCACAGACGAGGGAGGAGTGCTGAGGTGTCGCTCCCTATCAGCGGTCCACTGAGGACGATGAGACTCCCACCATGAACGCACACGATTGTTCACACGGGCAGGGGGAATTTTCAGGAAGATGGGAGCAACTGAAATTATTGATAATAAATCACAAGGAATACACAATGTATCTTACTCGGATGCTGCAAGATGGTGTCACAAGTGGGAATGACAAAGGCCTCGACCGGGTTTGACCCCGGCTGCACAGAAGTGAGAGTGTTGAGATTGTGGGTTATCACAGTACATGTTACGGCTCTAATCGCATTCTACAAGTCTGCTGTGTTCTTTTCTCTCTCTCTCTCTATCAGTGATAAGGCAATGTGATTAAGCCTGCAGGCTGATCAATCAAAACTCCAGTAGAGGGAATATTAGCCGCCACCTCACATCCGTTTGGCTCATAATAACCAGCAGGGTAGTTCAATAACCTTAACGGGTCATTTGCTGGAAACGCAGAAGTGATTTTATAAAGGGAAAATGGGGACAAAGGAAGGGGGGGACGGGACAGAGAATTTCGATGATGGCTTGTTTTCCATTGAAAAGAAATAAGAAAGCTGAGTTAACACTCCTCCTTCCTCTTTCTTGTCTTTTTGAACAGAGAAGTGCACGTTTCATGCTAATGCTCAGTGACGTCTAAGTGTTTCCTAAAGTTTTGATCCTCACTTGTCATGTGTTTTGATGATTGCTCAGTGATTCACTCATCCGGCTAAGACTAGTTCTGCTTCGTTGGCCTGTAAATCAATACAAAACCGTATGGGTTTCAGTTCTTAAATGTTTATAAAATATCTGCATTTTACAAGTGTATATGGAGCACATCTGGGAGAACACCATTCAGGGTACGTGGAGAAGACTGGGTTTGTTGATTAACCCAGTAAGCAATACAAGACACAAGTGAGGGGGACAATAATGTACCTCAGTAGTAAAAATAAATCTCCAAAATCCAGGTTTATTCAGTCCACCACCTCAAGATGGTGTTTACACACTCGGGTGACCCTCAGTGTGTCAAGTTGTCTCGTTGCCTGCAGCTCTCGAGAGGGTCATATTGTGATCTTGGGCCTAATTAGGTCACATAATAGAACTGGTGTGAAAAGTCAATACTGCGGGCATTGTCCCTGTCACCCGGGCGTCCGTCTCAGCGCGACAACACCACAGGAGCAGCTCGCTTAACTGGGGCAGAAACTCATCGTGCCATATGGAGATGGGAGTGTGTTTTGTGGCTGTGTGTGTGTGTGTGTGTGTGTGTGTGTGTGTGTGTGTGTGTGTGTTTAGGGGTGGGTTGGTAGGAGGCTGAGGGCAACATGTGCAGCGGCACCGTCTTTGCTTGGGTTTGTTTTCATGGTTTGCAGCTCTGTGACACACTTCTTTAACCCTTTTTCCCGCTCGGGCAGGGCTTTCAGTATTAGCCAGGACGCATGACTGGGATCAAGCTGGCATTGTGATGTGTGTGTGTGTGTGTGTGTGTGTGTGTGTGTGTGTGTGTTTGGCATGAGGCCGCTGGTGCCCGGACGACAGTTATTGATAGGAACGCTCATTCTGTATGTCAGCAGTTTGCTAACTGTAACAACGGCTGAGGTCAAACATTAAGAGAAGCAACGAAATGGCCTACTCTAACTTTAGAACAGGAAATACATCCTGTGTTTGTTTAAGTGAAACAGTCAGGTATATTTTTAGGTGTACTAAAACTTTACACCAATTTGATGTGTCCATATTGTTTTGGCAGAGTAAACATTTTACATTTTGGTCGGCGTTATGGCAACAGCCGTGCTTGTAAATTCTTGTTATTGCGCTACTGCCTCTTTTTGTGAGTGTGTGTGTTATTGTGAGCATCACTTATGCAGTTTCATTTCCTATAACGCATATGCTTCATACTTTGATTCTACACTAACAGTACTGCAAACTGCAGCGTAAAGTCCCTTAGAATAAAACAAATAAGCATTAAATGGAGGAAGTTGTTTCTCTTTCACAGTACGGTCAGAACTAACGGTTTCTTAAAATCAAAACTGAAACGGCGTGATGGTAAAAGTAGGTGTGATGTGGCCCACTCTGAGGTGATGAATTTGCAGTCATCTGCATAGTTTTTCTGCCGTGATTTTGGGGTTTTGACGAGGCAGCGGTTGTCACCAGTGTGCGACGGGCTTCATTGGTGCTGTGTGCTGTTTTTGTTGACTATGTGACAACTTTAGGCTAGCATGTATCTGCTGGGCAACAGATGGTCCATCTCTCATTAGCAGGGAGGGGTCAGACAGACAACCGAGCCAGTCCAGACCGATTCATTCGAGGCTTAGCAGGGCTTAGATCTAGGGGGGTTGGTCAGGGTTGGGGCCCCATGAAGGGGTGTGTGTGTGTGTGTGTGTGTGTGTGTGTGTGTGTGTTTGTGTGTGTGTGTGCGTGCGTGCGTGCGTGCACGCTGGGAATTTATCATAACTCTTCTAAATGCGGAAACACCTAAAGTACCTTAACTACCAGCATACCATCTGAGTCATCACAGCTCCGGAGACGCTTATCCTTGCTTTAGTGCAACGGTCCAACTGACTCCATATGACAGCTGCTGTGAAAAAAAAAGAAGTCTGTTTCACAATGTCTAATTGCCTAAACATCTCTGTGCATAAATAGGATTCCGTAGGTTTGGTGTTAGTGAAACTCTGAGCAACTTTTCCTTGAAGTATGTCTTAGCTTGCAGGGTCAGCTGTGTGTAATGTCGAGTGCGGAGGAGGAGGAGGGGTCTCACTCTGAAGCTCTGGACATTACTGGAAACTAATGATGTCACCCATCGAGAGAGAGAGAAAGAGAAAGAGAAAGAGAGAGAGAGAGAGAGAGAGAGAGAGAGAGAGAGAGAGAGAGAGAGAGAGAGAGAGAGAGAGAGAGAGAGAGAGAGAGAGAGAGAGAGAGAGAGAGAGAGAGCTCAACAACAGCCAGGACAATAGATCTTAGGGGAGTAGAGGCATGACATAAGAGAAAAGAGAGAGAGAAAAGGAGCGCGACAGACAGAGCTTTAATGTGGCCGTTTGAACAAAGGGTTCAGTTGACCGAAGACGAGGCCGAGAAAAAGAGAAATGCAGCTGTGTGTGGTATAAGAGAAGACCTGGCATGTCCTTATCCAACTGTGTTTTCATGGCTGCTATTATGGATCCACAGACACTCATCTGCTGATCCCTTGCCTCATTAAATAACTATCAAATAACCCTGTGCACTTACTGAGCGCCCTGTTGCCCCCTGCTTCACTGCTCTCAGATGACCAATTTAAGCTACTCTGATTGTCTCATTCTAAGGTTTTATTGAGTTATAGCAGATCCCCCGCGCCATAAATCCAACCTCTTGGGTTTTGTTGCTCTGGCCTGGTTTGGCTCAAACCTCTGCTGACTCTGGATAAACACCGCGGTTTATGAACTCTGCCCTCTACTGGGCAGTATGCTTTGGAAACACAAACCCACCAACCGCACACCAGTACAGTCAAACGCACTGTGTGTGCATACCCGTGCACAAATACGAGAGGAATGTAAAAACAACAATGGAGGACAGATGTACTGACACATTTGGTCCAGATATGGTAGCAGGAAAGATTCTCTCCTTTTTTTACATTTTGACACAACGACTTTCCACAGGAGAGTCTGGCTGATACTCCTCTCACTAAATGAAACGATGAGCCTCCTGTTTACTAAGAAAAGAAAGCAGGGCGTCTCTTTCCGGTCTGAAATATGAAATCACTCTTGCTCTGGAAGCCAGTGCTCGATGGTCCTGTTACCTCACACTTCTCTCGCAGCCAGTATGGATCATCTCAGTTTCTGGCTGTACTGTGAACTCTCCCCCCCCCCCATCCCCCCACCCCCATCTGTCTCTGTCTCTACTTCTCGCACTCACAGTAGAGATAATGTCCTTTCAAGTTAATCTCAACAGTGTCCTACATTTTCTTCGATACGTGGCCTTCTTATCTTGGGTGTAAACACACATGCTGCCCAAGACCCCCAACTCCATTATTATCCCCTTGTGTGTTTGGTTCTTTTTTCTTTTCTTTTTTCCCAGCATTGTGATTCCTTGTCTGTTCCTCCTGCTCAATCAACTTGCTTCAGGAATCCCCTTTTCCTCCTCTCGTCTCCAGGCCCGAGAAGCCCCCTCAGCCAGTCAGGTATGAGGACAGCAGGCTCGCTGGAGTCAGGAGGCAGGAAGTGGGAGATTTCCTGGAATGTGCGTTTTTTTTCCCCACAGCAGTGCAATAACAGTGCGAGTGCCGCTCCTCCTGTTTTTGTCCCCTTTCTGTCTGTACTGTAGCTCCCTGTTCGGGCTTTGTGGAACAGGGGGGAAGAGCTCAATAATAGCAGGAACCCATTAGGAAAAACTGCTCTGCCCTCATCAAGGGCTTTCCTAAGTGTAATTACATCATTAGTCTTCCTCGAGAAAGGAAAACTTCGTATGAGGACTTGTCGGTATTACAGTGCAAGAAGACCTTCTGCAATATTTGATACCCTTTCAAATATTGCAACATGAAGATGCCATTCACATCCATCACATTCTCTTTAACTTTTACATTCGAGCGACAGGAAATCTGAGCGATGTAGTTGTATGTTGAGATTCTTGTACTTAACTTGAGGATTTCCGTTTAATATGACTTTATACTTCTACTCTATTTCATTACAGAGGGATGTTTTTATACATTTTGACAGTTGCTCTACAATAGTTGGTAGTTACTTCAGAGAATGTTAACTACTAAAGAATACAATAATTTTCATTTGAAGAACCCTTTGTCTCCATGTCATTTTCGGTAATGTTCAGCATTCATAGACTTGATGAAACCAGCAGCTTGAATTGCCAGTAATTTAACAGTGATGATTAGAAGTCGTCACATTAGCTGTGCAAAGCACAACTTGTCATCTTTACACTTTGGTTTTCATACTGAATATGCAAATTAGACATGTGTAAATTAGTGAGCTTTTGATGGTCTGGAAGAAGGATTTTGTCACATTTGGGCAGAGCCAGGCGAGCTGTTTCCCCCTGCTTCCAGTAAGCTGAGCTAACCGACCACTAGCTCCAGCTTCATGTTCAGTGGACAAACATGAGAGCAGAAGGCATCCTTCTCATCTCACTATTGGCATAATAAGTATTGGTCAAACTTGTCAAACTTTGTCTTTAACTTGCCCTAAAGGACCAAAACACCTAAAAACAGCTCTGACATTTACAGAAAGTTAACCTCCTAGGCCTAAGAGTCTCTTCTGGTGCATCCTATCAGAATAATTATACTATAGTAGTATACATTAATGGATCTGGACTCCAGAGAAGCCATTTTTACATTTTGTTGTAAAATGCACGCACCCATCTGCTGCATCCATCAGACGTAGGAGCAGCTGTCACGTTTTGTCAAATGTGTTGTTTGCGTTCAGATGTGACATCATTCCCACTGTGAGACCGACGGAGCAATCCCCCCGGGGCTGAGCCGGGGGTCGCGTGGGGGCACAACCTTCCCACTGCCCCTCTGGGCTTCCCAGAGCCCCAGAGACCCAAGTGGATACTGGGGCAGCTCGGCCTGGGAACTGGAGCCCGGCCAGATATGGAGCCTGATGAACAGTCAGCACGAAGGAAACCTGATGAAAACATATATGATGAACACACACGGAGGAACACTGACGGAGCGGAGTGCCCTCCCAGCAATGATGACAAAAGTGGGGAACCTTGTGTGTCTGTGTGTGTGTGTGTGTGTGTGTGTGTGTGTGTGTGTGTGTGGGTGGGTGCATCTGTGTGCACGTGCACCCCGCTTGACAGCCAGTGACGCTCACTGTGACGTTGGGGTTACGTGTCGGTGTTATGGGAACCAGAGGAGTGGGTAGGCATATCACACACACGCACACACACACACACACACACACACACACACACGATAGTAAAGTGGGGCCACGGCAGGTCTTGCCGTTTCACCCACGGACCCAGATGACAATAAGCATCATAACCTTCCCACTGTCTCCTGACTCTGGATCAGGAGTTTAATTGTTTCATCGGCCGACTAAACGGACCAGCAGATGCGTGACCCACCGCTTGCTCACGTTTTGATATATGTTTACGATACAACTTTGTACAAAAAGACCCCTCACAGAGTCGCCGCTTGATTCATATCTTCCCGTTTATTCACACGAGTGGGCTGTTTGAGTACATGTGCAGGCTCATTCACAGTGGAACAGTGTGGCCATTCTCACACTCGGCCTATTCTCCTCTCCCGTCACTGACAATGCACAGTACTAGTGACGGCATCTACGGCCTTCCTTGTATTGTCCCACGCAAGGGGCCGTGAGGCGGCAGCTGCTTCACACCCATGACGGCGATGCACTTCAGCCACTCGTATGATATCTGTATGTGGACATTGCAGTGATCTACATGTTAAACACAACTGATGTTTAGTAGTAAATAAACAGCTTGGTAAACCATAGCCAGAAAACTAAAGAGTTCTGTCATGATCAAAAGAAGCCTCTGATTTGTTTAATGGGAGTCCAACAGTTTTACACATCAAAGTCACTTTACAGGATTTAAGGAGTATGAAGCCTACTGATGGTGATGACAGACCTATGTTGACAATATTGTTGGAAAGAACATAAACCAATAAACAATGCAAAATAATACCCTGAATAATGAGTCCAATTAATGGACAAAAAATAACACCCAACTCTCCCACAGGAGAATTGTACAAAGTGGAGAGGTGAAGGGGGCAAAAGATATTTATTGTGAGGACCATAGAAGAAGAAATGAAGGAGGACTTTTAACTTGAACCGTACAGATACACAACTTACATTTAGAGGTCTTCCTTGTCAGATATCATATAGCCGATAACTTAATAGATTTTGTGTAGTATTCACAGGGCTTTGACGGGGAACAATGTGTGGAATAAAAAATACTATCTCTGGTTCTACACATCAATTAATTATTTTTTTTCATAGGAGTGCGATGCTAAATCCACAGAGTAGACTAGATTCACTGGTCATGCACAGATCCCTTCTTCTGTAACGTGACTCCAGGTGATGAGGGACAAAAAGTCATATAAAGTAGGTGTCTTCCAGAGTTATGGTATTTTTATAGTGATATCCCCCCGCATGTGTTAATGGCTACCATACCTCCACACAAGAAAACACTGTCTGGGTGAAACAAAAAAGAAATATTACACTAAAAACACAGACTTTACAGTGACATGGGCCAACTGAATTAACTGCTGAAGCCAAATATTTGCCTCAGTTTCATTTTTACACCGTGCAGCTAGACACACAGTGCAGAAAAAACAAACAAAATCTACATCAATTTTTTTTTAATCATGTTTTCTTATTCATAACAAGCTAAACCAACACACAAAAAGCAACAAAAAGAAGAATACTAACTATACCAACTATAAAATATAATTATTTAGATACTATACCATAAGGATTTCGGGTTTGTAAACTACTATAAACACATTATTAAAATCTTTTACGAGTGTTGTGAATTTCCCGGAAAAGAGATTTATTGTAATGGGGTATTCATTGCGCAAACGGAAATCACAACCCTACGTCTGAGCGCGCACGCTGTTAGTCAGTATGATGGACGTCAGGACAAAAAGGAAGAAGGAGGAGTCTAAACGGGACTGTTGTGAGTGCAAGGAGGCGGAGTTCGGTCATTCAGTAGAAGAGGAGAAAGCTTGCTGACAGACAGAGGAGCACGATTTGGAGTTTGAAGTGGAGCGGTAGAAAGTGTGCGCGTTGGAGGAGAAGATCTTTTTTTCAGCGGGCATCTGGGATTTGATTTAAAAAAATATAGGAACGCCTCTTCTTCTTGTTCTTCTTGTTCTTCTTCTTTCCTTGGCGGATTATACCCGAGCTCTGATGCTGTCCCCGGATCATGAAAGAAACGCTCACCATGAAATTCGCCTGGAAAAGTAAAATGGTAACAACCAAAACAACAACAACAACAACAAAAAAGACCCTCTCGTTATTGTGCTCTGTTTGTTTGTGGTTTTTGAAGAGAGGGGGAGAGGGAGGGAGAGGGATAGGGAAAGGGGGGTGGGGTTGGGGGAGAAAAAGGAGGGGGTGTTTGTAGGCTTGGGAAAGTAGTGGATAAAGGGGAGAGGAGGAGGGGAACAGCGGGGGAACAGTTGAACATTGAGTTTTAATTGTGTTTGCCAGGCTTTAAATCCAGTTTAACCTTCATCGTTGGTGCGTAAAGATGTCGCGTAAAGTTTGGAAGAGGCTGGGATCATGTTAAAAAAAATCCCATGCCGACTCCGCCAGAATATGAACTCGATCCGTTATAGCTCTCCCCTCCCTGATGGTGGATATGAAAACTTTTGTCTGGGGGCCCGCAGCGAACCAGAGAGGGAACAATTGGCGAGGCCCCGGGGCCATCTCTGTCTCTCCACGGGTCCCAGCTGCGTCCAGGCGAGGAAAACACAAAAGCCAACAGATCAGCCCCAAACATTTAACTGTTGTTGTTTTTGTTATCTTGGGAGTATTGTTTCACACACAGCTGATAGGCAGATCAGCACTATTCAAGCAGAGATAGGGTACTATTTGCTCTTCTTAGGAACCTCACTGTGCACCATTTGAGCATCTTCTTGGTGAAGGAGCCAAGTCAGTGCAGAGAGTAAACAACCCGTCTCCTGTTGACACCTTACCCAGAGCCATTTGATGTACTGTGCTCTCTGTAAATGCATCCTTATCTGCTGTGTAATGTTTCTGGTCTGTATTCTCCGGTGAATAGAAATATCACAGTGATGGGCTGTTTTGGTTCCCATGCAAGCTCGTGGAACTTTGTCTCTCAATAAGCCCCAAACTTGGTGCACAATGCGAGCAGAGCTGGGTTTTTTTAAAGCCCTGCTCTCAAAAACATCTCCAGCTCTTTGGCTGACAAAAAGCAGGCTGTGTGTGCAGACTGTGAACTCAGCATCCCGGGCCGGCCAGCGCAGAGAGCTCTCGCTATTGTTTTGGGAGTTGTGTGGACTGCATGACTCATGCACTGATGTATTTCTCTGTCTCTGCGCCAGCAGCAGCTAAACAAAGAGGGAGAGGGATGTGCACTTACTAGGTTGCTGACCTGAAGACGAGATGCTGAACAAGGTTTGGGGACGGGCATGTCGACATGTTTCAGACCAATGTAGCTTTTGACGTGCAACAACACAGACATGCTTACTGGTTTCATCCGCCAGAGCCAGTTAAGATCCCCCTGGTTTTTTGGGGGGTTTTTTACTCCTCCTCTCCCTTTCTCTCTTTGTGTTTAGTTTTTTTGGGGGGTTTTGGGCTTTCTTTTGATTTCAGCATCACATGTTTCTGTTCAAACCCAAACACGACCCAGTGGTGGCTGAGTGCCACCGGCCTCCAGGACCGTCCATTGAGCCTGTTAACGGCGTCTTTGACCTTTGATCTCTTTTCGGGCAGCCTCTCTGTTTGGGGGAATAGTGCGGACTTTGCCATCGAGCTGTGTGAATGAAAGTGGGGACACGTTGGAGTTATCTCTGCGGCCGCAGCCTGTGTGAGGAGGAGGACGTGGTCACAATAGTGCGTGCGTGGTGTTTATATTTGGCCCGTCCCTCTCTTTTTGCCGTCTCTGGTTTTGTCTGTCTCCTGAACATGTTGACGTCTCGGCGTATCTCTCGGGTTCTCTCTGAGCAGGAGTTTTGTATTTTGATTTCACTCTGTTCCCTCTGTTTGTTCGTGCAGTCTGCAGTTTGTCAGTGA
Organism: Ophiodon elongatus; assembly: GCA_016806645.1. NCBI lineage: Eukaryota > Metazoa > Chordata > Actinopteri > Perciformes > Hexagrammidae > Ophiodon > Ophiodon elongatus. Next base: position 1,744,042 of record JACSYO010002145.1, read on the forward strand.
TTTACAACCAGAGGCAGACAAATTGCATTTGGAGCAAGATTTGCTGATTTAAGTGTGGTTGTGCTCTCAGTTGTAATCAAGCTGTCTTGGCTTGTATAATTACTCAGGCAAACAGACCGAGACATATCAACGTGTCTTGTTTTTATTATGTTGGGGTTTTGTTTGCGAGACTCTGTCCATTCTGGCTCTTATCTCCAGCTTTCTGAGCCCCAGTGAAGCAGTCCAGCTCTGACTTCACCTCTGAGAGAAGGGGACACGGGGAAAGAGATGGATGAGGAATAAAAGAGGGAGTAAAAGACAAGGAGGGAGGCCTGGCAGGCTGCAGTGGTGGGGGTTGGGGAGTTGGTCATTCTTGATGTTTTTACTGCACGTTAGTCTTTCTTTTACAAAATAGTTTGAGGACTTTGCTTGTAGGTTTTTTTCTCTTTTTTTTCTTTTGATGCGTCCTTCTGCTTTTCTCAGAGATGTTTCCAAAAAAGTCGGTTCCCATTTTGTTAAACTATTGCAATGAAACTTAGTTAGTATCCTTATCTTTCTTCTGGAAGCTTCTAACATTTCCCCCCCTCTTACTCTCTCGTTGCAGAGCTCGGTGCAGGACTGGGGGGAGGAAGTCGAGGAAGGAGCCATCTACAATGTGACACTGAAGAGGGTTCAGATTCAGCAGGCGGCCAATAAGGGGGCAAGATGGCTTGGGGTGAGTAGGCCTGTCTGACGTCTCGCAGTGTGACAGAATCACAGCTGACGGAGGGGGTTTTTTTTCAAAGAAGAGACCCTCAGCGAAACTGATTACACAAATGAAAACCCGATGGTGCTTTTTTTCTTTTTCTTTCACTCTCTTAACCTGTTGCTCTTCCAAAATGTGAACTGCTGATTCATACCCAAAGTGGAATAGTTTCTGCCTTGGAATTTATCATGAGTATATTGTGTTGTCAAAGCAATCTTGTGTGCAGGCCCCTCATCATAAAAACAGAGCCTAATCTCTATTGTTTAAAGCCGACCATGTCTTTTCAATTGGGGGGTGGGGGGGGTGGGGGGGGGGGCGTCTCTCGGCTTTGTGCTCTGTTGCTTTAACATTTGAGCTATAAATCTCCCAGTTTAGACGACACCTTTCAGCCGCCTGCTGGAAATCAACAGTTTCACCAGACCTGGACTGTTTAGCCAAAGCATGTGATTTCCTGACTTCACCGACTGCCAACAAAACGGCTCGCTCCCCTGTACAACAATGTTTTTATAAACGCTGTTATGACAAAAAAAAGGTGGGGTATTAAAGGCTTTTCCTTGAGTTGTGCATTTTTCCAGTGCACATGAAGCGTTGCTGTTTCCTCCACTGTGCTGTTTATATCAGCATAATAAGATGTTATACAGTATGTCATTATACTGCAAAGAAGGGCCAATTAGGTCTTTAGTTCCTCTTGTGTGTTTCCTATTGAAGGAATGCACGAATCCAGCGCGATAGAAATTACAGATGCCTTTGTTTGCAAGAAAAGAAAAGAAAAAATCAAGATCTGGTGTTGTTAGTTTGTTTGTACCACTGTTGTCTCTTTGTGCTGACATGGGGAATGGGGGTTGGCACATAATAGAAGAAATGGATAACAGCTCTGAGGCTTTAAGACTGTATTGATGAGCTGCCAACTGTATTTCAGGCTAATTAAAACAACATGGGTGCTTTTACACAGTGCTGTCTATTGAGTGGAGCAGAATGGAGAGCGATCCCTATTGAGGCATTATTATTTACTATAAACAGCCAATTGTCAGTGAATAACAGCAATTACTGTTCATCAGTGGGATTGCACACTGATGTGTGTTCACAGCCTGCGAGGCGGAGCTGGTTGCAACTTCAGTTCCAATTGATTGTGAGTTGTAAAAGTGTGTGTGTGTGTGGCTGTGTGTGTGTGGCTGTGTGTGTGTGTGTGTGTGTGGCTGCACAGTGGGTCACCTCACAGAGATAAGTAATGGTGTTTTTTTGTTGCACCAAGTTGTCATTAAATGGAAGTGGTGGGAGAGCTTTGCTGTGCTGTCCTCCTCTCCGTCTGGAGGGACCGTGGAGGAGGGGCCTGCTGTGATTAAAAGCAGATTGGAGCGTTTCCTGTTGTAGCGTGCTAACTCCACCAAAGTCTCTTTCTCTCCCCGTCTGTGCCACCTCCTCCTCTACTCTCGCCCTGCCGGTTTTGTAACCCCCTCAGTCTGTTTCCCTGTAGACACAATAGTCGGACACATCTGGAGATATCAGAATTAAATATAGGGTTATGATTGTCCTCCCCGTTTCCTACCCCCTGCTTTGTCTTCTGGTGAACTGTTCCACTCCTGTAATTTCACATTTTAAAGCTTAACGGACAAACTATTTGATGATGACGACCTGACTCGAGTATTAATCTGCGACGTATTCAAAGCAAAGCAAAGCTTTGGAAGCAGCAGCCAAGTCACCACGGAGCATAATGGCGCTCCTCCGTTCAGCTCACACTGATTTAACAGTGTGAAAATATGTGTGTGTGTGTGTGTGTGTTCAGGCGGAGGGGGATCGCCTGCCTCCCGGCCACACGGTGAGCCAGCTGGAGACCTGCAAAATCCGAAGCATTCGCGCTGGGACGCTGGAGCGTTTGGTGGAGACGTTACTGACGGCGTTTGGAGACAACGACCTCACCTACACCTCCATCTTCCTGTCCACCTACAGAGCCTTCGCCAGCACAAAGACTGTTCTGCACCTGCTGCTGGACAGGTGGGGCTGGAGCGAAGTGTTGCATACGGCCATATCATATATCATATATCATATCATATATATGTTCATCAACTATACGTTTTAGTGGTTTTGAATAGGCCCTCTGCTTATTTTCCGCTGCAGGTATGGAAGCGGGAAGGAAAATGAGCAAGACGCAGGCAAATGCAAAGCCTCTGAAACCAATGGAGCCATCAGAAGGTGAGTTACATTTTTCTACGCTCATCATCAGTTCCATATGGACAGCTTTCAATGGATAACATTTTTGGTAACAGCATAGCTGATTTATCACACCTGTCCTTCTGTCCTTGCCAGCTCTCCTAACACTCAAATCGTTCCCTGCTGTCTCCACAGAGCCTTGGCCTCGATCCTGCGAGCCTGGTTGGACCAGTGTCCTGAAGACTTCCAGGAGCCCCCTGACTACCCGTGTCTCCACAGGCTGATGGACTACCTGCGCATGGCCCTGCCGGGCTCGGAGGCTCTGAGACGGGCAGAGGGTCTGCTGGAGCAGCTGCAGAGTCAGGCCAGCATGGACGACTCTGATGGTAACTAACAAAAGTGTCTTTTTTTTTAAACTCGCTTTATGACACATATTTCGATAACATTTCCTCTGAGTCTAATCCCCTATATTTTTGCCTGCTTTCAGCTGGTTTCCACGGAAACAGTTCTTTCTGCCTGGGGGAAGAGGAGGAAGTGGAGATCGAGGTCCAGGAGGACTTCATGTCGTTCGAGGCCGACCTGGTGGCGGAGCAGCTGACCTACATGGATGCAGTAAGTGTGTGTGTGTGTGTGTGTGTGTGTGTGTGTGTGTGTGTGTGTGTGTGTGTGGGGGGGGGTGCGGCGAGATAGAAACAGGTGGACTGGCAGCGTGCGTTGTGTCGCTGTGGCTAAAAGGTCACGCGATGTTTCTTCAGTGTCGTCATACTAACTTCAGCCTGTTCTTCTGCTCTAGCTGCTGTTTAAGAAGGTCGTGCCCCACCACTGCCTGGGCTCCGTTTGGTCTCAGAGGGACAAGAAGCACAACAAGCACAGCGCCCCCACCATTCGTGCCACTATCACGCAGTTCAATGCCGTGGCGGCCTGCGTGGTCAGCACAGTGCTGAAACACAGGCAGATCAGACCGCACGTCAGAGCGCGGGTCATCCAGCGCTGGATAGACATCGCTCAGGTTGGCAGAAACACACACACACACACACACACACACAGAAATTCATCTATAAACTTGGCACGAAAATGGGCCACGTTGTGACCGTCCTTGTCTTCTAACAGGAGTGTCGAATACGCAAAAACTTCTCGTCTCTGCGAGCCATTGTCTCAGCGCTGCAGTCCAACCCTCTGTACAGGCTGAAAAGGGCATGGGCCTGTGTGCACAAGTAAGTCTTGATGGAAGAATCAGCATTTTGGCAGGATTCAGCAGCATTTCTGAGATGTTTATGTATTTATTTTAGCTGATCTGTCCGTCACCCTTAGCTAACATGAATCTGTTTTTCACACAGAGACAGTATGCAGACATTTGAGGAACTGTCGGACATTTTCTCCGATCACAACAACTACCTGACCAGCAGAGAGCTCCTGATGAGGGTGAGCTCTAACTTCAACATTTATTTAAAGGTCTCATATTGTAGAAAGTATGATTTCCATGTATTTTGTTTTTTTGATAATAAAGCAGCTCGGGGCTGTATGAACGCTGTGAAAGTGCCAAAGCACTCAATCCGTGGAGAAATGCACGTAGCCCATATTCAGAAACTGTGCCTTTTCATAACAAGCTTTAACGGGCTTATAACAGGCTTTTTTGGGAGGGGGGACTTAAAAAGAATGGCGGTAAAGCTGAGCTTTTCAAAGAGATGGTGAATATAAGTATATTCAGGCAGACGGTCTGTGAAAAATATGTTTTTTTTACATTAAAGCATGTAAACATGTTATAAACATGTTTATAAGTATGAACCTGAAAATGTTATGTCCCCTTTAATATCTGAGGGATCAATGGAATTATGAAGTAGTACATTTAGTACCCTTTGTGGAATAAACTCCTAGTTTTAAAGTGGGTAGACGTAAGACTTCATCTGAAAATCCTAAAAACATTCCTTCATTCACTGGAGAGGATCTGGAGGACTAAAGCTAAATAAAAAATAAAAAATGTATTTACAGGAAGGCACTTCAAAGTTTGCCAGTCTGGAGAGTTGTGCCAAGGAGCACCAGAAACGCACCCACAAGAGACTACTGTTGCAGAAGGAAATGGTGAGACAAAGACCGTCTGACCACGAGCTTCTGTGACCAATGCCAGACGGATGGAGAGCTAAAACCGAGCTTCATAATTTAAAGCTTGTGTGTCTTTCTCCACAGGGAGCCATGCAAGGAACGATACCATACTTGGGGACCTTTCTAACTGACCTGACCATGCTGGATACAGCCCTGCCCGACCTAGTAGAGGTAAGAAGAAAACCTGTGTGTGTGTGTGTGTGTGACACACAATATTTGAGCGCATGTGTCTGCGAGTTTGCACAGCTCTGCTGATCTGAGAGTGTGTGTCTGTGTAACCGCTGTCAGAAACCGGGCCGTAAGTTTCCATGAGTGCGTGAGGAATTTTTTGTCGGCCCACTGTTGGAGCGGTCCACCTCATGCTGTTTGTCTAAGCAGCCGTTGGTATGCGATGTCCAGGGTCTGACAGCGTGCTCTTTGTGTCCTCCGCAGGGTGGCCTGAACAACTTCGAGAAGAGACGCAGGGTGAGTGTCGCTGCGAGCGTCCTACTCTTGACGCGACTGCACCGCGGCAATAACGACGAGCTCGGCTGGACGTGTGCCACATGTCTGACTCTGTCTCTCTGTCTCTCTGTCTCTCTGTCTCTCCGTCTCTCTGTCTCTCCGTCTCTCTGTCTCTCCGTCTCTACAGGAGTTTGAGGTGATCGCTCAGATCAAGCTGCTCCAGTCGGCCTGCAACAGCTACTGTCTGACTCCAGAGGCGGCCTTCCTCCGCTGGTTTAAGAGCCAAGTTCAGCTCAGTGAGGAGGAAAGGTACTGCTGCTTTACTCTGAGGACCTTCTTCCTTGATTGCACCGTTACCCATTCGATAACGAGCACATTATTACTCGAGGTTATGGTCTGCTGGACCTATTGTTCCCGAACAGACAATAGAAGCTGCTTTGTGTTCTTTCTCCTCTATTGTACTTATTGCTTTTGCTCTGTGAACTCTCTTCTCTCCCTCCTTCTCTTGTCCTCTCTTTCTCTTTCCCTCTCTCTTACTCAGGAATTCATTGGTTCTCAAAAAAAAAAAAACCCCACCAGGCACATGATTTGTTTTATGATGTCTAAGTTTTATTATCAATGTTCTCTCATGCAGCTACGCCTTGTCCTGCGAGATTGAAGGTCTCGGTGACAGCAGCCCAACCTTACCCAAACCTCGAAAAAGCATGGTGAAGAGACTCAGCCTGTGAGTACATCCAGGGGAGAAAATGTTGACAAAAACAAAACATTGAAATGAAGTATTGTCACGCTGTCATATTCAAGCACTGGGTTGCTGTGACCCATTTGTTTAATTATCTAATAACCAACTTCCGCTACTTTGCAGAATGTTTCTTGGACCAGACAGCAACGCAGCCAGTTCTCCAGTCAGAGAGACGCCACGCTCGCCTCCTACTGGCAGCTCAGGGGAGAGCATGGACTCCGTCAGCGTGTCCTCCAGTGACTCCAGCAGCCCGTCAGACAGCGAGGGCCTCACCCCCACTCACACCTCCGACTCCCAGCAAAACAAGGTGGGCTGCGACGCTACAGAGAATCGTTTTGGTCATGCTTGGGGACTGTGTGAAAATCATTGGTTTGGGGAATTGGTATTACTAATCTATTCTTTGGACCCCCCCCACATGACACCCTTCCCCAAATATAATTTTTTTTTTATAATTTAACACTTTTGTACAGTTCACTTTGGTGAAAATAACAAAGATTGCACAAAATGCAGTTGTTGTACAATTTAAACCTCATATGTTAATAGGTATTTATTACACCCACAAAATCACATAACACAAAGTGGAAATTGTAACCAAGAGCCAAAATGATGGAAAACACAAGAAAATGATTTGCTCTATTTATTGAACCATTTTCATATTTATGTCCATCCTGTCTCAGGAGTAACATGATCCTTCTAGCTAATCGTTGATGTTGGAAAAAGAGCCCCAATGTGTCCAAAAACGCACATTCGTTACCTAAGTTGCACACAAAAGCCATCATTTTGATGTAAATATTTTGTCCTTTTTAAAATGTTTATTTTTTTAAAAATAAGTCTTATTAGGGAAAAATGTAATAAAATCTAACTCTGGGATGAGACAGAAGGCCCTCCATTATTCTCCCCAACATCTTTACAACCTTCTCCACTCCCCTCTATTCATTTCCATACAGTCCCTGAGACAAAATATTGTTATTTGAGGCAAAGGTTTATCAGAAAAACAATTTTTGCATGTGTTCCTTTGTTCCAGTCCTGTTTCCCCTGACCTCAAATAGCTGCGACTGAATGATCTCAGATAACGGTTCAGTGCATTTGTGGAAGAAAAATGAACCCGTCATGGTTTTTGTGTATCTGTCTGTAACTTCTGCGTATATCTCTCCTCAGCTATCAGAGTCCTCCTCTTGTAATTCACTCCACTCCATGGACACCAGCTCGTCGACAGCCAGCGTCTCCATGACTCCTGCATCTCCCCCACTCCCCGGGCCCCCCTGCACCCATAGGCGCTCCATCTCTCTCACACCCATGTCCCCCAGCACCCCGATTCAAACCCCTGCCTATAACACCCAGGCCCAAGACGCATGCATCATAAGAGTGAGTCTGGAGCAGGGCAACGGGAATCTCTACAAGAGCATACTGGTAAATAAACATGTTGGTGTTCCCGTTTGCGTGAGATGCTTTCGGTTTCCGTTTTTAACGTGATGTTTGAGCAATTTATTGTCTGTTCCCTAAATAGTTGACCAATCAAGACAAGACTCCGGCTGTAATTTCTAGAGCAATGGCGAAGCACAACCTGGAGGTAGAGCCAGAGGAGGGATACGAGCTGGTACAAGTCATCTCTGAGGAGAGAGGTAAAAAAAAAAAAGCTCTACTTTTGGATTGATCCTTATTTATCTTTCTGGATGGGTTTCAGGCAATTGTTTTCTATGTATGTATGTATTTATGTATGTATGTATGTATGTATGTATGTATACCATTCTTATTATTCAGACCTACACTCTTAATCAGAGGTAGCTTGCTACATGTTGGGCTTTCCAAAAACTGTACCACTGTACAATTCTAAGGCATACAGTCAGAGATTTACAATGAACACAGGAAGCAGAAGCTGTTGTGGTAGAAAAACTACCCTCAGCATTTGCGATTCAGCGTTTCAATTACTGTAATTGTTTCCACTGATCAGCTGTTTTTTAAACCACAAGAAACCACAATGACCCATGTATTTCAGTCTCAACGTATCACAGCAGCACCATCAGTAAGAGCTAAAACCTTACTCATAATGCCCGCTTTCTCTCCGCCCTCCTTTATCTCCTTTCAGAACTGGTGATCCCAGACAACGCCAACGTCTTTTACGCCATGAACACCACCGCCAACTACGACTTCCTGCTGCGGGTGCGAGGCTCGGCTAGTCGGCCGGTCCAGCTGCGGAGCCGCTGCAGCTCCACGCTGCCCCGAGCCCAGCACCGCTCCAGCCTGTCGCTGAGACTCAGCAAGGTCACGCTGTGACCCCGGACTACCGGGACCCAGTGGTTTGCCCTTACACCACTAATCCAGGATCACACAGGGCACGGACTTGATGTGTGACCTGTTGGATTTTAGATGAAGACGCTGGAGGGACGAGTGGAGGATCCAAGAAGGAACACAAGGAGTCTTCAGACTTTTTAAGAGCTCCACTTTGACTCTCCTCTTGCCGGTTGAGTCTCACTCTGAACTGTGCCATCCCCCCTCGTCGTCTTCTCAGCCTTAATGTGGAGCATGGACGTGTAGCGTGACTGACTGCTGTGCCAGTGGGACTTGACTTTTGACTAGTGATGCCTGTGACAGAGGGAAACGGCGACCCCTAGTGGCCTCTGCTCTTTACAACGGCAGGTCTTTGCACATGTTATGGGAGCAGCCAAACTCCTGACCTCCAACAGTATTCTGATAGTGAATGAACTTCTGTTTGTCTTGTGAAGTCTGTGTCGCGGAATATTCACTTTACTGGAAATAGAAGTGTGACGAATGCAGAAAGAGAAGAGCGACGGTGGAATAGAAGGAGAAGTGGACCGAGTGTCCAGACCTGTTGCCTTTACCGATGAATGAATGAATGGACCTCTGATAGTATTTCTGAATGATATTAATTGATTAATTGATTGACAGGAGCTGTGATGTCATTATTTTCGTCGGGCATGTTTACCTGCCATGTCCGGCTCGTGCACAGTGTGCACTGTGTTTGTGTGTATCCAGCCCCTCTCATGTTGTGAGCTGTGTGACGAATGTTCCGTGCATTCTGATTGGTTCCCTTACTTGGTTTTAACAAGTCCATGGCAACTATTGTAACGGCCTTAACCTGCCCTATCTTCAGGGTTTAGAGATGAAATATGTGCTTCTTTCTAATCCAGAAAGATGTTCCCTCGCCTCCTCACATTTTCAGACTTGTTTTTAAAATAAATAAATAAACTAATAAATAAAAATAAATTGACGCGCAAGAACGAGGAGGAGGAGGAGGAGGAGGACGAGGACTTCCTGGAATGGAAAACGCCACGCAAAGTGTCTCAAACTGATTCATACTTGTACCTCTTTGCCCTTCATTATATGAACTATAGAGTTGCACTTGTCAGTTGGTAGGAGATGCCAAAGTGATGTGAATATAGAAGAGCGAACAAGCCGCTCTTCACTAAATGAGTTCCTATTTTTGTTTTGTAATTGTTGCTTTTTTATATGTTTTCGTAACTCAATTCAAACCAAACACTTATGCCAGGTTGGAGCGCGATGAAGTGAATGTTAACGAATTCAGAGGGTCATTTAAAAAAAAAAAAAAAGAAAAAGACGGCAGTAGCAGATTTTACTGTGATAATCGTGGACATCTTCAGTGAGGGACACGTCGCTCCATTGCACCAAAGCCAAACACCTCCTCGCACAGTGAACACGCATCTGTTTCTAACACCCTCGTAGTTTCACAGCGGCTCTTCTCACCTGTCGCATCACAGCGGCCCATTTCTACAGATAAACACTCCTTTGGGCCTCTTTTTTTTTCTCTCTGCCTCTTTCAGTTATTATCCACTCCTGCAGATCTTACACGCCATCGTGCCAATTTGTCCAACCAGTTAATGTTCCTTGGTTGATGTTACGTTCCCTCTGGGAGAACTGGTTCACTGTTGGACTTGTGTTGATGGTCCAGTCGGGCCGATCCTTTTGTCTCCATGCAGCACTTCGCTCTCAAACGTTGTCACTGAATCACCCTCAGCTCCTGTGTTCTTCACTGCCAAAGACTTTTACTCTACCTGAATAAATAAATTATTATCATTGTTATGGCGGTTGTCCTGTGTGTTTTTCATTTCCCTCTTATCTTTTGGCGAAAGCTCCGAACTCATGAGTAACTTTTATAATTATTATAGTTTTGTTTCGACACAACGGTTTTCTCTGTTCATTGTATTTTTTTTTTTTATTTTTTTTTCCTTATTTCAAAGCACATCAATGTGACGACACGAACAACTGTCCGCTGTCTTTTTGCCCTTGTGCTGCGACCGACAACGCGCTCATTCCTGTTCGGTTCGACATGACCAAGAAGAAGGACCACGGGCTTCTCTGGACTGAGCCCAAGTTATTCCGCTGAGTGGAAGACATTTCTTGCTGAGTTGAATGCAGCGGTCACGACCTTCCTTCCCCGAGGCTCGGTCTGCTGCGCCGGTCAAACACTTTTCCAGGAATTCAAAGACAAAAACGTGCATTTTCACAAAAAGAAATTAAAACAGACATTGCTTTAGGGGAAATAAATTTATTTTACAGGCCTCTGACTTTCACTTTCATCCAAAACACGTGAACTTGTTCTTAGTTATAAAATTAAGAGTAAGTTGAAATAAACCGAATGAAAGAAAGCAAGTGCATTTTTTTAGGTGGGTTATGTGGTATTAAAATGTATATTTTACATATTTATACATGTCTTACTTGAGTCTGCTTCATTGTTTCAAGACAACCAACACAACCTGTCATGACAACAACTTAAAAAATAGTAAAATCCAAGAGCCTTGTAGTCTCATTTCAAGGACCAGTGTGTAGGATTTCAGAGGGATCTATTGACCGAAATGGAATAGTGTACGAAACTATGAATCATTGTGTTTTTGTTAAAAGAAAATAGGCCACTAATGACAAAATCAAAGAGCAATATAAGCATATTGAATATTGTTTCGATCAGTTAATGTAGGAGAGGCAACACCAAATGGAACAAGGAGAAAAATCGAACAAAGATTGTGTGTATGTGTGTGTGTATGTAAAGAAAGGGGGGGGGGGGGGCGGGATCCTGCAGTAATTAAGGTTAAGAAGGTCAATGGTGGTGTAAGCAAACCCTGGGTATGGTTTAAGGTAAGGGTAAGTTTCCAGTGACTTCATGAAAATCAACCCAATGGCTTATTTCAGTGGTTCCTATGCGGATCAACACCAGCCAAGAGTTCCCAGGATAAATCAGAGGGGCAACAAGATGCTTTTTCTCAAATTTTTGCTATCTACTTGTAAAACACTGGAAAACTTTTACCTTTTTAGGCCTCTTTAAATCCTTTAAATCCTTTAAATCCTTTAAATTAAACATTTTGAGAAGCGAAACCCCACTGAGGGCCACATGAAGACCATGTGGAATGTGATTTAAAACTCTTTATCTGACCTGTCCTTCACTTTTCCTATTTCCTAGTCCTTTTACAAAATAGTTCTTTCTCCCTGTAAAATTGCTGTTTTCTACAGAAATTATATTCTATATAATCTTTTTACCTAATATTCCTCTAAAATATTTCTCTAATATATCTCCTTCTAATGTGTTTATTCTAAATTTATTTGAGATATAATGTTTGTCCCTTAAGGTGTCCTCCTCAGGACCCCAGTTGGAGCCAGTCGTCTTCTGATTTTTCTCTGAATGGTATCTGATGTGTCTCTGTGGGTCTTTAAAAGGCTCTCAACCAAAAGGAAAACTGTGTGTACTTTTTAAAATGTGGTACACAGTGCTACACTACACTAAAGACAATTACTGGACTTCTAGAGCAATATTCAGTCCTGTTGTTGTAATGAAAACAGCTGGAGCATCTCTGCACTGTGTGACGAGTTTTAATCTGTGGAAGACCTCCAGTATTTTGACCAGTATCGTCCTCTGTATTCTGAGTTCATGCTGCTGCCCTCGGGCTGTAGGCTTAACAAAGCTCCTCGATGCCACGAGCTATGAACACTCACTTGTGACTCCCTTTTTCTTGTTATTTCCCAAATAAAAAAATAACATTTTCACTTTAAAACTTTTTTTTTTATTGGTTTCATTTGACAGAAAAAGCGCGGCACTTGAGAGTACAAACCCCAGTGAATCCGAAAAGAAAACATTAAGGCGGGGAGCGCATTAAAACCTGCCACAGACTACAAAGAAAACAGCAGATAAACATCAGGGAGATATACATAATGCACAGGGCAAAGGATGCTCTGCAGGAATGGTAATGAGAAACCGAGGCCAGACATGAGCTCAGCAGGCATGCTGGCGAGCCACAAATTAATATGCAGCAAAATATCGAAGGAGCAAATATTCTCTACCACTTTATGTTCAAACCTTTGTGAAGAAGCCCGCATGTTCCTTTTGAATGCTGGAGAGGCCGTTTCATAAGAGGGCAGAGCTCATCCCTCATGCTGGCAGCTTCTTGACTGATTATGCAGCAAGATATCAAAGTATATGTGTTCGTGCAATATAGTCCAGTACCCCCCCCACCCCCGACACACACACACACACACACATCATCCTGATATCCGCTCTGACTTAGATGTCAGACCTTCTCAGTTGGAGGTCTCTGGGCTGCAGGTCCATGTAGGATCAGTAGAAACCTGTCTCTGTCTGCACTAACGATGCACCATATTAGTGGACGGTTATGAGTTGTTGAATCAGATGAGCTGGAGAACAGTTCGAGAGCTAATTGTGTACATTAAAAAGCATAATTTCAGATGTATGGATGGACAGCCAAACCTAAACAAATGTCAGACGTAGAGACAGCTGAGCCGTGCAGTGCAGGCCTAATGTTTTACGTTCCATTTCAATACAATTGTGTATTATTTCAGCATTATTTTAATGTAATATATCTTCATCTGTGTATGCTAGAGAGGATAATGAGATATTAAAGGGTAAAATGTGTTAATACAACATTTTTAATGATCTGAAACTGATGTAGTCGATCTACGGTCTGCTGGATTGTACAAGGCTCCCAAAGGATTCATCAAAATGTGATATTCTTAAATTATTCAGTTGTTAAATATTTAAACAACAATACCACCGGTTAAGAAAAAACTTTTTTTCAAAAGGGAAAAACTTAAAATAATGATTTTGTTTTACCCAGAAAGTTTGAGTTGCTTTGTGTCATTACTTGCACTATTTTCTGAGAGTGTGACCCTTTTTTTTCTAAGCAAGCGCCACAGTCTTTACGGGTTATCTGCAGCTTTGCTTCACAGTGAGGTCATCGGGTCACGGACACCTGTGAAATTCATCCGCCCAGCAATAATGCAAATCCCGGCGTTTCCTTTCCTCATCCAGGCCCTCTGTACTCTACGCTGCGTGTTTCTACATCTCTCAAACTGATAGTCTAAATGCTCACCACAACACAATCCTCCAGTTGAGAACATTAAAAGGCTTCAAAGCTTCTCCGATTCACACGTCTCGTTTTAAGTCTCCTGTTGTCGAGAACCAGCACGTCCACAGTCCTTTGATACACGTCTACATGAAAGGCTCTCTGTGCTCAGCGCTGTGTGAAAGACCGAGTGTGGAGGAGTGCTGGTGGTGTTCGATGCAGTAGGTCAGGCTGCACTAACTCCGCCTTACGCAGGGGGATGCGGACTGCAGCTGCTTTTAATCCGTAAGAGCATTTGAGTGGGACACCAGATTGTTTATGTAGTCCATTGAAAGCGAGCTGGCACAAGCCTGTGTGTGTGTGTGTGTGTGTGTGTGCGCGTGTGTTTTCAGAGGGAGGAGGGTGATCTCAGCTTACGATCCATCTGTCCCCATTTCCCCACAGCTCAACATGGTGGCAGACAGTGCGGGGAGGCTGGGACAGACCTGAGTCCTTTGGTGATGGTTTAATTAAAACACATCATTTGAACATTCTTTTTTTTCTCCCCCCCTTTTTCTTTTTGGCACAGATGATAACAAGCCCATCCCAAAACACGACAACTCTACAGAGGAGGGTGAAGAACACACACACACACACACACACACTCTCTAAAAGGACTCATTTACTCATAAGCCAATTATTCAGCCGAGCCTTTCTTGGATGTGTCTCGTGCCGCTCGGCGAGGCCTTTCACTGCAGGCAGGTCATTATTCAGTGTGCCAGGGCTACCATGAGGGAGAGCAGGGACTGAACACACGTTAACTTCAGGAGAAACGGCTGTTGTCTTGGAGCATAGAGCACATCTTCACACCTGGATGAAGGAAATTATAACCTTTTATAAAAAAAAAAAAAGAAAAAAAAAAGAAGCTAAAGTCATAGTAATTATCAATTCATGATTATGTTTTATTAACTTCTCTTCAATTATCGCAAAAAAAACGACAATCTTCAAAAGCTAAAAATGAGTCAAATAAACAATGGCTAACAATTTGTGACACAAGAAATCCAAACATTGGAATAAAAGACAAGTTTTCTTTTCAAACAAAAGCTTTTCATTTGTCAGCTTGAAGTTCCCCTTTAATTGTTCTTTAAATCACTCATTTTTCCCATAAACATGTCCAAACACAGCTTTGCTGTAATAGTTGTTCTCCTCCACAAATGATAAATTATAAACACCTTGAAAAAATAACAACAACCCACAAATTATGCTGCTCAAACTCAGTTGATAGATAAGAAAACAATTATTTAGCAATATGACAAATGGTCACGTGTGATTTGTATCCAAATGTACTGTGTAGTGGAAAAAGACTGGACTAACTACATGGATGAATACAAATGTTGATAAAAGAACTTAAATTTGAACATTTATGCCTTTGGTTACGAAGATACCAACATAATCAGCAGGTACATTGGGTAAAGCCCTAAAAAAAAAAAAAAAAAAGAGAGAAAAAAGCTAAACTTTGGTTCATATGTACACAAGAAAAACCCCAAAAAGTCGTCGTCTCAGCTTTCTACTAAGAGGTTTAAAAGGAGCAACACTCGGGTTCATGTAAATAAACTCAGAGTGAGTAAACGCTTTGCGTCTTCCAATTTTTTAAGCTACACATTTTAACTTTACATAGATCTGAATTTCGGATCTTCTGCGGCTTTGGGAGTGTTGCACCTTTTAAGCTGGACGCTTCAGCCTGCACCTCATGTCTGCTTGTAAAACAGCCCATTAGTGAGAGCGAGCGAGGGGCTTTTGTCACCAACAGAGTGCAGCGAATCTAACAGAAACAGAACGGGATTACGATTCATTTTACGAGTCATCCCAAAGCGAACATAAACAGGGCAGCCGGCTGATATAAATCTAAACCAGTTCTTTTTGTATACCGATTAGAAGCAAATAAAATGGCCTTTGCAGTAAAACGGGACAATTTACTGCATACTAGTTAGTGATATCCCCCTAAATAATCAGCGCAAAAAAGAACAATCACAAAAGGGAATACAACGTGCTCGAGACAGTTTGCAATAGTTACAAAAGTCACACCAGCAGCTAGAAAAGATCGTTTACCACTCAGTCAGTTCTGTGTAAAAACCAATAGTGTTACCAAGAGCCTCGACACACACACAGATGTTATAGGCAGTTCATGTAAAGGCTGTAAACCAGAGAGTACTTGAGGGTTGAGACTTGAGGAATTTTCTTCACTTAAAAACAGACCCTGCTGGCTCTCTATTTTTTACCTGTGGCACAGAGTAGTAGCGGAATAGCTTTGTCGGAGTATGAATGTGCCCAAAACGCTGTCGACCTGTCGAGCGTCAGTCTCTCGAGAGGAGCTTCTAACTGTGTGCTCTTTGAACCACAGTACTGCATTTCACTGTGATGAAACATCTGGTCCTGTGCTTATTAGTGGATACGAGTGGGAAGGATTTGTAGTCCTCAGAACGTGAAGCTCAATGTTCACTGAAAAATGAGAAAAAGAAAAAAGAAAAAAAAAACCCTCCCACCAAAACGCTGGATTCCAAGGTGACGTCACTCTCAGATTGACTAAACTGGAGTAAGATGGCCGACAGACAGCTTCAGAGATAAAAAAAAAAAAAAAAGAAACTGTCTGGAGGTAGAACACAGAGACCTGTTTAATGTTAGTGTCGCTTCTCTGTTCCAGACACGGAGGGAAACGTGGAACTTCGCAGACAACTGTGACCTACTGGTGTGAGACGTAAAAAACAACGCGAGCGAGCGAGACCAAAACAAAGCGGACGGGGCGAACAGACTCTCAGACATTCCACTAGATGACGTAGCTTGAGGTATTTTCTTTCTGAGGCTCTTGAGCGTCTTCGTCGCAGCCAAGCCCACATCTGGTATTGGGATACAGATGTGGCGCTGAGAAGACTAAAGACTTTACGGAGAAAGTTAACGGTCTGTACCTCAGTTTCGGGCTCATAGTTTGCTTCATTACTTGCAGGTAAAAACAAAATCACGCACACACACGCGTCCCTAGACATCTTTTCTTAAAAGGATCTAGAGATGATTTCAGCCCCAAAAAAAAAAAAACGACAAACAAATGTGGAACACACTGACCCTAATGTCTAAAAGAGGGTTACCTGAGCAAAATAAAACTGAATTAAGCATTTATGCACGTATCGAGTGCATACATAAGGTGATCAGATATTAGGAACACCGTTCAATATAATGCAGTCCAGCGCCACACAACTAATAACTACAAAATGACAATATGGTTAAATCAACCCTTCTTTTTATTGTCGGGCTTTAAATTGGATTGCATTAGATTGTACAGGAGTTACTAATAGAAACTGTAGAAAACCTAGTTACAAACCGGTTTGCAATTCAAACGGGTGTTAAGAAAACGACCAGAAAAAAATAATAGTCCCAACACGTCACAAGCATTTGTGAGGGCGTTCTTTAGTGTTTCCAACGCGTCACCGTTATCCATTTAACTTGGGCTAACAGTAAAAATCACACAATAAACTATAAGTAGACTGGAAAAAAAAGATTTTCCATGTGGACCACAATGTAATTGATCTACACGATTACTTATCAGTTTGTTGTTCTGTTAAATCTCCTTTAACCATTTAAAGGCTTTTTTCCCCCCTGTCCATATTATTGCACGGTATAGGAATAGATGTAGTACGAAAGTAACTGCTTAAAAAAAAAAAAAGAAAAAAAAAAGAAGAAGACGAAAAGAACGGAGTGCAGTTTGTGAAAAGGTCTTTCACACACACTTCTAATCCACGGCCCACTAAAGGGCGCCCAGTGCCCCGCAAACAAAGCACTACAGTACATGAAGCATTACAGCCGCGGTAAGCTGAGGGACGGTTTAGATGACTCTCGGACAAACGGTAGTAGTGATAATGATGATGATGATGATGATGATGATGATGATGATGATGATGATGATGATAATGGTGATGATGATGATGATGGTGACGGTCAGGCGTGCTGCACTGCCAACTCCTGTCCTATGAAGCGGCGCAGGCGCTCCAGATACTGGCTGTACAGTTCAATGTCGTTGTGCCCCGCCCCCTCCACCCAGAGGGGCTCCACGGCTTTGGGGCAGCGCTCGAACAGAGCCAGGCCGTGGGAGAAGTCAATGACCTCGTCCTCCGTGCCGTGGATGATGAGCACCGGGGACGTGATTTTGGACACTTTCTCGATGCTAAAAGAAAGGAAGAGGAGGGGGGGGGGACGAGAGATGAAAAGAAATGAGATTTGAAAGAAACTGATGATTTACGTACAGTATTAGTTACCCCGCCTTTATAAAAGAGCTCATAAATCACTGGCACTGTAGATCAGATCATAAAAAAGTGACATTGTAGTGGGTCAGTTAAAGATTAAACAATAAAACCTTAATAGATCGGTGAAGCGTCATTTTTGTCTGGACTGCGACAGTAAAGTGTTATTGGCTATAAAAACGTATTTATTGCTTTGAAACAACAGTGATATCTTAGGGTTATTATTTCTGTTCTTCAAAAACAGATCTGTGGAGAAGTCTCATCTTATTGCCTGGGTGCAGATCATTTGCACAGTTTATCACTCAAGCTCACATCAGTACAGAAGACAAACATGAGCCTTGAGGTTTATAGATTTCATCTATAGAAATTAACATATTTATTGCATAATGAGGTATAAACTAGAATTATCTCCTGGCGTCTGTGTGCCTCCGCCAACCAGCCAAAATGCAGTTTAAATCCACGTCTGTCCAAAATGTCATCGCTTCATCATTTTTATCCCATTAGACCTTTGTGTGAAGTTGTCATAATTAGCTTATCAATTGTTGCGAGGTCAGAGTGACCTTTGACCACCAAATTATAATCAGTTCATGCTGGAGTCCAAACTATAATTCCCTCCAGGCGTTCATGAGATATCAATTCACAAGAAAAGGTACGGACAGACAACAGGCAGAGGCATTTAAACAGATGACTACTTCTGTAAAAAAGGCCAGATATTAAAATATTAATGAATAAAATCAAAATCAAGTCATCCCATGGAATATTTACATAGAAGACAGCAGATAAAGATGCAGTCGGATACACGTGGAGGAAGGAGGGATGCCAGCTGCCCACTCTGAATTTGAACAACAAGCGAACACTGGAGGCTCTCTCAGCTCACTACACACACAGCAAGGCATCCCCTAGTTTCCTACCACCTCGTCTCCTCACCCACTCGCACCATCTGGGACGAGAGACTCTGCGTTAAGGCCGGCGTCGGCCGGATATTGACCTTCGTCAGACGCGGCCACTAAAACTAAACCGACAACAAGAACAGACGGGATAGAGTCTCACTAATGATAGCATTACTCGCCGCCGCTCCTGTCCCGCCAAGGGAGCTTGTTCGGTGGCCAAGATTTAAAAATAAAAAAAACAAAAAAAACAAAAAAACACAGTAACAACACATTACAGTGAACACCCACATTACAGTCGCACACAAATGTGGGACACCAAATCCCTTCAGAGAGAAGATGAAGCCATAAAGCGTACGGTGCCAAAAAAGACTGAATTTCACAACCAAGTTGTTGTTGTTAGTGTTGAATGATATGTTTCATTTTTACTGCTTATTAATACCAAATATTTAAAAAAAAGCATTGCACGGTGAAGAGCTCACACACAGTTAAAAGGACAACTTTTTCTAAATTCATTCATGTTATTCTCATGGTTTAAGACACTCAAAAATATTAGTAAACATGAACAACTCTCTCCCAAATCCCAAAACTAGCATGCTAAAATGCAAATTTGTGATATAGACTAGTATAGAAATGCTCCATAAACAATGAATTGGTATAGATGACACTGAGGGCACCCGTGGGGGATGTTCTGAGTATAAAGGTACATTTTCTGTTTCAGAACTGAGAGCACTATAATAGAATAAAGCTCAGATGGTGTGAAATAGAAGAAAAAAAAATCCTGCAGGTCCATAAGATCAGTCATCGTCTACACATGATGTCATCACAAGTTTCAGACTTGTTTCTGGCTTTGAGAGAGAGCGAGAGAGCGCGGCTCATGTTCACAAAGGCTGATTGAACTTTCCTAGTCCATAACCCATTTTAACTCTTAATTTAGAGTGGTGTTTCCCGTTAACGGTGTCTTTAACTGCCATTCACTGTCAATTAGGTTGAAAAGATGTGGGACTTAGACTTTATTACCTGAACGTAATAGGCTGCAAGTCCCGCACTCTTGTTAAAAGTTAAAGATAAACTACGATTGCACTCATGGAAGGTCACTTTCAGACCAAAGTGAAAGAGATTTCGGTCGCCGTACAGTGAGATCACTTCTGTAAGAAAACACAGTTCTTCTCTGAAATATTACAGTATTTGGATGGCCTACTCACATCTACGAAAACAAAAATAAAAATGATGTCCACACACGAACCAAGAAAAGACATTAACACTGAAATTAAGGCCCCGGAGCTGCTCTTTCAGCGCAGATGTTTGTTTTGGATAAGAAACACTTTCAGTGCAAATAGCAATTACGCCTTTCTGTTGGCGGATCTGTAATTATATGGAAATGCCAACTGGCAGCAAAATAGTTTACGTAATCTATGCGTGTGTATGTTTAAAAGAACACCTTATTTCAGAATTTTATGGTGCAGAGAAAGAGACAGAGGGGAGAAGAAAGACTTTCACTGTTGTTGAAAGATCTTTGACAAAAATGTTATCCTAACCACCATTTATTAATTTAATGCCATCTATTCAGAGGTGTCAACTAAATCACACCGTGCGCTGACAAACACAAACGTAACGACCGTAACGGAATGGAGACTTACTTGGGGAACGCGTCGAAGCAATAGGTTTTCTTCGTGTCCGGAAAGGCCACTCTCATGCCAGACGTCAGAGGGGAGTGAAGCACCACGGCGGCGCACTCGTACCGGGACGCCAGGTCCACAGTGGGGACCGTACCGATGCTCTGCCCGTACAGGATGATATTCTCCGGGCTGATGCCATACCTGGTCGCGGCCAAATATAAAAGGAGAAATGCATAGTGGAGGTTAATGGAAGTTAACGAATGCAGCAGTGACCGATACAAACAGTACCACATGTGTGTTGTTTTTCATTGACTTTCAGTCAAACAAAAGGTGGCTACTATGAATACATAATGAAGAAGAAAAACTATTTCATTGCAGGTAGAGTAATGGGAAAACTAAATAGTTTTTTTAATAAACATGCTGAAATGACATGATCAAGAGTGACAGCTACACCCAAATGTGAATTCACCTAAACCAGCCCTTTGTCAATGCTTCGTGGTGTCATGTCTTCCTCAGGCTACAGCCGCATTAAGGCAGCTCCGCTTTCACTAATGAGACACTTTATCACATCGCAACATCCTTGAGAGACACCCCCCCTTTCTTCATCCGTCCAGCTCACTATTTGTTTTGTTTTTTATTCCCACGACATTTATCCACACTCTTCTCTACTCTTGTCCTCTCAGCTCTGTCCTGATCACAACCTCGTTCACCCCTTCTCCATATCGATATCCTACTCTGCCTATTTATATTTTTTACTCCCGCTTTTTATTTTTTAGAACATACAACAGTGGTTCCCCTAAGAATGCCTTGATATTTTAACCCATCCATGTAACAACGGTTTGTTTTGCTCCTACTCTAAACTACACGAGCAAGACACCGTATAATAAATCATCCCTGGAAAGGACGCATATGGCCCAATTATATCATAACTTACCGTGTGCGCAGGGCGTGCCAGGCAGCGTCTATGTCTGCGTAGAGGTTCTTCTCAGAGGGCTTGCCGGTGCTTGCCCCGTAGCCTGAGTAGTCGTAGGAGAAGATGTTGCAGTTGATGCGAGTGCCGAGGCCGATGTAGAAACTGCTCATCTGGCCCAGGTCGACCGCGTTACCGTGGGAGAAGAGCACTGTGAATCTGACAGGGCACGCAGGCAGAAGACAGGTTAGGAGATGGGCCCATAATAACCTTTAACCATAATTATTTATGGACGCTTAGCTGTCATTTTCACAAGACTTGGAAAAACACCACTAGAAACAAATGAGAACATCTTTAGTTGTGGCTTCGTTCGAGTGCATACGCCAAACCATACGTATAAACACTGGAGAGTCTACTGGACTTCACTTGAAGCTCAAAGAGAGGCATGAGGGATTAACAATAACTTTAGAAGAGCCACAAACACAAACAAACTAAAACACAATCCAGTTTCTCACATTTCTGCATCCACGAGTCCGACCTGGTAACTGGACACTGAACACTGAATCAAACCATCAGCAACGTGTTGTTAGGGTCCACATAGCGAGGTGACTTCCCAACATGCAGCGTTCTGGATGATTGGTTTACCTCTCTTGACAAATGACTTCTAGACATTTGGCACAACCTGAGAAGCAAGGTATCCACTATAAATGCTGGCTATCTAGCCCTCGCCTTTTATTCATGATCGCATGTTGTGCTCTCTTGAGAAATCGGATACTCTTTCTACCACTGACTGTTTTTTTTGGGGGTAATCCTTCCTCTGTGGTTTTCTTTATGAACCCATACGGCCCGTAGCTTTGCCCGAGGACTTTCCACTCGGAATGCGGCACAACAATGACTGCCATATCAGTTCTAGTTTGGATTTGTCCGCGTGTAATACAAGATAGACATTTATACAAGACACACAGACTGTAACACAAGCCTGTCCATGTCTTTTTAATTGATTTAGTAAATTAATCAGCAGCAGCACACAGCGACAGGATGGGAATACAACTGAAGTTAAATACTTTTACAGTACATCATAACATAAACCTTCTGCTGCTAAATGATATGATCACGTCTTGTAAAACGATCTACCAATCACTGCCAATAAATTCAACGGCACAAATCTAAAAGCAAAGAAAGCCAGATTGCTGAAAATGTCTCTGACTCACTGAAAACTAATATCTTGTTACTGAGCGTGACACGTTTTTTTTTTTTTTAAATTAGAATCATTATCATGAAGCAGAATTAGTGTCCCAGTTTATGAGCATGACATCAGCAGACAGGAAGTAAACATGGACCCAATCTGTGCAATCCCATTGAAAACAGACTGTGTGAATACAGGTATATTCAGACAGTATGAGAGAAATAATGAGTTTTTTTAACATTAAAGCATGCGAACATGTTCTAGTAGAAACCCATAATACTGGCATGAACCTGAATAAGAGCACAATATTATGTATCCTAACAAATAAATGGCAGTGATCCATGGAAAAGCAGGAGCAGACAGATAATCTTTCGTCAGCTGAGTCAACAGGGAGACAAGCAAAGGAAGTAGACCTGGGTGTGAGTGGAAGAAGACTGACAAGGAAGGAGGGTGTGGAAACACTTCTGAGGAAGCTGTTGCCTATAACACAGAAACCGATTACCGTGACCACACAGACTCATGAGGAAGGTAAACCTTTCAAGGGACCCACCTGGCGTTAGGAACACAGCGAAGGTACATGCAGCCGACTCGGTTGCCCCGGCTGGATCGCGTGAGGAACACCTCCGTCGTGTCCAGCTCTCTCTGCGAGTACTGAAACTCTGCCCGCTCCGTCAGGTGGAGCTTCCATCGGCCCTCCACAGACGGGGCCCCTCCGCTCCCAGCAACTGATGCACCGCTCCGCGCCCGCAGGCTGGAGGTCCCCGTTGCTCCTGCTGCTGCTCCTGCTGTTGTGGTCGTTGTCGTTGCCGCTGCCGTTGCTGGGGTTGCTGCGGAGCCATCCTCTGGGTCTGGAATGAAGGCGTACGTGGGCTCAGGGGGCAGGAAGGCGAGCTTGGCCGCGATGCGGCCGGGACATGGCGGGCAGCAGAAAAGGCAGCAGAGCTCGCTGAGAGAGAGGCCATTCATCCTTCACTGTGCAGGAGGAAGACAAGAGGATCACTGTGTTAATGAGTCCACATCATCCCAGCGTTGACACAATGAGATACTTATTACAATGTAATGTGTAAGGCATTCAGTCAAAGTGTGACTACAATGATGATGACAATGTTCTACGACAGCTAGTTCGTAACATGTTAAGATTATAAGCAATTAGTCATAATGCCTATAAATGGATAATCTATTAATCAATTTGATGATTTATCAAGTAGTAATAATGTTTTGATGGTTACGGATAGATATAGATATATATGGGTTTTCTCATGTTTCTTGTAATAGTAAATTAAATAGGGCATATGTTTGATAAATCTGGAGCTTATTTTCTCTTTTCATTGATTTAGCATTTTCTTGTAAATAAATGTCAGTAAATAGTGAACGCGTGTCACAATTTCGTTAACTGTCACACAATACAAAGAAACACAGCTAACCCTCACAACAGAGAATCTTTCCTTGAGAAATGACATAAACAAGTAATCAATTATCAATCAATAATTGCTGATTATTTCTGTCAACTGACAATTGATAACTGTTTCGGCTCTATCTTTCTTGGATGTTGGGTAGTTTAAATAAGCAAGTGATAAACCATATGATTAAAACCTCTTTTGAGAAATTTATAAACAGAATCATTGAACGCACCACCACATGACATCACCACAAACACAGTTGTGTAGGACAAAGACAGCAGACCTACCTGCTAATCTGAGGAGCTTTAGTCCAAGTTAAAAGTAAAAAAAGAAGTTGTGTTGAAACAAAAGTAAAAAAACAAAACAAGGAAGACTTCCTCTGTTTCAGGTCAACTTCAAAACGCAGGATACTGCCTGTAAAGTGCCCAGTCAGCAGGAGGAGGAAAAAGTAGTGGAGCCAAGCGGCTGACAGGAAGTGTTATTTACAAAGTATCTGCTGTACTGTCTGAGTGGCGACTGAAGTCCAGATCACATCCATTTTGTCCACTTGTTGAGACGCAACGTCCTGTTTCCCCCTAAACGTGTCCTGTATGTTTTAAGAAGACAATAAACTTATGTCCTTGTCTTTGAATCGCGTTCCCGATGTGATCTACAAAAAGTGACAAAAACTAAATCCTGAGAGGTAACGTTATTCCCCAATTACAATCCCCCACGTGCGAACGAGTGACGTGTCAAGAGTAACGACAGGTCAAATATTACCGGAGAGAGGAGCCGTTGGTCCGCGCGCACCAGCTAACGATGGCTTAAGCTAGCAAGGAGACATAAACACGGCTACTCTTGTTAAAAAACTAACGCTCGCTCGCAGACATCCGGAGTAAAACGGCGTCGGTGCACAGTGTCCGACGTGTTGCACGTTTCACCGGGAAACCAGTCTGGACGGTGGCTGGATTTATGGATGGCGTCTTGTCATTTAAATTAATCCATGTACGTGCGGTGTTTTCCTCCTTCTTCTCCTGCTTCTTCTCCTCCTCCGCCGCTTCACCGCATCCGGAAGCGGCAGCTGACAGGATGTGACGTCAGGAGTCTACGCTGGACAATTAAGGGAAACTCGTTATCAGGTGTGCGGGGACAATGCTGTAAAAAGGATGACGTATTTTAACTTAATTGTTCATTTGCACCTTTTGAAGAAAGAAAGAAAAAAAGGGTAAATAGCACTAGTGTCCATTGTTACTGCAGTGCATATGAATCATCACAATAACTTAGAAAATAATTAATTAAAGTTGGTGGGACTTTTATTATAAATCATTTTGATTTAGGTTTAAGAAACCCACATTACTCTATCAAAGATCAAACTTTTAAAGAAAATAACAAAGACAAATATCATCAAACACACGTTATTACATTAACTTTGTGCAAAACATTTTTGTCACAGTTGAGAGGAACATAACTCTGGTACAACACGAGCTGCAGATGTGGTCTGGGGTTCACCTGCTCACACACCTTTACATGGCTCACCTGCTCACACACCTTTACATGGAACACCTGTTCACACACCTTTACATGGAACACCTGTTCACACACCTTTACATGGAACACCAGCTCACACACCTTTACATGGAACACCTGTTCACACACCTTTACATGGAACACCTGTTCACACACCTTTACATGGCTCACCTGCTCACACACCTTTACATGGCTCACCTGCTCACACACCTTTACATGGCTCACCTGCTCACACATCTTTACATGGCTCACCTGCTCACATACCTTTACATGGAACACCTGCTCACATACCTTTACATGGCACACCTGCTCTTTATGCTGCGTTCACAACAAACGTGTTGCGAATTTTAAACTCACGCGAGTAAAGCGACACGAAGATTCGCAACGCTATTGGTGTGAACGCAGCATAACGGTAGGTAGGATGCCGTTCATTCGCGGGTCACAAAATCAACATGCATTGTGGGAGATGTAGTTTATGGTTACTGTACATTGTAAAGCAGCATAGACTTTAATTTTAAGATAATCATATTCCTTTCGAGCTCTCGCGGGCCACATAAAATGACGTGGCGTGCCGGATTTCGGCCCGTGGGCCTTGAGTTTGACACTGTGCCCTAGCCCCTTACCTTAACCCCCAACCCTTACTGTGAACTAAACCTTATTCTAACCTGAACCTTAAAACAATGTCTGAACCCAAAGAAGTGAGGACCGGTCAAATGTCCTCTCTCGGGTCTAAAACTCAGTGGTCCTCACAAAGATAGATGTACAAGTACACACACAAACATGGTGGACTTTTCGTGCCAGTTTCTAAGCAAGAGGCTTTGCTAGCCCAAAAAAAACCACCTTTACTACCTATTACAGAGAACTGCAAATGTCAGCTTTTCATCATCAGTCTTTAGTTACGCTGATAAGTCGAACACATACCTTATGTCGAAACATTAGTATTACTATAACCGTGTGTTCCAGGTCTCACATCACTCTAGATCTTGCCACAATTTGGGTTTTCTCTGCCCAGGTTCTGAGGTATGTCTTAGGGATGTATGGCTCCACCCCACCATTAAGTGAATATGTGGTGCTCACAGCATTTAAAATTCAGACATTTAAAAAAATTAGAAAAGTTTTATTTTTCCTACACTTGCACACCGCATTCAATCACTCTCGAGGTGTCGTACGGTGAAATAGGAGGACAAGCTATTGGCATATTTAGGTGTACAAAATATGCAATTAGTCTGTGTTGCTTTCTGATATTGTGATGTCAAGAAATCACGGCGACATAAGTGTTTATTCAATACAGTTAAATTGCTTTGTGGGAACTCCTCTTACAGCATCAGAGCTGAACATTAGGTGCTATTGTACCATTTGTGCCTATAGTTTTTTGCTTTGTATTTGGAAACAATATACAAGTACAATGCATTGGGGCCACAGCCTGTGCACACACTGGAGCAGCAAGGAAGTCATGAATGCTTTTAACTTCATACCACTAGATATATACATTTTAGGAATACATTTGTTTATTTTCTAGAAAACTTAAACATTAAAATAAATAAATAAATACAAAAGACAAGTGTAATTTAAAATAAACTTTGTAAATTTATTGTTTTATACTTACTCTTACACATCATACAATCCTAAATCTTCAAAGAAAACAAAATAAAAAGATATCTGGTGGTGTTTCTGGGGGACTGGAGTGCCAAGGAACAAGAAGTGCAGCTCTGTGAACATTGTAGATTTCCTTTGATGTACCTCAAGCTCATCTTGAAAAGACAGATTGAATCAAGTCACCGTCATTTGTCTTCTCTTCCGCAGTGAAACTGAATTTCAACTCGTCACAACCGACAGGTTTATCATTATTATCAATCAAAACCCTCGCACGATGAAGACATGGATTATGAAAGGTTGTGCTGAAGACGGGATTGAAGACATCAAAACTCTATCGAAGCAACAGAACAGAGGGAAGGGCAATGTATGCATGTCCTGATGATATCTAGATTATTTAGGTATGGTTGCTGGTGTCAAGTCCGTCATCACAAATAGTCAGTGATCCAACTGTCCGAAATCGCGTGTAAGAAAATTGGGCCTATGCCCAAAAACACAGACAATATCAGGGCCGAGTAGTTTGATAAATGACATTACAGCTGATTATGTGAATTATGGTGGTTTACATTCAAACTGCCCACGTTTATTAAGAAAATAAGGGGCGGGGCTTCGATATGAGCAGTCAATAGAAAACAAGTGTAAACCGTGAAATCCTCACAATTTCCACAGCTGAACAATCATCCCAAGCAAAGTACTTTTACTCTGAAAGGACTTTCAATCTGTAAAGTAAAACTGAGCATTTTTGTAGGTGACAATATTTTGTAATGGTCATCCACCCCGCAGGCAAGCTTTAATATTCTAAATATATAGATGCACTTCAGGGAACATCAAACTACAGAGTTTCAACCACAAGTTTGCCCCTGACTATGACAATATTTAAACTCCTTCTGAATTTCAAGTTTCCACCAGTGGTAATTAAATCAGTCAGGGGCTTTAGAATACCGATTTATCCTGGGTAAACAGTCTCGGTGTTGGCACGCCAAGTCACAAAGCCATTTATACGTCCATCACCCACACTAGGACTTAAACAGGAATTATGAGCCAAAAAAAAGGAGCCAGAACTAAACTCAACCAGGTCCAACATGATATTCTGTGCATACAAGGAGAAGAGTCATTCACGTCCGATACATTCTGCATTGGCTTTTTTCTTTTTAAATACATACTCTGCGAATTCCTTGAAACTTTGACAGGTCTTTCATAAATACTTAATGATGAAGATCTAGCATCATTTACAGAGAAAGCTTTTGATAATGAAAAGATGAAACCTCAAACGCCCCTCCGCATCTCACAAGGGGCCTTTTTTAAAAAATTTTTTATACCTATTATCGCTACACTATGAATAGACTAAAGTAAACAGGATAAAAGCATGAGCCGGGATACTGTGTGATTCAGCGAGGTTAATGAAGCTTACGGGGCTTAATAACATTCTCACTAGTTATTGTAGAATAGAAGCCATGGCCCGTGGGAGATACTCATGGTAGAGCCAGATACTGAATATACTTTGGACATCACATGGGCAGATGATGTGCTTAATAACGTGTAAAAAAAAATGGGGAGGGGGGGATATTATGAAAAGCACTTTTATACACATCGTACTATTCTTCACCTTAGTCCCCCACCTTTATTACCTGGCAAAAATCTACAATAAGATTATACTATATGAATAGGAGCCATATGGTATTTACATTTGGATAAAAATAAAAAACGGTAGAGCCCTGTTAACTTGACCTCAAGGTTCCAGCCATGCATTGTGCTACTGCTGTGTGGCTTTTTTTTCTTCTTCTTTTTTTTTTTTTTTAAACATTGCAGCTTCATTTCAAACTGTGCAGCCGGTTACAAACCAGTAACTCATATGTTTGTCTGCACACATGCAGGTACGTTTGATCACCCTAGAAGAAGCTAGCTAGCTAGCTAGCTAGCTAGGAGGCGGCCTTCGTAGCGAGGGGTCGTCTCGAATCGGAGCACATTGTAAAAAGCACAGCACGCATTGCGACGATCTTTCATTTCGCCGAGCGGAAGGTGTGTCGGCGTGAAGAGTCACTGCGACCCAGGTCAGTTTTCATTCAGCATGTGTCAGTGGTCTGCTGGTGGTCAGAGAAACGAGGAGCTTCACTCGGAGAACAGAAAATGGCATTTCACGGAGAACACGCGGCTTCGCCAAAACGCAACGTCTCGTCGATCGGGCAATCCCTTCAGCGAGCCTGCCGTACAGATCAAATATAAATAATAAACTGCAAATGACCCGGATGCTGAACAAAACTGAGTAGGTGTGTGCACATGATTTTGTGCTCTGCAGTAGACACAATTTGTTGTGCTTTGTTTCCAAATCGATGGACATTTTACTGCACAATTGTGACTGTTTGACGGCTTAACTGGACTCTACTCCATCATGTCAAAGCTTGTGTATTTTTTTATTCAATGGTTATATAATCAAGATGGAATTACTTAAATATAATTGAAAAGGTTAAGTGCAAATCTTAATGATTTGCTGACACATGCTGCCAATCCTCCAGCACAGACCAACCAAACGATAAAAAATAAATAGAATGCAATCACACAATTCAAGCTAACTACAATATATTAATATAGATCTTCTGATGTCATACGCTCATTAAAACAGAAAAAAAAGAAAAGAAACAGAATTCAATCACTCAGTTAAGTCAAGGTTCTCAGTTTCCCCTATCCTTGCCCTCCCCCCTCCAACAACTGTTCATGCACCCAATATCAGTATGATAAGTCAATATATCAAAGAGAAACGGTTCTGGAAAATGCTAAGACTTGGGAGTTCAACGTATGGTGACCCATAGAGAAAACGTAAGAGGATATGGAAGGGGAAAAGAAGTATGCCAATTTGACAATATTTGACATCATTTTCAGTCTGGGTGGGGGTGGGGGGTGGGGGGGAAGAGAAATATATATATATACACACACACACACACACACACACACACACATACATATGTATATATATATATATATATATATATATATATATATATTCCAAAGCCCTTAAAAGGTCTTGCTGATAGATGAAATCTCCCAGGTAGGGCTTTTTATTTTTTTACTTGTTTGACCTTCTTAATTGACCTCTGTGTCATTAGTCAAGCTGTGACACATTCCTCAGCTTACCCCTGTCGCATTTCAACTGCCTTACAGGGATTGTATAAAAATAAAACCACACGATCCCCCAAGTTGAGAAACAAAAAGGGCTAAAAATCAAATGCCTACCCTCCCCACAGCAACACTAATGTCCACCTGGCCCCTACGGCGCTCTCCCTGACTCTCAAGTAAATGTGCACACACTGACTTTCATACAAACACACACACACACACACACACACACACAGACAGACAGACAGACAGACAGAAACGCTCAGGTTCAGCCACAGTCAATAGTGGAGAGCGAGGGAGATGCTAGTAAGGGAAGCGTCTGGACAGTGGCTGCAACCTCACCACCCCACCCCGCCCGGCTTAGTCTACCATGAACAAATGAAGCCATGATATCAGGTGTTTTTCATCCAAGTCGCCATTGTTCAAATTCACAAAGTCAGAGACTTTTTTTTTTCCGTTTGCACTCAGTCCTCATAACTTCTGAATTTTCTCAGCCACCACGATGGGGTTCTCCTTGCGTATGCGGGCGGCAGCTGCACTCCGGTAATCGTAGGGACAGTCGTGTTTGTCAGAGTAACGGTGAATGGCACAGAACAGGTTCCCGCAGCGACAGTCAAAACCTTCGGTAGAGAGAAGCGAACACGGTCAGTCAGGCTTGCTACAGACATCATTACACACGGAAAGAAGTTACTTTGCACACTGATTCTTGTACAGAGGACGAGTATCGCTGCACTGAAACTCTACGGGTTGAAAGGTTCATATCAGACACAGTCTGAGTGTATTCGCTCTTTAACCGCTTTTAAGCTGGACATATTTTACATTACTTTAACATACTGTAAAACAAAAAGCCTCTTCAACACGGATCAAAACAGGACATGAATAAAGGCAGACTCCTCGGCTAAGTATTTAACCAGACCATGAGAGAGACCATGAGAGTTCATGCTAATATCAGGTTGCATTTTGCCCATTTCTTAAATTTTTTTAGTGAGGGATGAGGCATAAAAATACAAATACCACTATTCAACATGAAATAGGACTGGAGCCTCCTTTGAGGTAATCCAGTTTGACAAAAAGGTGGAGGCCAGCAGTACACTGTGAAATGCACCACTGACCTGCAGTATGTTGCTCTCTGTGCAAAGTGTTTTGGTTGTGTAAAAAAAAAAAAACATTACACAAACCAGCGACTGGGAGTTGGATGTAAGGGAGTTTAAGGCTTTTAGAGACAATTTTAGAGATGCTTTTTAGGTAGAAGAAACATGACTAAATAACTATTCCTAACTCAAAGCTTGGATCTAAGTTTAAGTTTAGATAAGATGTGGTGGATATTTAAAAAACTCCCCAACTGTTATCTATTGCGATTGTCAGACACTGAATGGCAGGAAGCCGTAACATCAGAAGTAACGTGACTCAGTCAAAACCAAAAGTTCCTCTCTTCCTTACCAGTAAGGCCCACTTTCTTCCGGCAAGAAAAGCAGCGGTTCTTTTTCTTGTTTTTATCTGGAGTTTGGTCATTATCAGACAAAGCCTGTGCTGCTTCCTCCACTGGTTCTGATGAAAAGACACACGCACGCACGCACGCACACGCACACACACACACACACACACACAGAGAGAAAACACACAATGGTGACAAAACAATCCATGTATTGTTTGTTCACATATATGCTTCCATGCAAGGATAACTACGTGTTAAAATAAACTACTAAAAACGAACACATTTTAGAAGTCTAGTATGACAGACGGTATAAAATAGCTTCATATTTATTCTTTGTTTCTCTTTCAGAGCCAATTACGGCCACTAAACCAACGCCGCTTCACTCTCTCCCCATCTCCACATTTGGATGATGGATTTGCGATACTAAGGGCCGTCCCAAACCAGTCAGTGTGACGATAAAAATCTCCATCCTCTGCACAGGTGCCGAATTGAAAACTCCCATTACCCCAGAAACAACCATGCCGAAAATTGGAGAAAAATCATATACTTTGAAGTTTCATCTTACATTCATCAGAGAATACAAAAACAAAACCCTCCATCCTCAAAGTGTATGCTTCTATTGTTTTGGAGATCTTTATGGTAGAGGGCGGCCAGTGCATCCCACGGTCTACATGTTTATTCCTCCCGTTAATAAGCAGTGCCCTCCGCAGCTGCGAGTGTGACTCACTTTAAGCGAATAGTGTGTAGGGACTGATTTGACAAAAGACCACCGATTCCTGTGATGTTTACCTGAGCTGTTGGAAGTACCCTCTTCCTCTCCCTCCTCAGCCTCCGCTCGATCGGAGTCTACGGCGCCCGAATCCTGGGAGATGCTCATAGCTGTCATCTGTTGAGTTACTGGACTAGGAGAGCTGGGACTGACATCACGACAACACACAAATAAATACATTTGAACCATACAGGAATTATTTTCCAATTAATTTTGTAGCAAATGTACGGCTGAAAGATTTGTGTATATTTTGTTAGTGATAACGTCTTTTACTTCACAGAAAACCGTGATGCTCCTGTTGCCATCGTGAATGACTTACAAACCATCTATGTGAAAATGGAGTGAACACAATCCAAACAATTAAGTAGGTTTTTCCAACCACAGAAACAGTTTTTCCATTTTTAATCTTTTTTTTTTATTTGGCTGCAAACATTGTCCCATCATTTTGTTTGGTGACTGACTACAACCTACTTGGATCCGTTTCAGCACGCTCCCTGTCAGCTACTAGAAATGCCTTTTGAAGAGCTCTCACAATCAACTTGACAAGCAGCTACAAACAGGCAGCGCAAGCAGAAACTGGTACAGTGCATATATATATATATATATATATATATAAATAACACACACACACACACACACACACACACACACACACACACACACACACACACACACACACTCCATAAGAATATTATGCAGACAGATCAGGCGCAAATCCCTTTTGATAATTCAAAAAATGTAATCACACTGGGAAGAAATGGCTGTTTGGACTTCTCTGTGGACTGTCTGGAAAGAATAAACCCAATAGTGGAAATATTTCTCTGAAAACTGGGTAATCTGTAAGTAATCTGTGTTGTACAGTACAATTGCAAATATTAACTCCTCTCGTCATCTACCGGATTCTATTCCTCTAAGATCTACCCTGGTCTATTGTCCTTGTTTTGGGGGTTTCTTTCCAGCAAATGACAGTTACATCTATCACGAAATCCAACAGCAACACTTTTTTTTTTTAACTATTAAAACAGCCTCATAGAATTCCCATGACATCATCAAATACTTTTCTGACGCATCACATAATATATTTCAAAATTAACAAATTATTTACTGGCATAACTAAAGCATACCAGAGCCCTAACAAAATGCAGAATTACAAAAAAATAAGCAAGGCCCGCAACAATTATTCAACATTATGCAGCAGTTTTAAGAACAGGCCCTCAAGCAAGTTTTTTATAACTCAAAACATTACTCTTGAGCTCTTTCTTTCAGTGTCAACTTTAAACAAGATAGGGTTCATTCTGCCTTTGTTAACTATTAGGAAAAAAAGGCACCTATACTTAAAACCCTCCAAAAATATGACAAGACTTGGTGAAAATGGCAAACACCACAAGACAAGAAAGCACTGGTCAGTACTACCCGATGACTAGCTGTCCACTATAAATAAATACATAAAATGTTATGCCTACATCACATAATCGCTATGGGTTTACTGTTAGTGTGCAGACTGAATGAAAATGCGAAGCAGAGATACTCAGTCACCAAGAAATAAAGACAAAATAAGTCCAGAAAAGCCACTGAGTGACAAAGCACTTAATACAAATGTTCAATTTTATCACAAACATAAAATTAACAGTACCACAGTCAGTTCTGACCTGGCATTAGGCTTGGCTGAGAGCACAAATATGTCAGATTTGGAGATTTGGCCTCGAGATGTGAAGCACATTGTTGTGTATTACCTCTTAAAAGTGGCTGAAAATGTAGTATTGACTAGCAAAGAGTTATCAAAAGTCACCAGGTGAAGTTAAAAATGTTCGAATGGCCAGAGCAGATTGTATCTTGAACAGTAACATGTGAATATAAATATAGCTTACCATCTCTGATTTCTGCAGAGGCAAACTGTTGCACTAATTGAAGTGACTAATGAGAACACATTAGAACACAATGTGCTGGAGCTAGTGATGAACTGATCTACTTGTCTATTTTGTCAATTAAACAGTATATATTATATTTAATAATATAATCAAAAGTCCACTAGAATGACAAACACCGTGTACAAGTTCCGAGACAAATGTTTCCCAATTATTTCCATATAATTACTCAATTTGTCCAATCTGCTTCTTAAAAACACTTCACAGTGAACACAGTATGTCGTGTTCATCATTTTAATTGGTCATCAAGATAAAAAATGTACCACTAATTCCCAATGATTCATTGTTTGAGGACTCCTTCCCATCCGTGCCGTCAACATACCTGGCCGTTTGCTCCTCAGGTGGGGTCCCCGCCACCTCTGTACTGGGCTCCGAGGTCGTACTCTCTACAATTACACCAGCCGACCCTGGCGAACCTGCTGGCGACGTAGCAGCTGTGTGGAGACAAGAACAGCCTGATAGCACCAACATCCCAAAACCTGTTGTTTTGGCTCCAGGACATGAATGACTTTCTATTTGTTTCCAAGTATCCTAACATATGCCAGTCATTGCCCATGTTTGTCTGCTATGATCAGATGTGTTAGGAGTTCATGTGAAGCAACACATGGTGATGTCACTCTCTTACTTTCTGATGCCACAGCGTCGGCAGCTACTGCGACCTCTGTTCTCCAACCCCTTATAGCAAATTCAAGTGTGTGCCCCCCATAACTGTACAGTTTTTGAGTGACCCCCCACCTTCCCCTCCGTTCCAAGTTACTGTCTTTCCACCTAACAGACCCATATCTTGCACCAAACTAGTTATATGGCTCTCCCATCTCCATACCTTTCTCTCCCGGGGGGCTGGATCGCCCCCCTCCCTGTTGTCTCTGCAGGTGTTCCTTGTAGCAGACCGAGCACATGCCGTTGGTGCGGGGGTTACCATAGAAACCGCATCCCATAGTGCAAAGCATTGGCACCTGCGTCTGATTGGTCTCCTGAGCCATGCTCTGACAGAGGGGGTAAGGGGGATGGGAGAGGATATTCCTGGAAATGGGGTTGCAGAAGTTAGTCAAAACGATTAGATTATATTTATTTACATTTATCTTATTTATCTCATTTGCTTACATGGTTATTCTGATAAAAAATGTTTTAGCCAAAATAGTTTGGAGACTGGCACTGGAGCATGAGAGAGAGTTGGATCAAATGTGAGTTACTTTGTGGGCTAAGGGGTAAATGAGCTACTAATAGTAGCTGTAATGAAGGTTTGTCAAACAGTTTCATACCTTAAATCAACCAAAAAGAGGTCCAACAGGGTGAAACACTCCAGTTCTGCCTCTGAAGCAGAGCAGGACTTTGTCACACTTAACTGGGACTTTAGTATAAACTGTGTCTAAATTAAAGACCAAATCAATCGCATACATAACGGGGGGAACAAATAAAACAGCAGATACATAGAAACCACACTACACACCTAACGGTTAATGTAAAGCTGCTCCTGCAACAATGGGGGCGACACGCCAGGAGTTTTGAAAGTAGCACACTATGGAATTGTCACAAAAAACTAGGTGGAGAGCCGAGCACATGAATGAAAACAAAGGGCACAAAGAGACGTGCTGAGTTTCAGTGCAAGAGGCAAGTTATGGTCTGCGAGAACACAAGCGAGCTCAGCTGGTTTATCGGGACAAAGTTAACAAAAAAAAGAAGAGAAACAAAAGCTAAAAAAAAAAAAGAGATGTGTCTTCACACAGACAAAAATACCCGGAAAACTTGAACGAAACCCCTCAACGTTAACCGATGACCGGGCAAACGTTGGTCCCAGTGGAGCCGGACAACTTCCAGCTGACTGTCCCCCTCAGTTTGAGTTTTTTGTCCGCAGCAGAAAACAATCGGCGTCCTGTACTCAAAGCAAAACACCTCGGCGTTAGCAAACAGCCTGCTCGCTGGACGGGGCTGTCGGCTCGTCTGACTGGACACCGCCCGAGAGAAGGGCCAAACTCGCTCGGTAGCCGGAAAAATCAAGACGACGAAAAGAAGTACGGCGTCCTTAGCGACGGACTGTCAACAAATCGTGTGTTTTAAATCGAATAAACGCGAGTGTTAGCGGGCTAACGTTAGCTCAGCCGCTAGCATAAAGCAGTCAGCCTCCCCCCCCCCCCTAAAAAAAACGGTGCGCTTTCCCCGTCCGACAGGGTCCGAGCTGGTTTAGGGTCGGTTTCGGCGCAGCGGGGGGGTCTCCCGGGGCGGCCTGGAAGGAGGACAGTACCTGAAATTCGAGGTACCGGGGGCTGCCGACGACCTTGGGCTTCAGATTTGTACAAGTTGTGTCCCCAGCAGAGCGCGCGGCCTCTTACCCAGCGCTAGCTCCCGACATTCGAAACAACGACCATGACGTCATCCCCAGCATCGATTCAGCCTTCAGTCAGTTGGGCCAACATAGCAAAGTCCACCAGCCCACCCAAAACAAAATAAAAAACAAACAACAACAAAACCGCTCAGGAATAACACTTTTAATGAATGTATTCAATACCGATACATCAATACTGTGTTGGAGAGATATTTTTATTGACA
The DNA here is from genome assembly GCA_016806645.1 of Ophiodon elongatus. Taxonomy (NCBI): domain Eukaryota; kingdom Metazoa; phylum Chordata; class Actinopteri; order Perciformes; family Hexagrammidae; genus Ophiodon; species Ophiodon elongatus. The sequence goes on from JACSYO010002145.1 coordinate 1,780,678, forward strand.
TGTCAACCTCAGCTGCTTCCAGAAAACCCATCAGGGTGAGGACACAGAATACTGAAATTCAAACTGCAAATAAAAAAAAATGAAAAAAGATGAATATACCGTTACCTCTACATCTGAGATTAAGTTGAATGCTTCTGGCTGTTTTAGCCACGCAAAAAGGAAATGTAGAGCATTGGCTTAGTTCTAGGAGTGCTTTGACTTCTTTTTAGGCACTAACGAAAGTCTTTGGCACATGCATAGATTGATCTTTAACATATGTAATAAAATACTTTTATCTTTTAAGATGTATAATAAAGTGAGCAGATGTGCAAATTCTCTATGGCCACATCAGAGCTTTCAGTTATTAACCTGAAATATAGTGTCATTAACTTGTGAACATGTTGTGCATCATGAAAAGTTAAGGCCTCTTTCATTAAAGCAAGCAGATAGCAAGTCTAGTTGAGTGGTCCGCTGTGCTCCATCGACCTGTCGCCCTTCTCAGTGTTCTGAGGAGAAAAAGGTCCCACCAGCCAGTTGAGTGGTGTGTTGTTCAGCAGATACTCCATGACACCATCCAGAGACTGTCGAACCTGGGAACAAGCACATACTAGTATCACTTTCAACAATATTACCTAACGTTAATCAAAACGACGTTTCCGTATAAATATGCTAAGTTTACTGTGGGGAGGAAATACAGAGGTTATATGTGTGCATAACTAAATACAACATAAGCTTGACTGTCCTAGTTTCATAAATGCATAAGAATTAGCAGACACCCCTGGTGGATGTTTGTTTATGTGAAGTATGCAGGAGTTTCCTGTTTAATTCCTGTTCAAGAAGACTGTGATTATTATTCAAGCAGCATTATAAAAGGTAATGGAAGGACTAACTGGGAGAAGTGATTGCACTGAAAAAAAAAAGAAAGACAATTAAACTTCAAGCACTTCACTATATTTAGCTAAGCTGATGCAGCAAAACAAAAACACTGCGGTAAAGGCAACGCGGTGCAATTATTACTTGGTTCAGGTGGCGGCGGCTCTGCTCCAGAAGGAGGGGTGTGATGGTGCTGGTGGTCCCCAGAGAGGAGTGCAATTCTTCAGCTGATCGCCTGGCGCTGGTGAGCTGGTCCTGGACGGCACCTGGCAGACCCTGAGCACTTGACACCACATTGGAGCACGCTGATCTCAGCTGGTCACTCAGACCGTGCACCATGGAGAGGACACGCCATTCCAGCTGCTGTGAACAGGAAAGTGGAAATAAGAATGTGCATAATAAAGCTGTAACATATCAATTCTTCCTAGTTCCTTTGCATTCTTTAGGCAAAGGGAATCCCACCCCCAATCCTGCTGATGACACAATGTAACATCACTCCTATCCCACATGAATCTGTGGAGCCATTACAACACATGGTCAGCCTCTAAAATAGTCGGATTTGTTGCTGACTTTATTGATTTGCTCTTATCGCTGTCATGCTCTTAGATTTATTTCATTTGTTCAAGTGGTATTCCAAGAAACTGTGGAGTACACATGCTGCCTATGTACAGTAAAGTACGCACTCTAAATGCTGTCAAACGCAAACATAATGTGGTTAGAAACCATCAAGTCCATTCTCCAAATGCTTCAGCCCTGACCTCAGCCTCATCTTTGGTCCCATCTGGCTCTGACTGAGTCGGAGTCTGTACAGCTCCAGCCTCCTTCTGCTTCCACTCTGTCCAGCGCTGCAGCAGCTGCTCCGAGGCTCCTCCCATCTGGTTACTGGCGGTGCGGGCCCTCTCCAGCAGGTCCAGAGTACTGGTAATCTGAGCCACTGCAGTGTAGGTGGCATCTCTGGCATGGCCAGCACGAACCAGGGACTGCTGTAGGGCTCGCTCCTGGACTTTGGCGGAGAGTTTCCCCAAGCGGACGAAGTAGCTGGGGCTCGATGGAGTAGCCACCTCACTGGAGGCAGGTTCAGCCACAGCAGCTGAGAGAGAATAGTATTAATCTCATACGTATTCAAAAGAGATGTTTTATGTATAGAAATGTAAAATGGCATTCAATATTTAGGTGTGAGCACAAGGGTGTGATTATAGTATCGTATATTATACTGCACATTAATTAAGGGTGTAGGAAAATATCCAGTATTGCGAAATCGTGTTTTGTGACGCTATATACATTTTTAAAAACCATTCATGTAAACTATCCATTTTTTAAAAAGTGGTGCTATTATTTATGCAAATTTGTAGTTATATTTGAGTTATTGTGGATTTCTTTTTTACTTAGTTATTTTTCTTTACCGTTTACTTATTTATAATACCCGTTATAATTTTCTTTTTTTTTACTACGTCTCTTGTTTGCTGCTGTATTCCTGTGAATTTCCTCACTGCGGGACTAATAAAGGATTATCTTATCTTATCTTAAATGCAGTTCCCACTGTGATGATTCCATTAAAAAAAATATATTTTTTTAACTCCGATTTTATGCATATGTTGTTGAGTTTTTCATACTGCGACAGTTTTCCTAAAATTAGATTTAGAAAATCACAATACATGGCCTTGCTTACATGGCCTTGCTGGTGCATCTGTTCAGAGTTGGGCTGCTTGACTCTAAACCGGGTTAAAGTGCATCTGCTCAGGAGAGACCAAAAGACCAGAGAGCCACCTAAAAAGCCAACCATCCGTCTGTGGAAGCTAAGGGATATGCAGAAAGACTCGGTCTCCCTGTGCCTCTGTTAAAAGCCACAGCAACCGCTGAACAAATCCAAAATCCCCAGAGTACACCACTTTGCTGCTGCCGCTGATAGCAGTTGCACTTGCATCTTTCTCATATCCATAATCAGAGAAGAAGATTGCCTCTCGAGTATTGCCGCTACGTTGGAGTATGGCAGGTTGTCGTGACATCACAGTAGCAGGTGTCAAAGCTGTGAGTGTTGGAAATTGTAGGGGCTTTATGGGCCAAGCGAACAGAGGGGAAGTTCACTAGAATGTCCTGCCTCCCTCTCTATGAATAGCATCAACCATTCATGTGTGTCAGATCCAGTCGCAGTGGGAGAATTTGACACTTTCATCACGACCACCCCGCTGCATCACCTCGTCTTGGCTTTATAATGTTAATTATTTTGGACAGACAGTCTCATCAAATTTTCTGTTTGATCAATAGATCAGTGAAGCAAGGACACAGTGTCGGCTACTGACTCTCATCGTAAATGGCAAATAGTGCAAATGCCATCATTCACGCATATTAATTATGGAATAAATTAAGTTTCAGTGAATGCCAGCTACAATATATAATGTATGAAATTAAACTTGGAGTTATGTAAGGGATGTAAAGGCTAATCGTTGAGCTTAAACTTTAAAATGTTCCCCTTTAAAGCAAAACTGAAGCATTATTCATTCTTAAATGAAAGTAGATGTACTTTCTCTTCCGCCAATGTGGAACTAATTTATCAAATGAAGGGCAAATGTAAAAAGAACAAAAAAAAGGCCAAAAATCTAATAAATATGGTGTAGTAAATCTTGACTGGCAATTTAAGGAATGAAGAGAAAGTAATCGCTTTTGTTTTTTTTTTATGAAATATATTAAAAGACATATTCTGTCACCCAAATGTAAACGAAAGCCCCATCACCAAAGTTCTAAATTTAGGGTTGGAATCATTCCCACTGAGTGACAGACACACAATCATATTTAAAAGTGCTTTGTTACTATTAAAGTTTTCTTTCTATCAGCATAATTTATGAAGCACTTGGATGAAAAATAAAAATCTTACTGACTGAGTCTTGAAGCCCTACATTTGTTTGTTTGTATTTAAAATCATCTGCGATAAAAAGAGATTGTCCGCTTGTTGTCCCATAATGAACTAATTCCAGCTGGAGCCTTGTTTCTGCTTCATTTCATCAAGCTGTCAAAACACACCGTCTGTACTTCAGCGTTGGGTTCATCACCTCCCATGGTGTTTTTTATGGACTGGTTATGCTTTCCATATTTAATATAGCTACTGACCCAGCTCCTTCTCAGTGAGCGGTAGGTTCTGGTCAACCCAGTCCTCGGATCGGCTCAGGGCCATTCCCATCCCACTGCTGACCATCTGGCCCATCCTGGTGCCCATGGCGGTGAGGATACCTCCGCTGACCGCTGCCCGGGTCATCTCCACACCACCCATCACAGCCCCCATCACAGCGTCTTTGGCCCCCGCCACCGACTGGTACACCATGCCTACCGTGTCCGACACCACCTGAGGAAAGAAGAAAGAGCCGATTATGAATCGTGCTCGGAGAGTAATTTATGTATTTTCTACATGGCTCTCACTGATATTTGACAACAGGGTAAGATGAGGACGAGATGAGCGTTTCATCCCACCCATACCGTAACAGATAACAGTAACTGGTCACAAACGTGGCGTGTAATCATTCTGTTGCTATGGTTACCTGGAGTGTGAAGGCACGGTCACAAATGCAAGCTAGTGACCAGTCGCCTATTTGCGGTGAAAGTTCACCAAAGTAGAACTCAACGCGAATGTGAAGCTGCGACTTTGCTTCGCCACTGGAAGAGAATGTCCCCTTCGTTCACGTGGAGCGGAAGTGAATGTGAGGTGAATGTTAATTTTCGAGCTTGTTATGACTAATACAACTTCTGGACAAATTTAGAAGGCTAGCAAATGTCTGCAGCAACGTTTGAAGTGTCTTGAGACACGGATGTGTAAGTCGGGCCGTCACCCTGTAAAATGACCTAGTGTGATTGAGGGTAACATTTAGGGCTGTCAAATTAACGCATCGATTAACTAATCATATAAATAATAACATGTTAAAGAACAACTCAAAATACACAAATTATTCAATATTTATGTTAATTAATTGACATATGTTACTGTAAGTAATATAACTATGTTTGCCAAATAACCCAACTGTTGCATCCTGCCACACCGTGAGACAGTATGGGTTTCAGACACTCGGAGCCTCCGACAGCAGCGCTCTTATTTTCTAAAAGACGAGAGAGCACTCATGTGCCACTGACACCATCGCAGTGAATTTATGAACGTAGCCCCCTGACACTGAACGCCAGACAATTCAAACCCGTCAGTTGGGTAAGTAGTATGTTAAATAGCTTTCAAATTGACAGCCATAGTAACATTATAATTAATAAATCCAAAATGCACAGTAAAAAGTTATTTCTTGACTGCATTAATTCGGTCTGACCTGGTCTGCTGGTTTGTGAAGAATAGGCAGCTTCTCTTCCATCTTTTCCAGTCCTTTCAAGGCGTACTCATTCACTGTAGCAACTGAAACAAGCATGCAACAGACAGTCAGTAATAATTTAACAGGAATAATATTAAATGTTTCCAAACTCAAAAGAAACCTCTGCTAACTTGATCAGTGGGAAGTAATGCCAAGTACCACGAGCAGCACTTGTTTCATATTTACAGTACAGTAAGAACTGAAAGGCGTTTAAAGATGAAAATGACACCGCCAGTAAACGCTCTGGAAATTCTGTTCTAAGAAGAACAATCCTATTTTTATTCCTGTTGTATTCTAGCCTTGAGGTAACAAGTGAACCTGACATCAGTTCCACACCTTTAATGTGCAACAAGCCCGCAATATTCGTTTAATAGTACGCCGTCATTGCAAATGCATTACATCATATTTTGCGCAGAGAGAAGAACTCACGCTGTGGTTCGATAATGTCCAAAAGCGGCTTTGACCCCGTGGTCGCGGCTGCTCCCAGGGTTCGGACCCCACTCTCCGCCACATCCATCACTCCCTTCAGCAAGGGCACGCTGTCTTTGGTGGTACAGTAGGCGCTGGAAACCACCTCGCAAGCTGAACTGACCAGAGGCAAATGGCTCACTCGGGAAACAACATTCTAGGACAATAAAAAAAACAACCATTACTGTCATTGAAAAGACATTTAAAAGAAAAAAAAAAAGTGAAAATGCAACGCAAGCCCTTTTCTGTACAGAGTTTAAGTGTTCTGTTCAGGATAGTGATTGATTCCCCGCAGTGGCTTATCGAGCATCAAATGAGTTCATAATATGCCTCGGTTTTGTAATACATGTCATTCTGGGTCAAGGTGCTCCTCACCTGCTGGTCTCCATTAGCTGGTTCTGCTGCTGCAGCTCCACCCTCATTAGTCTTCCCGCTGTCTGCCATATTGACTGCTGGATTCAATCTCTGACATGGAATATGGAGTGTCAAAAACAGAGATTGCCTGGTATGCATGATGAAATGCATCTCTGATATTCTTTGTTTAAGTGGCTATCTTTGAGAGAAGAAATGTCTTATCAATTTATAAATCGAAGTTCTGTCAGAGGGTTTAAGAATGTGGGCAGAAAGGCAACTCAACCATGTTAAATTCATTTGTCAACACTATGATGCAACGAGGATGAAACTGCACTTACAAAATAAAATGGTGCAGCCACGCAGACACTTCAAGGCAGCAGCCTATGTCAAAGTTGAAAGTAACATAATGGATAATGAAACATTTTGGAGTTTAGTTTTTTTTTTTTTTCTTGTTTTCTTCCCACGGCGATTAGTTTGCATTTTGAAAAACAATATAGCATCTTAAAATAGTAAAGTCTGAACATCAGAGGCTGAGGAAAATGTTGAATTTGCTCATGAAAAGAGGGATTAATGAGGCCAATGTTTGGTAGATCAAGGTGGAGAATTAGAATGTGTGAGCTCTAAATTTAAACACAAACTTTACATTTTGACTTCTAAAATTTAGCAAAACAAGAATCTACAGTTTCCTGATCATCTGTGCGACAAGGAAAACTTCATGGAAGTCTTGAATGCAGCATCACAAGACATATTTTCCCTTCGATTTAGCGTCATATTCAACCTCTAAGTATGTGTATCCGGAAACAATCCTGTTTTCCCAGAATTCTGGGGCTCCAGAAGTTAGTCTGATTTAAAACTACGGACTAGACTCAAGAGGAAACCCATGAATAACGGCTAACTGGGAAACAGCAGGCCACTGAGGCTGGAGATTGATTGCTCACATGAAGGCGTGCGGGGAAAAAATGGACCTCCATATCATTTACAGCAAGTGAAAATTCTTAAGTGAAATATTGAGCAATACTGCAAGTCCACTATTGTAAAATATTGCTTTAAATGAAAACGGGGCCAAAAGAATTACTCAAGTGGAATATTGCTACCCTATTCCATTAATACTAAGTTTGTTGAGTTATTGCCTGAAATAGAAACTAAATCAAACACTAAATTGGGTCAGAAAAGGGTAAAATAATGAACTTCACACAAAATGGGTGATGTGAGTGAAGGTCTCTTGTAGGATTGGGTGATATGGATAAAAGCCTCTCTCATGGTATACTGTACGTAATTCAAGACTACAACTAAGAATGTTTATCGATTATTCTGCAGATTATTTTTTGGATTAATTAATTAAATTTAAAAAAATGTCCCAGTTTCCCAGAGGCCAAGGGAACTCTCCAATTGTTTACACATCTCAAGTAGAGTGGAAACAATAACATCCTTTGTCGATTGAATAAACGTTTTTTTCTCAACCGGAAAAAATACCAATCATTCTCTAGTTTGAGTTTCTCAAATCGTGAGGATTTGCTGCTTTTCTTTGTCTTATGCGATAGCAAACTGAATATCTTTGGGTTTCAGATTGTTGGCAAAAAAAAAGAAGCAACTTGAAGACATCGCCTTGGGTTCTGAGAAAAATATGACAAAAGGAAATTGTGGCTTTTCATTATTTTCTGACATGCCATTAATCAACTAACGAAAAACACGATAGCTGGTGCTCCCAACATGTGGGCGGCATCTGTTTGTGTGCTACCAGATGCCACAGGTGGACTCCATCTGTATTCACTGAAACACTGGTTGTTAACCATCGTTGACCTGATGTATAGGGGCAGACGAATCAAAGACAGACATGGCCTATGTGATCATATTGCCGGGGACCGTGCAGCAGTACAGATGTGACGCGTTGCCAAACATGCAGTAAACGCTCAGGTAGATTAGGCTCCACTGCAACTGTTGACGGAGAGACCAGCCTCATATACAGAAATCTACACAGAAGACAAGACGTTCCAACAACGGATGACCTTTGTACAGAACCGCTGTCTCGTCATTTCACAGATTCCTTTAGATGTCAGGGGGAATAAAATCTCTCCGATAGATTCATGACCTGTGGTGTTCCAGACTGTGGGATTGCAAATTGCATTTTGTTGCAACAGCTTGGTTGAGCAACATATTTTTCTAAGAGGCAGTTGATGACATCTTCACTGGCTTTATTACAAAGCAAAGTCTGACACTATTCTCCCTGCTATCAAGTGAGAGATGAACCCGAGATAATTCTCAGCGACACTGTATACGTTATGAGGAAGGCTGTTGCAACACAAACTAAGCTGTTTTACACTTTCGGAAATAATCATCCCACTGACAAGTGACTCCAGCAAAGTGCTCATAAATTTCCTATTGCGTTATAGGACGTTTGTCACATCCTCACAATGTTGAGACACACATCAGCCCCTTTCAGAGAAAAGAAAACTGCCAAGCTCCCTTCGGCGCTGAAACATTATGTGACCTTTGATATTAACAGACAAGCGGGTATATCGCCAGGAAAATATTGAGACACTTTCCATGGACGACAGTGTTGCAGCTGAAATGTGGCCAAAAACAGTCACAAGTATATCAACCAAAGACAGGAAGAGCTAGGTTCTTCAAAAGTTGATTATAAATTTAAACTTTATCTAAAATAGTGTCGACACAGATCGGTGACATTAATTTGCATTGGCTGAAAAGCATTTAGTGAGGGCTGAACCTGGCGCTCAGGTGTCAAGACCCAAGAAGAATAAAATGATTACAGGGATAAGAAAAACCCATTACGCAATATTCTTGTGAAATAATGGATTTTTTTTTTTTTCAGGCTTCGAAAAATCCCTAAAACTAAACAACTTGATAAGAAAAATAAAGAATGTGCTCACAGTTCATGTTCACACTAAGAGGTCACAAATAGGCAATGCTCAATTGTAAAGGGGCCACTGTCTAACACAATATTATATATAAAGACACCGTATACAAAATGCTCTGTGTTGGCATGAATTGGTATAATGTCCAGTGTCTGAAGAGTCAGCCAACTGTGGAGAAATAAATACGATTTAACTGCAGTACTGCGTCAGTTCTGCCGAGAGGATGATTTCCAACCCTTTAAGCTGCTTTTGAACACAACACCGTGTCTTCTCAATAGGGCGCGTCATTTGTTTCAGTTAGTGGCTGATGAACTTTACCCCAGATGAGAAACTCTAACTTCTTGTAAACGTTACTTCAGCAAACAACAGCCCTCTCTTTGTCGGTTCCTCGTTATTTATCAGGACAGACACACTGCTCCTCGACGTTCACGAGCAAAGTAAGTATCTAGTAGTTGTTTCAGCCCCCAGAAGGAACGTTAGGTTAAGTTAACTAACGTTAGCTAGGTCAGTTAACTTAGTTAACTTAACTAAAATTAGCTGAGCAACACGTCTTTGAGAAGTTGAATTTCAAGACAAAAACAGAGCTGTCAAATCTGCCACTGACCTCCCTGGAAGCCTGCTGCTCCTTTGTCCCGGTGTGACCTGCAGTGTAATGTTGGTCGATGAACCGGACCAGCCCACAACACAACAAGGCCCCCTTTCTCTGCGGCTGAGCCGCGTGCACCGGAACATTACGGCCAGAAAGGCGGAGTTCTCGTCAACTTTGAACCAATTGAATCGCAGCACGGACGTTCGCAGTCGCAGCTGTCACATTTTGGTGCAATCAAATCATAAAAAATGGCAAATAATCTGAATGAATGCGCAGTTGCGAAACCAGTTTATTTATTTATTTTTTTTATGTTTTTATTCCCGCACTCACTCAGCTGAAGTTTGGACTAGCCTTGCTGATGTGTCCCTATCTCGCGAGATAATCCCTGAATTTATATTGTCTGACTCATTCATAACATTGTAAAGATTGTATATTAGGATGGAGGAATTCAATATGTGTTCTGGGAAATATAGTGGGAACTAAGTAGGCCTACATTAAAGTGCTGTACCTAAGCACTTGAGTATATCTATCATATTATCAAGCAGCTAAAATGAGCTCCATCTCAAGCAACTTAAACGCTCAACTATTGCTTCCATGTTAATGTGTCAATAGTAATGATCCTTTTCTGAATTCTGCATAATGAGTTAACTTTTACAGAGGAGCAATAGAAAGCATCCTGACGGGAAACACTACAAACTGGAGGGCTCTACAGCGGCTGATTAAAAGTGGCCAGAACATCATTGGGAATGGGACTCAAATCAAATGGGACTGCAATCTGCATTCTGTTGACAATAGAGTAACCTTGTAACCATGTCAACTCTTTACCCCGTGACCTGGAAAGGTTATTACCAGTCATGTGATAACAGGTGGTTGTATATGGAGGATACCCTTGAAATTCCAGTGGTGGGGATTTTCTTTGTATCAAACTATTATTTCTAAGGACAATAATGAACCTTCAAGCTTAACTTTGATGTTTTACATCACAGTATAATCTAGTGGTAAGAAGATATAAAGAAGATTTTTAGGTGTTTATTAATGTATTTATCAAGAACTATAATTTCTCCTATGAAGCATCCATATCTCTTGCATTAACAGTTAATGGGTAATTGACAATATAATAACAAATATTTCTTCATGTTTGAATATCATGTGAATATCAAATATGACATATTTACTTATAAATCATATATAGAAATTAATTTTATTTATTTATTTATTCACAAATTATTTTTCTTCACTATCCAGGTTAATGAGCAAACCCCAACTTCAGATGAACGCCATAAGATAATATAGTTGAAAGCAGATATATGGACATTTTTATGTGTTTATTCATATATTTGTCAACAACTATAATTCCTCTGGTGAAGTATAATTAATTACAGTTAATAGATCATTGACAATAGAATAAGAAATATGAGTTTTATGTCAATATCAAACATAAAGTATATATTTATTATATTTATAAATCATATGTATTACATGATCTACATTAATTTATTATGTTTTGAAGTGAAGTATTTATTCATTCATACATTCTTCTTCACTCTCCAGGTTAATGTGCAAACCCAATCTCCCGATGAAGGCCATGAGCTGCAACAAGATGCTACAAGAAAAGCTCCAGAAGAAATCTAGTAAGTGGACCTTGAGTTAAGAATGTTTTGTGAAACTTGTACTTTATTTATAAGCTGTGCTTTTGATCATTCGCTAACTGTTTTATACACCAGTTATGGATGCTTCATATGAAAGGTTATAGTTGTTGACAAATACATTAAGAGACACCTAAAAGGTCCTTCTAGTCACTTACAACTACATTAAAGTGTCTTTTAAACCATTCACGAAGACAGGCTGGAATGAGGTGCGTTGATAAGATGCCAGGGTAAGGAAATATGGAAAAATGATGCAACGTTAGAATCAGATGATGAAACATAAAATGAGATGAGATTACATTAAAAGTCTCCCAGCAGCAGCATGGACATAATCTTTCCCTTTCATTATGCTGTTATTGTGAAACTGTTGCCGGAAAAGTTGAGTTTAATCAAAAGTATCTTAAGCGATCAGAAAAACTGAAATAAAAACAAGTTTTACAATCAAACACATTACTGGTGAATCCCAGGTGATTCTGAATATCGATGTGGGCCATTCCCTACCCTGTCTGCGTGTACAGCCAGACAGCTGATCGTCAGGCAACTATGTTAACTGCAATTGACATAGGAAACCCTGAGAGGGCAGTCTTTACCCATTAAGTCAACTTAAACTTTTTTTTCATCTGTAGCCCGAGTTTGGTTCATTCACATCTAAATCCTTGAGATTATTTTTCTACTGCGGATGCATTACAACTCCAGAGTCTATTTTGTATTAAATATTAAAGAATTAAAGATAAAAAAAATCTCCATGACAAAAATGAGTCTTGGATGGTGAAGGAGGAGTAGCTGTAACAATAGCTGCATTCATTAATGTACTTATTGTCTGGGATCTTTCTTCTTCATGTGGCACTCACACATAATGCTGCACTTTATCATTGTAAAGCCGGCACAGAGACTTCCCCTGGTGGACGCTGTCTATCGTCACCACTAGAACTCTATTAACTCCCCCTCTTCATTTACAGAGGATTTTCATTATTCAAGCCATTACAGTTTTCATTATGGGGCCATTTGTACTTTCCCCGCACTGGGCTCCAGAGAAAGGAAATAGATTGCCTCTAATGTTGCTATCAGAAGTTCGCTGAATAGGACCTGTTGTAGCTTTGTTTTGGCCATGTTTAAAATCCAGGCTGCACCGGGAACAGTTAATGACGCGGTGAGAGGAAATAGCGTGACGTGGGAAACATGGGTGTGCTGTCTTGACCAAAGCTGTGTGGCTGCTTTCCCCTTGAATTGTATTATACGTTTATGAATAACCAAGCAATTTCAACCTCTGCATTTTATTGCTTCAACTGAAACACACACACACACACACATACACACACACAAATCCGTGCACACACCGGTGCCACCACGCTCTCCTGCAGAAGAGTTGGCAACATGTGCCCCGAAGGCTCTCATCTGTTCCCGCTTAACTCTTAACTCTTAACTCTGCTTCACTGGATCATTTGATTGAGGCCAAAATTGTTCTGGATATTGAGTAATTGAAGATTAGTAGATAACGGGAAATTCACCCATCCCTTGGAGTAAATTGATCACTCCACTCTCCCCCTCTCTCTCTCTCTCTCTCTCGCTCTCTCTCTCTCTTTCTCTCTCTCTCTCCTCTCCTGCCTGAAGACAATCCTTTCATGATAACAGCAATAAATTGGCAATTTTACCTGATTTTCATGGACGTGAGAGCAGAACCCACCAATCTTATTTATATAGATTTATTTTTCAGATATCTTCCCACAGTAAATAGAAGTGCCTATTTTCCGATCTTTTGGTCATAATAGAAAAGAAAGCCACAAACTGCCGTATACATAGCAACAAATAGTACCAATAAATAGTGCAACATGAGTAAATGCAGTACCCTAGATTTGATAGCATACAATGCAGTGTAGCAGCACACAGATTTGTATACATTCAATACAGTAAAATTGCTAAAATGTCCAAATTAAAGCCAACAAATGATAAAACAAAAAAAAACACAATAAGGTTGAGCAACAAATGTTAAAGGGATCCCATAAAACATGTTGATGTTCAAATCCCAGGTGCACTTTGAGTTGTTTCGCGTGGAAGATGAATTGCTTCAATATGATATCCATCATCATCAAAGCGCACTTTAGAAGGGACGTGGTCTTTGCTAAGCAATGAAAGGAGCAGTTCAATTACGCTGTAATGAAATCCATTTGCTCTGTTTCATGTTTACTGTCAAACCACAAGTCTCAGGTGTGCTGCGTTCACATCACAAGCTTTCCTTCGGCTCATCATTCGCTTTCCCTCCTGCTTCACCTTCTGCTCTTCATTATCAGCGGTAAGAAATTAGCTTCCATTAAAAGCTGACCAGATCTTCTTGGTTTCATCTGCGCTACACCATTGATGGAATCTTATTTCCAACATCCTGTAACAAATTTCCGGAGGCTTGCAACACGAGGTATCAGTAACATACAACACAGCTACAAATCATTTGCGGGTTGAAACCTGAGATGGACCTTTGCCCTTACTATATTCTGCCCAATAACATATTAATAAGGCATAACCAAGGCACCGGTTGTGCAAGAGAACTTCGTTCATGTTGAAATAATACCGAGACAGGAGGTTGACCTTGAGTCACATGCTGGTAAGCACAGCATTCATTATTAAAAATGTTTCCAAAGAGGATGCATTGATGAGAATATCATGATCTGAAGCCGCACTGAGGCTAGTTTAACGCAATAGTTTGACATCTCGGAAAATACTTTGCTTTCTTGCTGAGCGTTAAATGAGAAGATTAATAGCACCCTCATGCGCGAGCGATAAATATGTAGCCGGAGCCGATCACAGTTAGCTTAGCTTAGCATAAAGAATTCAGTCAGGGGGAAAGAGCTAGCCTGGCTCTCTGTCAAACGGTAACACAATCCACCTATCAGCACCTCTAAAGCTCACTAAATAACACTTTATATCTTGTTCACAGTTTAATGGGAGCTTATGTGCCAGACTTGTTCTTAGCCTGAAGCAGTTGCCAGCCAACAAGCGGAGACTCCAGGAAGTTGTTGGTCCTGGCCAAGAAATAGTCTGGCCCTTAATGCCCCCGAAAAAACGTCTAATTGACGCCTTTTTACTTTTTGTGCGGGTATGACGTGTTAATTAGCGAGCTTTAAAGGTGCTGGTGGTTTTTGTTCTCTTGTTAGCGGTTTCCCACTGTGAAGTCTTTATGCTATGCTAAGCTAACCGGCTGTTGGCTCCAGCTGAATGAGAGTAAATTTACTCACCTAACCCCGAGGCAAGAAAGCCTACATACTGTAGGCCTGCATCAAGGTCATGTTTTTTATTGTACCATTCTTTTCCAAATTAATACACTTCTATTGATGTTCTTGACTTTGGTCATTTTGGACACAACCTTGTCTTAGGTTTATCTGTCCATCCTCCAAAGCAAAATATGCAAACTACACTAATTATGTGCATTGAAGTGTGTGAGAAATGAACATTGGAAGATACTGTGTTAGTTTATGAAGTAGAATCCCAAACTGAAAGCTCATAAAAGTCATTAACTTTATGCGTTAAACTTTTTGCGAGAGTAACGGTCTTTAATCTTTTGAGTGGAATTGCCCTGCGAGGAAAACTTAACTGGCTACAGACGTTTTATGACTGTTTGCCTTCGGCTTAAAGGATATTGAAAAAGTGATTTGTGGGGAACCTCTAGCAGACCTTTAAAAACACATAATCTACAAGATGTGTAGCCGCAGTTGGAGAACATGGGAAATGCCAGGTCACTGCATGCAACATACAAAATGAAAAGCAACAAATAACAGAGCGGAGGGTCTTGCCACGGCCCAACAGGTAGTCTCAACTTTGCTCCCACAGAGAATGCATTTCCTCACTCTGTGTTTTATGACTCTCCATAGCTTTTTGAATACCAGTCGCGGCCTTACTATTCCTCTGGGTCTCCCCTGTTTATTTTGGAAAGCTCATTCCACCCAGGAGCCCTGACAACGGGTCAGCTGCCACAGCGGAGGTAGAGAGGAAACATGGACATAGCCGACTGGCCCTGAAATATTTATGCTTCTTTAGTGTTGTGATTGTATGAGTTTTGACAGCGGTGGCACATTACTGTGACCCTTCCCCAAAAGGCCTGATGTGTTCCTATCTGTTGTGACTCGGAGGGGTCAGGCAAAGTGCATGCTTTTTTTTCTGCCATACATCATCTCTGTGAATAAAAGAGTTTTCTGAATGTTTTGAGTATTTATCCTCTTCTTGTGCTTCTTTTACCCTTTTCTACTATTTTCTCCAATATTATTCTCTTCAAATCTCCTCATAGCGAAGTGTGCTCGCCTTCTCGGCTCCCTCTGCCTTCTCGTCTTGCTCCACCTCATTTCCTCTGCCTTGTCATCTCTGCACCACATTCATAATGACAGATTGATGGCTGCCGCTGCAGTATCGCAAAGTAATAATAAAGTCACCTAGATTGGTCCCAACTAATTTACAACACAGCCTGTTTATACACTGACTGTAAATCATTTATTATTTAGACTAAATCTTGTAAGTAATCAGACCTTAAATTTACTTTAGACTATTAATTACAAAGTCATCTTTAGACTGAGTGCAGTACCACCGACTAACAAATAACAGACCTCAAATAACAGCGAAAAACTTGAAGAAGTTGGATAAACATGAATAACTATAAAATTGAGTTTGCTCATTTCATAAACAAACATCCATCCTTTATGACAGAAGACTTGTTGTCCCTCTCGGTCTAATCCAAACAACGCTTTGTTCTTCAAAACTTTTTTACTTTACTGTTTACATGTCACGCTGAGAGGAGGAACAATTGAAAATTGAGCTCACTGCCTCAGTGTTTTGTATGAATACTGGAACAGAGTCCCACGCCGGGGACTGTCACTATCAAGGTCATTTTCTCAAGTTTAGTTTGATACAGATTTTCTCTGTAAATGCTGCGCTTGGCATTACCAGTGTTGATGGCATGTCTGGTAACTTTATCACAAGTATTATTCTTGGTGTTACTCCAGTGTGCAACGTCATCAACATTTCAACATCAGGTTCAAGCGATACAGTTGAGAGAAGAAAGAACACTGCCTCGGTCAAGGAATTATGTTAGTTTGAATGTTTCTTCTCCACCATCCTAATAAACTGTATTTTGTTTAGATTTGTCCTTAGATTGTGTCAGCTCAAACTGGCTCTTCAATGTTTGTCCTTGGTTACATTACTTGGTGGAATGCAACTAAGTACATTTACTCAAGTACTGAACTTAAGTACAATTTTGAGGTACTTTACCTTTATGGTGCTTCTACTTGGAGCTAAATATTGTACTTTGTACTTTTTACATTTCATTTAAAACTTTAGTAACTAGTTACTTCACAGATTAAATTATTAATATGAAATATAAAATCAATGTATAAATTATGGTATATTATCATAGCTTAAGCTACCCAGCAGTAAATTAATTAATTTTAATAAGTCACTCATTTACCATCTGCAACATTACATAAATGCATCAATAATTATAATCTACTAATATAATATAGGCCATTCAGTATAATGACTTTTACTTCAAGTATAGTTTGATGTTAATACTTGTGCATTTTTACTTATGTATGATTTTGAATACAGGACTTTTACCTGTAACTGAGTATTTATACACTGTGGTATTGCTACTGTTACTTTAAGATCGGAGTCATTCCACCGCTGGGTGATGGAGACTTATGTAGCTGCCTGTGATGATAATGTTGTTACTTGTATTACAAGTCATTTCAAATTGATTTGTTATGTTGTTCAAATGTGTCACATGTTTTATTGCTATTAAAGAATTTGTCAGAGTCCTGAAGCCAGAGATTATGAAATGGCTAAATTGAGTCGTCAGAGCGACTGCTGCGCTTGTGAAGTCACTGCGTCTGATCACATGAACCCGGCATGCAGTCTGTGTCTTTGTTCGCAGCTTGGCGAACCATGTGATTACTTTGGTGGGATGGAAAATGGTCACACTGGAGACTGAGGCATCTTTATTTTGCAGTCATTTTTCTGCTGAATTGGAAGTTAGCAGACAAAAGCCCTTGCTGTGACGAGCTCATCTAACTTTGGCATCAGCATATATCCCCTCGTAATGCAACTCACACACAGACACACACGATTCTTCCCTCCTGCTGTCTTCCTGTGCCGCGGGGGGTATGACGACTGTGCTGTCCCCTTTGCCCCATGAAAGATTAAAAAGTGCATTCTCCATCAAAGGTTGTCGTTTTTTGTTTTTTTTTGCTCATCTTTCTTGCTCTCTCGCAGCAGCTCTTCTCCTTTCTTTATCTGGCTCAGGTCTACTACACAGCGAGTGGGATGAAAGGAAACGGATGAACAAAACAAATGTTTATTTATTGTCAGCACACAAACTTTGACAGGAGATGGCATGGTTCAAGTTCTTTTGTTGAACATGGCTCGAAGTTCCTTTGTCCTGAATTATTTCTATGCAAATTAGCTGGAAACGGAATAATAAAGCTAATCTGGGGATTAAAAAAAAAACATTTATGGAGCTGTTGAATAGAGTGCTGTCAGCAGTCACTGTGGACGTTATCCCTCCCTCCCTCCCTTCATCTTCCTGTGACATATTAAGGAAAGGAAGCAATACAACCATGTCAAAATGTACCCAGCAGGCAGAAAAGGAGCAAGATAACATTAATTTGTAGCCGTGTTTCTGGCTAACCAGAAACAAGATGGACCAATATTCACTCTTTCCCTTTTAGCTCTGTTTTTGGCCTCCACCAACTCTTTAATGGAAATATGTGGCCATCTAGCTGCTGAAGCTAAATGCTAAACCATGATAACCAGCTAGTCACCAACTGTGTCTGTGTAGTGAAGGCTACAGTGGGCTTAGAGCTCATGCGTAAACATGTTTGCATTGTTTTAATGATGTAGCAGGTTGAGGCTTTTAACATAAAAAACATTGTATTTTATGAGCTTGCCACATGTCTCTCCAATAATTCAGGTGAGTAATATCTAAAATATTTCTCACCAAAAGGATTTGGTCTGTAGTATTTGCGGGGATTTATTGGCAGAAATTGAATATAATATTCATACGTTTTTATCACTGTATAATCACCTGAAAATAACTAAATCGTTTTTCTTAACTTAGAATGTACATAGAAAGCGGGTCTGCCATGTTGCACCGCCATGTTCCTACAGTAGCCCAGAATGTACAAACCAAACACTGGCTCCAGAGAAGGACTATCACGTTGTTTGTTACCTGCAGGCCACCGTAGTTCTTCGACAGGCTTGGGAAAAGGAGGGTTGAGCGGAGGGGTATTCAATTGGTTGCAATCTGCAACCTCACCACTAGATGCCACTAAATACTACACATTGCTCTTTTAAAATGTGCAGCAGTAGAGTAGAAGGGTTGTTGACTCAGTTTACCTTTTGTTGCATAACTTTCACTTGTGGCCAAAGCGGCTGCTTTTAGGGGAAGGAGGGAAAGTGCAGTGAAGCAGCAGGGACAAAGCAATAAAAAAGTTTCAGCTCTCTCCCTCTCTCTCTCTTACACACACACACACACACACACACACACACACACACACACACACACACACACACACACACACAAACTTCTCTTTTTCTCTAAATCCCTCTAAAAAGAATGGACACACTGTATTAATTTGCTAATCTTGTACACTTAAACTTGTCCTTAGTTATTGCATGTTATAAAAAGTCTGAACACCTCGATTCTTTTACACACCTACACCCACACCCACACCCACACCCCCCTCTCCCCCCACCACACACACACACACACACACACACACACACACACACACACACACTTGTGTGTATGTGAGGATGATAGAGGAACAGAAATCAAGTGTTGGGGCACAACTCATCATTTTTCCACTGTTAGTGAATACTTTCCTCTGTTGTAACCTCATTCGGCCTGTTCAAAGACTTTCTGCAGGTCTCCTCTGGACAAAAGAAACTTTATTTTTAATTACGGATGCTGCAAAGTCACAGGCAGCCAGCGATGATAAGGTTAGCAGGATGAATACTGTTATTAAGTACTACAGTGCTGGTGCAGGCACATTTGGGCTGTGTAAATGAAGATAAGTCGAAAAACAAAACAGCAAATAACAAGCAAACCAAAACATGTCCTACAATAATATCAATGTCAGACAACATAGGCCATATCATAAGCTCACACAAAGGAACTTGTATAATAATAGCCACAGTATGCCAAGAAAAAAGCCTTTGATATCTTTCTGGCATTTCTTTCGAAACAAACACTGAAAATGACATTAAAGAATGTGCTTGTTTTAAAACCTCTACTTATATAACATACAAAAAGTATCAACATTGTATTCAATAATATGTTTTTTGGATTCCAACTTGCATAAAATAACCTTCGGCTAAATTAAACTCTGTGATAGAAGGGGACTGTTTTGCACATTCCGCCCCAATCATAAATTGAGTCATCTGATTTGGCACAGCTGATTAGCAGATTGTATGAAAAAGGCTGTCAGATTGCTGCCAGGAGCTTTATTAAGATGGTAAAGAGAGTCAGCTGCAGACATGAGCCCTCAAACCTATTAGTCATTATTTCAGCAAATTAGTTATTCATAAATCAAAGCTTAAAAGTGGCCTGGGCTCTTAGTAATTTAATGGCAAAGTCCAGTAAGTCTTAACTCCTTTAACACAGCAGCAGCATTATCCATCGACAGCGCTGTTAAGGCAGTGTGGTCCTTTTGGCATCCTCTCCTCTACGGGCCATTTAGAGTCCTATTTGGGTTAAGTATGAGGACGAAGCGCTCAAACACTAACCCTAAAGTATGATAAAGCCACAATTGGTTTGGCTGGAGGCTTATTGAGATTTAATTTCAATGGGACTAAATTATTCCTCTGTTGTGTTAATTTTGGCTCAATGAGAGGACACAGAAAATATATTAGACTCGAGGATGGAGACTGCTGGCAGAAAGCGTTTGTTAAGTTCACTGAGTTAGAAATTGTAGTTAAAACAAATTGTTCCTTAAGTGTGTGCTGAATCAGAGGAGGAAAGAGGATGAAGTGGACACATTTCTCCCCCTGCTGACGGGGTGATGTTTGAATTTTCCAATAAATATTATTGTTGTTGTCCACTCTGCGTCACGGTTGACGAAACGAGCTGTTAATTGAGCATAAACAAAACAAAAGTAACACACAGGAAGTTTTGAAGACAGATGCTTGTGTTCAAACACAATACATGATCCCTGCTATGGATCCAGCTCCTGTCCACGTTGCGTAACAACCTGATAAAGTTGAGCAGTCTCCTCTTCCCAGCCCCCTGTGCGCCCACGGTGAGTTTTTGACCTCGTGCCATGTGACGAATTTCACTTCTCAATTATTCTCGCCGCCATGAAATTTGGTCGACAGTCAAACAGGGAAGGATTCGTTTTTTTAACGGCGCGCAATTTGCCCAATTAGCCCTTAATCAATTCCATTCCAGTCGCCGCATAATTCTGCTTCAGGTTTTGGCACAAGCGGGCTTCGGGAGTCTCTGGTGGATGACAGCGGGGAGCAGCGCTGGAGATGCTGTAGCTCTCACAGCCGCTAGAAGACGCAGCGCCCTGGTCCTCCCACCTCCTCACAGCAGAGAGAGTGCAGCCCAAAAGGGGAACGGGGCCGATTCTCTAATAAACCGATGAATGGGACTTTGCCCCGCGCTGGATCCCGGAGTCTGGCTCCGTGCTGCGGAGGTGGGGCACGTTTGCGGACAGAGAGGGACAGCGTTTTCTTCCAGTGAGACCCGAGGTGGGAAAAGACGCAGCAATGACAGAGCAGCAGTCGTGCGCAGCGGCGAGATAGACCAACTATTGTGGGGACGGGAGACTGAGAACACAAGTGGGCGAGCGGCGGCGGCAGATGTGATTTCCAAACGTCGCAGCAGGTTTTGGTGCCGGTGGTGTGCCGGACGGGCTGTTACCGCGGGCTCCTGCTCATCATCCACTGCGTGCAGCGCTTCCACATCACTTCGGGAGGGATCTCGGGCGGCTGTCCGGGAGGGAGTATTGCTGCAGAGACTAACGGGGGGATGCCATGTGTCTTTGCGCGACATAGAAGCTCTTTGTGGGCTGTTTTGCACCGGGGGACAGGTGGTGCCGCGCGCGCGTGTGCGTGCGTGCGTGTGTGTGTGTTGAAACTAGCAGGGGGTGGGGGGGTGGGGGGCACGAACACACAACCCCTGAGACAGTTGTCCTGGGGATGTCAGGCCGGCGTACGGGATCAGTTTTTGCCAGAGACAGGTGCGACAGGGAGGAGTAGTTTCCAAAGCCCGACCCAGGATCTGGTATCGCACTAACGAGCCTCCTCTCCCTCTGATCACTCTCGGATTTTTTTGTTGTTGTTGTTGGAGGGATCCAGCGGGACTCACAACCGACTCGTACTGCCGTTGGACCCCCCGCCGATTACCAGAGGTAAGTGACCCGAGCTGTCCGGTGTGGAGGTCTGAGGTGGGTGGTGCTGGTGGTGGTGCTGCGCTCTGGGGGAACCACGGGCTCTGTCGCGGCTTCCAGCTCGGGATAAATTGTGTCTCCGATGACATGAAGGATTGAAGTTGTGCGATCGGGTGAGAACGAACGATACCGAGCTGATCTGCTGTGCCATCCCTCTCCTCTGCACCTTGTCCTGTTACAGTAGGTTTCATTGTATAATTCTCAATTTCATACTGCGTAGCTCGCAGCCACGCACAACACCAGCAGCCCTCAGCTGTCCGGAGCAGGAGGGCTTCACCAGCCATCGATTGATTAGATATTGACGCGGCTCAGATCGGGGGATTGAAAATGGCTGACAGTTTATGTGTGTGTGTGTGTGCGTGCGTGTGTGTGTGTGTGTGTGTGTGTGTGTGTGTGTGTGTGTGTGTGTGTGTGTGTTTATTGGCCAAGATAATTTGTTACTGTACATCATGACAGCTGTAGTACTGTCATCAGTGTCACTCACCCACTTTGATCCATCTGGCTTTGCTGGAGGAGCGGGTTTAATGTGAGAAATCTGGGACTTTCCTTGTTGTGTCAGGAGGAGTTTTGCATTTTTTCTTTTTTTTTTATACATTACAATTGTTTTAAATAGTAATTAGAAAACCTCATTTTCTAATCCAGTGAGTTGCAGAACCGTAGAAGCACAGACTGCAGAGTACCTTCACGGTGGGATTGGTGGAAATGTGCCCCTCTCTTTGTGTCTTTCTCCCTGTTGTTTGCATCGTGTGTTGTGTGATTGCATGTTACCTGCTAGCGGTTGTGTACGTTCTCCAGTCCTACCCGCTGGGCCCCTGGTGTCCAGTGCTCCATGCCTTCAAGCTCTGCTATCCCTCCCTCCCTCCCTCCCTCCCTCCCTCCCTCCCCCTCTGCAGTAGCTGCTATCTTTACAGTACATTGAGTGCATTGGATAATGTCAGAATCACTTTTTTTGCCTTTGGTGCGCAGACCGCTAACTCCCAATAGCTGGCTCCAAGTCTTCTAAAGTTTCTCCATTTTGGAGCTGCGTGTTTTTGTTGTGCCCCCCCGTTTCAAATTCAAATTCCCTTTCAGCTGCCTTTTGTCCATCGCCAAGGTTTGTGGTTTGGAAAGGAGAGAGACAGAGAAGTAAGTGAAGTCCCCGAGGGCCAGAGCATTCCTATAATGAGCCCGAGTGTGTGTGTGTGTGTGTGTGTGTGTGTGTGTGTGTGTGTGTGTGTGTGTGTGTGGGAGAGGAGAGAAGTGCAGGAGGACAGTGAAAGACACATCTAAAGAAATTGAGACCCTGCTCCTTGTCCAGTGCAAAGGTAGAGACAGCCAAGGGAATACCGGCACCTCCACTAACCTTTCTGTGGCTCTGACTGTGTCAATCAGCCCTGGAGGACACGAGCCTCTTTAATTCCCCTTCCTCTGGGCTGTCACCCACTCTGACAGCCGGAGCTCAGGGTGCTGCCACAGGTTACACATAGATCCTTCCTCCCTGCTGCTCAGTCGCTACACCAGAGGGTGATGTACTGCACCAGACCTTCTTCTTTCTTTTTTTTCTTTTTTTTTTTTATACGGAAAACAGTGCATATAAGGGAGAGAAAGTAGGTGGTGGAGGTGAACAAGTTCATATGAAACATGAAGGGAAAGCTGATCATACACTGATCATCTGAGTGTTGCAGCTTCTTCGGCTCGATGGAGGAACAGTGGCGCCCTCTTCTCTCATGTGCTGACACCCTCTTTTAGGCCCATCACGCCACCAGTAATTACTGGAGGAGGGCCATCAGACGGAATTAATTAATAGACAACAGAGGAAATACCTGTCTGATAAGATCTCTGATCTTATTGCACCGGATCTAGTTTTCATTTGTTCAGGGGCAAAACACTTTGAGTTGAGAATAGAATAGTTTTGCTGGTGCTTCAAGTCATTTTTAGAACGCTTTTGAAGGGAAAATCTACACAGAAATAAATCGTGTATGTATTCTTCTCATCGAGCTCAGCATAAGATTGTGCGAGAAAACGAAATGATCAAAAGGCAGACCTTGGAGCTGCTGCACTGTTAATTTTACCTGAAGTCACATTCTGTAACCACCTCAGAAATATTAGCACTTAGTCAAGATTTAACCCTTTAATAGTGTCATTAATGTTTCTATAGTTGAAGGAGTTAATAGTAAGTTTGCTCAAAAGAGTTGACTCTCCCTGCAGGCAGGAGAAGGGATGAATGTTTTCTCAGTTATTATATAAATAACCAGACTGTAGGAAGCCTTACTCCTGCCAAAAGAAATGACTCAGTGGGGGGGCAAGATTGCACAGACATGCAAGGCAAACACAAGGAAAGCAATCGAAGGAACACTTTACCTGATGTTGGAGCGGATGTCCTGAACACTAAATGTGATTAGTGGGGGGAAAAAAGCAATAGTTGCAAGTAAAAGCTTAATATAGGAGCTGGGTTTTGTGTCAATGGAGAACCCGGATAACAAGGCTAAATGTGTGCCTAAGGAACCAGGCAGGGGGTTTGTACCGCTCCGAGGTCCCAGTGCTGATGTCAGTTTTTGGCGACGTTTTTCCTCCGTCCCCAGAGCTTCTCCTCGCAGCTTAACAAACTGCTCACCGGAGCTTGGCTAATCCTTGGCTATAGCAGTGTCCAGTGATTTATCATAAAGTTAGTTAATTCGGGGAAGATCTGCAACATCCCACCGTACACACACGCCTCTGACCGATCCCCGCTGACCACACCGCAGAGTCTCAATCGCCAATTAGTTTGAAGAATAGTGTGTATGTGTGTGTGTGTGTGTGTGTGTGTGTGTGTGTGTGTGTGTGTGTGTTTAAGTGTGCGCATGTCATAAAGAAACGAGGGAAGACAGAGTGAGAGTTTGTCTATCAGAGAGAAACAGGCACATTGTTCATCACATTGTGTCTGTTTGCCATCCTGTCTCGTATGGACTTTGTGTGTGTGTGTGTGTGTGTGTGTGTGTGTGTGTGTGTGTGTGTGTGTGCGCATGTGTGTGAGTCAGTCCGTCTGTCTGTGCCCCTATACAAGTGTGATTCAACACTGGCCAGCCTCGCTTGAATGGGCGCCCTGTTTGTGCCCCGTTTCTGACGCCAACAGCCGCTCTGCACCCTTTGCCTCGGCGCAAGTGTCGCGCCCTCTGTGCTGAAATAACAGGTGCCTTTTTACACAATGACTTAATCCCCTCTTTCCCACCTCCCCCGCTGCACCCTGCTGAGGGGAGGGGGGTGGGAGGGGAGAGGGGGGGGGCGCTGCGTCACCTGTGGGCCCCCGAGGCAGCTCCAGCGTGGAAGAAAAAAAAAATCACACATTAGTCAGACACAGCTTGTTTTCCCCGACAAGACCACACACACCTCGACAAATTGGGCTTTTGTTCTCAGAGCAGAACATCTGTAGAAACCTGGATTCAAGACGAAAGCCAAGGTGGAGTGGGGGAGAGGGGGGAATGTCATTGGGGTTCTCTTATTAGAAAATAACTTCCTCAACCCCTTTTATGATCTAAATTGTGGCCCCTTTGCTGAGTACCAGCCTGTGGAAACAGTTGTATGACGTCTCCTGTGCCTCTGGAGGGAGCTGTCTAAAGTGTGAAAGATGTCATCTGGGTTATCTCTGGTTTAACAGAACGCCTGTGTTACAAACTGAAGGCGTAGAGTTTGAAAAAAGTGGGCATTTTGTTTAATGAAGGAGAGTTGAATTGCATAATGGGAAACGTAGGATCCAGTGTTTTTTATTAGATTGACCCATACTGTTCAGGATATCTTGGCCTCTGCTGCTTCTATTTTTATCATACTTATTCTGTCTCTCGTGAGTCTTCTTCCCCCCGTCTCTATGAAAGTTAAACTGCTGCAGTAGCCCTGTGAATCCCCTTTGCCGTTTAGGCACTGCTTTACATGAGACTCAAGTTAAAGGCTCAGTTCACCCATATAATAAAAAACAAAACCCCCAAAACATACTTACTGCACCGAGTGGGACAATATCTAACCATGAAGATAGTTTGGGTTTTAGAAATCTGGCCCTGTGATTTATTCCTCCATCTAAATACAATGGAAATGAATGTAATTCCGTTTGTAATACTCATAGAAGTAAAAATGACTATTTTGTTGGGGAAGGAAGTGAAGGAAGTGTTTCCAATGAAAAGAAGTAAGTGAGAAAGTATGGTTTCTTGCAAATTTCAGGAACAGACCCTTAAAGATCCTGTTGGCTGAAGTTTCTCTTTGGAAAAAAATGAGTCATACGGGTCAACATTTGACTCTAATTACATTTCAATATTGCACCAAACGCATGTGCATGTGCACCTGTGTTTACTTAGAAGTGTTCTAAGTGAGAGCAGAGCTGTCACCATCTGCACCGGTCTCTGACAGTCTGGTAGGAAATACGATTGAGCTGCAGAGTCTGGGTGTTAAACCTGGCGCCCCAGCCTCCTTTTCTTTTTCTCTGTCATTCTTTCTTCAGCACCCCCCTCCCTCCACCCCCCGTTTCCTTTGCACTTTCTGCCTCCATACTGCTGCTCCCCTCATTACCTCTCTTCTCCTATTCCCCCCCCCTTTCTGTCCTTCGCTATCCTCTCCTTCACGTTCTCCCCCCCGCCCCCCCGCCCCTTCCTCCCTCTCTCCATCTCCTCTGGACCTTGATGTCAAGGCCTCTCAGGCAGTGTGGTCTCTGTCTGCAGGCTGTCAGGGCAGGGACACTGCCCACTGGGACCCTGAATGGGACAAATTGACCGTAACAATGTTCCCACTTAGCATGTGGAGCTGGGAGAAAGAGAAGGTGAAAAGGAGGGCCCGATGATTGAGGGCCAGGCCAGCCACACTGGGGGAGAGGAAGGGAGCAGGACAGCTCTTTGAAATGTATGAATTGAAGACTTGCATTAAATCATACACCTCGTCTTTTTTAATCCTCTCCTCACACGTTCTCTCTGCACATATGGCTTTTATTGTTGTTATTTGCCCAAGGCTAGTGCTGGGGTTGCCATAGCAGCAGGATAAACACGTTTGCCTGTGACCTTGCGAGTTCTCACACACACACACACACACACACACACACACACACACACACACACACACACACACACACACACACACACACACAACACACCTCATTCTCAAGGCTCTTGCAGGGGGGTTTGTCAAGCCTGGCAGCACTAAGGTGCTAGCGCTGCCTCCCAAAGGGTCAAAGATCATCCAGCCCCCTATTACAATGCAATAAGGGCTATAGCCCAACGGGACCACCTCCGCCATTTAATGCTGCTCCCCCATCATCTGACTCTCTCGCTTTTATCTTTTAATCACTTGTTTTTCCAGTCCTGTCTTCCTTTCACTCTCATCTCTCCGGCTGCTTCATACATCCAGTGCAATGCCAAGGCAGCCAGAATAGATGAGAGAGTTCAAAGAAGGAAGCCTGATATAGTCAATAATAAGCGCACTTTCATTTTTCTTTAAAGAATTCTCTTTCTCATGGTTGCGCTCATTGGCAGCCACAGGCAAGTCTCTCCTCAGAGTTTGTAAAGTCTATGATTTCAATATTTTCTTGTCTATGCCCTTTAACTGTGACAGAATGTCTTGGAAAAGTTGGAGGGATATCATGTTGTGTAAGCCTGAGGTGGCACAGTATGACAGGAACAAAGAATGCAGCTGCTATCACCAAAGGCCAAGTGGCTGTTGAATAAAGATGCTTCCCGTTGGTAAAACTGGCATTCCATGTAGGCTTATTGTACCTCCACAGGGGGAGTGTGTTCTTGCGTGTGTGTGTCTCTCCTATATCTGAATAAGGTAGACACCGGGGATTCTTCCATTCTCTGCAGCAGTGAAAAAGAGACATTTCCATGAGTATAAACTCAAACTGGCAGCAGACCATGAGCGATACTGTGGGAGACGGGGATGAAAAGACGGGCAGACATGACGGAGACGGACAACAACTTTTACTTCCTGGACACGGAAAACAGTGTGTGTGAACAGAATTTTTTTCATGGCCTGTTTGCTTGTTTCCCTCCCCCTCCCCACCCCTCAACCCTCCGCTCTCTGTATCTCTTTCTTTCTCACACACACACACACACACACACACACCATCGTGTCTCTGCCGCTCACACTCTTATGAGGTCTTGTGTCAGTAGAGCCCCAGTCTGTTAACAAGAGAAGAGACTAATGAGGGGCCATGGTCAGGAAGGGAGTGGACAGGCCGGTCCCATATACCACCCGGAATACATGAATACACTCTGGCTCATTGAGGCACACACTTGCATATTCCCAGACAAATAAACACACTCGCATCTAAATAACAAGCCACCACAAGCCCAAAGCCGGGAGTAGCATATTCAGCGCCAGCAGCCATACCGCAATTATATTATTTTTCTGCTCTGACATGATAAAAATAGCAACACTTATTTCTATTATAGCATTCTCAGGAACACTCTGCGCACCTCCACACTTTTATTTCCCATGCCAGGTTGCTGCGATCACTAAGCAGATAACTATGAAGACTCCGTTTAACTGCTGTATGGTGGGAGACGTTGCATCGAGGATGCCGGTCACACACATCCTGAATCATTTCCCGCATCAGCGCAGCGTGAATCTGAAGAAAATCATACCCTCTGGGCCGGCCTCGTATTATCCTGCTTCTGTTTTATAGCTGATTCATTTCTTCGGGGAACTTCCAGCCCAAATGGCTCCATCCTGTAGTTTTATGGTCGCAGAGAAGCTACAAAAATAAAATGAGAATGTTCTCATTGGTGTTTTTGTCTGTTGTTGACAGAATTGTTTACTACTTCAGCTGCAGCCTTTGCTGTTGTTGCTGTGGTCTCTGCTTGTCTCATTGACGTCGTGGTTTTAAGCTCTTGACTGTATTCTCTTTCTTTTTGTTTTTTAATGTGAATGTCTGCTCATTTTTCTGCCAAGCAACCACTTGTTTTGTGCTTCAAGGTAATTAACAGCTTAATGCGTTCAGTGACCTGGGCGAGTCAGTCATGCTGAAAAAAACAAAAAGAAAACCGGCTCGCTGGCACCGGTTGCGGGGCAGTTGGCGAAGTGGTGGGACGGAGCCGAGACTGTGACCTGCTGTCTCCCTTCACTCCGCGGAGGCGAAGTGAAGGGAGAGCGGGGAAGGGCTGCGACATGTTGACGGTTGATGGGTGAAGCTGAACTGTAAGGTAATGTGGGGGTGGGGGTGGGGGTGGGTGGGGGGGAGCGGAGAGGCGTCGAGCAGAGAGAAGGAAAGAGAGGTGGAAAATAGTGGAAGAGTCTTGAGGGGATGCTTGCTCAGCCTCTGTTGCCGTTAGAAAGTGGAAGCAAAGTGGGTCCTTGAACGTACTCGCCGAAATTAACAGCTCAGAAGCACCAATTAATGTACAGCCTCGCTGTGGGTCTCTGCTGCGCCGAATCAAAGGGGTCTCGCTGTGCAGTGCGTCTGCTCATCTCCTTAGCACCCCCCAACCCCCTCACACACACACACACACACACACACATACACACGCACACACACATAGGGGATTTTAGCCAAGGAACTCGAGCCAATGAGTGAGCGATGGGATGAAAGTGTTGCACGGAGCTTAAAGCTGAATGTCAAGGTTAAAGAACAAAAGGATGATGAGTTGGGCTTTGTTTGAGTGGCGAGGGGATGAAGGGAAGGTGAAGTTTGATGCTGGGATGAGAAGAAGACGAGATGAAATAAGGAGAGGAGGAGGAGGAAGATGACAGAGTGTGTGTTCTCCGAGGGCGGGAATCACAGAATCAGACCCGGGACCCATCTGGAGGCAACAGGTCCGGTGACAGCAGGCAGGTTCCCAGTCCAAGTATCCCAGCCGTGTGTGACAGCCAGGACCGGAGCCAGGGTCTCACCCTTGTCCAAGACCCCCGGAGACCCAGCCGGTCCACCAGCAATCTGTCCCGTGGTACTAACCACTTCAATATGACGGAGAGGCACGTTTGTTATGTTCAAATTGAAAGTGGATGGCTGACATTAGCGCCGCTATCGGAGATGAGAGGACTCCATGAGAATGGTAGACGGTCTGTATACTGAGGAAATGCGGAACTGATAGAAAGGATTTAAGCTCCTTCACAGCAAATCTGTTATTGCTGTACTACATTATGTCCCGGGCCTGAATTCATTAACATTAATTTTCACTTGATACAAGGAGCGGTAACAATGGCAGTCACAAACCAATAAGCCACAAAAGCAAAAATAATTGATATCCTACACACATAACAGCTACTTCTAAAGCCTGCGTGCTGTTACAATAGAGCTGTTGATTGGCAAGTCTTCTGTGCCGGGCTTTTTCTGTTGGTCGCTGTGCGTTCAGAATACCATAGCTAGCGTGCTCACAGTAGCTAGTGGGTCATTCGTATTTGCATGTAAATGTTTTTCACCCCTTGGCTTGACTGGTGGGGCAATCAGAATGGCTCTCTGTCTGCATCACTAAGAGGGAGGCTGCAATGACTGACTGTGACATTCAGAGCTCAGGCCAGGCTTCACCCTTTGCTTTCATTGGCTTGTTCGCTCACACGTTGGTTTCTGTGGGAAGGAGAAGGCAAAAGACAGGAAAGGGTGGTGGTTTTTTTGTGTCGGTGTGATATCTCGTCAGTCGATCCTTTAGTGGGCATTCACGGGTCCATTCTTAGCGGCTTGATTAGCTCTAAACACGAGAATCAGACCATGTCATCCCACGTCCTCCTACCTCATCATCCAGCCCCGGAGCCTCCGCTTGGCCACCTCCGGCGTCCCATGGCGCCACCGAGATGGACACTTTGCGAGGCTTTTTATTGCTCGGACCAGTGTGACACACACAGAGACACACACACAGAGACACACACACACACGCACACGCACACAAACACACACACACACACACGCACGCACACACACACACACACACACACACACACACCTCCCACATGGCGATGATGGATACATGTGCAAGCGCGTAGCTGTACGACGGAGGAGTGTTTGTGCTTGACTCATGTAGCACATCCCATGGTTTGGCAGTCTGTCAGGCATTTATCGGCCTCTGCTATCAGATGAAACATGGTCCTTTTGGTCTCGGAGCTTCGCCAGCTGGGTTTCTCTGCTTGCTGAGCGAGGCGGGACGAAGGGACATTAGGGGACAAGGAAACTCAGAAGAGATTGACTGTTTTGAGTGAATAAGTTCAGTGAGGAAACGGGCAAATTAGTGAGTGAGTGAGTGAATGAGGACATAATAAATCTAAATACTGCTTCACTGTTGGAATGTTTGTTTATTCTATGAATATATCCATTGAACTGACATGATTTCAAACATGTCTGTTTTGGCAAACCACAATGCTCCAGTAATTCCAGTAAAACTCTGCTTGCTGCTCATATTTGCTGTCTTCTTCCCAACACTGATGGAGGTGCATCTTTGGTCTTTGTCTGAGTATACCAGTATGTCTCCGCCTATGTAGGAAGTTGTGTGTGTGTACTCACAGTCTAAATAAACACCCGCTTCCCAGTTTGTGCTTGTGTATGTTTGATGTGACTGCACTTCAAACAGTTCTCTAATCCTCCTCCTTGACATTTGAGCGCTCAGTTGTTTTATCCCAATCATCGGATGTTACTGTACGTTTTGTCCGCTGCTAAACGGAAACATTGGTTTGTCGCTGTCATTATGTGGTCTCTGCTGTCGCTGTGTATTGGCTGCTCTTGTAAATATTGTCTTGAGAAGCTGGGGCACCTTATGGGCTTAAAATGCCAGCGCATTGGCCTTTTAATCATGCAAAAATGTTCAAGAGTTGGTTCTGGTTAGCTTGTCTCTGGGCTCACGGCGCTCTGATTTTGACGCCCCATCAGTTACATGTCTCTCGACAACGTGACTCTCGGGGCGACTCCCTCTGACCCCGTCCTTACCTGGCTAACGTCACGCGCTGCCTCAACACCCTGTTGTGCACATCAACGCGCGTCTCACTTGTTACCTGCTGTGGCTGCTCTAACCTTTTCAACAATTATCCGCTTGCTCCTTATAAATAGCCTCGCTTGTTCTGTCTGTTTCATTTCAAGACCAGCCACTCTCTCCCCTGGCTCTCTGCAGCAGCAGCATGTACAGAGAAACTCGATCCCCGAGTCTAAACTCAAGTAATAAACAAGACAGAAAATGCCTGAGAGCCAGCTCTTGCAGGCCTGAGATACATCATGTACCATGAAGCTTTAAGGGGGCTGTCGCAAAGGGAAAGCGTTGACTGTTTTTTAAATGTTTTTTTAAAAAATTTTTTTACTTATATGCATGTTGGAGACGAATAGCAATAAAAGCCGTCTTGTTGCTGCAGTATCAAGTAAACACAGGCCCTGGCCAAAATAACCCAGAAGTATGCAGCCAATCAACACGCTTTCAGATTGGCCCCCTGCCTTCCCAGCATGCTGCTAACTCACGATGGAGCATTTTCTTCTGCACAATTTTTAAATTATTGACGACTCTTGGTGAGAGTGTTTTTAATTGTACTATCCTGAGAGTGCGAGCTGAGTGCTCAGATACAGAAACACTGGTGTGCACGAACTCCAGCCAAATGTTAAAGATGGCAGTTATTCTTAAATTCTTTTTTTGAATTCTTTTTTTTTAGCCACTCCTTTGGTGGACAGTCTTGATTTATTTATTTATTTATTTTTACTCTCTTTCTCTCAGTTTGTTGGGCATGGGCCGCTTCACCTTGCATAGAAATCCTCTGTGCTGTCATCAGCACCATTAACAGCCACAACAAAGTAGCTTTGAAGCTCTGCAGGGCTTAGGCCGTAATAGGAGGACGGCTCCAGGCTCACACTGTAATGGAAGGCAAAGCTCAGGGGCTCCACTGTTTGCTCCTTAGTTCAGATTTCTGCCCCTTTTCATAAGATACGGCTGCAAAGACATCTGCACCAATTACTCTGTCTTTGTGTTCGTCCGCCTTTATTACGGCCTCTCGTCTCGGTTTTAGACGCCTCTGACATTAAAGAGCAAGTCGACAAACGCAGCGACACGAGTCATATCTGTACAGGATAGACGACGCTAAAGTGGCGAATGCGCGGCAGTAAAATCGTCGCTCTCCGGAGCTATTTTCAAGATAGAGGTAGTAACTGCTGGAAGCTCAGTATTTATTGCTGTCTCTTCTCTTAATTGGATGCATTATGTTCATTTCCTTTGCCGCTTTTCAAATCTTAATCAGATGTTTAATTTGCAGTCTTGCAGGATTTTTACCAGCTGGCTCCGAACATCTTCATCTCCGTCTCTTCATCTTCTGTGTGTGTGTGTGTGTGTGTGTGTGTGTGTGTGTGTGTGTGTGTGTGTGTGTGTGTGTCTCATCGTGATCTCCTCGGTTTCTTTAGTAGTCAAGCGGGCAGGGATTCGTGTGTCAGAGTGTATGTGTGCCCCGGGCTGTGTGTGAAGTTCGGTGGGTTAACATAACAGACAGTGTCTTCTGCCCGGTCTGGCATTAATTCAATGAGGCCCCGTGAAAATGTGACGGGGATTATTGGTCTGCTAGTCAGTCCACAGAAGAAAAGACGGAAGCCGCCGCGAGGAGCCTTCATTAATATAATAACACTCCTCGGCTAGAACAGCTAGCATGCTCTTTATGTAAAACATTCACACACACATACACACCTAACGGTCGCCCCGCTAGACTCTCCGCAGCCACCTCTCCTTCTTATTTATGTATTTGTCACATCCGCAAAATTCACAAAATGCAAAGACGGAAGCTGATTCGGCTTCTCCTTGTGTTTACGGGCCATGAGATCAGCATTTCCTCGCCATTGTCAAGTCGGTTCCCTGGCGCTGATAAGGGATAATTGGCAGTGTGTCAGTTTACTTGCTTCTTCCTTGAGAGTTGCCATCCAGGCTGAAGCGGGCTTTGAGACTCTCTTTGTTCCCGTGAAAAGTCTACATCAATATCTTTGTCTGGAGGTGGGGAGATTTCGTTTGCATCAGATAATCCCTTTTCTCTCCTGAAATTAGTTTCTCTCTCTTGAGGCTAACGCGCAGAAGCAAAATTACAAATGAGCCAGGATTACAAATGTAGAAGTGTGAAACAGAACAGATAGGGGAATGAGTGGAACGTGTGTGTGTGTGTGTGTGTGTGTGGGTGTGTGTGTGTGTGTGTGTGTGTGTGTGTGTGTGTGTGTGTGTGTGTGTGTGTGTGTGTGTGTGTGGGTGTGGGTGTGGGTGTGGGTGGGTGTGTGGAGGAGGCCTCTCTGCTAGCAGTCAAGGACTTTTGCTGGGATACTTACCTGATTGAAATGAATAGATTCCTGGATAGTGGATGCAGGAGGAGGGGGGTGTGTGGAGTGGCAGCCTGAGGACTCATCAGTCATCACACACACACACACACACACACACACACACACACACACACACACACACACAGACTGGCTCAGTGGCTCATTAATGTACTTTAGCACCACTGACTACGCCAGGCAGCAAGCCAACCCAAAAACCGTGCTCACCGTGGGCCACCCTGGGCTGGGTAGAAGGGTAAAGCTGAGCCTCTGGCAAGTTTTAGGTGTCAGGATCCATACACGAGCTAATGAAGAGCCGAGAGAGAGAGGGAATGAGGCTTCACTCAAACCGAATAAAGCAACAAAAACATGCACACGAGCTTCGGCACGAGCACTTGCATACACACACACAGGCGGGCGCGAAAGCAGCTCAGCTAACAAACGCTGATGTTCTCACCGAGGAGCTGATATTTAGTTAGACTCAAGGCTTAGGAGTGTCTTTGTAAGTGGATGTAGTGATAAATCTTAAAGCAGAACACTCTCCCCGAGCCAGCGCTGTGTTTTGGTGAACTAGTTCTCCTTTATCTGAGCGTCGGGGGACGCAGACACACAGGGGAGACGAGGTATAGGAATAGAGCTTTTCTTCATAAACACAACTACTGCCTCATTGAAACATACTCTATGTGTTTGTTTGTTTGTGTGTGTATGTGTGTATATGTAGGTGTGTACCAGAGCTCTTTTTCAACCTCCCATGACAGCTTCCATCAGCACGATTATCAGGAGAGCAATATTGCTTTTGTCAAAGCGGTTTCAGGGGCAAAATATTGTTATTTAGTCTGTGTATACGTCAGGACATTTTGTTATTGTTGTCAGGCGAAGCAGTAGTCGTGCTCAGGAGAGCTCAGAGTGGGGCTGCTTATTTTTAAAGCTCAGCAAGTCTCCAGCCAAGGCAGCTAGTTTCTCTTCCAAGGCCTCCTGAGAGTCAACCCCGAGGACCTGGACTAATTCTTCTGCATCACATTACCATTCTCATTAATGTGACTGATTATGCACTTGGAAAGAGTGGGCCACAGTCGTGAGCCAACCGGCCAAAGTGTTTACTGGCACACAAGTGTGAAAAATCCGAATGCCCACTCGTGTTGAGTCATTTGTGTCTTAGATCATTCTGACGGCTGCGAGCCGACCTTTGACATCTCATTCTCCGTCGGAAATGGATTTCCATCTTATTCCGATGGCGGTTTAGTACGCGAGGCTGTGTTTGTGCGTGTTGCGTCAGTGTGTTCCTGTGCTTATGAAAAGGGAGATTTTGCCAAAGTTAAAGTTAACTTCGTGTTTTGATCACACAATTAATTAACCTTCCTTGGCTCGCTGTTGAAAGTGAAGGACGTTATGCAACTCGAAAAGGTTTCCATGGAAGGAAATATATTTAGCTAACAAGCAGATCCAATTTTGTAAAGCAGTAGTTGTTTCCACCGTATATAATGTCTCCTCTTGTGTTTATTGTTGGAGAGAAATCACAACAATGCACAAAGTAGCTTTGACTAAGGAACGAGAACAAGAAAACAAGCTGTCTTGGTCTGCTCGGTGCACTAAGTGGTGTCCCTGAATGGGTGAGAAAAAGTAATAACACTTAATGTATGAGCCATTTTTGTGATAATTAGATGTTGTGCAGAGACTGTTTAAAATGCGGACAGACTTCAGAGGATAGGAAAACACAAAACCCCAGAGCCATCATCTGTCCCGACTACAGCCAATATTAGTTTCATCAACTGGAACACAACAAAAATACTGTTATTTCAGAGAAGTGTGATTTTCTTAGCTGCCCTCAGAATAGAAAAATGGAAATAGTTCTGGGTCTGACTGGACTTCTCATCAGTATGCTCCTTAATATAAATCTCCCACCATTATATGTACTGCAGGCCTAATATAGGACCGAGATCCCATCTGCTTGATTTGTGTAAGTCAATCTTTATTTATAGGGCAGAAACATATTTAGGAGCAAGAGTCAAGTCTACAATTTAAAAACAAGAAACGCTCAAGGCCTTCAAAAAATTACAATAAAGGAAAAAACAAAGAAATGAACTGAGTGCAGTTAAACATGATGCTACTAGCAATATTATAATCATGCCCTGAATAGGTTTTCTGAAACTGGAGATACTACCCCGAGTGTTAGACATCAAAAATCTGTTATTCCAGGAGAAGGGAGCAAATGGCCCAGGCTCCCCGTCTAATGTAATGGTGTGTGTCAGCATGTGAAATGCAGACTGGCGCTTTAACTGGGCAATAATACAGCCTTTATGTTTTATGAGACATAGATATTATCAGATAAGGCTCGGCCACCTTGAGGCCTCACTTCCTTTGGTGGCTGTAGACCTTCATACGTGGAGAGCGAATGCACTGACTCAGTGGCTGATCTCCACCGACAACGCAAAGAAACCAAAGCAAGGGTACATTTGGTATGCTAGAAAACTAAGAATATTAAGTAAAGGCTCAGTGGGACATTAAACTCAAACTGCATTTAATTTGCAATGCTTCAAGTCACAAAAACAAATAACGGTCAACAGAAACTGACTTGAATTGAAAATGACATATTTGTTTGTTTTCATGAAGTTCATGACGACGTTTCATTTTTTGCGATGAGCGTTAGGTAAAGTGTTATTCATGTTACATGCTGCAGACGACACTGAAACGTAAACAATCACCATATGAATTTCTGATACGGTATCACCAAACTCTCTTGGGATCATATGTCCTGATAGGATCAAAGAGTTAAGTTACATAAAGTAACTCCAGCGATAGACAGATGTTATCTTCTCTACAATGAGATGGCCGTTGTCTTCCTGTCCACCTCCTGTCAATGCCGGGCTGCCATCGGACGCGTGCTGCGGATGTCCGTTGCACGAATTTGGTTCGACATAACAGAACTTTGACCTCAAATCCTGGTTCAAAATCAGGCTGGAATTTTAAATATTGCATTGAAATGATTGCCCATGCCCTATGCAATGTGACACTTGTGTGTTTGTCGTGAAAGCAGGAATCAGCCCCAGTCCTGCACACATGGCCCGGAATCCTTCCTCTTATGTCACTGTATTACTGCCCTCTGTCTTCCCGCCACTGACCTGGCTGTAGCCCCCGGCTATCAGAAACAATTACCTAGATTGTGTCAATAGAGTCAGCGGAGCAGGTGAAGGCATCCGTACCCCAGTGTAAGTCTCAGGTCAGTGACGGCGGATGAGGGGTAATGGCCTTCAGTTTGCTACAGTGTGTGAGTTCAGCTGGAAGACGACCAGCTCGGCCAGAGAAGCTCTGCGCCTCTCCGCGGGGACCTTTGTATCAAGCTGAGCAGAGTGCTGCTTTCACAGGAAACAAAGCCCAGTGTTTGTCTCCGTTCGTGTGCATATGGGTTTGTGTTTCTGTGGACTGGCCCACTGTCCAGCTGACCTGGAGTTTGTCCAAAGGCCATACTACAGCAAGCCTCTCTGCTCCCCTTCCCTCGTCCCCTCTCTTGCCTCTGTGGGCGTCGGCTGGGGCACAAAAAGATGGTGAGCCTGGGTCGCTTCCAAAATGATTTCCATTGCCGCATAAGTGCCTCTGGAAGAATGCAACTTGGTACATGCCAGGAAAGGAAAGGAATAAATGACCCTGGAGTGAGAGCTTGAAGTGGGCCAATCGACTTTTTTCTTCTTTTTTTTTTAGGAAGGCTGCGGTTGCGTCTTGCCAAGGCCCAGCCGAGCAAATTGAAGAATTTGGAGCAGCGTCGAGAACAGCATGAGGTGGAGAAAGAGAATAAGCTAGAATAAATGAGAAAGATTGCTGGAGTTTGGAGGAAGGGTTGTTGCTACTCTCCATGGCCAAGCTCGGGATATAGTGGGGCTTTTGAAAGGAGAGGCTACACGATTACAGCAGAAGGGAGGCGAAGGAAGATAGAGGCAGACAAGGAGATAGGCTTTTAAACCTCCATTTAATTAGAATAAGCCGCTGAAGAATTGAGAAGACAGCAAAACGAGTGGGCGTGAGGATGGAGAAAACACCAGCTAAGGGGAAAGCAATGTTCCCCCTTTGCATGTTTGTAATTGTTTCGGCGTGTGCATGTTCTTTCCCTCCCTGTTGCTTTTGCAATTACCCCAAGACCAGAGGCGGTCTCCCTGAAGTTAGAGTGCTTGAGACACTTGGGTGGCTTGATGGAGTTTGGCAAGTGGCGGCGCACACACACGAGGCCCAGAGACATCGCTTAGTTAATTAACCAAAAAGACTAAACCTGACTCTCCGGGCTGACAAACAGGGATACGGTGGACGTCTTCTTTCCTCTTCCTCATGAGAGGGACTCCGGAGAGAAAAATCTTCCAGGTATTTTCAGGCCGTTTGCTTTTCTCGCACCAACAAAGGCTGGGAATCCTATAGGCCGAGGGGCAGGGGACTCATTTCAGAGTCATTCAAGTTTTTTGTTGTGGGGAGGGAATGAGAAATCTGCCTTATCGTAAGCCACCGCGTTTACTTTGTGTGTCCTCACTCTTTGATACACATTCAGTGTATTTTCTGTCTTTTATGGGCATTTTCAGACCCCCTGCGGCCTCGGCCTGTCGAATTTCTACCTAGAGAATGTGATTGCAGCATGACACGTACGTGTGTGTGTATGTGTGTGCCCACGTTGTTTCACATGTGTTTCTTCGTGTGTGTGCGTGTGTGTGTTTTTATGCAGCAGAGGGGGAAATGTTGATGAGTGTGGGTAAATAAACGGTAAGGGAGCGTTGGCAGACAAAGCATCTTGGGTTCTTGTAAACCAGTGGTGGAAATGATTAACATCCGCACCGTCCCCAAACGAACCCCGACCGCTTTCCCACCGCCTCATTTGTTCTCACTGTCAGTCTGGGGGCCTCAATTTCACTCGCAAAAGGAAGACAGTGTATAATTGTTTTAAAGGAAACACTTGGTCTCAATCAAAAGACATTTTAAACACTTTGCTATCGTAATTACTATTTTAATCTTTCATAGTGATTACCTCAAATTCACGTCCTCCCCCCCACCCTCCCCACCCCTTGTGCCACGGTGTGGGGGCGAGTTAGGAGCGTGAAATGCCAAAAGATGTCTCATTGTCTGTCTGTCTCCTCCCCCTGTTAGTGTTTTCTAAACAGCGTCCTGCGGTTTTGGCAGATTATATGCCGCGTCCGCTGTGTGGGGAGTGACTGCTCGACCACTGCTGACTCCAGCACACAACCTGCAGAGTTTGCAGACATCCTGTGACCCTTCATCCCTTCACGGCTGTACACAATTTGCCACGACGGCCCTGTGTATCGCCTGTGCCCTGACATTTTAGCTTTGCCCTCCTATTTGCCCTGTCCCTTCTCATTATGAGACTGCATCCGTTGCTGTCACAATGGCTCTTTCAGGTGGTCTAGCCTGCTTACAGCCGTGCTCCGGCTTCACTCTGTGTGTGTGTGTGTGTGTGTGTGTGTGTGTGTCTGTGTGTACGTGCTCTCAATTGTTTTTAATCACAGACTGTACACTTTATATTTGTTCTCCCAATTTCCCCCTCCCCATCCTGCCCCTTCGCTTCTCCACATTCATGCATCTTTGCCGCATTGACCCCGCATTCTGTTGTAAAACGCAAATTTGCTCTCTCTCTTCAGATGTTCGGCTCTGGCCTGTGTGACCGCGGTCTGTGTCTGCAGATCTAAACATTTCCCTTCATTATCCCGGGTCTTCTTGCGGCGGCTCTGCAAATTGGCCTGATAGTAAAGCAGGCTGTGTTGTTCATTGAGCTGCCGTTTCAGTAATGGTTGCCTGGCACCAGCTTTTGTTCCATCCAGAGGTAATTGCTACCGAGGGCTTTAAGTAATGATATGTGACAAGGGTGAGGGCATGGGCGTGCCATCCGTCATCCATCTGAGTGTATCAGTCCACAAAAAGGATCTCCGGTGAAGTGAGTGGTGTCGTTTTCTTGACATTTCCAAAGTTAAGACCGCGGGGCCTTTGTGGTTAAAAACCTGCAGAGTGAGACTGAACGAAAATGATATTCATATCAGGTGCAGTTGAACTCCGCATGAGTTTTGGTGGTTTACAGACATGGCTGCCGGCCCCCGCCGTCTTTTCCTTTTCTCACATCTTGCATCTGCACTACTTTAGTTTCGTTACGTCGTTCTGAATTTCAAAATGCCAGCGATGCAGTTGGGCAGTAAAACTCTTTATCCCGGGCTTTGGTTGACTTGGGAAAAAAAACAACTAACAGCGACATTATTCTAGCTTTCAAAACAAATAATGGAGATTGCATCGCAAATACAAATGTGCAGAGAAACACAGCCACCACCTCCCACGGACAACTAGACCCGGCTTCCTCCCCTCACAAAGTTCTCTTCTTCTCCGTCCTTGGCTTCTCTCTCCCTAAGCTGTACATTAAAGTGGCATAAAACAGAGGACAAAAGTGGGTCCTCAGTGTCTCGGTGCTTGAATGGCTTGATTTCCATTCTGGTAGAGACGTAGTGTCTCGGCCTGCCAAGTTGTGTGCAGACAGACCACAGCCCGGCTCGGCTTCTATAAAGAAATGTACTGTACACAGTGTCGACTGATAATGAGATATACTCGGCACCCAGCAGATCTGACTCTTTTGGCTTCTCCTCTGTCACTTTGCGGTGACTCTCTTTAGAGACCAGCACTAAAAAACACATTTAAATGGTGCTATGTCTCTCTTTCACACACACACACACAACCAAAAAGGCATACATCTGCTCACCAGAGCCCTCGGTGAATTATCACCTCACGGCGTGGTGCTGAAATACGCTGTTTGACTATTTGACTCTCTGATCTCATTTAAGTATATGTGCCCTCACAAACACTTCGGAGCATCTTGCCCTCTCAGTGGGAGATGAGAGAGGCTGGTGGAGGGTGCTTCACGGCAGGACTGCTTTCTACTCACCAAGCACCCATCACATACACACATACACACTCCCTGCCACTTAAGTCCCAGTGCAATTTACAGTGGAAATGAAAACACTCCAATGGCAGAGTTTGACAGGGAGTGAGTGCTTTTAAATAGTGGCCCATTTCTTTATTAGATGTTGTTACTCAGGTGACAAGAAGACATAAACAACCCTTCGTAGCGTTGAGATAAGTTGAGTTTTAGGGTGTTTATAGAATCACAATTTGCTCCTCTACATCATCTTATTCATGTCCGGACAACTCGTGCTAATGTGTGCCTCGGCTCCATCAGCCACCCAGCTAGTTACTGAGAAGCTGCTCACAATAGATGATCTGTTAGCCGCGTGTGTTTGTAGTTGAACCCGGAGCTTGAATTGATTTCATGTATGCAGTTATGTAGACTCTTCCTGATTGAGTTACAGTAATTGGATTTGAGATAAGATCAGGCATTTACTGCACGTCTAACTCCGACAATTAGGAAGTCTCGACTCAGAGAAACAGATTGACTGAGTGCAGCAAGATTGCAAAAGGCCCGCCTTTGAATTAAAAACCTCCTTCCGATATGATGCTAAATGGGGGGGGCCTTCTCCTAGAGGCCTCAGACGTCCTAATCGACCTTTCAAGCGCCACCCTGGGTCCAAATCTGCTCACTTAATCCGACGACTGCCTTCTGCACTGCCTCCCAGCAGTCCATCGCATTTCTGCTGCTCTTTATGTTGAACTGCTCTGCATGCATATGAGCTGTTTTGACGCCGGGAGGCAAGCCCGCTTTTTCTTTTCTGGTACTTTGAAGCTACTAGCTGTCCAAGTGTTGCTCTGGATCTGAGACTCGATGCAACAGATATATGTCGACAGCATGTGCTTCCTGGAAATGCAGCACAGAAACAACAATGCAGCTAATAGAGGTGGGCTCCAATCACGATTGTGTTGTTTGGCCATCGGACAAGGATCAGAAGTGTGGGGACCGACGCCAAAGAAATACCGGAGAACATTTAGAGAACTGCCAAAGGACAGGGAACGATTGTTTGAACAAAGTTCCTGAACACGTGTTTTGTTTGGCCGCACTGCCCAACGATACATATGACTCCCATTTGTCCTGTTAACTCAATCTCCCTCCTTCTCTCCCCACTTCCTTCCATTTCTCTCCTTCCCCCTCCTTGCACAAAGTTATGATCACACCCTACGGCCAGAGT
The DNA here is from genome assembly GCA_016806645.1 of Ophiodon elongatus. NCBI lineage: Eukaryota > Metazoa > Chordata > Actinopteri > Perciformes > Hexagrammidae > Ophiodon > Ophiodon elongatus. Next base: position 1,822,504 of record JACSYO010002145.1, read on the forward strand.
AGTTTCTGATTAAGGAAACTGAATCAATCTCAAACCTCCAGGGGTACAATAGGAATCAGACGATAATACAGGGCTACAGGAGGGCACACCTTTTCCTGGCCTTCCTCTCTGGCACCGGCTTTTTAAAGGAAGGTCGTGACTGAACTTTTAGGACTGAGGCAAAGCCTTTCCACTTTCTATCCCCGCCAAAGAAAACTACATTTGGAAGCGTATGAGCATCCAGTCGTCTCTGAGGAGTTGGCCCCAGCAGATGGCTCGTCGTCTCACAGCCTTCAGGAATGTTTTATTTAGCTGTTTGTCACACTGTAAGACATGGGAGACCTCAATCTCTTCCCTCTCCATCTACCGTGACCCGCCAAGGCTCCAGCCGGAGAAGGCCTAATGGAAACTCTCCTGTTCATGCCGCAGGTTTGAGGGGTGGGGTGGGGGAGGGGGGGTAGGGGCCCACCCGACTGTCATTCAAATGGAATATTGGATAAACAGGGTTGAAAGGTCATGTTTACACAGCAAATCCTCCATTTCCTTCACGTCAAACAGGAGATATTTGGCAACCGGGGGAAGGAGAAAAAGGAAGCCCGACTTGACGGCTCCCCCCCTCCCCCCTCGGTCTGCGTCTAACATACATGTCACACACAAGCAGAGGCCGGGCGAGCTCACGGTGTGCCATTGGCTCAGTTTGTCACCTGCTAACTACTCGGGCCTGTCATAACATTTTGCATACACCCAAGCTAACCTTAATATTAGCATTTAAATTGAGTACCCATGGGGGAGGGGGCGCAATATTTCTGGCCAAACACTTTTTCACTGTGCCTTCTCAAAGACGTCTCTTGGCAAGGGGAGAAGTACAATAACCAATAATGTCTCTGATATGATAAAGAGCTGTCATGATTGATTTCCACGCTGCCTCGACTCTGTACCCCGAATTAATTGGGATCTGTCTTCATCCTCCAATTCTGTCGCTCCTTCCTTTTACTGCTTTCTCTTTCTCGCTTTGGCTCCGCACCCCTCCCGGGGCTCATTTCAAATACCTCAATGCTGTTGGCCATTGTCCGTGGCCTGCTGGTGGCGTTTTGGCACCAGCAGATGTTTGGATTTTAAATGCCTCTGGGATGAATGCAAAAAATGTGTGCGCGGTTTCAGGCAGACGCTCAGAGCAGTGGTTTTGAGGAGTCAAAGAGGGGGAACTTTTTGCAGAGAAGTTACAGCAAAGTACTCCTTTGACGCCGCAATCCTCAACTTGACTGAGCTCAGCACGGAAGATTATGGAGAGGAATTTTGTATTTTTTTTTACCCTTTAATCCCTCTTTCAGGTTAAGAAGGGGAAGAGCTTTATCTTTGCGTGTGCGCGTGTGAGTAAGTGCCAGAGAAAGAGAATAAAGAGAGGAGAATGGTGGAGGTGATGGCTGAGATGATTGGCCAAAATGGTCCGTGTGAGTCGTGCAGATCAAGGTCGCATCACTGATTCCCCCCCGGCTGTTAGGGTGAGAGCGGGTGACCTCTGCTTCATTAACTCTGTAATTCGCTTTTAGCCCTCCCTCTGTGTGTCTGTGTGTGTGTGTGTGTGTGTGTCTGTGTGTGTGTGTGTGTGTGTGTGTGTGTGTGTGTGTGTGTGTGTGTGTGTGTGTGTGTGTGCGCGCGCTCATGTGCAGGGTGTGTTTGTTTATCTGTTTGCATGCATGTCTAGAGGCTGATAGAAGGTTGTGTTAATGAGGGAGACAGCATCAGGACAGATTTGAGAGAGACGAGCAAAGTGAGCAAGAAAAAGTAAAGTTTTCTCCAGTCAGCTTCTTGATGCGGACGCCCTCCTCCCTCCTACCATCATGATCCCCGTCTTCCAAACCAAAGAGGAGGGCTGCAGGCAGAACCAGCAGACAGGCCTTTGATGCCCAAGTTGATGGTTACCAAGCCCTCTCTTCCTCTATCCCCCTCTCTCTCTCTCTTTCTCTTTCTCTCCATGTCGGCCTCGCTCGCTCTCGGTCTTGACAACCACACCACGTCCTCCACAGAAATGCGCCTAATCACAGTCTAGCCGAGGAATGACACACCCAGCACCTTTCTCCTCTTTCTTGTCACCGTTTATGCTACTCCGCTCCGTCTCCTCACGTCATCTCCTCCGCCTCCGTCTACCTGCATGCAGCGATCGGAGAGTGGAGTAAACACGAGTTGTCACACACTTCATCCTCAGCTCGTCTCGGTGCAGCCAAAGAAATGATGCATCCCGTCGACACGCTCAGAAGCAGAGCGTCGAGCGTGAGGGGCGGCCGTGGCATGCGGGTGGAATCCTGGGTAATAAAAGAAGAGGGTTTGGCATCTCTGAAAATAATGCCCGCACTCAAACACGCTTTACATTGCAGTGTAATATCCCTTTTATTTGTTCAGCCGCTGGGCATAATGTGAGACTTTCTCCCAAAGTCAGGCGCGTTTTTTTCTCTAATTCGGTAAAACCAACCTGGACTTGCATGTCAGTGCGACTTTGTTTAATTGGCTTAAACAGAATTTGTTTTAGGATTTCAGCCGAATAATCACATTAAAGAGTGAGACCTTGCTCACCGGCGGCAGAGTCACGCGCTTTAATCACAATTCTCCCTCCGATTTAAAAGGCAGTCGCATTATTTAGTGAACTCCTAATTTGCCTATTGATTTGAATTTAATTTATCTCTCCCCAAATTCAGCCGGCCCCAGGAGGCCTGTTAGTAGATAATATATTTACTGTAGCAATCAACTGTAAGTAAGCGAGTGTTTGGATGGCTCCCCTCCCAATGAGCTCCATTTCACGTGTGTGTGTGTGTGTGTGTGTGTGTGTGTGTGTGTGTGTGTGTGAGTGTGTGTGAGAGAGAGAGAGAGAGAGAGAGAGAGAGAGAGAGAGAGAGAGAGAGAGAGAGAGAGAGAGAGAGAGAGAGAGAGAGAGAGAGAGAGAGAAAGAGAGGCAGGCTTAAAACAACGGAACAGAAAATGTCACTTGTCACGATTACGGAGGGCTGGAGGCTATTCTGAAACTAATGACTCCATAATTGTAACGGGTCGCACAATGACAAACTTCATTACAAAGACTATTCCTCTGAAGTGGATGAAGACGTCTCACACCACCCACTACAGACGTAATCTGACTTAAATATGACGAGACGAGGGGAAATTCAACTGTTGATATTTTGCCACGTGCCTTTGTTTTCACAATTTTCAACGGTGTTGATTTTGCGCTCAGGTCGACAAAGAAGTTGCGTCAGAAAAATAGATAACCAATAGCTGGTAACCTGACAAAGAAAATTGATTATTCCGAGACATTTATTTGGAGATTACCAGGCAGAACAATTGAATGATATTAGTGCATAGGGCACCCACAGCAGAGACTCACAGCAGCTCGGCACATCGGTGCGTTTTCATTGGTATTCTTCCCGTTCGCTGCAATAAAAACAGGTTAGTGCTGTCAGGATTCAAGTGGGCTAGCAGGGGATTATATGGTAGGATGGTGTCTTTTCCTCCCGGCTCTCTCTCTCTCTTACTGCGCGTACCTCTCTCTACCCCGACTTCCCTCTGCCTCCTCTTCCCTCTGTTCTTCTGTATGCTGTGGGAGTGTTGTTTAGACCTTACAAAGCCCCTGATTATGGGGACTGCACTGTGGAACAGCAGATAGCTCTGTTTTTCTTATTTCTCCGTGGATGGAGACGGACAGAGAGGTGGACGGACAGAGCGACCGCGGACAGACCAAAAAGAAGAAGAAGAAAAAAAAAAGCAGGTAGTGGAGACGACGACGACGACAGCAGCAGCAGGGGGGGTAACCGGATGAGGCGTGCGAGAGGAGCTGGAGAGTTTTTGCTCACCTGCCAAGAAGTGTTTGACTGTGGAGATGGGAAATATTTTGCAAAAGTTATTGCACCTTATCAATAACAAGACGAATGTCCTGAGCATCTTGCTCTCCATAAACACATGCATTCCTTTTCAATGAGGCTAGTGGAGTATTTTAAAACAAACTCGTATTAACTAAATATCGGGAATAGTATGGGACCCAAACCTGCTGCCTCACTTCAAACAAGCGATCAAGTGTGTAATTCATAATGAAAACCACAAGAGCATCTCAAAGCCTGCACAAACACCCAAACAAGGTCAAAGTTTTTTTTATTTTAATATTAATTCCCAGCTGACCGTGGGCAAGTTAAAGAGGTGTTTAACAATGTTAATTTTTTTTCAATTAATTTTTTACTATCGGAAGAGTGAAGAGAGAGGAGGAAAAGTTCACTGTGGTTTACACTGTCTCTTTAATACAGAGCTATTGATTCGCTGAAATTTAATTTGCTCACAGTCAATAGGGAGTGCACAGCGGTCAGCATGGCTAAAGTGTAACAACAGGAAAAGACCAGCATATTCAAATGTCATTGTCTCGATCAGCCCTTATTGATTGACTGCATCTGCTAAAGACTGAGTGAAACTTTGCCACTTGGCTACCACACACTTGGCTTTCCAGCAGCCCACTGCTCCGAACATGCTTAGGGTGGGTTCAATGCAGAGGTCAAATTCCATGAACGTACCTGGATGAATATGACGGTCACAATTTATTTTTAGGTGAACATGGGTGCCAAAGAGATGCAGAAATAGTATGTGTAGACCTGGTTTTGTGGATAAGAGACAGCAGGTGAAGTGACAGGCTATGTGACAGAGTGCAGTGAGAGGCGGGGTCGGAGTAGTTATGCGGAGCAGACTAGCTGCATGTACTCGAGATGGAAGTAGTGGATCAGACAAAGTGACATGTAGACTGGGAGCTAAGAAACAGATAGGTGTTCATCAGTAGGAGAGCACGTCGGTGTCTCTCTCCTCCTCCTCACACACACACAAAACACCCTTCAATTTAAAGTTAAAGTAACGAAAAAAAGGATGGAGGATAAAATCTCCAGAGAGGAGGCTGTGCGATCGTGAAGGTGCTGATTTACCACAATCTAGTTTCACCTTCTCACAGAATGAGGCCTATTCTCTCTCTCTACCTCTCTCTCTCTCTCTCTCTGTGTCTTTGTTCCCTCGTCTCTCCCCGTATGCAACCTTCCCACATCTTCTCGGTCTGCCTAAATCATTACTAGTGTTTCTTTTTTTTTTTGCTCCTTCTCTGAAATTTCCCAGCTCTGTAAAAACTTTGGCAGAGGGCTTTTCCATTCTCTCACAACCAGTGTGCAGTCCAGTTAACTGGCAGCACATGAACAAGGCATTGTATCTGAGAGCAGGGTTTGGTTATGGAACACTTCTGACTGTGTTACAGCTGTGTTCGTTTTCTTAGAATAATGTTTTGTGATTCCTGATCGAGGACAGACATAATAGAAGATTACTGAAATACTGTGAAATAGTTTTAAAGCAAGCAGTAAAATTAAGTTTTACCTTTCTTTTGAGAAAATAATCCCCATTTAACCTCTACGGTGGATCCCAAGCTAAAAACCACGAAGAATGGCTTCATAGTGAGTTTTTCGGTGATACCATCTCTTATAGTAACGCACGTTAGCAGCTGATTTAGGCTCCGCCGCTGTATAGTTTTGCAGATGAATAATAAACTTAAACAATTAATAAAAATTCAAGCGTTCTAATTGATTCAATGGATTTCTTTCATTCGGTTCAAAAGTAAAATGAGCTGGCAATTTAGTTTTTTTTAAATTCAGAATGTTTTCATTAATTCTCTTGGTGGCTCAGCAGCACGTCCTCAAGTGTCCTTGGTCAAGACAATGGACATTTCTTACCATTCATGGCGGCTTATTGCCATAAGTGTCTGAGTGAATAGGAGGCAAGTTGTTTCTTATCCTTTCGATTAAAGTAAAGTGAAAATGGAACCGCATCCTGCAGCCACCCTGCCTGTCCTTAAGGCCCCCTCCGGTACTGTGGCACTCAGGGATCAGATTGGGCTCCTTTCCTTCAGTATCACAGCGTTGAAAATCTCTCACACTTTTGGCTCGAAACATCCGCTTTCACACGCTGCCTCATGCTGACCAAACAAATGTAGAGCGTCTCCTTTTCTTTGACTTTATTAAATAACTGCCTGTGGCCATCAAACAGCAGCGGGATTGATACGCGTGCCTCCAAATTGAAAAAGTCAAAATATAATTTCCTCCGGAGAATCACAATATTGTTTTCTGGCACGTCGAGTGGATTATTAAAAAGAGTTTTCATTTTGGCTGCTTGAATGCAACAATATTCGTATTAATAGTGGCCTTACTGCAGAAACGTGCCACTGGCATTGTATTTAGGTAGACACCTATACTGTATCTAAATCTTTTTTTTACCAAAAACAGTATCATAGTTACTCTTGACAACCACAGATCACAATGTTTTCGTTTCCATTAGAACTGCTAATTCTTGTTTAAGTTTTGACCAATTTGTTGCTGCATTCATAAAGTTTACACTTAAGCTATAATTCCCTGTAGTTTTGAAGATTTTCTTTACCGATTTTACCAACTGAAATAGTCGGATCAGTGCATCCCTATCTGAAATTTCAAATGCAAGTGTTTCTTTGTTAAAGTAACAAAAACTGAGATATCAGCGTTTCAAAAAACACATCTTAGGTCTAAAAGGTAGTCAGCAAGTCAGAGCAGTAAGTATTTCAAAGTAATCAGATTACGTAATTCCTTTCCGAGTAGTTTGATGCTGTGAGGTTAGACGGTCATTTCTTCAGTAACCTAACCTGCACTGTTCGTGATCTGGCAGACAAAAGAAGACCGAATCAAATTTCTCTAAAAAAAATACCTTTAAACAACCACATTCCGAAGCAGGTTTGAGGATCCAGACAGGTGCGTGTGTTTAAGGCCTCGGGACTCACTCACTTGTATTTCCATTGTGCAACTTACAGTTGATCACACAAAAGCACTGAAATGGATTTGAAAGAGTAATCTGACCCCTGTCAGATGTTGTAGCCCTGGGCTGCGACGCTTTACCGGCTAGCGTAGTTTACCTTAGAACAAAGTAAGCCGGGCCTTAGCCGGCCGGCAACATGATCCGCCCTGCAATGATTCCCAGGCATCTGGGGGTCACGCACACGAACAGGTCTCTCAAAGGCGATGTCACATCGGAGAGGACCATTCCCTTGGCTAAAGAAGAGAAACCTGATATATACGCATATGCACACACCAACACACACTCTCACTACCCCTCTGATGGCCATGAGTGTGAGAGGGACAAGGCTGAGTTAAGTGTAAAGCCCCAGTGAGAGAGAGAGAAAGAGAGCGAGAGAGAGTGTGTGTGTTCAGTATCGATTAGTATTTGATCCCTGCCAGTCACTCCTCTCCTGTGTCTCCCCGCAGGCTCCACGCTGACCTTCTCTGACTGTCTGTCTCCACACACACACACACACACACACACACACACACACACACACACACACACACACACACACACACACACACACACACACACACACACACACATACACACACACACACGAGTATTGCATCTTGTTGCCACGAGCGTGATAACTTAGCCCTAATGGAGGTGGTGTGAGACGGTGTGGAGGCGTTAGGGGCAGAGACAGACAAAAAAAAAGGATTGAAAAAAGAAAGAAAGAATAAAGGCATGGGATGGCTTTGGGCATGTGACGGAAGACAAATGGAGTGACTCAATAGGTCCATTATGAGTCTTGGGCAGGGGTTGGGGGGGGTGTTGAGAGATTGATGGCAAAGACGAGGCTTTGAGAGGACGTGAATAGATGTAGGGAAGCATAGTTTGATCAGGCAATCTGCTTAACCAGCTTACAGCTCCTGGCCCTGTTCCCCACTCTCCATCCTCTCACACTTTCTGTATGTAATCAGACGTTCTTCGATTGCAGTTATCATCATAATTCGGCCAAGTGTACTTTAGCAGTCTCCTCTGATATTTTTATTAGGCAAATTCTTCAGTCGTCTTACATTTCTATGTACATCTATCTATGACTGGGGGGTCAGAGGATTGGAAGTAATCTTTAATATGTTCAGCTAGTCTCCGTATTTCTGCACGTTCCATCCACGTCTGAACTTCCTTTTTTATATCCTCCAATCCAGTCGTGCCCTTCTTCTTTTAATCTATCTTCATCTCTTGCCCCCGCCCCCCCCTGCCCCCTTGTGTTCCCTTTCCCTTCTCCTTCTCTGCATTTTCTTAGCCCTCTTCCTCTTCGCTTCCTCTCGGCCTTTATAACTGTTAAGTCATGTTTTATAGTTCTATTTGCTGGCTGGCCCTGCTGCTGTAATAGAATCGCTCCTTCCTACATAGACAACAGTTTCCAGGGTAACAGAGACGGGGGAGAGGAGGCCACGGAGTGCACTGTGGTGTAGTCAATTTTTTTTTCCACCACAATGTTTTGGCCCATTTCTGATACGCTCTGCCTGCGTCGCTGGCAACCTGAGGTGTGGAGATGAAGATGTAGGACAGCAATGTTTTTATCAGCTAAAAGCATTACTGCGGTTTTCAATTCACGTGATTGCATTTACTTTTTTCGGAAACGAGCGTTCGCCGCTGTGGCTTGTTGTGGAGGTTGAGCAGGTTGATGCATTGTCCTTTGTTAGGAGTAACCCTGACTGGCATTTGTAAGGAGGAGGAGGAGGAGTGAGCGAGAATGCCTCGCAGACCTTCACTGGCATTTCCCTAATCACTCCGTCTCATCTTTTATTACCTCGGAAAGTCATTCTCCTCTTGGGTGCTGGCACTGCAGATGTTTCTACCGCCTGCAGAATTGGACAGTTTGTCAGTGGCAGAATAGAGGAGAGGAGACAGACCATAATATGACTGTCAGTAATATCCTCACTTTGCTCCCGGGAATTAATATTTGCGCGCAGAATTGCAACAAACTCTCACAGGTCTGCAAAACCACATTAAGAAAATATTCTTTCGTCAAATCGTTATGCCGCCTTTGGGATCGCGGCCAGCTATTCTCCTGTAATCCACATTATTAGTGTTCTCTGAACAACCTCACTGATATTCAGGAAAACAAACATCAATCAAAGCAATGGAGCATGAAATCGAATGCGTTTCACTGACTTAAAAACCGCTTAAAGAGTAGCCATAATCATATTTCTTTTGTAATTGCTGCGTATTAGTTGTTGACTGGGTCAAAAGTGTGTATTTTAGGGGTATTTTACTGTCAGAATGATCTGGTTCTGGTTCTATATGTTCTTTTGCATTATGTTTTTATGCTTTTAATGGTTTTATGTGAAACACTTTGAATTGCCCTGTTGTTGAAATGTGATATACAAATAAACTTGCCTTGCCTTGCTTTAAATAATTTAAAGATTCAAAGTTTTTATGGAGCATATTTGTTTAAACTGAAACTAAAAGTTCACACACTGTTCCTTGCAGTTTCCAGTAATCAAGGTCTTCTTGCGGTGAGCGATGTATAGAATATGCTACATATATATGCTACATGTCCCAGAAACTGAAAGAGGAAAACTCAAGAAGGCTGTTGTTTGTGACAGAATCCTTCTAAGTAATTAAAAAAAAATCTATTAAAATAGTGTTTGTGCAAAATGATGTGTTTTTGTAATCTGCCTTTCATTCAGGTTGATTAAGTTAGTAATTACATTTTCTTTCCTTAAAGATTGAAAGAAAAGTAATAGCCAGAAATAATAAGCCCATGCTTAATATGGAGTTGAAATCATTTTTAAAAAAAAATGGCCAGCTTCATAATGACCCTCCACTCTTGGATGACTGTTTTGCAGCAGTCCAAAGATAGACATACAGACATCACCACTGTAATCAGAGTGCATAATGTTTAATGGCCCACCTCACTGGTGCCAATAGATCCCTGTTTGTTATTCCTGCCCACCGTAATGTCATCGTGTTTCTATAAAAGGGGATGAGATGAGAGAGGGATAGTGTAACTGTCTGAACCTAGTTTGCACCAAATGAGAGGTTGAAAAGAGGGGTGTGTTGAGGGGGAGGGAGGGAGGAGAGGGGGGGGGGGGGTTGTTCGGGGTAGTTGTGCAGAGTGGTGCAGCGTGAGGCAACAGAGAGAGACAAAGAGGGAGCACGGCTATATTTAGACTGACCTGAGTGCCCGTGTGTGGACCGGAGCGGGCCAGGCAGAGAGACAGGTGCAGCGGCTGGTCATTATGGGAGAACACAAGAGCCTCAGTCCGAGGCTGATAATGGGGCCTCATTTGACAACTACCTATAGCCCTACTTCACCGCCTATATTTAGCTACGATTTGAGACTAGTGGTCGCGGCCCAGAGCCGCTCACGTCTCTGTGAGAGTGTGAAAAACGCGTGCGGGGACTGTGGGCGTGTAGCTGGGGATTGGACACCGGCGGGGCTGTCTCCAGGGAGACTGGCATCTGTTTGAAGACGCCATACTGTGTGTTGCAGTGTTTGCTCAGGCGATGCAGCCAGTCATAAAGGTGCTTCTGACCTGCAGGGCGATGCGTCTGAGGATTACACTAATATGAGCCGCCTGGCAGTTTGTCACATCTCTGTAACATCTGCTGCTCCGTTGCGAGTGTGAACTACATGGTTCGTATTTGTACTCGCAACACAACCCGAACTCGCCGCTGATGTTAAACTCCAGCGAGACTGTTTTACAGTCAGTCAAATATGTAAAAGTTGGCATTGGTTGGCATCAAAACAATTTCGCCAAAGTGTTTGGGTAGAAATCCTCTTGTGTCAGGAGATTGTAGAGGTTACTGTATGCGCATTTCTTTCCTGTCTTTTCCCGTATTTTCTGCCTCACACTGCTTGTCGCTCAACACCAAACAGATATTGGCTGCCATGTATCAAGGGGAGTCTGTCATTTCTCTCCATCCTCTGTCCGTCTGAGAGGACACAATGCTCAGAGGGAGAGACCGAAAAGAAACCAGGAACTACTCCGAGTTTCAGAAGGACTCAACCTTGGACTGCTCTCTGGGACAAAAATGCTGTGTCACCATACTGTACCTAATAAAAATGACATTGCTTTAAGTTTCTAAATTTAAAGTAGTACGTTAACAAACTGCCTCTTTGTAGGGTGGATTTCTTAAAGGAACAGTATGTCATTTTGGGAGTTAGATGAGAGAATTGATACCACTGTCATCTTAATATGGAGTTACCACCAGAAGTCGGTTAGCTTAGCTTAGCATACAGTCTGTTAACAAGGGGAAACAGCCAGCCTCGCTCAGTCCAAAGGAAACAAAAACAGCCTACCAGCACCTCTAAAGCTTTCTAATCAACACGTTGTATCACATTTGTGTAATCTGTGCAAAAATGTGTCATAAAGTGTAAAAGTGATATGTTTTGGTTTTACAGGGGGTTAATTTGTAGTTCTATTTTTTGGCCGGGCACAGTGACTTCCTGGAGTCCTGTCGTGACCCTGACGTTGCCAGGCAAACTGAGCCTGGTCAGAAACTAGTCCGGCACTGTTGCCCCCAACATGGAGACCTCAACATGAGAGTGGTATCAATCCTCTCATCTAACTCTTCGCCAGAAAGCAAACAAGCATTTTTCGCAAAATGTGGAACTATGGCTATAATTTTGCTGTGATAAAGTTCTATTGTTTGGGCTTGTGTGGGGGTTTTGAAGTGGCTAGCACTGTACTTCACAGCAAGGGGCCCGGGTTCGATCCCGGCCCCTTCTGTGTGGAGTTTGCATGTTCTCCCCGGTGTCAGTGTGGGTTCCCGCCGGTTCTCCGGCTTCCTCCCACGGTCCAACGACATGCAGCTCAGGTTAGTAGATGCCTTTAAATTGCCCTGCAATAGTCTGGCGACCTGTCCAGGGTGTGCACTGCCTTCGCACAATGTCAGCTGGGATGGGCTCCAACCCCCCCCCCCCCTGCCCCCCCCGAGACCCTGAGAAGGGTAAGCGGTCACGGATAATGGATGGATGGAAGGATGGATTGTGCTATTGTCTGTGTCATGCATTTTAATCTTTGATATTACTAAACAAAATTAAACTGAAATAGACTATAGCGCCATAGCCTGGCTATTCATCTGCATTTTACTGCGCTTAGAGTGAAATGAATGATCCAGCTAAATCGAGCTGAAAGGTACACTGACCATTCATCTGAGGGCCACTACTTTAGTCGGGCCATGGAGACCAACATGAATGAAAGTCAGGATACAGGTTGGCATCAGAGTGTGACAGAACGAGTGTCCCGCTCACTATGGTAATTCAAGGCGAGGGAGCAGATAGCCGCTGAAAACGATAACATATTGGCTCTGTCATAATGAAATAATACCAGCCGCTCCAATTGCAAACACCCCGTGGAGCAGAAGGAGAAGGTAAACTCCAACTTTGGCTCTTTCAATTTCACAGAGAAAGAGCACTGTTTTTACAGCCGAGTTTAGAAAATGAGTTTTTCATGCACTCGCTCGGTTCATTTGTGCATTTTTATGTTTCTATTTTGTTGCCAAACAGTGAATGAGTCAGTTGGGAATACGGCATGTCATTGGAGATACCATTTTATCTGGCCCTGCCTGTTGGCTGCAGATTGCAACAGACAAATAATTTTTCCCTGTTTGATGTCTATGGCAGCGCTCCGAAAACTTGTCTTCGTGGTCGTGAGAGAGAGGAAGTTGTTGAAATAGATTTGATTGAACTGCAGCACCAGTTGTGCTGTGTTTACTGTTGCTTAGTGAAACTTCATAATTGATGTGCAGGATTTACCGATGACCTTTAGTTGACTCATAAATTGTCAGCTGGACCCTTCACCCTGGCCCCAGCCCGCCCTAGATCTCCTAGGGAGCGCCCCATTCAAACCATTACGGTGTAATGTGAGAGTAAGGGACAGGCTGTATGGGGGGGCTGGGAGACGGTCAGTGATTTTTTTTTTTAATCTGTCTTCTATTTCAGTTCAGAAAGCCAAGGTCACTGTCACTTGAGGGGTTTGAGTGAAGGCACGTTGCATTCTGGGTAAAGAGAGCTAGTGAAAATAACGGGGGGCAGTGACAGCCCCTGGTTGAGGGGAAGGCGCGGTGGAGGGGTGGGGGTGGGGGGCGGGGAGGGACCTTGATGTCAGACAGTGAAGGAGATGGAAATAGAGAGAGGTTGGAGGCTGTGGTGGAGGACTTTGGGGATGTGGAGGCCAGTTGAGGTCTAACCTGCCTGAGGCAAAGAAAGAAATGGAACAGAGCCAAGATGACAGAGGGAAGAAGAGGTGTGTCTGGAAGGGGTTGTAATTTAATCTCTGGTCACTGAACTGAAAGTGAGAGTGCTCGGCTGCCAAGCTTGAGTAAGTGAAAAAACAATTGTTCCAATCCAGGGAGTCAATTAACACAGCCGATAAAAATGTATGAAATTGCATCTAGTTTGGGGCCCATTTCTTCTCCTCCCCAATGATTTCCTTTTTCTCTATCTCATGACAGATGAGAATGAGTCAAATCCGGGATAGGGGACCAGGGGGTAGGCGTGGTCCGTGGCCACAGGGGGCAGTACAGTCAGGGGTGAATTCACGAAGAGGGGATTGCAGCCGCTGATAGCACCATGAATTGCGCATGACTTGCAACCACCATCTGCCCTGTATTAAGGTCCGATTCACAAAAGATATTGCGCTAATGTTATTATACCGCAAAACACACCCATAAAGTTTTGCAGCTGATTTCAATTATCCATATGACCAAGTATTCATGTGCTTGAGGCCGATGTGGTTGTTAGGGGCGAGAGTCCACCTCAGCCAGAAGGCCATCAGGACCCAACGGGCCCCGACACGCTGAGTCGATTCAGGTTGGTCTCGGTCTATATAGCCCGAGCTCGGGTCGGACTCAGGCTCATTTAATTTCTCTCCTTTTAATGTGCACATATGCTGGTCGGTGAAATAATACATCATTAACCCCCTGAACCCCGACCAGAAGTCTTGCACCTTTCTGGAAACAGCACAATCACGGCAGAACGAGCCGGCAACTCCAAATATGACTTGTGCAGCCAGCGTATCATGGGTTTCAGAAAGGTTTATGAGGGAAAGTTTTTGAAGACATTGTTTTTTTTTTTTATAAACACGCCTCCTCATTAAGAGAGCCGCTGTGCGCTTTTAGGCACGGGGCACTGCAGCGTAACTTCATTTATTATTGAATTCTCTTTTCTTTTTTTTTCATGTATTTTCAAAAATGAGATGTAGGGGAGATTTATCCAATTCTTTTTCATGACTCAGCTGTCATTGCATCCTCTTCCTGCATTGCAAATTATTTTTCTGTTACTGCGTGAGCGCTGATCTTTATGAATTGGACGGTTTCCGCAATGAAGCTCATTTTTGCTCATAGAAACGGGCTGATTTTACACAACTAGCCTAAGTGTCTGCATTTCCCCTCTCTGAATGCGTGCAAATTTCACAAGAGCACCGAGACTCTATTTACTTGACGGCGTAGTTGTGGGTGCATTGCACCCTTTGCGGGTGCTTTGAGACTTTCACGTTTTTGTTATTGTCTCATTTGCACAGGTCATTACATTACATTTCATTTAGCAGACGCTTTTATCCAAAGTGACTTACAATCAGTGCATTCAACCATGAGAGTTCAAACCCAGAACAACAACAATCAAGAAAGTATTTCCTCAAGAAAGCCAAACTACCAAGTGCTATCAGTAATAGCCATGTAAGTGCTACTAAAGTACTACGATATGTATATGTACACATACATCTTTTTTTTTTTTTATTCCAGGTATAGTCGAAAGAGATGTAGATGAAGATGTAGAGACTTTCTGCTGTCCTGATGTCACAGGTTTAGCGACCGCACAAAAAAGCAGCACAATCCTCTCGTGGACAGTATAGTCATAATTCAAGTAATTATTCTTTCTTGTAAGGCAATAATAGGCCACTGGTATTTCCCTCCCCGCTCCTCCCGGCACCTGTAACGTTTTTTTGCGTTTTTGTCTGGATGTTGGTCTGGTAACCGGACACTGGGCTCCATGTTAGTGATGGATGGTTTCATTTCCCTCCGTAAATGTTTAGATTTCACAACGTCATAGCAATGCTTCACAACGATGCGTCGTGGTAGTTTATCAATTTGCGGCACTACAGTACACGGCCCAACAAAAAAAAAAAACTTCAACTATTAACACAGTTTGAGTGGATGATGTACAAGTTGAGTATTTTCAGAGTGCGCTTGCTTCCCATCACATTTGCTCATTCCTCTCCTAAAAAAAACTGTGTTTTTCTAAAAAAGGGAACTTGACGCTAAAAGAAGAGATGGAGTAAAGGCTGCAGGCAAGAGCGGGTATGAAGGGGGAAAGATATGACAAAAAAGCCTGGTGTGAATAGTAAAAGGAATAAGAGCAGGCGCTGAGAGCTGTGTGCAAATGCTCAAAGCATCTCAAGTTCTAATTTAATAATAATGTATTTCAGCCTGTTTAAAATGATCCTGAAGTTAAGTTTTTTGTTTGTTGCATCATATAAAAGAGATTTACATGCAGGAGGAAAACAAGTAAATCCAATAATGTGTCTGTGGGCAGCCAAAGTACACTATGAGAGTTGCCTTAAATTAGATACATCTGTTGGTTTAACAGACATAAGAGACCAATTAATGAAGTGAAGTGCGGGAGTTTATTCAGCCTGTGCGTGTGAGTGAGTTAGTGCGTGTGTTTGTTTCTGCTTACTATATTGATTTAAAGCCCCTACAGTGCAGGCAATCAAGATTTTTTTTAAGCTTTGCCATAGATTTCTTTATGTAAATCTCTCCACACACATGCACACTCGCGCCTCGTGCACACACACTCGTGCTGGCTCCCTCCTCCCCTCACACCCCCGTTCCAGATGCGACCCCCCCGAGCAGCGGTGAGCAGCAGTGACTCAGGTTCTGGGTCCAAACATGATGTGCCGTCCCAGTTTCCCTGCCTGCAGCCTCTCCTCAGCCACAGCCAGCACACATCTCCTCCCATTTATCAATCGGCATTAGTCTGTGGTAGGTAGGCAGACAGGTCAATCCACCTCCAGATGGACCCTTATTAGAGACAGCCGCTCCATCCATCTGAGCCCAAACTACCCTCCCTCTGCCAGGAGCTCACGCGCTCCACTTTAAGAACCCTCATCGGGGTCGGAAACACTTTCTGAACATTTCAGAAGTTAACACTGAAGAGAAGAGCTTTTTGGCATAGCGATACATGTGAGGATAAATAAATATATAAGCCTCTAATGCATTATTCCTTCTCAAATCAATCACATTTTCCTCTCCCTACCATCGGCCTGTCTTTGCAGCCACCTCCTCTTTCTCTCCCTCTCTGTTTTCCCAAAGCCCATAAAAGTTGGAGCACTTTAATAAGAAGATGAAACGAGGGAGAAGAAGTGTGTGATGTGATGGAGATGAGAGAGATGATGAAATGGAGATAGATTGGATGTGGATGAGAGCCACAGGTGACAGGCCTCATCCTCTCCTCCCTTTAGCCCCAAAAACTGTCTGTGTTCTGTCTCTGGCAAATCCCACATCTCCACTCTGTCTCTCATTCCAGCCATTTTTCCTCTCCGCTGTCTCTTTTTCTCTCTTTCCCCCCGCCTGCCGCTGTCCCCCCCCCCCCGTCCAACCCCCCCTCCCTTCATATATAGGACGCGCGTGGTGCGGAGCAGCGCTTGGATAATTAGCAGTAGTTTATTAATTATGAATGAGACCGGGTTCTGTGGGAGCCAGTGAGTGGGCCTCTCACAGAGACTCATCAATTAAACAACAGAGTTTCCCAGCCTTTTGATTAAAGATAAAGAGGAAATAAGATGATCAATAGAGACCTGTTAGAGACTGGCAGAACAGATGAACAAAATGCAAGGAAGCTACGACCGAAGAAGAGAGACAGAAAAACAGATGAGTGGAGGAAGGAGCCTCGCTGACGCACGACGACTCTCCGGCTTTGAGGTTACATGTGACAGCTTTAAAAAAAAAAAAAAAAAAAAAAAAGTTACTGCACGGATGGAGAGAAAAAATGTGGGACGTGTGCGCAGGAGACACTGTGCGCGTGTGCGTCGGCGTGTGAACATTTCACGTGACATTGGCACATTTCATGTGACATCGGCAGCTCGGTGGGAAAGCCTCGCGATCAGCCTGCATCAATCGTTACTCTGCCCACGCAGACCAGCGCTTGGATCGATGCCAAGGTGCCAGAGCGGGCAGCGTGCCAAAGCCCTGCTGTCTGTTGTCGCCCTCCTTTCTTCCTCTTCTCCCTCTCCCGCCCTCGCCCGACTCTCCTCTGCCTTCTCTCTTTTGTTCTCTCTCCTTCCTCCCCACGCTTTTCTCCTCTATTCCCGTCTGTTACTCTCCTCATCTTCTCTCACCTCCCACTCCCTTTTGCCGCCGCTCCTCGCTTGCGGTCAGTTGTTCGACGCGTCTCCCCCGTCAGCGGGGTCCAAGTTGTCTCATTTTTTGTTCCCCTGAGGAGATTTAGAGGTCTTAAATCTCTTTCAAGTATTTTTTTTTTTTTTTTTAATTAATTTATTCAAGAGCGAAGCTGGAAATGAAAAGGGTCTGATTTGACAGCATGACAGGAATCGCTTTTGAGCTTGAATCCTGTTGTTTCAGGTGATGTCGCACATTCAGCAGCAACCAGGACAACCCCCATACGACCAAGGAAACACACACACACACACACACACACACTCACACACACACACACACACACACACACACACACACAGACAGACCTACTGTCTCTGTCTCTGAACATATGGGCTTCTCGTACAGCTTCCCACATGTTCCCCCTCTCAGAGGCCTTGAAGTTGGGGCCAAGTGTGCAGTGAAAGGCCTTGTGATGGACTGCAGGTGCTGGTACTGTTAATTGACGCCATGTCTGATTACGCTTTTACACCGTGCACAGGAGGCTGCTCGGCTTGTTGCTAGGCTCCTGTCCAATAAGTGGCTATAAAAGTGGGCGGACTGTGCTGTCATGCTCATCACACACACACACACACACACACACACACACACACACACACACACACTCACGCTCTCTCCGATGTGCACACTGTCAGATTAAAAACTCATAGCCCGTTTCTCCATCCATGTGAAGCATGAAAGGAAATTAACTTTCACCCATATTTCCAGTTCAATTACTTTTACTTCCTTTTGAAATTGACTTGCAAGCACACATCAACTGGGGCTGATTGTAAAGATGTGTTGGACTGATCTATGAGGTGTGAGGCTGGTAGTTGTGCTGCAGACTAGTGAGTTTGACAAAAAAAAGATTTAGGAATCTTTTTAAGCCTAAGGTTAAGAAACAAAGCAAAACACCTGACGTTTTTTTTTTTTTTTAATCTATATATTGACCATGCCTCAGTTCACAATATTCTTACAGCTACTTTCCCTGTCCAATATATAGACATTAAATAACAAGTGGACATAGTCACTGTTAGTCATGCCTTAAAGCATACCCTGTTTTATCATCTATTTTACTGTAAATGGGACAATAATTTACGAAATGAACATCATGCTGTATTGAAGGACACTTGAAACTAGCGATTAAGACAATAAACTCATGTTTACAATGTTTATTGAGGTAATAAATCAAGTGAGAATAATTTTCTCTAATTTCTATACAACCGGACTTCATTTTGCAACCAGAGGAGTCGCCCCCTGTTGGTCATTAGAAAGAATGCAAGTTTAAGGTACTTCCTCATTGGCTTTACTTTTCAATGTAATATAAGATTGTTTCTAATTGGGCAGGAAAGATGCTTATGGAGTCATCAAGTGTATTCGCTCCTATACAAAACTGTTTCACATCTGTTGCTCACTGTAAGTCACTTGCTTCTATTTTGCACTTTAATATTAATCAAATCAAAAGAAAATCTGAGCCTCCTATACGCTCAACCTGGCTCCTCATCTCCTTTCTATTTTGCCATCTTTGATCACTATAAACAGCATCTGGTGCCTTTGGACTAACCAGATCCCCTCTCACTTACAGCATGACCAGCTAATAGCGAATTCATCCCAACATCTGGTCAGCTCGACACTTTCTGCAGCTACTGCATATTAACATCACTGGAAGCGAAAACCAAACATATTTTGTTTTCACGCGAGCACATTTTTTGTGTATTTCGAGGTTCCAAATGCATCCTCTGCCCTCACTGTCTCCCCCCCAAGGAAGCAGCTCTGTTCTCTTGGCTTCCTCTTGTGTAGCAACTTGCCAGGTTACATAGCATTACCCTCATTACTCAAAACCCCTTCAAAGCGCTTCACTCATTGTGTCTTGAGGATAAATGAGGCAGCCTCCCTGGCCTCTTTGGGGAGCTGAAGCTCAGCTCACCGAGTCAACCAGCCACTGCAGCAAAGAGCAACTTCAGTCGGAGCCAAACTTCCTGGTTTACTTGTGATTGGTTATGGATTTTGGCCCTTAGTGCTTTGCCATTTTTTACAGGCGCACAGCCTCTGCTTACTCAACATCGAAATCAAAGAGTTCTGACTTTTGGCTTTTTTGTGCCTTAAGACAAAGACTTTGTTTGTTTTCACATCCTCTCAGACAAGTTTTAATGTATCATGAGAGCTCTCAACTTTTGTGTGGGAAGTTTGCTATCATTAGTATCTACAATACTTTATGAGTAGATGCATTCACAGTGAAACTTGGCCTCAGGCTGACATCAGCACTGGCCAGACGATGCTTTGTAATAGAAAAAAAGAGCTGAATATACAAGGGTTTACAACTTATTCCGTTTTGACTTTGTGCTTGTTTTAGATAAAAGATGCAAAAAATGTTTTCCCTCTATGGTAAGTTTTTATCTTTTATGAAGTCCCTTGTGTAGCATATAGTATAAAGGTTGATAAATCCTGAATTACACATTGTGTTGGTAAGGAAAAGAGACACCAATGTACACAAAGATCAAGTCATTTTACTGACTTTAATATCATATCATGATGTTGTAGCTGTGAAGGTGGCAACAAAAACATAGAAATATAAATTAGATATGTAGATTAATTGACCTCAGAATAAAGGCCTGGTCACGGACCAAAATTTCAAATTTTATGGTGAAATTAATTTCAGTTGAATTACAAGTTAAAGAAAAATTCTATCACAATCAACTTTGACTCGTAAATTTTAGCCCATGACAAATAGCAAGCCGCCTTGTCAGTGCCCAGTCCAACATGAAAGAAGCTATAGTTGTGCCATAAAAAAAACGAGTTATGTGATGGGAATTGAAAGTACAAATATATAATATTTCAACAAAAGGTGTAAACTCATTGTCATTAGTAATCAAGCTCACAAGTTCATTAGCTGTGCTGCATGCTCCGGGTTTCTTCACGCTCCTCTACCGGTGTATAAACTACTCCACAAAAGAGGAATGTTTTTAGGCATTTATGAGACAAGACTCCATGATACAAATGTGTATTTTGAATAAACTATAAGCTTTCTGGACCCCTGTAATCGACCGAGCTAACGAGTTTGTGAAGCCCCCCGCCACCTCAGTAACTCTTTTTTGAATGAAACGATGTCCAAACCCGAGAACAGAATGCCAGAGGGAATAACCAGCGCAGTACAGAGAGAATAGAAAGTAGCTCAAAAATAGATTTTGACTCAATCACTAGCTTGCCAGTTATACTAGTTTACCAAGAAGCCCTGCGTGCAGTTACTACATCACCAAGCCTCTGGCACAGTATATTTCACGGGAACAATTGGATTCATTTTGCAGTGCCACTTTCTGTTGTCAATGTGTCTTAATCCCGGAATATAAGGTGGCAGATACGCACGAATATATTCAAGGAGGTAGACACACACTCACATGTTGATTCTCACATTCACTGCGACTCTGCCGGAGTCAATGTCTTGTTGCCATAGCGCCCGTTGGCATTGAGGAACACAGCAAGGCTTTACTGTGGAGGGAGAAGAGAAGCGAGAGCAAGACATAAAGTAGAGGAAATACGACAGGAAAGAAATGAGTGAGAGAACGGCGAGGGGTGGATGTCGAGGTTAACGAACAACCATATAGCCGAATGTTTGGTGATTCAAACCTTCATTGCTGCTTCCTCCACCCCTTTGTCCGTCCTTGCCTTCTTTTTATCTCTCTGACAGATTTCCCACAGCATGACTCACTCTGATTAGCATTGGGCAGCCATTTCAAAGCTCACAGAGGCTTTGACATATAGCCTAAAACAGAGCCCTCTCTGCAATGTAAGAGGAGAGAGTAAAGAAAGAGAAAAGAAGCAGCCATTACGGCCTCAGACTCATAAAGCCGGCGGCGGCCTAATTCAGGAGCACACAAGTTGATGAACTGTGTCTGTCCTTTCGCAACGGTCTTTAAATTCCATTTAATGCCGCTGTAACAGCTAATCATTTGTGTCCCTCTGTGATTGTGTGTTTGAGTGTGATTTTAGACAATAGCAGCTGCTGATAAGGGAAGTTGGGTTACTCAGCCACCACTCGGGATGAGTAAAAATGGAGGCTCAGGTTGTGATGGCTGTCCTTATCTTGTCATGAGCCAAACTGTTTCAGCGAGAGAGCGCGGCATTACCACGCTGCTGGCGAGGCTGCCTTTCTACTATCTTTCCATTTGTCTCCAGCCGTTCCAATCCAACCCTCTATTTTCGTTATTATCTCCTCGTGTCATCTCACTTTGACTCTAAAATTCATTTATGCGCTCTTTCTCTCGTTTTCTCTTTCTCTCTCACGCTGAACTTACCTCTCTCTCTCTCTCTCTCTCTCTCTCTCCCCGCTCTATGTCTTTGTCCGCTTTCTCTACTTCTTTCTCTTACTTCCCCATCCTCACCTCTAGATGGATATCAATTTTCTCTCTTTTTCGTTTTTCTCCCCCCCCTTTCAATAAGGACTGCCAGGCTTGACAGCTGTCCTTCAGCTGTATGTGGTGTTTCCAGAGCCATGTTGGCTGCAGACGGAGAACGGTTGGCTATGTAAGAGTTGAGTCCGGTGTAAACAAATGCTAATGCTTGCCGTCATCACAGCTTCCTCAGTGCACATGTTGGCAATCCTAGCGCGATACCACTGCTAGCTTGGAAATGATTTGTTATCAAATATTCAAAGCGTAATTGCAGTATTAATGCAACTGGGTTCTTATTGTCGTTAAGTTTTGATGATTGTTTCTACAGGTTATGATGATTACATCATATTTAATACCATTTAATTGCTAAGATCTGGGAATGTGGTGACACAGCTAAAATATCTGTTGGGGAAGGGTTGTCACTGTTTTAAACATGTTGGAAGGATTATATCTTAACATGTAGTGTCATTTTATTCAGATTAACTGAAACACAAACAATGTAGCCGAACCTTGAATCATGAAGCTAATGGTATTTTTAAGGTATTGGCATTTTACTGTGCAACATAAGCACATTGCCCCAAATTTACCATGTTTCTTCCTTCCAAAATGCTTCCACACAGTTTTTTCTCAGATGGTTTCATTTGAAGTTCGCAAAGAGAAGTACAGTAGGCTAGTTTACTGATATGATTGGTATAATAATAGAGCATTACGGATCAAATATGAAAATGTTTCCCAGGTTGAAACTTTGAGTTAGTGTATTTGTCTTCGTCGTGTGCTGTTTTCCTGTGAAATTAGAGGCCATGACTGACTGGTTATCTGGTTAAACTGTATGATTATCTGACTGCTGGTTGCCCAGATGTATATATAATTGATGATAATTGTTTCGCATTTGGAACACACATTGCGTATTTTATTGTGTTTGTGTCAGAAATGCAATTTTCCCATCACATAAATACATGAAGTTATTTTCAGATTTTTTGCATTGAATTAGTGTCAAGAAAGGGGAATCAAATTCAAACAGTAGAAGTCGAGGTAGATTTTTATCAAACTACACCGGGGCAGAATTAAATAATAGCATGCTCCGAGGCTGGACTTCTTTGTCAGTAGGTAAACCAGGCTTGACATTAGCAAGGCAATATTGAATAGTTCTCTTTCTCACATGGTCACAAAGCACAGGGAGCATGGGAGGGAGAGACAGAAAGCTGGAGCCCAACAAAGTGGCCTCGGGGCATCTGTGCAGCAGTGAAACCCAGGAGATCAGTCAATAAACAGGCAGGTTGTTGTTGCAGGATCAATCCAGGCCTGGAGCATTGCTTCACTTCTAATTGCCATGTGCACCGACAATACAGCCCGTGGTCTCTACGTTCATGTGCCAAAATCTTTATGGTACTTCTCACAGTGTTCGGCAGTGTTTGAAATTGCATGAAGAATCTTTAAGAACCGCATTCTACAGTATTGCTGTATATATATTTTTTCTGAGCTTTTACTTGGAAAAATCAATTTTTAACTGAACAGCTATTTGTTTTTCTGTGGATTTCTTTTCATATTGCTTCAGATGACTGGCCAACAGGTACAGTGTGGTATTACATCAAGGTAGATATTAGCAGCAGAGTGAAATATTTTACAACAGTTTGATAGCAGATAAATGATCAACAAAAAAAAACATGAATATTAAATGTCACCTTATGGCGCATGTTCAAGCGGGAACGAGAACATGTGCAGCGCAGATCAGCTGATCATCGGCTGCTGCCTGCAGTTAGCTGAAAATGAACAGTTATTTATGGATTATTTGTTGCCTTTATCACTTGAATATATGATATACCAGGCATTTGTGCCATTGTATTGTGTGTTGTCATGTGACCACCTAACAACGGAGGAGATGGCTCGGCTCCATTCCCTCCGTTGTTTCTGTCTAGCATGACATGGCTGTCTGAGTGGGCAGGAAAGCTGCTTGTATGGAGTCACAAAAAAACTAATTCAACTGCAGGTTTTCCTCAGTGATAAACAATGACAACACTGTCTCTAACTGAATTTGTGTCAATCACAGTCAAACAGCAAGGGCTTGAGTTCCCATAGAAGTCCAACATACAGGCAGACATTGTGAAACAAGGCCGTTTCTCCACTGACAGTAGCCAGTATAGTCCAGAAAGAAGTGCGGCCTGAGGCCATGTTATGTTTCGAGAGGGGTTAGTGTACTATAACTTTCGCTGTGTCCACCTACATATCTGAGTGTATCATATTTTCATCCACTCAGGGCTGTTCAGAGCCAGTCTAGAAATTGCAAGAAACTTCAGCAGAAGTAGACCAAGTAGGCAAATCGTCGCTTCATCACAAAAACAGCTCCTGGAACTCATTGAACATCACAGATTGAGGATATATAAATCTGTAAGAGTATCCAAAGGAGGATTGTTCTTTTCATGCAAAATTGGACAACACATTCCCTTAAGCATTCCTGTCTTATCTTTTTGGGGCAAACATAAACTTCAGAGTTCTTGTGAGGATATTCCAGCTGGATGAGAGAGTTGCAGGAAAAGCTCCGGTGAAACCAAGCCGGGCAATTTTCCTCAACGCCTTGTTGTTTGTCCTCCTCTCAGTGTTTTTAAATGGCAGCCTCTGTCAACAGCCGCAGCAGGGGGTTAGTCTACTGTCTGTTCGGCTCTGCTGTGTTATACCCTGTTGCTCAAAAGCCTGGAGAAAGACCAATCAATGAAGGAGCCACTTACCCTGTTATTCAGAGAACAAAATAATGTCTGTAGCTCCCAATCTGTCGCAGTGGATGGAGCACAAAGAACCCGTGTACTAGACCAGTGCTTTAATGGGTAGATGAGAGCGAGGGCTGATGGAGCCGTGTGTTGGATACCCGTTATTGTTACGTGGAATTTAAAAAGGCCCAGATGAGCTGCTTCATTCCTCTCGACTGAATTGGTGACAGGTAGCTCAGAGAGAAAAGCTCCACCGTACGGTCTTTCACCTCCACATATCCTTCAGCCTGTGTAGTACTATGGCCGCCACAATCAATACCACCAGTGTCCTGCATACTTTACCTGAGCTGCTCCTCTGTGCTGTAAAAGCTTCTCTGGGGTTAGTTCCGTGTCATATAAGTGAGAGCTCACCAACACGTCTCCCTGGGCTCGTTGTTTCGTCTCTGGTTTTATTGAATTAACTTGACAGCCGGAGCGGGGGCCATTGACTTCCAAGGGAAATGGTTTGTATTGATTTGATCCGCTCCACGAGATGCCAGGTACTCAATGACATTGTTGAACATCCCTTGTGATCGTGGAGCGGCGAGGAGACTCGAGCTCGAGCTCAAGCTCAAGCTCATCTCATGCAAATAGGAATTGATGGCACTGGGTGACTGAGCAGAGGAAACCCCATTGAGATGTCATCTCCGAAGTGTGTCATGTGAATGCATCTATTTTTAAGTGCGACGCGACGGATGGAGGACGAGCCCGAGAGCCTTGTGAGGTAAACTAAAGAAAAGCAGGCTGTTAACCACAACACATCTTCTTTGGCCGTCTGCCTGAGTTAATCAGGTCAAGGAAGCAACATCTCTTTTAATTTGTGTCGCGGCGTTGCACCATTGTTTAAGAAAGCTAAAAGGCCTCTTTTGTGCTACACATGTGGAGCCATTGAATGGGCCCCGCTCTCCTCTCTAAATTGACTGCACTCACCACACTTCATGTTCTCTTTCTCTTCTAATTTCCTCTTCTCTGTCCCTCCTTTGCTCTACTCCCTCGTCATCTGTCTCACCATTGTTATCGCTGTCAGCGCGGAGATGACCACCTCCCTTCACTCCCCCACCTCATGACTTATAACTGAGTGCTTGGGTGGAAATCTCCTTAGGAACCGTCTCTGTAAACACACGATTGCTGTATCTCTCCCCACACAACTGTCTCTCCCCTCACCATCCTCCTCCTCTGTCTCTCTGCCCTTGAGCTCTCAAAGCTCGTACTTTAAAACTCGTCCTGTGAAACTCATCCAGCATCCCACAGCCACCCACCCTGATCCAGTCACCATAACCAAATCCACTTTAAGACCGGCACAAACAGATCCCAAAGCCTCGTAGCGGAGGGGTTGTAGAGGAGGGGAGGGTGACAAGAGGAAGGGGGGTGGGGTGGGGGGGTGGGGAGGGGGGAGAGGGCAAATTAAATGGTGAAATATCTTCAGCCAGGCCTTCTAAATAAACCTTCCTGTCTTAAGTGTCTTAAATCCAATCTGTCTAACCCCGGAAAGAGATGCATTAATATGTAGGGCAAAAAAAAAAAAGACATGATTTGCTGTGATGTGATGAGAGCTGGAGCAAGAACAGGAGGAGAATGAGAAGAATGTGAGATAAATACAATGAGGTTGAGGAGGAGAAACGGGGTTTGACAAGAGCGAAGACAGATTGGAGAGCCGAGATGCAGATAGAGGCAGAGAGACAGAGATGCAGGGAGTGAGAGCAAGAAAGATAGAGACATATATGGCTGAGCTGGCAGCCTCTTTCGCTGATTAACATGCCTCTCAGACACGGTGAGAGGGATCAAACTTGCACACAGCCAGGCCTGGGAGTTATGCCTGCAATGCAACGATAGTGTGTGTGTGTGTGTATGTTTATTTCTGTTTGTTTGTTTTGTGGTTGGATCTACTGCTCGGCACACATGCAGGCATGTGTCTTTGTTCACAGCTGCCTTGTGTGCACAGTTGTCAACTGGAGATGTCTGTTGATTGACACCTCAGTGTGTGCGAGTGTGTCTGTGTGTGTGTCTGTGTGCGTGTGTGTCTGTATACCACATGAGATGTGACATCCAAAGCAAAGGGGAGAGATAAAGCCGAGACGGGAACCCACAGTCGCTGCGGTGTGCGTGAACTCGTCTTGGAAATCGATACATTGGAATGGAATTTATCTGATTGCGCTGGACGAGCAGGTGGCTGATTTGTGGCGAGAGGAGATAGCGTGGGAGGGGGAAAGGAAGGTGAGAGGAGATGGGGAAATGAGGAAGGGTAGAGAGACGCATGTCTGAGTCCAGGATGCTGATAATGCACAGAGTCTGAGTGTGCGTGTGAAATGAAAGGCCGGGGACTTGCAGGTTCACGTTTTGTATCTTTGCCAGTGCCAGCCGGCCTTCCTCTGGGAGAAGATACTGTGCCTTCTTGTCTCTGGCACGAAGGAGAAAATTGCTTTTAGAGACTGTTTATGATGGGGGCGTTCACAGTGGAGCGTTTGACAAGATGATTTTCCTGTGAAATTTGCCATTATAAATAAATAATCAGGACACAGCTGTGGGACACACAATGCTATAGCGTATATAGAAATTCAGCACAGTAAATTACTTCACCGTCAACTTTGTATTGAATATGTTGATCTTGACACCGAGCGGTGGCTTCGTTTGGCAGTTTCATGCACCGTGCAGGGGAAGTAGGTAAAGGAAGCGATGGTAAACACCATCAGCCCATAGAGATGTTGTGAAGCCCGAAATGTGTACCGACCTCATTGTTCCTTCTCCCTCCGGCTCTTTTCTGCTCTGTAACAGAATCACTTAGATAGACAATTTCACGCTGCCCTTTCACACATAGCATTATCCTAACTTATATTGTGCTAGCTGACTTTTATGCTTTGTTCAACCGCTCTGTGTTGACTTTAAAGGACCAGATCACTTGTCACCTTCTTCCTGAGAGTTACACGAGAAGATCTATACCACTGTCATATCTGTCTGTTAAATAAAGTATGAAGCTACATGGAGCAGCCAGTTAGCTTAGCCCAACATAAACTTCACTTTACCATAAAAAAAAGAAGAAGCATCAAATCATCCTTCAAGTGCCACTAAATCTAACAAATTGACACTTTGCCTCTTGTAGGAGGGGTCACCTTGGCCAGGCAAAGTGACTTCCTGAAGTCTCTGCTGGTTGCCTGGCACCCTCATGGTCACGATGAGACTCCAGGAAGTAACTGCTCCCGGCCAAGAAACAGTCCGGCACATTACTCCTCGTAAAACCACAATGTGCTGTTTTTACCCTCTGGGTTTTATACGGATTAAACAACCGAGATATACAATTGATTTTTTTTGTTGTCACCTTTGACACAGAGCCAGCTGTCCCCCCATTTCCAGTCTTTATGCTAGGCCTAACTATCTCTTGGCTGTTGCGTTTTATTTACCGTGGCCTCATCTGTACTTGCTAATTGAGCTCTTAAAATAAATATCTGCTGTAAGAAACCATCTGGAAGTGGGTGATACTGAAAAAATCAAATATAACATGTTTTGTTTTCTAATGGCCATGCAGGTTGAGGTATTGTTACATCACTACATTGTTCGCATCCCAAACCTAATAGTAATGACTCACTCTGGTCGAAGCACATCACGTTTTGTTTTCCCATTACGGCTCATTATTTTCAAGGCTTTTTACATAAAGAAGAGTGAAAATCTTTTTGCAGTTGAGCCATTTGTTGCTGTTATTTACTATAATCAGCAGCTCATTTGCATTCTCCTCCTGTTTTTCTTGATACCTTCTATTACCAGAAACGTACATTAAGCTATGAGTAGCAGTGCCCTTGTGCAAAGATGGGCAGTAAAGTCTGCAGAGTGTTTTCGTTTTCCCCCCAAATGTTCTATTTTTGCCCGCCACCCGACCTCATGCCCCAACTGACAGTCACTTGTTGCCATTACAATAAATCCACCTCTCCTCCTGATTCACAAGCTAAAAGGGCAAACAGTCTCTGGAAGGGAACATATTGCCCTATTGAGTTACTCCTGAGTATTTACGCAAGATAATACATGTCCTTGGGGGGATTTTAGCCGAATAATCACATCATGAGGGACTCTGTCATGCTGCAGAACGTCTTATTGCCATTAGCAAGGTTTCTGTATTATTTATAACCATGCAAGAGATTATCGCCTTGTGTGTTTTCTTCTACTGGCTTTATGGAGCCTCCAGCCAGTGATGGATGGATTTGCTTTTGGTCTCCCGTCAGTCTCAGAGTGTGTTTTCTTTTCATTTTTTACTGCAGTGTAGCTGGGTTCCTCCTACATGGATGGTTTGAGTGTGATTTATAGCTTTGGCCCCTGATCCCTGCCCTGCTAATGATGGTTGTAAACTGGTGGAAAGCCAAAGGTCAGGCCTATCTCCGCTGTTGTGATGTGAGATGAGGTTTCTCCTTGTCTCGTGAAGCACATTGAAGCTTAAAAGATAAAAGAAGCGAGGGGAAGGAGCATGGAGCATGGAGAAATAAAAGATATGTGTGGTACAGAGAATAAAAGATTCATCTCAGCGCTCCTTCTTGGAGAGTCTTCCTCCTGAAACACAGACCTATAATTAACCTGCAGACGATGCAAAATCTTTGTTCCACTCCGTCTAGATTGCGACTACTGTTCCTCCGTCTCCTGGTGTCTCCGCCACTGTAATTTTGAGGACTGTGAAGGTTAATGACAGTGACACAACTCCAGGGCGAGCACCAGTAATACTCAAAGATATCCATTCATCAACAATAAGCTATTACAGGTATTACATTACTGCTCCGTCATTCAGCGCTCTTTAGTCGGGCTACCTCTCGCTCATTAATGGGAGCACATCCGCTGCAGAGAGAAAGAGTCAGAGATTATCTTATTCCAGCACCAACCTTTAAATCCCCTGGAATTATATATCCATTAGACACATGGTGCTGTGTAAAGAAGATACTGTACCTGGCTTCACTGTCAGGTAGCAGAGTCAGAGGACGTGTTCTCATGGTCTGCTCCGGATAAAAGAGGAGTGTGGCAGCAATGTTTTTGTCCTCCTGCACATGCTGCACATATTTCCCACCACATAAATCCGTGGTGTCTCTCAGTGCATGGGAAAACCAGTGTTCTGTGCATAAAGGTCACTCTTCATTTTTCATTTGCCGTGCACTCCCCCTCTTTTCTCTCTCTCTCTCTCTCTCTCTCTCTCGGCCTTTTTCTCTCTCCCCATTTAAATATGTGCTACATTATTGAGGCTCCAGGATTTCATGGCGATGCAAATATCTAGTAAACAGACCACAGGTCACTCAAGTCCCGAGCAAAGAGAAGAAATCATGTATGCATTTTGCTCGAGTTGAGGGAATTCCAGCATCGTTTTTACATTAGGCCTGAGAGAGATAGAGAGGAAAGACTGTGGTTTGGCTTAAGTGAAGGCGTAATGCCCAGAACAGATGTGTGTGTCTGTTGTTTTGTTGGGTGCGTGTGTGTGCGTGTGTGTGTGTTTAGAGTACATGGTGTATGTGCTTATGTATATGTGCATCCATGTCAGAGTCAGGGAACAGGTTAACGGTCTGGAGTCAGCAGAACAGATTTAAAGTGGTTTTCAGGAAAACAAAACAATGAAATCTTTATTCATATAAAATATTTTACTCTAGAGGAGATACAATGCACAAACAAAGTGAACTATCAGATGCGGTTTAAAATACAAACACAACTAAACTAATCAGCGGAGGGGAAAACAAACGTTTTCAGTCTGTTTTTCAGCAATGGTAAATTCGGAGCACATATAATGCAATCTGGCAAAGTATCCCAGCAGCTTGGACCGTAAAAACCAAAAGCTACTTTGTCAAATTTAGATTTTACTTCTGAAACAACCAGAGGGCCTGCGCCAGATAACATAGGAGGTCTGACAGGTGTGCATATGGATTAAGAAAGTCAGAGAGGTACTGACTGGATCAGGTTGGTTTTTATCTTCATAGATAAAAAGTAAAATGTTGTAATCCTATCTGAAACGAATTGAATGCCAATGCAGAGATCTGGCAGGTGACGGGAGTGATGTGATTAAACTTCTTTTCAGGTGGACATTTATTGGACAATTCCACACCTCAAGATTTATATCCAATGCCAATATATAGCATCAACAAGGAAGTAGCATGCCCTTTATTGTATGTAGCGAGGCTAAAAGTAAGGGTGTCGAAGTCAGCATTGCACTCTCTAACATTGTTGGACTTTTTCTTTAAAAGAAAAAGGATTATCATTGATGCAGCAGAATCAGAGATTCTGAGTCTTTTTTTAAACCACATATTCTTCTTGTCAAAATGGCGTCCATATTGACTACGATGCAACGCAATGTTTATTTTGGAAAGGTTTATTTCTGGTAAGCTCACATCTTTCTAATCTTTCTCACCAGATTTTTTTCATTTTCAAACTCAAACTCCACAAGCAACATTGTCAGCTTTGCACATAACACTGTGTTTTGCAGGATTGTCCAATATTCTGGACATTCTTGCATGGTTATAGTGTTGAACCAACACAAACTTATTGAGAAGCCTTTTACTCTGAGATATGTTTTTAAGATGATAAAAGACAGTTTATGTTTTATTGTTGATGTTGCTCTGGGACATAGGGCATAATCCGCAAAACACAACCAGATTTATGACCTTTTGTTGTCCTGTACTTCCAGGGAGAAAGAGGCTAGTGAGAACATGTTTCCTGCCACAGAGGATCAGCACCAATAACAATCATTTTGGTCATGCATTTGTTGAGTTGCAGGAAGTTGCGGGACATCCAGATGATATAGTATTTTAAGACAAGCGTGGGTACTGTATAACAATGTGTCATCTGCATAATTGGTAACATGCCATGTGTTTTCAATTCATGTGGCCTAGAGGAAACATGTACAGGCTGAACAGCAATGGTCCAAGTATTGACCCCTGAGGGACTCCCCTTCTCTACGCATAAAACAGAGATACAGAAAAGTGTCATTCCTTTAGATAAGTCCTTCCCACTAGTCTACTCTTGGCTTAGTATGGATATAAATCTGGCAATGCAAGTGTATTGGCTCCGTGCTCTTCCTCCTGTTTCTTTTTCTTTCTGTCTCTCTCATTCTGGACATTCTTTAGCTTCACTCTCTTCATATCCGGTGTGACTCCCCGTCTCTCTTTCACCTCTGTTTCTCCTCACACTCCCTGTAGTGTATCTTCTTTGTCCTGCCTTGTCACCTCCCCACTTTTCAAACTCTTTTTTTCTTTATATCTACTGTGTTGATTTCCATCTTTGCCTTAAATCCTCCCTCACAGCATTCATTCTTAATCTCTATTCACTATCATCCTCACATCCCTGCCGCATACAACAGCTTACGTTATTGCTGATAGAAGGAGATCCCAGCAGTACAGGCTATCACCTGTCATTGATTCTACACACTTCATAAAGCAGCCTCTCCTCTCGTCTCTTATTTGACAATTAGGCCAATCTCCGGCAAATCTATGGGGTGTTTTTAAGTCTGTATAAAGAAAATGGAACAATCATAAAATCCTCCCCCGCTTACTTGATACACTTTCCCACGTATCCGTACAGTCTCAAGTACTGAACTCTGAAGGTCATTTCGATGATGTGGAACAATAAAAGCCGAGCAAAGTGCAGCTCACCCTTGTGCCTGCGGCAAAGGAGCATTTATTTGAACATTAATTCCTCTTAAAAAGTTATTAAGTGTTTTAAGGATCAAGCACAAAGTCTTTTGATAGTTTCAGCGTATCTCCCTTACAATAACAAAGGTTATTGGAGCCTGAAACCCTTTGGGTTGTTTTTGGCTCCCTTCTAGTTTGAGCTCTTTTTACAAAGAAAACTGAAATAAATTAAATCAAGACGAGGTTCTGGTACTACTAAGTCATCTTCTACTGCTTCTATATAGCCTCTACTTCTGTCATGTTACATGAACAAAAAAATGTGTGAGAGAATTTTTCAAGCGGCGTGCAGATCTTTTGAGGAATGTCTTGGATTAAATCTTTGTGCCACTAGAAGCAATAACAGAAAACTATGACAACAACTGCACTTCAAAATTTAAACTTGCATCGATTGATTAAATTGGCATTGTTGGAACGGCATCAAAATAAAAGAAAAAACAACACTGACATAAAGTTGATACGGATAACTGTTGGATACTTACACATCCAGCAGACCAAAAGCAATATTAGCATTTATTTAGACTTGTGTCTTTGAACATCTGGTGAATGTAAGTCAAATGTTCACTCGAACATTAACTGACTCTTTAGCTGCTAAATGCTCCACTATGTTTACCAGCTAATTGCTAATGGTCTGCTCGCTGTTTGGTGCATTGTGGGGTTTGCTTGGTATGCCGACACACTTTCCTTCCTATGTCTCTCTACTTGGCTGTGGAAACTGACTGGGAAACCACAGACGAGCCTTCCAGCTCTGGTGTTTTATTTGTACTTTCCATCGTTCGTTCGACTGACTCCCACGCCAATCCCCTTGTTGTGTTAACCTCTGCATATGTTGCTAACGGCGTTGTGAACTTTGGTTTCACATACGTACATCAATACGTGCGTTAATCTACATATGGTGTGTTCTGTGTGCGGCTGCGTGCACTGGACTGCGAACGTTTGGTGCAAATACACAAACACCCTGAATGATTAGTGCAGATTGAATATGCAAATTATATTGACAGGATATATACTGTATATATAAACTTTTGGTGAGCAAAAAATAAATAAATATACCTTGTAAAATAACGATAAAAGGATTTAAGTCAAAATAGCCCATGTTTGAATTAATTCTTCCTCTGTGCAGGCTTTTAGAACCTCGGCGACCAGTTTGAAAAGGGATTATATCAAACCATTGCTTGAGTACTGTGTTACCAGTACTGATACTTCTGTATAATACTTGACAGCCACTCTGTTAAATATTTTAATCATAAATACCCCAACCACCACAGTGTTCCCATTAATGCTGCTCTAATTCATTACCATTTTCCCTACATCTAGGACACGCATAATCTTGGTTTTCTTTCAACCATTCCAATTTTTAGTGCAAGTACCTCATGGCTGGGTAATGAAAACACTTCAGGAACGTACACGTCGACAAGAATGGGGCTATGGGAGAGCAAAAGGGAGAAACCAAGGCCTAACATAATGGTGAAAGGGAAAAGGTAGAGCGATTGAGGGGAGGTGAAAGCGAGAGCCATGGTAACTATAATAAGTGACAAAAGCATTTCAGAGCATATTAGCACCTTCATTTGATGATGAGTAGTTCTATTTGCATGCAAAGTATCTAAACCCCTGCAGCAGAGGGTCACTGTCTCTGAATAACCAGCAACCAATTCCACATCGCGGGCATTCCTCACATCTCTTGTCCGCCTCAAACCGTTTCTTCTTCTCTTGTAGGCCTCTGTTCTTTAGTCCGACTCGACTCTCTATCAGAACTGTATCAGTCCTCATTAGGGCTTTGCTAAAGACACTAGACATCATTGATTGATTGGCTGGTGATTCGTTATCTATGTTGTCTGAGTTGGCCACAGTAGTGATCATTATGAGATGACTTTAATGGGGTCCAGGGAGACATGGCGCCCTCCACACCTAACCCCACCCCCCCAGCAGCTAAATTATCTCTTAATGACTTTGTTTAGGAAATTACCCGCCTAAACACCCATAATCAAATTGATCTGGGGCTGTGGAAACAGACAAATTAACAAGTCTGTGTAAATCCCGTTGAAGCGAATGGAGCATGGTGATGAGTTCAGGAGTCCTGTTTCATTAATGGTGATGAAAAGATAGTTAAAGTGGATGGGATGTAAGTGCTCAGACGGAAGTTTCACTTGACCTGCAATTGTTTGCATTCTTGCTCCACTGTCGTCACTTTCCATCCGTATCGACTTGGCGCCCAAATAAGTCAGTTGGGATGGCGCCGGAAATCAAGCTCAATCCCTGAATATGTTTGTCACAACACTGGAAACAGTAGCCCCCCCGGTGACAGAACTGACACAATAATTTGCTACTGACTGTGTAGTTTTTGACGTTTCCTAAATTCCACACCATGTGCCAACTTCAATACGACTTCAGTGACATCTACTGCCATTTCAATTTAAAAAAACGTAGCACTATAGCTCCCTAGGGTTGAATATTTCGGTTTAGTGTCTCCTCCAAATGGGAAAATGTATATGTGACTTGCAGTATGCCTTGTTCAATGATAATGGTGTATTACTGTGCAGCTTGTGCCATGCGCGAAGCCTCTGAATGGACTTGGCTGCAGCCATTTGTCATAATTACAGAGATGCTTTGGCTCTGAACCATTTGAGCACCCACACAACACACACACACACACACACACACACACACACACACACACACACACACTTTTATACTAGTGTATCTACTTATTCTGCTGTCCCATGAAATTGTATAGCCCAGGGTGTCTAATTATACTAATCGAATGCGTACCGCCTGACATTTATTCATACATTATTAATAGCAGAAACAATAGAATCTGTGATTGGATATAGTGACTTACTGACTTCTCATCTTCTCTCCCTCTTACTGTTTATCACTTATCTCTCTCTCTCTCTCTCTTTACCCTATGACCTCCTTTCTTCTGTTGGTGACTTTCCCCCTTCACCTCCTGTAATTTTGCTTGTGGGTGTTGAGTAATTAGCATGCCTCCCACTTTAATTCTGATGTCAGAGCAGGGAATGTGAGAAATGTCCCATAAAGATTATGTGTCCTGATAAGGTTATGTCTGGGATGCCATTAAAGAGACGGGCTGCACAATGGCTGTTTGTATCCTTTGGGGGGGAGAGAGCTGGAGAGAGAGATGGAGAAAGGGAGAGAGAGAGAGACTGAAAATGACTCAAAGAGGGTAACTGTTTCCATATTACTACATAGAGTACAGTATGCCAGCATTTGTTATTCTTCTTTATTAATTATTTCTGTTGAACTTTATTCTGTACTTTCCTTAACTAATACAATAACAGACAAAATTATGCAGTTTTTGAGCAGCGCCTCCGGCAGCGACCAGCCTGCCACGGACAGACCCAGATCCGATTAAACTTTAATTTAAGATTAAAATAAACCCATTCCTTATTTATGTTATTACCATATTTTACTGTGTTATTTATAGATTGACACTATACAGCAAAAAGTATGGTAAACCCCAAGTATACATGCGTATGGTCGTCCGTTTTGGTCCGCTGCTGTTTGCCATTGTTTGAGCGAGGTCCCTCATGTTCAATTCCAACTATGTAGCGTTTAAAGAAACACATTGTTTTCCTTACAAACAAAACTATATAATTTACAATTCAATCTTGCACAATTAAGCATAAACGTAAGGCGTTTGCCCCAACAGCCTTTCTTGGTCTGGAATGACCAGTAGCTCTCGGTGGCGAATGTTAGCGACAGTGTTTATTGTCTTAACAGAGATGTTATCCTCTGTTTCCTGCACAGGTGGTTTCATATATTAATGAGCTTATAGCTAACTCTGGTACAGCTAGGAAGTTACATACTGCAGTGTTGCCACAGTATACAGTGGTATTTTACTTTAGTAGTGTGCTTTGAAATTGTTGAAACTTTTATTGAAGGAGGTTTTCTGTTTCAACATGACATTGACCCTGTGTATAAGGTTTAATCGTAGTTCCTGTTTTATTGTAATAACAAAATGCAACTCCTGTTAATCTTTGCCAGTAAAGCGCTCAAACCCACAATACTGTTCAGTGGTCTTGAACTGAACTGAAAATACACGAAAAGAATCCAAGAGGGACAAAGCCTGACACAGAGAGGAAGGGTGCATAGTGCATTCTGTACGTTCTAGAGTTTGTTTTTGCATCCTTGTGCATCTGTGACCACAGTACATTGCTGAGGAGTTTTGCATAATGGAAATCCAACCTTGAGTATCCAAATTTGAGATGTTGCAATTGTGCATGACTGAAAGAAATGTTTTGTGTTTGTAGCGGTGGGGAAGGAAGGCCTCTCCGCTTGATTTTCAAAACAAATTACCCCGAGTTGCATTCAGTGTTAAGATGACAACAAGATGAAAATCGAGTTATGGGGTTTTGTAAATGATGTGTTTGGGAAAATTCTAGGATATTTCACAAACTAATGCCAGGCTCTTGTGGTGAGGGGAACATTGTTTGATAATTACAGATGAGTCAAAGCTCAAG
Organism: Ophiodon elongatus; assembly: GCA_016806645.1. Taxonomy (NCBI): domain Eukaryota; kingdom Metazoa; phylum Chordata; class Actinopteri; order Perciformes; family Hexagrammidae; genus Ophiodon; species Ophiodon elongatus. The sequence continues at coordinate 1,858,926 of JACSYO010002145.1, forward strand.
ATAATAACAACTTGAATAATAGTGCCTGTGCTATTTGCGCATTGAATTCCACCACACACACATATGCAACAGCAACAAAATTGCGATAGCAGCACGCAGAGGTAGCGGCCACCCTGTCATGCCTGCTGAGGTTTGTGGCTGAAGTCGATATAGGAGCTTTACTCCGAGGAAGAGTGCTTAATACATTGTCTGTGTGTATCGTGGAGGGTAACTTAATTTGAGTATCATTTGTATTTCCACATGAATCCCATCAGAGACCCTGCATGTGCCTCTGTACCGCCCGATGAAAAACACCAACAGTTTAGCGCCGCCGTCAGAGAGGTGATTTGTGGCCCTGGCAAGCATTTAATTTAAGTAAACCACCACTTCTCCCCCTCTTTCAGCCTCTTTCATATCCTGGATAACGCTCGATGTCTGGAGCGTTATTGAGCCCTTCACTCACTCTCTCCCTATACAGATTTTCCATTCATCTATAGGCCACATAATGCCCTCTGTCTTGCCCAAGATGTCGCCTCTTTGCCTCCTTCACATTCTTCTCAGATGTGTCATAGGTGGTGTGATGTTTGATGTGGTCATGTTGTGCAGTCCACAGTGATCTGGCTGCATTCAGAGCTGACTGGACACTTATCCCTCAGTGGATGATTTGATCCCTCGCTCCGAGCAGCTATTTCTCTCCCCTCACATCAGGGCGTAGAAACAGAGATGCTGTGGGAATATAAAGACAGAGCTTCAGGCAGGCAGGCAGGCAGTCAGTCAGTCAGTCAGTCAGTCAGAAATTGGGTGAGTGAATGTTCCTCTGTGTCTCTGTATGTTCATTTGTATCACTCCTCTGCCTCATTTAGCAACAACTCACTCCCTTTTCTCCTTTTTTGTCTTTTTCTTAATTCCCACAGACTCCGCCGTGGTGTTGCTATGGCGACCGTGGCCCCTCCCTTCTTCCTGCTGTGTTGGCTGCTCCGAACGGCGAGCTCGGCGTTCCCAGAGGAACCGGGGCCCCTCAACTTCATCCCCACCGAAGGTACTGACCTCTCGACTTTTCTCGCCCTCTAGCCGCCTACTCCCCTGCATGCCTCCCTCCCAGGTTGGGATGTGTGAGGTGTGGGATCGCGGCCTAACAGGCAAGGTGTTGAATAAGGGGGGAGGGCGTGGAGGAGGCTTAAGGTCACGGTGTGGGCTGTGGAGGTCAGACAAGCTCCCACACGAATGTTGTTGACTGGTGTCTCGATCAGGAGGTGTGGGGTCGCACTCAGGAATGAGAGCAGAGTGTAGGAAGGGGCTCTCGCATTCGTGACTTTCCCACACACACGCTCAGACCCTCGAGACAAGCAGCTTCTCACACACTCAGACTTTGAGTCTCCGTATCCGCTTGGCAGTCTCCAGCTCAGACCCGACCTTGATTGATTACAGTTCAATATTATTGATTTATGGTTTCCCAGCTGAGTCCAGACCTTTCTCGACGTATCAATACCAAACAGAAGAGTTTAGCGATTGTCGAGCCGCTGAGCGCCACACTGGAGTGGCTGTGTTAGACTCAGCAGCTGTGGTTTACAGCAGGTCCAAGCTTTAGTGGAAAATGCAGGCTCATCGAGAAAGTCAGACAAGACAAGTAGAGAAAGGTGTGGAGGTGGACAGAGATGGAAAAAGTGGAGGACACTGAGAGAACAGAATGAATCACAGTGGGGTCCCATGACGGATTGGCGTAGATACTATAGGAAGGAATTACAGGATAGAAATAAAGCAGAAGCACACAAAACTTAGAGGTGAATAAGAGGAGGAAACAGATGAATGGACTAGAGGGTGGGATTTAAAGAGGTAATGATGAAAGAGCAGAGAGAAGATGAGAGGATATCTGATAAAAAAAATACTTGCATTCAACTCAGTCAAGTCAAGGTCAAAGACAGATAGCCATACTGGTAATCCATCTGATTTGTATGCAAGTGTGATTTCTGCTTCTCTCTCCATTTTATATAATTTTTTTGCACATCTTTTTTCGCACATCTGCAAGACAACATGATAAAAATGCCCCACCACTTTTATCTTTGAATTCTCTCCCTTATGGTCTCCCTTACTCGTCCTGCGAAACACTTTGAACATTTTGTTTTACCCTTTTTGATGTTTTTGAAAAAGTCACCTGTCTCCGTCTCTCTTTTTGAGTTATCTGAATCACTTGGCAAAACATGTCTTACCAAACTTGTCAACAAAAAGCAGAAGCAAATGAACAATTTATCAAAAGTGAGTCCCAATCAGTCAACAGAAGAAATCTCATGAATATAACGTTGACATGAGGTATAGTTCAGACATCCATCATTTTCAGAAGATTATTTGTTCCTTGTATCTCAGTCTGTGTTCTGCTCTGTATCTTTGTATGCTTAATGTAGCAAATAGGATGTTATTGCTAAGGCAGGTCTCAAACTTTGTCACCATGGATACCTGTTACTGCTGCAGAACTGTCAAAACAAACTAACAGAAAACCCGTTTTATGGTGATTACTTTTATTAAAGATGGATGTCAGTTTGGGAATCAGCCATTATGTGTCTCTTTCTCTCGTTCACCGACAGTGGTGAGAAGACACCCAGTGTTCCTGGGCCGACCCCATCGGACATGGCTGAGACAAGAGCCTCTACACATCCAGAGGATCCTCCAAGTCAATCGGACACTCTACATCGGAGCCAGGTACAACACACACACACACACACACACACACACACACACACACACACACACACACATAGACATACTGATAAACGTACAGTGTTAGCAGTTCATTTGAATACACTTTTGGAAATCAGGGACATATGATATGCCTTTGATTGCTTGCATCACACCAGTACAATATACAAGTACGAATATAGCTCCGTCAGAGCCATTTTCAGCTTTAATGTCTGTTGGTCTGTCTGTGATCACTGCCTTTGTTGCCAAGCAACATTTGCCACTCATTGGACATTATTTTTGGAGTTACAGTGTGAGAGCCTCAAACCTAAATTTACTGATAAAACATACGGTCAGTAATCGAGCTCGAGGTATTTGCTCCTTGTTGAATGTTATAATTGTACCAGTTCCAACACTTTGGTCTGTGTTTCAACATTCTAACTGTCAATGTAATATTAGCATTCAGTTGTGGCTTTGTACTGCTGGGGATAGTTTTGGACTGTTTCCAGTTTTTGAGGAGATTTCATTGAAAAGTATTGATTTCTCTTTTTGCTGTTTTAGTGTGACATGGCCTTAATAAATCAAGCATTATTTAAAGTTACTGTGAGGAACTTTTAACCGGTTATGAAACAGTCTCAATGTAAGACGGATGGCCTCTATATGACCCACATAAATGGTCAATTGTAAATGGACTTCTATTTGTATAGTCTAGTAGCAGTGAGATGCACTCAAAGCGCTTTACACTACTGTCAATTTTCACTATTTCACACACACATCCAGAGGCTGCCATGCAAGGTGCCACCTGCCCATCAGGATCTAATCTAAAAAATCTTTTATATACATTTACACACTGATGGCACAACATTCTGGGTCAATTTGGGGTTCAGTATCTCGCCCAAGGACACTTTAACATGCGGACTGGAGGAGCTTGGGATCAAATCGCCGATCTTCCAAAGAGTGAATGGCCATCTCTTCCTTATGCCCACAGATGCCTTAAGTAAATGAGATTGGCTATTTCTATATAGATATTCTTGCTTAATGCTTAATTGGTGCCACTGGGTAAGATTCAGGCAAAATCGGACAAAATCATAAAGGTTTACTAGTTTGCTAGCTATTACTAGCACAAGTTCTAAAATTAGTTCTGAATACTTTGTAAAAAGCAGTGTCCGACTTATGTGAGACTTAGTCTAGGGTTTTTTTTTGGTCACAAATCTTTTACAGTAGCTTCATTTGAAGGCTGATATTTGGCCCGACAAATGTTTTCTGGTTTGGTCTCCACATGATGCTGGTCTCCACCTGCCTGTCAGTCTGGTGAATGTGCTGACTCTGGACAGACAGAAGCCCTGGTGACCAGGAGGCCAGACGAGGACGGTCTGCTCAGCTGCACTGGGTTTACACCGTAAAGCTACATCTGCTGCTCCCCTGGGTCTTTCAGGAGCCCAACCTGAAGCAGACTGAACTAACAAAAAACATACCCCTCAAGATTTACTGCCCGTGTCGTCCAAAAAATGATTTAGCTTGAAACATGTTAAAATAAAATGTCCACATAAGGTGCTGGTTACTTACTGTAGTGGCAGTCTGAAGAAGGCTGAAAAGGTTTAGACAAGAGACGCCACTGTGGTCCAGGAAATGACCCAGTCCCTGGCCTCCAGCTGGTCTAACCTCACTACTCAGAGCTGGTAGTAAATATATCAAACCATGTAACATGGCTCCAGCCATTTTGTCTGCCCTGCGACAGACATGCACACAGCCTGATAATAAAACTGCGCACAGACAACTTAAAGCTACTGCAGTCTGCAAGTCTGCTTTAAAATATAACCAGAGCAATGAAGCGGTCTGAGACGTTAATTTCAATTTACAGCTGCAGAATCTTTTACTGAAAAGCAGAGGTAAACTGATATGAATGTATTGCGTCAACCAGATGATAATGAAACGCTAGACTGACAAGCAGAAAGGCGAGAAAGGCGAGGGAGGTTCTCGGCAGCATGAGAGATTCACAGAAAGAGCGTTTATGAGAGTATATTTATATATTTCTTGTACGTGGCTAATAGTGTTTTGCAGCTTCCTGACAGAAAATTATCAGCCCAGAAAGACACAGATCCCTGTTCAAATGCGTGTGTGAGCCAGAGACAACCCAGCAGGGAGGAAGAGTTTAAAAATGTGTTATATATAAATAAGTACCTGTGTGGCGCCAGGTATGACTGCCAAAAGCTTCTACAGAGTGCATGGCCTGATAAGACGCCTCGCTCATCCCCAAATCCTGTCACCATTAGCATAGCTACTCCTCAGACTGCAAGCGCTGCTAAATCCCTGCCCCCAAGCACCCGCTGAGAGCAGCTACCTCTCCCTGTCCTCTTCCCATCCTTGCTAAATGAAAGTAAACTGTGTATTTGGCTGTTGGCTGGTGGAGTAAAGCGCCTTGCTGTGTTAAGCCCCATTTCATTGCTGCCCAGATGAGCAGCTGTGGATCCTGTGGTCTTCAGACACATCCAAAGGGCTAATCCACACAAATATAAACCAATTGGAGAGTGTTTATCTATTGACAAGATGACCAAAGGAACGAAGCCAACTCTTGATTAACTGTTCCATTCGTGATAAAGCGTAAGAGGGTTTTACCATCTGGCTCGATGCGTGTATGCGTGTATGTTTGCATTAGGTGGAAAGGGAAAGTGTGTTGACTTCCTGCCAGGTTGGTGGATGCTCCATTTCTTAGCACACAGACACCGACCTCAGAGGTCACGGGGGGTCACACGGCGGTCAAAGCCTGGTCAAATGCCTCATGGCAGACGGACGGGGAGACGGACGGGGAGACGCTCTCTTGCGGCGAAGCTTGGGAAGCTTGGGAGGTAAAGCTGCCAGGCTGGTCAGCCACATGGACACATACCATGTTGTTTACATGTCATAATGCACGCACTCTGGACTGCGCTTCAAAAGATACTGTTTGACAGTTTATGTACAACAAGTTTATGCACTTTGCCAAAGACTTGCAGATTATTTAAACTACAACTTTATAAAGCAGCTGTTTTTAAAGTTTGGAAATTGAACTAGGACTGCAACCAATGGTTACTTTCATTATCAATCAATCTTACCTTTTAAGCATTTGGCCCATGAAAGGTCAGTGTGAGGAACAGAGCTGGTTGGCAATAGAAGTCACAGGTAGACTTTCAAAAGGTGGGTTTTCTGTACCCAAAAATGAAGAAAACAATTGTCAAAATAAAACCAGATTATTTGTTAATTTGTCAATTATCAGTCACTATATTTTTTTTCAAGTCAATTTCTTTTCATATTTTTGTTATATTATGTATTATTTTGTATTGTGTGTGTGCAGGAATTTCTAGATATTTGTATTTTTATGAATTCTGAAATACTTAATACTTAAATTTCATTAATTATTAAGATGTAGTCATCTATGGTATCCTTTTTTAAGTGCCTGTTGCAGAAGATGTGTGAGTTTAATACTTGAAAAACATCTTTGACCAAAAGCGCTGCCCTTAGTTGGAGCTTAGTGGGTGGTGCAGGATTTTTCTACATGCACTTTTTTAGTTTTGAGAGCACTGACATTTTCACTTGTCAGAATATAGTATATGATATTGAACTACAACACGGATACTCTCCCAGGCACATATTTACAGGCACCCAAATACATGCAAACTCACACACTGGCATGCCACATTCTACTCTCCCCCAGTCCGAAGAAGTGTCAGAGTAACTAGGTGGTCAGCTCAAAACCTTTCCATTTCATTTCCATCTAGTGGAGCAGCTTTTCTGCACACTGTTTGCAGACTCAGAAAGGCTCAACGCTGCTCACACTAAACCGCAATACAGCTGCTAGCAAGAAGAGTAGGAATACGAACATAAATAGAGGCTTAAGATGTCTTGGCCTTGAGTCTGCTGTTGTTTTGACGGTCAAAAAGAGAAAGTTCATGAGTTGGTCAAGTCAGAAATTTAGGAAATGTTGACAGTTTCTCTTCAGATTCTGTGTTGACTTTGTATTAACCTGGTCAGAGGCGTTTTTGAAATAACAGCTCAGGCACGCGCACATCTTACACATACATACACACACGCACGGCCAGTCAAAGAAAAAGAAATAGGAGACTTTTGATTTGTAGGTTTAAGGGTTGGCTTTTGTGAGTCGAGGCGCCTTTGTGAGTTATGACCTAATGAATCGGAGGCTATTCATGGCTGCATGCACATCCTGCAACATAAAGAATAAAGAAATTTGACACAGTTCAAATGCTAGTCCTTACTCCAACCTTCTACCACATGCTGTACACATTAAATCCACTAACACACACACAAACAAATGAAAACATACAGGCTACAGGCTTGGCATCATTCAAACAACCTGCAAGGCAAGAGAAGAGATGTAGAGGGAAAGAAAAGCAGCAGCATAAATAATTCCCCCTCCTCTGCACTATCAGAGGCAACAGCGCTGGCTGCCATCCACTCTGACTAGGAGGCCTGTTGCTATATCCATTATGTTAATGCTGAGACAACGCTGAAACAGCCTGGATGAGATTATGCCTCACACTCTGGCCCACTCCACTGTTTGGAGAACGCTTAAACTCTGACCTGTTAAGCAGGGACGCACCGAGCAAGTGTTTGGTGATTTTGCCCTTCTTGGCTACTTAGCCGGCGTGCTTTTCTGCAAGGCTGAGTAAGAGCGGGGATCTTCTAAAACTCCAGCAGGAAGTGAGGATGAATTATTCAGGATCGGAGTAACCTCGTGGCTCTTGGCTTACCTGTGCTCTCATCATGCACACATTCTCACAGCTCCGAAAAGTAGATGCAAACACGCATTGATACACACACTTCGGTGGCCCTAATATTCACATGAGCAGGCACTTATACATGGATGCACACATGATAACCCCTTCCTCTATTAAAGAAAAAAAGAGAAATCAAGACAACATGCAGCACTGGGAGGCAAGAGCCGGATCAGAGATGGGATCGATACTGCCGCAATAACACGGTTATGGCAGATTTACAGATGAGCCCGTTCAGAGCCCGGCCCTTTGCTAAGATGAAGCCCATGCTTCAGTCCCTTCCCAGCAGATACCGAGGCCTTGATCAATATGCAGACTTCAGATGTTACGAGCTGCCGAGCCCAACTCTCATTTAGCTGCCATTTTCACAGAAACATCCAAGGTTACTGCAGAATTACCAGCAGATTAAGAGTACGAGAAAGCCGTGTCTGGAACATCATGAATACATGCATGTTGTTATGGTTCAGGACCATGTGTAGGCAGCATGTGGGGGTGTGCAAGCATCAGTATAACAACTTGATTAAATCATCCAATAATTCAATTTCAGGCTTTTGAATGAGACTGATAAGCTGAATTTGGGCGCTGAGGAGCAAATTTAATGCAGCAAGTAGAGTTTAATGAGAAGAAGCAAAAAGCAAAGGGGAAATACGAGACATCATTATGCAGTCAGGTACCATTTCTCATATATATTCGGAGAAATGGAAGACATTGTAAAGCTGTTCCCTAATCTCTGAGGGTCTGATCAAGTTCAAATGAATAAAAGTATCTAATATGTATGTATTATAGCTACATGCGCAGAATTATTTTGTTGTAAAACCCCAATGATTGAATACATAGCAGAAATATTCACACACGGAGTTTGTATTAAGTGTGTTGCCTGGATTTCATCCAAAAGAAAGTCTGCATGGACCCGCACTGTCCTGAGCGAGCAATGATATCTCTGCTGTCCTTGTGCTGTGGAACTGGCATTCATGGTTTGCTTAGCGCAGCGTCTTCCCTTACCTTAAGCTTCGGATAGTGCTGTGTTGGCTGACCGCCTCTCCTTCTCTATCTCTCTCTTCCTCCCACCAGGGATGACCTTTTCCGCGTGGAGTTGGACATCGTCGCAGGAGACGAGATGTTCTACAGCAAGGTGAGCGCCTTCCGGATAGACACACATAGCATTTACAACCTTGAGGCGTATGTAAGACTCGGCATTAGGCTGTAAAAAGTCATTTTGTACTACAGAGGAAATGCAAATGTAGCTAACAAGCGGTGCATGTGTTTGCTTTCTTCATGTATAGAAAAGGACGTGGGAGTCGAACAAGAATGACATCAGGATCTGCAGGATGAAGGGCAAACATGAGGTGAGACGGTGTCTGCTTCTCCATCTTTTCTTTCTTTTTAAAACGAGGCAATGCACAGTTGTTAATCCAGTGTGTTTCAGCAACAAGGCCAGTCTTTACATAAAACATCAAAAGATAAAGTGCAAAAGAAATACATTATAAAAGGACATATAAAAACAATTAAAAACAGTCATTAAAAATCCAGGAGCATAGGAAATGAAAACAAAATAGGTTAAGACGGGGAATAAAATACAAGAATAAAAGTCACAGTGCAGGGTCAGAAATTATTAAAAAAAAAAGGCAGCAGCAAACAGAAAAGTCTTCAGCCTTGATTTATAATAAGTGAGAGTTGCAGCTGACCTGCCTTTTTCGGGGAGTTTGTTCCGGATACATGGTGCATAACAACTGAACGCTGCTTCTCCATGTTTAGTTTTGTCTCTGGGGACAGAAAGCAGACCAGTCCCGGACCACCTGAGAAATGTTCATAACAGAGCAGAAGATCAGTATTTTGGCCCAAACCATTCAGTACTTTATAAACCAACAGCAGTATTTTGAAGTAAATTCATGACCGACAGGAAGCCAGTGTCTAGACTTTGTTCCTAATGAACAATATATTGGGGTCCTGTGGGTGACCCCAGTTAATAGACCCAAATCAGCACATGCAGTTTTAATAGATGGAGCTATTTTTTTATTTCATGTTCGCCTTGGGTCCCAGTTTAAAGTATTACACACTATCAGGGAGGAAGGGACACTCTGTCATTTTGAAGGGGACAACTGCAAAATAATAAGAATTGTTTTGTTTGTTTTCAGATGGTATTAATAGCATAATTAATCTTTTAAGAAGAAATAAGTTAACATTTTGCAATGATGGTTGTTTCTTACAGTTTATTCTCGGGGTCCCCAGAGACCCCAGTCTGTATTCATTGTATATTAGATATGTCTGTAGAATGAGGGTTAAAATACCATCTATAGTACAAAAAGTCTTCATTTATTGATTTTAAGTGACTCCAGCATTTCTTTTGCATTTTCACTTTCTTTTACTGGAGGCATCTTCTGAGTTGTTTCTCAGAATAGCTTAAATTGTTCAGCTCCTTCTGATATAAAAAAAATGAAGAAAAAAAAAGCAATCTGAGATTGTATGCAAAGATAATATGCAAAAGAATTCCAGATCGGACATATTGGATGACATTTGGTCAGTGAAATATGTTGAAAGCATGTCAGAGCTCTCTTTCTTACGCACATCATTAAGGCACATGTCTTCCCTTTCTGCCTGGAGCTCTGGTTTCATTGTGCCAATCAACTGACTGTCATGCCTGCTGGCTCTGCCTCAAGATGAGGACGTCTCCGACCGCGTATCGTCTCATTGTCCCTGCTCATCTAACACACGCGCACATCAATCAGAAGAATAGAGCCACTCCTACCTATACATCCCTCGTTCCATCATCACGAGTTAGGAATGCGGTTGGCGCTCTCAGAAAATCCAGGTGGGCGTTGGGAAGCTGAGGCGGCGAAGAAGTGATGGGGTGAAACGTCCCAGCAGCCACCAGCAGCCCACGCCTGAATACCTCTTATATCTCCAACACACACATCCCCTAGCTGCCACACGTAAACAGCCCGTATTCAGTGTATGTGTGTGGGTGAGTGTGGTGGTGACGGTTGGCGGGGGAAACAAGGGCTCTGTCGCCTCTAGGCAGAGAGAGAGAGAGAAAAAAAAGACTTATTTAACACAGTGAGAGAACACCTGACATTAAATCTGTGTGAGACAGTGCCAGACAGAAACACAATGGAGAATAGAGGGACAGAGACAAAAAGCTCGGCAGAGAGGAGGAGAGGAGAAGGGAGGAGGAGGAGGAGGAGGCGGAGGAGGAGGAGGAGAGAGACGGCGAGGTGAGAGAGAAAAGAGGGGTAGATAAAGGAGAGGAGAAGGGGAGTGTGTGGGTCCTTGTTGGCCGGCCCCGAGGAGAGCTGTGGGGCTGACTGAGATATGAAAGGTCTTCTTGCCCCTAATGAGTGTGCTGCCTGCGAAGGCTGAGTCACACGGCAATGTGAGGAAGATAAGAACACTGCCAGGTCTTCTCAGTCAGCTCTCTGAGGCTCAGACGCATATGAATGGGTGTACACGCGAGCACATTCAGTCACCCGCTTACGCACACACTCAGCCGATATGGATTTCTGAAAGCCGACACGATATTTTCAAGTCACTATAATTAATATGTGACTGAAAAGGCAATTATTTTCACTCCAAATACCAGTTGATTAAAAAGTTGGAGCTATACACATTGGCAATTTAATGGGATCCTGTACGGCTACAAACTACAGCCCCCCCAAAATGAAACAGAAACTGTCGGTTAAAAAAAAAAACACATTTTAACGGAACTCCTTGGAGTTTTGGTCTCAACAAAGTTTACATTCAGTGTTTCTCACCAAGAAGCATCGTGTTTAATGCATTTCCTTTCTCATAAAACTTTCATATTTTTCTTCTCTCCTGCATGTTGCTGGTGTATTGTTAGTTTTCCTGGCACATCACAGCCACCTGTCATTCAGTGCAATAGTGTGGAGACATTGACAGGAATGCAAACGGTGTCACCCACAATGCTTGTGCACATGCACGCGCATCCTCGTGCACGTACGCTATATAAAAATAATAGTTACCCACTCATCAAGCCGTGCTCCATAATACTATTAAACACCACAGGGTTCCTTGAAGCTTCATAAATGTAGAATCACTATTGAGATAGCTATTGTGGTATATTACATTTTATGGAAATTCAATTGAGGGACCATTGATAGGTAAATTAATTAATTAATTTAATTAGCACTGGTCGATACTCTTCCACAAGATGCTAGCTTGGCTATGAGGGTGAACATGACCATGTTCCTTGTTTACATTCATACTGATGATTTTGGGGGAGTGGCTTTGGAAGGCCTGAATGAACGGGCTGTCAAAGGCGCCGACTTGGCAACTCTCACTAGATTTAGTGACTTTTGGAGCTCGTGCTGCTCGCTACATTCACTGGGAAAGAGTTGGCAGCACTGGGCGGTTGGATAATTTTTAATCAGTTTACTCTTGCTGGTTTCTTAAGATTACCAACCCTAGCTTTAAGGGAGGCCTTTCAAAATACTGTGTAATGTGAACATGATGACCAAACAAGTGGAATATTTCACTGTTCCTTTTATTGAACAATAACACTTTGGAAAGTAAGATAAGGAACTATATATCCCACATATTTGGCCTTTTTTTAAACATCATATGTTTGTTTTTTGTGTTATGACCTGGCTCGAGTGGCCATAACAAAAGGCAGATACACCATATGAATGTTTAAAAAAGCACTTAAAAACACCAGAATTAGTTTAAAAAAAAGTAAATAAAATAGCTACTGTGTTTATTGTCGAATGCTACCGGTGACCTGTTGCTGTTTTGGACATCATATTGGAGGTCAAACAAACAAAATTTTTCTGACTCTAATGCATGCATACGCTCAACATGGAGGTGTAATCACCAATCCTCATGTGTGTTCATGCATATTCATGAGTTCAAGTGTTTGTTTTTTTTAAATCTGCTCTCTCCCTCGATCTCCCTCGCTCTCTCTCTTTCTCTGTTTCTCTCTCTCCTACACAAACATGAACACGATTAAAAAAAGAAAATCACATCTGTCAAGCAGTCATCTTCTCTGTGCCGTCTTCGCCCTCTGTCCCCTCCCTCTCCCCTCTTCTTCTCCTCCTGAAAATGTCCTGTTCTGCTTGGGGGAACGGTTGTGTCAGATGTGATGCATTCACCACCTCGTAATTGGTTTTGTAATTAAATGCTTCCGCTTGGTTGATCACAAAGGACATAGTATTCTCTCTAATTAGGCTGAAAATTCAATATCCTAATTCTTTTTTCGTCTTTATTCTTTTCCCGTGTTGACCAAACGATTGTTGATGAATGCAACAGTCGGGCACGCTGTCACTCACTCTGCATATTGTCGTCATATTTTCCTTTGTCCTTGGCGTTCTGCTGTCTCCTTATCTCGCCTGAATTTGCCCTTTTCATGTTGTTCTCTGTCATTGCCTCCCACTCTTCACCCTTTCTCTTCTCATGAAAGCCAAAAAAAGCAAAAGGTAGAGGGTGAGACGTTCCCCAGAGGTGGCACTGTGCCAACACATCAGACCATGGCAGCGTGGCATGTGCACGCAAACAAAGGCAATTCCATATAGAGCACTTTTAAAGAGCGGCTGGGCATCGTTATAAGCAGCACTTAGCGAGATTGTTTGATCAATATGGCGTTGATCGTGCTCTCTTGAGGAGCTCAGGGTTTTCAATCGTCCAACCCAAAGGCCTTTTCTGGGTTTGATGGTCAGAAGATTCAGTTTCACAGCCTATTTGGCCCCCAAATTAATCACTTTGAAACACCACACGTGGAGTCACTTTCCTTCCGTGTAGTTGTGTTGTTGTTTTTTGCTTTGTATGTATAAAGCATCTATCTTCTAGACATAGTGCCATGCCTATTATTCATTATTTCTGCTGATTTCATAAATAATGCACATTTAAGTCTTGCTAGTAGTTTTGTTTTTTTAATCAAAGTGGCCCCACACCTGGGTCATTAAAATTCAAAGCCGATACCGGCTCAAATAACTGGATCAGTGCGGATGACAATGGGGCCGGTCTATTTGATTCAATATTATGATTACATGCTCTATACATTATATACTTTGATTCCTTTTTCCCGATAAACTGGTCTTATCAAAATATTTGGATTGTGAAGTGTGCTGAGCCTTCTTATCTCCGTACATTCCCAGAAAGCCTTTTTTTTACAAGCAACCATTCAACATGATGTGTATTAATCACATTGTGACAATTAGACACCTTTTTCTCAGCAGGTTGTCAAACAGAGAGCTGTTCAGGGGTGATCGGGTTAAGTGTTGTGGTCAAAGATTGAGTGGCAGTGTGTGCGTGCGTGTGCGTGCGTGCGTGTGTGTGTGTGTGTGTGTGTGTTTGTGTGTGTGTGTCTGCGCGCGCGTGTGTGTGTGTGTGTGTGTGTGTGTGTGTGTGTGTGTGTGTGTGTGTGTGTGTGTGTGTGTGTGTGTGTGTGTGTGTGTGTGTGTGTGTTTCCACCAGAGAGTGGAGCTCAGCCAACCCCACGATCTGCAGGTCTTCCTGCAGGTCGGCTCCACCGCTGGGGCTGCCTCATGGCTGACTAGCCTGGAAAAACTCTGGTTTCCTCTGTTTCCTCCTTTCTGTCTCACCTTCCTTCACCCTCTCCATTTCTTTCTTTACTTTGTCCTCATATCTCTATTATCTCATTTCCCCCCCCTTCCTCTCTCTCTCTCCCTCTGGTGTCTGGTGTTTGTTTGTGGCCCGTGGTGTGTTCAGTCAGAATTACCATCAAACTGAGAAGAAGGGTCGCTGAGGGATGCGGATTAGCTTTAACATGCTGAGTAAGACCGGAGCACTCAGAACAGCACATTGCTGCTAATTTGGTACCGCTGTTAATTTATCCTCCGCCCACATGCGCACAAACATACACACTCTCTCGCTTCCTGTCATGGCAAGTCACTCTGTTTTCAGTCAAAATTGTGCGTCAGGGATTTTTCTGGGAATGACGAACCTGCTGTTAATGAGTGAAGTCGAGGGCTCGCCAAACCTTGTGTGTGTGTGTGCGTGTGTGTGTGTGTGTGTGTGTGTGTGCATGTGTGTGTGTGTGTGAGAGAGAGTGTGTGGGAGTGTTCTGGCTTGATGGCGGCTCTTGGCAGAGCAATGCTCTCTTCTCCCTGGTCGCTAACATCAGGGGACTAGCCAGGCATGTAATGGAAACTTTGGAGATTTAGAAGAGCAGCTTGCTAAATACGAGCGCCTGATCTCCTGCCTTAGATGGCTCCTTTTGTACGATCATTACAAAAACAGGTCATCATGATAAATTAAAATATTTTATGAGAGTATGAAACATGCGGGGGTTGCTCCTAAAATGGGAAAATGAGCAGAGGATTTTACAACGTATGCACCTGTTTCGTATTGTGGTTAGACCAAACACGGCAATGCTGATTGTAGCCGGAGGTAAAAACCCATGTTGGTTTAAGGTTTTTGGATAAAGCCACATCATTAGGGCAAGCATTGAACCCAGGCAGAAAAAGGTTGTTTATCTTCTCAGACTGATGGTTAAGTTGCGGACAATAGATGAAAAGCAGATGCAGAATGGGGAGCCTCCTCAGTTTTAATGGCGTCTGACTGCTGCAGGTTGTTTTGAGCAGACGTGTTGTAGCAACAGAGAACTTGTTGCCGATCCTCCGACTGTGTCTGTGTGATCACTTGCATTTATAGTTCTGTGAGTCAATGGAAAATGTCTCTACCTTTGCCGAGACCACGAGATGCGATGCGTGCACTCACCTCGGTCAACATCTGCAGAGTAGAACCAGCGTGGCAAACCTCTGACTGAAGAGCAGGAGACTGATTAAAAACCTGCTGCCTGCGTAGCGTCGAGTTTATTTAAAATCACATTCACGTATGCAAACTTGCTCACAGGCACATGCACTGCACAGCCACATGTACTGCACACACACTGTAGAGCCATATCCCCCTGTCTTTTCACTTCTCTTCAAATCTTCCCTCCATTCACAACTACGTCCATACTTGCACTCGGGCGCGTGCTCCTGTGTAATTCATCTGTGCTGCAGATTAATTTTTCAGAGCGGCTCTGCCACTGTCAGTAAGAGGAGCAGGAGGGGGAGGAGGGGGAGAAAGAGGAGGAGGGCTGCAGTCATCTGGGTCTTGAGGAGGCTTGCCAGCCAGCACAGGTGGCGTTTTGTCTGGATTCTGCCCAGGGAGCAAGGGAACAGAGAGAGGGAAGGAGGCAGAGAGGAGAAGAAGGAGGAACCAGGACTTACAACATTTGGATTTAAAAATAATTGTTTAATTCTGGGATTCAGTACTTGATCCTTTGTAATTGGTTTATTTTTTTTAAATGTGGAAATCATAGTATAACCCTAATCCTGCTGACTAAATCTGGCTCCAAATTTTAAAAAAAAGACCCATACCTAGAAGAGGCAAATTGCTTCCTGCAATAGATGAATAAGGGTTAATGAAAAGCATGTATGCAGCAGGGGATACAATTTGTGGATGTCTGTAAAGTGCCACTGGCAATCAGAACTCAATAGTTGAAATGTTTTTATCCTGTCATGAAAGGTTTTATGTTCTGTGTACAAGCACGGTCAAATGTGCACATTGGTGCAGTGGTTTGGGTCTTGGAAGTGTTTTTACTCTCCGAGAGGCAGGCAGTTGGACTGGGTTGTTATTAAGAGTGCTTCATCTGGCTTTGTGATTACAGCTCTGACCAAGCTGACAGAATGCAACAGCATGCAAATGCTGTGCTGTGATTCGACACACACACACACACACACACACACACACACACACACACACACACACACAGACACACACACACACACACGCACATATATATGCACCAGACACACATGAACACATGCTGTATGTGAGGGAGTGACACACACACACACACACACACATATACTGTCGCTCTGCAATTTGTCACACGGTGCTGCACCATTAGAAATTAACACCTCACACTTGACACACCCCCTTGCACCCCGACACACACACACACACTCTCTTTTCACTCGCACGAAAACACTTCCTCCTTTCCTGTTTATTCCGCTGTTGAAAAATGAGAACCCAGCGGGGAGTGAAGTGGGAAGGTGGAGGGGTGGGAGGGGTAAGAGGGTGGAGCATCTGGAATAACACTCACCCGTCTCTCATATCGCTGCTTCCCCTCTGATCTCTTCCAAACGCACAAACACACACACACACACACACACACACACACACACTGTTTTTTCACATACCCGCTATCACCACCACCGCTTCTGCTCCAGCCCTGCTTCTCTTTCCGATGAGATCAGTGTGAGTGGTGGTCTTGAAGTAGACCCCATCTGGTGTGTGTGTGGCAGAGCTGGTGCCATCCTGGCTGGGACACTTGTAGTTTGGGGAGGGGGTTGCTGGCTGCTGTCCACCAGTGATCTACAATACTGTACTGTACATCGCCACTCACGCTACATGCGCACACACACACACACACACACACACACGCGCACACACACACACACACACACACACACACACACACACACACACACACGCAAAGACAAACTGCTGTCTGTAGTTTTGGCTTTTTAATGTCAAAGGTCATGGTAATTCCCACACATGCGGATTCACTGTTGATGGATTCTTTGTTTGTTCATTATCATGTTACATTTTGGTGGTAAAGCCCTTGAGACAGTGCTTCTCAACCTGTGGATCAGGACCTCACACACAGTCCTGAAAGAAATTTAAGAGGTCACAAGATAATAAAAGTAAGAACAAAAAGACCTTTGGTTATCCATATCCTGTACGTATGTTTATATTTTTCAAAAAGAAAATCTTCTTCTCATCAAATACTGATTAGATTGACCTTATACAGCGATACAATTCTACAAATCAATCAACCTGAGAGGGAAAAAAATACAATTTAATTGAACTGCTCACAACTCTTATCAAAGTTTTTAGAAACAAACTGTTCATGTTTTTTCTTTCTTTTCCTTTTTTTCAAAATTCAATTAAAAAAAAATCTAAATTGTAGGATTTTTTTCAAAATGGTATATATTTTTTCCAAATTGTATATTTTATTTCAAAATTTTATAACTTTTTTTTAAAAATTGTATATTTTTTTAAAAAATTGTATAATTCTTTTCAAAATGGTATATTTTTTCAAAATTGTATAATCTTTTCAAAATTGTATAATTTTTTTCAAATTTGTATAATTTTTTTCAAAATGCTTTTCTTACTTTGCATTTATATCTTAATCAGATATATGGACACATATATGTTGCAATTAAGTGTGTGTAAAAACTAGTTTGCAAGCGAGCACTGAAGTCTGGACTGTACCAGTGCTGTGTTTCCTGTATTATGTGATATTAACAGCAGTGGAAAGTGTTCGTAAGAGGTTACATGTGTTTAATCATTTCTACCATAAACACGCTGACGATACTTTTGCAGAGGCAGCAGCTTAACTTGAAAGTCATTTTTCTCAGTTTTTTACGCACCAACATTTATCACTTTTTGGCACTCTGGGGCTAAAGCGGCTATTAAGTCATGTGGCGCTTACACGACTTCTCATTTCAAAGAATAAACTGTGACTTTGGTGTATTTAGTCATTAAGCAGGCTTCATGTAGTTGGACGCCTCACGGTGGAGAAATTAGCTTTAAATCTGCTGCTTGTTTGAAAAAACCTGAGGCTGGTTTGGATTACCGTCTGTCAATCAGCAGCGTATGTGCCGCGTTCTGTGTGTGTGTTTGCATGTGTGAAGAGGGTAGACAGTTGAAGTCTCTGCAGGCTACGTTCAGGCTGTATCAATATGATTGACAGCGTTAATGGTGTGATAATTCCACACGTCAAGCAACTGAGAAGCTTCATTTCACAGAGCGGTTTGGATAATCACTCTGAAAAATAAACTCAGTTTTTCCTCTATTCACTCCATCATTTTGCCTTTATTCTATTCACTTTCACCCCTCCTGCATATTAAGCGCCCGCTCTCTTTATTTCTCTCTTCTCCTGCAGGATGAATGCCGTAATTTCATGAAGGTGCTGCTCAGGAGACAAGGAGGCCTGTTTGTGTGCGGGACCAACGCCTTCAACCCGCTATGTGCCAACTATACTGTAAGTTATCCGTGAGATAACGTCATAATGATCGGTCTGACATCACTGATAAATGCCTTATTTATTCTTCCTAAACAGAGGCCTCGCTTCCAAAACACAATCAGTACGCCTGTTCAGGTGAAAATTTACAGCTTGATTAGAGCTGTTTGTTCAGCTACCGAGGCGATGTTGACTTCCTCCCCAGGACTTATTTATCCTTGTTGTCTGGCAGTTCCAGTGCCTTGTTTCCCTGAGATACAACAATTGTTATTTCTCGGTGGTTTAGCTTTGCGGTCTGCCGAGCTTGTTATCGTTGAGAGTCTGAGACGGATAATCAAGAAGAACACAAAGAGGTTAGATGAGGAAGAGGAGGGTGGAGAGACGAGACTTCTTTGCCTGGTTGAATTTGTTTGCTAGCGGTTGAGAAAGCAAAGCAGACCTCCCTCCCGACCCCCCGGTTGGAGGCAGAGGTGTTTAGAGACACCAAGCTACAAATGTCAGCGTTGACTGACGTGATTCAAACAATTAGTCCTCTGAATGTTTCTTCCACTCCAAAACATATTGGTCATAATCTGAAGGATCGTATCCATTCAGCTCACCTGAATTCTCCGCCACGCAGCCGAATGCGCGCCACTTCCGGACCACTTCCCTGTCTCGCTCCATTACAGGAACGATTTCAAACTTGTGGGAGAAAAAAAAAAACTACACATGAATATTAATCATCGATTTGGCTGATTTCACTTCATTCTGCGGGAATATTAAATGAGCGATGAAGGAAGTTGAGTTGGAGAAAGAGAAAGAGAGAGGATGAGAAAAAAATCCTTCCTCTATCAAAGGCTTCTCCAGATAAGTGTTATTTTCAGTCGCTCACATTTCAAACAGGGGACACTGAGACTTGTCTGGCCCATTATCTGTCAGCCACTAATGACATTCTACAACAGTGTATAACACACCTGTCTCTCCGTGATAGGCTGTCTGTTTCTCTGGGGACTAGTTAGCGATGCTAGCTACTGTTTTATTTATAGCTGTTTTTAATGAAATGACACCTTTTTCAGCCGTGGATGAGAATTAGACTGTGCTGTTGAAATTGTTTGCGTTTGGCTACCTTTTAAGTTTATGTGTTTGTAAATGTGTGTGTATATATATATATATATATATATATATAGACAGAGACAGAGACAGAGACAGAGCGAGAGAGATGGAGAGAGAGAGAGAGAGAGAGAGAGAGCTCTGCAGAAGAGAGATTTCACAGTGTATTTATGTAGGAGTTTTATATGTGTGTGTGTGTGTGTTTTATTTATGCATGAGAATGGGAATCTTGTTGTTGCTGCTGCTTTCCCTAATTGGCACCAGTGAATCATTAGTTTACACTTACGGTAACACTCCCTGATTGTCATTCTCTTTGTGGCTTGTTTTCATAATGCTGCTGGAGATTCATTCATATTGTTTGGAGTTTGCTGATTGATGCGCATCTGTTTGTGTGTGTGTGTCTATATATGTGTGTGCGTTGTAACAGGGAGACACTCTTGAGATGGTCGGAGACCCGGTCAGTGGGATGGCGAGATGCCCCTATGACCCCAAACACGCAAATGTCGCTCGGTTTGCAGGTAAGACACACCTTTTGTTTTAGTCTTCACTTCCTCACCTGCACGAGGATCACTATCATTGTTGAAAGTCACAGAATGTGCTACATACAGCAAGCTCAACAAAATGGAGACATTTTTTGTTTTTATTTTCTTCATTAACTTTGTTTACTTCATCAGATTTAAACACTCCACTATAATATAATCAACAGTGCTGTGTGGCTGAAACTGTAGGGAGCCATTACTGTTCAGCCATCGTGCCATTATCTGATATTAGCTCAAAGTAAAAAAAAAAAAAATTCTGGCGTGGGAGGGTGGCAAAGCTGCAATTATGTTACTGCAATTATACTGTTGACTGGTCAGTCATGTTATGTTTATGATGCTGGAGGACTTTCATAAAAACGCAGCATTCGCGCCAGCTTTATTGTTTGTGGTTATGCTGTTGTAGTTTGGCAGGCTGTCCTATTAACTAGCGTTTCCGTGTGTGTTTCTGTGTGTGTTTCTGTGTGTGTTGTCAGAGGGAAATCTGTTTACAGCCACAGTGACAGACTTCCTGGCCATCGATGCGGTGATCTACCGTAGCCTCGGGGACAGTCCCGCTCTGCGCACCGTCAAGCACGACTCCAAGTGGTTCAGAGGTACCTACAGACGTGTGTGCATCAGGCTCCGGTGTTTTCAGTGTGTGTCCTCATCACTTAGCGGTATGCCGGATCGATACGTGTGTCAGTAGCAGAGGGCTGAGTCAGCAGCACACTGACAACTCTATGTTCGGGTCACCGGCCACGAAGCTGCCAAATGGACGACTCCTTGACAGAAAATCCACATCACGGTCAAACCCAACCATGACAATGGGACTGTAAAAGAAGACAGGACATCAGACACACAGGTTGTAGCCGGTCCCGGGTGTAATAGCGGCGAAATGCAAAGCGTGAAACCGAGTTCCCAGAAACATCAGGGAGTCATAATGCGCTTATTGTTTGGTGTGAAATCCCCTTTCACCATGTAATGAAATTAAGCGTGGCCTGTGCCTCTTTCTCACTGCCCTCATGTTACCTCGGTGTCGTGGGAGTGAATGATGCAATTGCCAATGGAGACACTGTTTGCTGTATGCTTTTTCTCATGGTCCATTTATATTTCATTAAACCTTTTCCTCTTCTTCTTTCTCTCCCTCTCACAATGTAGAGCCGTATTTCGTCAGCGCTGTGGAGTGGGGACCTCACATCTACTTCTTCTTCAGAGAGATAGCCATGGAGTTCAACTACCTGGAGAAGGTATAGAAGTCATTCTGATGAAAACGTATCGTCCTTTCCCTCTGAACTCTGAGCATTTACACGGAGGAGCCGCTGGTCCATTCACAGCATCGTTTAAATGGACTGTAGAGGATGTGTGGTTAAAATGCAACACCATGAAAGCAGATGCCGCTTTAATATCTCTCTGCTGCTATTATTTGAATGTCAATACAAACTCTTTTCCCACAGCCACGCTGACCTTTCATCCTTGTATTTGTTTGTCTGCATATCTAATCCAACAAATCACACTCTGAGTAAACAATTCATGTCTCTATTAACCTGAGTAAAGTTTTTTTTTTTGTATATTTTCTGCCCTTACCAGAGCTGGGGATACATCTTTATGAAAATATATCAGCATCAGGATCTTCTCTGATGAATTAGCAATTCACATTGGGGGAGAAGTGCTTGCACAAGGTCTCCATCTTTGACATGTTTACTGAGAGCAGAGTAAATGGTTCCTTAAACAGCATCGCTGTTGTGTGGATGAGGGTGTTCAAAGAAGCAATTTTAAGATGCGCTGACATTTTTATGAATAATTGATATTAGATTTACCTTCATAAAACAACAATCTGTCTAAACAGGATTTCCGTATTGCAAATAGCATGCAAATGCCTCTGTAGATCAACCTGAAGTTAAAAAGACCTTTTAAAGATGAAACCCAAAGCTTGCTCCCCAGCTAATCATTGTTAAATCGTTATATGTGAGCTTAGAGATGCACCTGTCAATCTGTTACAAAAGTATTTATTAATTTTCTGTGCATCTGCTTCTCTGTGCCTGACCACTCACAGGTGGTGGTGTCACGTGTGTCGCGGGTGTGCAAACGTGATCTGGGTGGGTCTCAGCGCGTCCTGGAGAAGCAGTGGACGTCGTTCCTGAAGGCCCGTCTGAACTGCTCCGTCCCCGGGGATTCCCACTTCTACTTTAACCTGCTCCACTCCACCAGCCCCGTCATCAGGCTGCACGGCAGAGACATAATCCTGGGGGTGTTCTCCACACCGGCAAACAGGTACAACACACACACACACATCAAAATATACTTGTAAGCAAGCTAAAGAGCACACAAATATGTCTTTCTCACGCTGTCAAAAATGTGTACACAAGGATCAGAATCAGTGGTTCCCATCTTTTCTGTCAGTTGTTCTCCAGAAGCTTGAACACCACCATCTTTTTTTGTTTACATATTACTTTTAGCTAACTATTTGAACAGTTAATCCATTACGTGCAGCTATATTCTACCATTTGTCCATGACTGTAGCTATTTCCACCGTAAGCTAACCATTTATTCGTTATTTTTAGCAAACTAATTTAGGTTTTACTTTATTACTTTTAGCCAACTATTTAACCATATTTTAACTGTTTTTCCCTTCATTTTAGCTAAATATTTCAACATCTCATTAATTACTTTCAGCTATTTGAACTGTTTCCTTTCAACAATAGTTCCTACCTGACACTGCTCACAACAAGGTTTGCGGATTATCTGGAGTAACCGGGTCATGATTTCTGCTGTTGAGTTTTTCAAATGTTTTTGTTCTTTTCTTTGCATCAAGTGCCATATAGTCCCATTATATTTGAGAGAAGGCAGACATCCCTACAGATGATATCTCCAAAACTAGCCAACTCATACCAAAACAATCTAGATTGATAAACGGGTAAGAGGACAAATTTGAAGTTAGGGGTGAACTGTCCCTTTATTATCAGGCTATATTTTTGTATTCATATTGTAATTTCTCTTTTTTTCAAATTGCTACTCCTCAGATACTGCTATTTATTACTAGTCCACAATCTTTCCACATATCCCAAAGCAAGTGCAGACCCTGGTTGGCAATCACGACTCCAGATCAATAATCAACCTGTCTTACTTCAAATAAGCCTTATTTGTGTGTATGTGTGTATATATGTGCATACGTGTGTGACTTTGAGTGGAGGGATTTCAATCCAAATCCTCTCTGGAAAGAGAAAAGGGGATTCAATCACAACAAAGGTGTTTTTTCAAGAAATACACAGACGTAAAAAAGCACTTCTTGACATAGTTCCCGTGGAGACTGAGATAGACACCCAGTGTGAAGCACCACTCACAAGGCTTACCTTGGAAATTTAGTGGACCACCATAGTTTGTTCCTTCACCTATAAAGTTGGAAAGAGCAAGGCCTCCTACTGGCCAAGCAAAGCTCCAGAGAAATGAAAGAAGCTGTGTGGAGGTACAAAGGTCAAGATTCTGGTATAGCGAGTAATTTAAGACACATGCGGTGCTTTCATTGAGGACAAAAGGGTGATTTGTTGAAAGACAAGATTAAATTGAAAAAAGGTGAGATGAGAGGAAAAGAGGGATGCTGCGTGGTAAATTGGGGATTACTGAAGACTGTGGGTATTTGTACAGCCGAAGACAGCACAAACAGCAAACCAGAGACACCGAATAACAGAGAGAAGGAAGGCGTGTGCAAAAATATTTACCTCGGATCCTTTTGATGCATTAGATTAGAGAAGCACTAATGTTCTGAAGTGAGTGTCGAGTCTTAAATTTTCTTTCAGTGGGATGAGATAATTCCTCTTGCTGCAAGTGCAAATAACCAAAACAGTTCCCTTGATTCCTATGTCTCCTTTCAGATACAGTTAGAGTAATCTACTTATTGTGCTTCTTTGAAATGCTGCTTTTTTTTTTGTAGTTGCTATTTTTCAACATGAGCAAGAAAAACATGATCCTAAAATTAAATTACTAAATTACTTATTAATAAGAGGAACATTGTAGTGTGTTTGTGGAGACATCCTTCATGTATCCTTTGCATTGCACAGGGATACACATGCTCTGCGCACTTTAAATTAAGGTATTGCTCCAGCATATTGTAGTGTATGTGGCTCAAATCATAGAAAATTATTCAGTATTCACCATAAACTGTGTGAATGGCCACGATAGCTTCTTGTGTTTGGTAGTGCAAGATGTTGAAGCAAACATATAGAAATACTTGCCTGCTATTTGACTCTGGTCTGGAATCAATACAGTGTCTCACTTAAACACAGCCAGAAGCATAGTAATCATCTGTCAGTGGTCCCAGTATAATACCCTCTCCATTTTAAGAATAAAGTGCTCTACCAGTTGCAGGACAGTGTCTCAAAGCAGTGGGCTCCTGGTAAGAGACAGGAGAAAAAGAGGGGAGGATAAAAAAAGAGATAAATGCGAAAGGAGAGAATACAGAGAGGAGAATTAAGAGGGAAGCGGCGAACAAGAGGGGGAGAGATGGATGTGGAGCTCAAGGACAAGGAAGTCAATAATGGACAACACGTGCATCCCTCGCTCTCCCTGAGATCTAAAACTGTTTCATCAGCTGCATCTTATCTGCGCATTTGGAAGGACTACGCCGCGAGACAGAGCCACTGCCCGCAGAGACAGATGGATGCTACACACACACACACACACACACTCCCACTCTCATACACAAACACACACGTGCTCAAACAAACGTACAATGGTTCCCAGATAACAGCATTTGCGGCATGCCACGGAGGAGAACCAGCTGAACACACACCCCTGCTCGGGTAAACTGCCACTGGGTCCTATTTTAAATAACTGCCAACCAAGAGAGAGAGAGAGAAAGGTTTAGATGGATGGATAAGGAGACGCGTGATGGAGGAAAATGAACACAAAGCGAATGAGAGAATGTGTGAGGTGAGCTGCAAAACTCCCACTGGCCCCGTGTGGCCCACTGCGGCACACTGGCTTAGTGCTTGCCAGACAAATTGCTCTGGCTGGCAGCTTGCAGTGAAAACAGCATGAAGCAGGACCTGGGAGTGGAGCAATAGCTATTCTCTCCTGTCATTTGGCCCTGGGCAGCAGAAAGGGAACTGTAGTATGGGAATAACTGGATGAAATCAAGGTTTAACTGGGCCCTCCCGGAGTCTCCCCTGGACTCAGAAGTTGCTCTTCCCCCTCTGTGCCCACATACTCCAGGGATAATTTTACAGCCACATACCAGCTCCTCAAATGTAATGAAGTTGCTTTTGTGGGATCCTTCAGTCTCTACTTCCAGATTCTAAAATCGCCTCCAGTTGTCAGTTCCTTTGTGCAGCCACCTCTGAAGCCTGAGGCCCTTCCTCTCCAAGAGGGTTGAAAGAAGAGCTCGGATTTCCTACTGAGCACCTCCTGCACTCCTGATGCTCAGTAGGTCAAGGAGGCGCAGTGAGCAACAGCAAACTGGAAAGGGGGAGAATACAAATATAAGACCATTGGGAAGAAGAAGAGAAAATAAAGTACTTTCTGCTTTATGTAGCAGCTCAAATAAGTGAGTACATGTCGGGAGAGAAGCAGCGAGATGTCAAATGGAAGGCTTACATCACGCGGCACTGGACTGGTACTGAAAAACAAACACTTCTCATTATTTCTTAGCTGTTGTTTTGGCAGCTGAAAATGTATGTTGCTGCTGGAGCAGACTGACGTGGGCTCATTAGGCTTAATGGAGCCATGCAGGAGTGCAAGGAAAATATCCCATGCAAAGTAAAGTAAATCTTGTGCATCCTGAGTGGGGGAGGCCATGTTTGGTTTTGGCTGTAAAGAATCCCATGTGACTGGGTCAGACAGCAGGATGTCCCTCTGGGAAAACACGGCAGGGGAGGGGAAAGGAGGAGAACAAGGAGCAGGAGGAGAACAGGTTTACTGTGCCAGGAGAAGTGTGACACTAGGAAGGATGCACAGATATGCAAGCTGGTCCCCCCAGGCCAGCACAAGTAGAGAAGGCGGGGGATACATAGTTAGGTAGCTAGCAAGAGCTTGAGAAATGGGTCTGGGAAAGGAACACTATGTGTAGTTGACAGCAGAGCCATGTCACAAGGAAAATACAGAGTTGTTACAGAGGTGTTCGTGAGCCTGGATAGTCAGGATAGATAGTGAGGAGAACTCCCACAGGGACCCTATGTGGAAAGGCCAAGAAAAAGTAGGGGAAATCAGGTTGCTTAAATACCCCAATAAATGAACATGTGAAAGGTTTCTGGTAGAATAAAATGAAGAAAATTAATGACTGAATAATATTAAAATTAAAGATAAAGGGTAGAAGTTCAAGAGGTATCAAGAAAAAAGTATCATAATGAAGGCCGAGGTTGAAAGGTTTTAATTTGAAACTTTGTGATGCAGTTTTGATCGTATTTATAAGTCTATAAATATGTAAAATATATACAGGATCTCTGATGCCTCCAAGAGGTTTACTTTAAAGAAGGAGTTTGACATTTTGAAACTACCAGTTGTAAGTCTTCGTGGTTGCCTAGTAATAGCACGACAAGACTCAAGCTAATCACTGCTCCCAGCCAAGAAATAGTCTGGCACATAATCTCTCATAAAGCTGCAACTTGTTGTTTCTATACTTCATTTTTTGTACGGTTTTCAACAAGAATATAATGTTCAGTTAATTAGTGTCCCATAAAGGTGCTGGTGGGCACATTTGGACAGATTTTAGTTGCAAGATAGAACTCTTTATCTGATTTTGCTGAAAATAAAAAAGGCAACAAATTGTATCTGTAACCGTTCTGTATCCATTGTAAGTATGGATGAAATAAAGTCCAGTTAATCAATTAAGTAAACAAACACCAAAGCCTTGAAAAAAACGTACAACTAAAAATGATCGAAGAACATATACAAAGAAGAAAAAAAAGTACTATACAGAAAATCAGTGTGTTGGATTTCTGACCTTTAAATCTATAAACTTTTTAACAGAAATGATATAGCCCCCATGTGGTAATTGATACCATATTTCACAAGGTCTTTACTTTGTATATAGTGTGCGAAATGTAAAGAGTCTCTACAATTTACCATAGTCAAACCCCTAATTAAATGATTGAGATTAAAACTTCCCCTGACTCCCACCTTCTTCTCCTCTTCCTCGTCTTCCCCTACGAGGCATCATCATGTGTCCGTGAGGACCGACTGTGTTGTTCCAAGCTGTCAGAGAGCTTGTTAAACGGTGAGGAAGTACTTTAGACTCCGCTGCAGTCCTCTCCAACGGACATGCTATGCATCTTGCCCGGACAGCCTGTCACTCAACCCAAGTCAAGGAGAAAGAGTGAAGGACGAACAAATGCCGATGGACAGAGAGAGGGAGAGAGAGACGGGCAAGATTGGAAAGTGAACCAAGAAAAGTTGTCTCAAGTGTGCAAGGCGACGGAAAAAATGAAAACACATATGGACGAGATAGCAAAATAATTAAGAAAATTCAGAGCGGAAAAACCGGCCACGGCCTTTTTTGGCTTACTTCTGCTGGACACACAGCCCGACAAGGGGCAAACCCAGTGACCTGCTGGGGTTGGATAAGGTAGAGAAAGGAAGTTGAGCTGGCACCGGTGCAGAGCTGGCAGACATGTCACACATAACATCTGGTGCCGGCGGTCCTGAGAGACACACCGTATCGTCCACAGATATGCCTGCAGCTCCGCCACGCTGGCCGGGGTTGAGTCACATCCCTGCCTATGAATGATAAGTACTGAGGGAGACGGCGTGACCTGATCAAATGGCACATCAGCAGAGCACGGCTCCCCGCTGCAACCAAAATCTAGCCTCTGGGCGCTGCCGCCCCAAACAAGCCCTTTTGTGGCCTTCAAAGAGGCACTCAACAGAAACACAACTCAGAATCCCAAAAGATGGCTGCACAGACCCTCAAATCACCACTTGGGCGTTTATTTATTTTTTAAGAAAGAAAGACAATAAGAAGGCAAGGACCAGATGGGTTTGTGTGGGTTTTCTTTGTAGCAGCAGGTGACTCAGCCTCTCAGGTTTTATTCAATGCGTGTGTTTCGCTAAGGTATTAACACTTAGTCACAAGCTCTCATACCACGCACACCATTAGTCATTGAGGACACATTCAGAGCAGAGTTGAGTCTCAGTGCATGAAGCATGGGATGTTTTTTAAAACTCATTCCTTATCTCAACCTGACACTGCTCTCTTTATTTCTCTGTCTCTATAGTGCTTTCTCCAGCCAAAACATAAAAAGTAACATCAGGCTCAAAGAAGAGATAGTGTAACTTTGTGTCTTTATTTGGTGTGTGTGTTTGTGTGTGTGTGTGTGTGTGTGTGTGTGTGTGTGTGTGTGTGTGTGTGTGTGTGTGTGTGTGTGTGTGTGGTGGTTGTTGTAAACCTTACAACACATCCCAGTAAAAAGCCCGGTGCACCTCGGAGGCTGTTTAACTACTCGTGAACTCAGCAACAGGGAACAGAACATCTGTTCCAAGAAGTGTCCATAGCTCTCTCTCTCTCTCACACACACACACACACACACACACACACACACACACACACACGCACAAAGGCAAAATATTCAGTGACTCATTTCCTATTTCGTTTTATATTCCAGGAATTCCAGCCAAGATCTTTTCATGTGTCAAATCGAGCTATTGCATCCGCTGCCTATCTATTCTTCGCCCACGGAGATGACAGCATCTATCTTATCCAGTCTTTCTCTTCATCTCAGTAACAATTTCCTTTGTGTTCAAGTTTTGAATGTCAAATATATGAACAGCCCAAATCCAATTTGTCAGCTTCGCTGGAAGCCTGTCCCTTTCTCACTCTCACAATTGACTTTATACATTTTAACTTCTTCCTTTTTTACATTTCACAGTCTATTTTTCAGTCCAGGTATTATCTACCTCGTCTTTTCTTGTTCCGACACTTATTCTTCCTGCACTTCTGTCGGAAAGTAAAGCCCACTTGACGTAGGAGTGACAGTCATCTTGTATCAGTTCAAAGTGTTTTATCAATTGACGGTCTCTGTCTCACCTCTCTGTCTCACCTCTCTATCTCACCTGTCTGTCTCACCTGTCTGTCTCACCTGTCTGTCTCACCTCTCTGTCTCACCTCTCTGTCTCACCTCTCTGTCTCACCTCTCTGTCTCACCTGTCTGTCTCACCTCTCTGTCTCACTTCTCTGTCTCACCTCTCTGTCTCACCTCTCTGTCTCACTTCTCTGTCTCACCTCTCTGTCTCACCTCTCTGTCTCACCTCTCTGTCTCACTTCTCTGTCTCACCTCTCTGTCTCACCTCTCTGTCTCACCTCTCTGTCTCACCTCTCTGTCTCAATCCACCTCTGTCTCAATCCACCTCTGTCTCACCTCTCTGTCTCACCTCTCTGTCTCACCTCTCTGTCTCACCTCTCTGTCTCACCTCTCTGTCTCAATCCACCTCTGTCTCAATCCACCTCTGTCTCACCTGTCTGTCTCACCTCTCTGTCTCACCTGTCGGTATCACCTCTCTGTCTCACCTCTCTGTCTCACCTGTCTGTCTCACCTGTCTGTCTCAATCCACCTCTGTCTCAATCCACCTCTGTCTCACCTCTCTGTCTCACCTGTCTGTCTCACCTCTCTGTCTCACCTGTCTGTCTCACCTCTCTGTCTCACCTGTCTGTCTCACCTCTCTGTCTCACCTGTCTGTCTCACCTCTCTGTCTCACCTGTCTGTCTCACCTCTCTGTCTCTGTAGTATCCCCGGTTCGGCGGTGTGTGCCTTCGACATGGAGCAGCTGGCTGGGGTGTTCGAAGGGAGGTTTAAGGAGCAGAAATCCCCCGAGTCCATTTGGACGCCTGTTCCAGATGAAGTCATCCCGAAGCCGAGGTGCAGATGGCTGTAATCAATTAATGCACCAGTATTCAGGCTGTTATCAGAGGACTGTATTATGAACAACCTGTCTTCAATTCACTCATTAACTGTTCTTGAGAGGTGTGTTTCGAAGGTTTTCAGGTTTGATTTCATGACAAAAGGAAATACACACCGTGCAAGCAACAATACTCACTGTTTCACCACTCGTGAAGATGCTACTCAAGGGCATATTTACAAAACAAATATTTACAAGGTGATACAAGTTGATTATACGCATGTGTAGAATGCAGGAAGATTATGCACATGATATTACAGCCTGCACATACTTCTGAATATTACATGGAGGTGGGAGATTCTTATTTCTCAAGGATACAACTGATCTCTCTGCTGATCTAAAGACATATCTCATGCAAATATTCTATCACTTGCCAAATACTTCAAACATGAGGTTCTTTTAACTAAATCAAATCAGTCTCTTGTTGAAAACGTGGTATGTGCCTGAATGCGAGACACTCAGACAGTCTAGACTACTTAATTATATATCTATATCTTTACTGAGGCCTGAAGTAGTCATAAAAAAGGATGCCTCAGAACAGTCTGCTAAACATGTACTGAAACTTGTCCTCAGACCCGGTGGCTGTGCTGTTCAAGGTTCCAGGTTCAATTCCTCAAACTCGTTCCCTGATGAGATGCTCAACTTCGTCAAGACCCATCCTCTGATGGATGAGACCGTCCCGTCACTCGGACAAAGACCCTGGATTGTCAGAACCATGGTCAGGTGAGCCTGAACTCAGATTTTGACAGGCAGTCAAACACCAACACTGTCTCCTAGTAACAGTATGTTACTAGGAGACAGGGAAAGTTGAATATCTGACAAGTTGCAAAAGTATTTTTCCCCCTACGACACAATATTTAACTAAAGTGTTATTACGGTTTGTTCATACTTATTTTTAGGTTCCTAAAGGTTAGGGAAAGATTGCGGTCTTGGTTAAATATTGAAAAAGTCAAAAGTGACTTGACGCATGACACAGTGTGTATTTACTTTATTAACATTTACTGGAACAGAAACTATGATAATATCTTGAGATTGATGCTTTCTATGCCAATCGTCCACCCTGACCACCTCTAAATAACTTTAATTTAGTACTAAAACTTTGTTACATTTGAACGTAATCCAGGCAGCAATTACGTTTCCATCAAGACAGATTTAGCAAAACAAATTACTAGTATAGAAACATAACTTCTGCGCAAAAAAAAAGAAGGGATTCTGGTAAGTTTTAACTATCAAACTATGCATGCTGGGAAGTCTGCTAAATGTGTTTAATTTGATGGGATATGTGACGACTCAGCAATACATTAAGTTAATTCATGATTTTAAGACATTTTATTAGTTCTGAAAGGGTCTGAAAATGAAAACAAGACATTTTTATTTGACTCAACTTAATTAGGAGGGCTGCCCCATTTTGGTCAATTAGTCGACTAATCGGACGTTTTGGTCTTAGTCGATTGACGATTTATTTTGTTGAAATTTATGATAATATCGCTGGTACACATACGATTTATAGTGGTACTTTTGCATGATTCTTCATAGAGAAGAGTTTTAGAGATCTGTCTTTTTAATCAACTATTTAATTAGTCGACAAAACCATATGAGTGTTAGTTGACTAAGAATTTATTTGGTTGAGGACACCCCTAAGAATTAGTAACATGTATATATTTACATTAATTTAGTGTTCAAATAATCCCACTAAACCCCTGTATGATGTTTTTCAGTGACAGGATTACAAACGAACACGTGGCCTCTGTTTGGGCTGTGAACTCCAGCTGTTGAAGTTAAACTGATTTGGTGTTGAAGCCTCTGGTAGCAGGCAGCAGCTGTAGCACATCAAGTCTCACATAAATGCACGCATGCCTCTCTCTGTCTGTCTGTCTGTCTGTCTGTCTGTCTGTCTGTCTGTCTGTCTGTCTGTCTCTCTGTCTGTCTCTCTGTCTGTGTCTCTTTCTCTCTTTCTCTCCACTATCTACCATATGTAGTTCCGCTGCCAGCCAGCCAGCAGGGGATTATGGGGACTGGATGTATGTGGAATATTAAACAGCCGACACAACATGGCTTCTATTGTCGTCTATTGTCTCATGCACACAGGACTGTGTGTAGTACAGCAACACTCTGCTATTGTTCCAAGACCGGCACATTTACTTGACTGATATTATTAATGACTCAACGTTTGCCGTAATTAGTTTATTATGCAAATTTGATGAGCAGTTTCTTCTCTATGGAATAAATTTAATTTTGCAGTGACTCAAGAGAAAATGGCACATTATGATTTAAATTCACAAGAGTCTGTATTTCACACCTAAACCAATCACTTGTTGCACTTAAATCATAAATATGCCTCTTAGAGCTGCTTCACTACATGCTTTTATCTTTTATAGAAGAAAAATCCCAAATGAGTCTCACAGCTCTATGGCATTAATGCGGTGCTCTATCTCTCCAGGTACCAGCTGAATAAGATTGTGGTGGATACAGAAGCCGGGCCTTATAGAAACCAGACCATTCTGTTCCTCGGGTCGAGCAGAGGGACCATCCTCAAGTTCCTCATCATGCCCAACCAGGACAACACTGTCACCAACAGCAACATCTTCCTGGAGGAACTGGAGGGATTCAACCCTGATAAGTAAGACGTTAAAGCTGACATGGGCATATGTTTTGCACTGTTAAAAGAACAGTTAAAACAAGTTTGGAAACACGTGTATTAGCTTTTTGCCAAGAGTTAGATGAGAAGATTGATACCACTCTCATTTCTGTTGGTTAAATATGAAGCTGCAGCTGGTTAGCTTAGCTTAGCACTGGAAACAAGGTAAAACAGCTAGCCTAGCCACGTACCAGAACCTCTAAAGCGCATAAATTAACACATTATCTACTTTGTTTAACTCCTAAAAGTGTAAAAATGTCACTGTGAGGTTGTTACATAACGTGTTAATTAGTGAGCTTTAGAGGTGCTGATTTATTTATTTTTTGCCATTGATCAGAGCCACGCTAGCTGTTTCCCCTTGTTTCCAGTATTTATGCTAAGCTAAGCTAACTGGCTGCTGAAAGTAGCACATATATTTGTTGTGTGGACATGAGAGCGGTGTCAATCTTCTCATCTAACTTTCAACAAGCTTTTTCCCCAAATGCCAAACTATTTATTTTTGGCACAAACTTATGCAGTTAGAGAGCTTGATATAATATAGCTCAAGACATACTGTGGAAAGGGGAGGAAAGGGTTAACTGACATCCGGGGTTGATGTATACACAGCGAGGGGAGCTGGTGGTGTGATACGCCTAGAAAAAAAGTCGCAAGAAAAAGAAAAAAAAAAAGGCATGACATGTCCTGGAAACATGATGTGTCCTGAATTATGCAGAAAGCCTCACCTATTCTTCGAGGGATGCACATAATTGTGCAGGAGCTGAGAGGATACAACCCCATGCAGAGAATACAAATAGGGCAAACAGAAAAGAATATGATTAAAGGCTAATATTCATTATCGGGAAATCTGAACATGTTCTAATGAGGTGGAGAAATACTGTAGAATGACATTAGGGCCAAAAAAACATCAGAAAGTAATGAAATGATAAAATCATATTATCCTTAATCTTAAAAAAAAGATACAAAATTACCTTTTATATTCAGTCTGAAGCTAAATCATATTCAATATCTGGATCTTGACAAAAGATTGGTGTGGGCTCCTTGTCCTTTTCTAATTAGCATTTTGCATGAGGCAGGCAGCTTTCAGGTTTCATTGGATGCCCACCACTACGTAATGAACACTGGGTACAATGCCTTTTCAATCTTCATTTCAGCTTTTGTTCTCTCTTGGGATGCAGTGTTCCACACGGTGGATGGCTGCAGGGTGGGGGAAAGATTGTCACACAGATGCAGGAAGATTTGGCTGGTGATTATCTTTCACCAAGGCTAATTAGAGGAATTTAAAAAAGAAAGAACATGTTTCTAAACACTAGCTTCCTGTCATGGTAATTGTGCCCCCTTGATATATATACCTTTTTTTCTGCAATAAGGGGGAATAAAGGATTATTTCTCGAACCAACTGGCTGGAAACACATTTCCTCCCGACAGTAGAATCAGATCTACTCGTACTGGTCTTATTTAATACTTAAATTCCTTCCTTTCCAAGACCCACCAAAATATGCTCACCAATTTGTGTCTCAGCTTATTTGTTCAGACTTGACAAAATGAGGGATAGTGATGGGAGGTGAAAATGAAGGGACTGTGTGATGAATGAGCTGGTGTGGACTGGAGCCAGTGTGCGAGGCATAATTTGGCGTGCATGGTAAGCCCAGCAGGAGGTCAGTGACAGTCCGGCTATCACAGCAGGCACCCAGCTAATCAGGAGACCGAGCACAGCCACATCAGTTCTTTTATTTCCCTTTTATGCTCAAGGCCAGGCCAAACCCAACCTCACCTTACGTACACAGACAAAGAGATGCCTTGTGCCCTCTAGTAAACCCCAGGGAACACAGGAGCAGGGCCACTGACACAGTCATCTTTTAGGAAGTCAGCACAGAGGGAAATCACTGCTTTGTGATTGGCCGGTTGCCATAATGAACCTGGAAACGCGAGAGGTCCACCACTAATAGAGCCTGTGTCTTCTCCTAATTCCTCCCCCCATCTGACATGGGTTCTGTTTCTGGTATTTTCTTTTCATGAGTCTCCCGTCTTTGTTTCTCTTTTCTGCATTAGTTGTTTGTTGTATTGTTTTGCACTCCCTACACCTCTCGCCCTCCTTTTCGCTTCTTTTCATGATATTGGATGTGAAGAATGACTCACAGCTTGGCCTTAGCAGAATGATAGATTCTTCCTAATGACTGTGGGTCCGCCACAATGTCATTACCATAAACCATCCTGATACAACTGATGCATGAGTGCACATGTGCATAAAAAGGTATAAATCCGCTGCACGAAGGCAGGTCGGTGTCGGCTATCGTAGCTCTAAGTGGCAATTAGAAGTGATTCAGCTGCTGTTCTTTGATGGCCAGCGGACCTCTCGAACCTTTACAATCAGCACAGTGCCTTTTTGGATTGACATTGGAACATCTGGCTACACGGCTACCTCTCATCTCTTTCACTTTTATTATGGCCTTTATTGAAAGAACTGTTTATGTTTGTTTCTTGCACACCGAGTCGTGGGGAATATATTTTTTTTCCTGCTGAAATGCTCGGCGAGGTCAGAGGTTTAATGTGCAGCCTCGTTCCGGTAATTGAAATTGCCTAACGCATTTTTGGGCGTTCTGTGTCTGTTGCAGGTGTGCTGAAGACTCTCTGCAGGCCAGGCAGCTGTTGTCTCTGACTCTGGATCGGGTTAGCCACACTCTGCTCCTCGCCTTCCCCTCCTGTGTGGTCAGAGTACCAGTGGCACGATGCCAGCTCTACTCCCGATGCATGAAGTAAGTCTGCACGAAACACCGTGCGTAGAGGAACATTAAAGGGCTGCAGGGCAGCATAATAAGAAGTGAGGTGATCC
The DNA here is from genome assembly GCA_016806645.1 of Ophiodon elongatus. Lineage (NCBI taxonomy): Eukaryota > Metazoa > Chordata > Actinopteri > Perciformes > Hexagrammidae > Ophiodon > Ophiodon elongatus. Next base: position 1,894,288 of record JACSYO010002145.1, read on the forward strand.
TTCAAGAACAACAAGTGTCCTTGAGCGTGACACTGAACCTCTGCCAGCTCCGGGGTTGCTGCTCTCTAGCTGACCTGAATTTTTCCTGCAATAATAACCATACTACAACTTAATACCAACTGTCACTGTGCCCTTGAGCAAAGTGATAATGTGTTAACTGCCTTATAATACTGAAATGAGTCAAAATGCAATAAATGTGCCAGTAAATTGGAAGAAAATCTAATAAAAGCTCTTAGTGTAATACTTTACCATTACATTGAATACTGTTATTACCGTGGACTGCAATTTTAACTTTATCATAGACACACCATCACTTTAACAGATAATAATAAAAGTCATTACTGGCATAAGCGTAAAGCATTATATGGTAAATAAATGACAATAATAAACTATAATGAAGCTCATGAGAATAATAAGGACAATCTTTTGTCCATATAAAGGTGCTCTTTTGCACTTTAATTCTTACAGATTATTTTTTAAGCTGTTGTGTGTTCAAATGTGTCTGTGTCTTAAAATGTTTTCATGTTGTTTTTCTAATGATTTTTATGTAAAGCAACAGTCTGTAGCACTTTGACCAAGACAAATTTTACCCTGTGGGACAATAAAGTTAACTCTACACTATAATAATAATTTATAGATATATCATCAGTTATAATACAGTATAAGGCATAATCAGTAGTTAATGTGCTACTTTATATTTTTTTAAAGCGAGATGATAGTTTTTAACCTCATCCTGCAGTTATAAGATTATCAGAAGCTCCAGTGAAGTTTTTGTTATTCAGGCAGTTTGCCAGTATGAATGTGTTTAACGGAAACCGAAGATGCAGCAATACCCTGAGTCCACTAATCCGACATAATTAAACATAAAAATGCATATATTCAAAGTAATATTGTTTCACCTGCATACACCCACACAAGCACCTAGGATACAGACTCCCTCTCCCTCGCTGGCATATTTCCTGGGTCTACTGACACACTAACACAAACCGGTGCACACTGGTTGAGTGTGTTCACTCAACCAGGTGAGTCACACAAGCGTGTAATCCAGAGCACATTAAGAAACGCTCACGTTCTTCCTGAGGTCCGTTTACTGTACGGGTTTATGTGTTTAGATGAGCGACTGAGAGCTAATGTTTTGTATGTTCAAGATTTCTTAGTCACGCTTCAGCAACTTCAGGTCTGGTTTTTCACCTTTTGAAGAGGGTTTGCGAGTACTTCCTTTGCACACAGCTTTCAGTCCACATGGTTGGCTTTTTTTCTTGTAATCTTGAATAATTCAACATTTTACAGTCTGCTTTCCAATGCATACAGTTACATATTGACGTTTTAACCTCATTTAACCCCACTTGCAGACCCGTCATTAAAAAGTAATGTTGTGCAGTTAACCACGGATAGCAGAGGTTTTACATTTTATCAGTCAACAACAATTATTCCCTGTTAGACTACTTGACATCTCTGCCATCTATTTTCAGGTACTGTAGGTTTTTAGATTGATTGCCTTTTAGGCGCACAGCAATTTCTATTCATGATGCTAGTATGGTTTAAAAGATTTACTTCCAGAGACTTGCCTTTGTCTTGAGATTAGTAATCCTTCACAGTGAACATCTCTGAGTTTGTTTTTTTATTTAACTTCACATTATCATTCTAGTCGTGAACAGAGAGCATTTCATTTAAAAAAAACTCTTTGTTGCTGCAGTCAAGGGCTTTCTAACATCTGATGTTTAAGAAGTGGAGTTGAACTGTATATCATTCATGAACCATGTTGTCTGAAAATCAAACTCAGGAGACAAACGGCAAGCAACTGGAGCACTGTGAATCTTTTATCGTGGTGAAAATGTGTGGAGTTCTTGCATATAACAGGTTGCTGTTGGACAGATCAAATCCCAAAATGTCTCAATGTCCTGAACCCTAGTATCAGGTGAAGAAATCTTAAATTTAAAGTACACTACTAAGCTTTTTCCAAAACTTTTATCTTGGGCTCTATCTTCTAGTCAGGAATTAACTTTCACGCTTCATTGTGAGAACTGCCTTAATTAAAGGGGCCACTGTTCAGCATTTCACAGGATCTATGAGCAGAAATGGAATATAATATTCATAACAATGTTTTCCCTTGTGTTTAATCTACTGAAACTAAGAGTCGTTGTGTTTTTCTTTAGCTTACAATGAGCCGTTCATGTCTATATAGGAAGTTCATAGCAGTAGTTCATCCACCAAGTTTCTACAGTAGCCCAGAACGGACAAACCGAACACCGGCCTTTCACATGTTTAAGTCACCAGTAGGCCACAGCAGTTCTTGTGAAACTGTGGCATTGCCAGCCGCCGCCTGACTCGCGTTGTTATTATGGTATGGTATGGCCTCTGAGCGGGGCGAACGGCGTTACCACAGTTTTGTACCCTGTGCCTCTTTTACCGCAGTAAAGAGGAGAGGGGGAGAGCGAGGAGAGCACGGAGGGGTATTCAGTTGGTCGCAATCTTCAACCGCACTGCAAGCTGCCACCAAATTTCGAGACACTCTCCCTTTAACTAACAAGAAAGCATTTGAAATAAAAATCTGTTTCTGCTCTCAGCTACATGTCCAACCTGCCCAATATTGAAGTAGATGACAAAATATTCCCTGTGATGAATTCCATCATCAAGCTAGTTTCAAGTCTTAAGAAGCGTGACATGAAGAGCTTTCTTGGATGTAGGAAATAAATATAAAAACTCATGATTTGTACTTGGCTCAGATGTGCAAAAATAGTTAATTTGAGGTATGACAAGATATCCTGACTTCTAGTATAGACTCATTAACTAATCTAATATTAAATCATTTTATCAGAAATTAAAATACTATTTGTTGCAGCCCTTACAGAATGTGTGAAAGAGATGCAAATCGAGCAAATCAGTACTTTACATTTAAGCTACATAAAGGACATTTTAAGTGAAATAGCGATTCTTTGCGGTTCATTGAGTATCTTTTTGTGTCTCTGCAGGAACTGTATCGCCTCCAGGGATCCTTACTGTGGCTGGACCAGAGGAAGCACCTGCTCTTTCCTCAGACCTGGGACCAGGTATGACACCTCTCCATTCGTATATACATCACCACAACGCGCACACTGTCGTACAGTATACAGTACCTGCCCTGCATCAACATACTGGCACTCTGTCTGCTTTATTCGTGGTCTGTCTTTAAGTCCACTTTCTGTTTTACCGCCTTTCTCTGTTCCCTCTCCTTGATCTCCAAGTGATGTTTTGATTTTGTTTGGTTTTGATTTGATTTATTTCCCCTTCTATCATCGCTGTCAAGGTTATTTTTCCGACAGCACACCTTACAGTAGCAGACCACCCGTAGGAACGTCCCATATATTATTTATCTGGTCTGGAAGTCCTTGGTTCTATCAGACTACTTGAGCATCTGAGTAACATCTGTGCCCTCTAAGTAACCTGTCACACAGTCTGCTCTTTGTACATTATTGATTCAAGATGTCTGCTGCCGCTGTTAAACACTACTATGTTCTTTCACTTTGCTATTTATCAGGTGACGGCCATATAACACTGTGTATTTGTGTGACTGAGAGCAGAGTTGTTTGTTTGTTCCTCTGTTGTATAACACAGTGTGTGTTATGCATGACGTACCCAGACACCGTGTTGTCTGGATGTGTGTGAATGTGAGAGTATCTGTGTTTATGCGACCTCTCTCTCTCCTCCTGCTACTGAATGCGGCGGTCTGTCTTGCTCACCACCAGTCGTGGCTGCCGCCCTCCGGTGAAATCAAATCTTTCTTTAGTCAGGCTGCTTATTGAATTAGGTCTTCAAAACACAGGTGTAGTGCCAGCAGAACAGACAACATGGGTCTTTAGACCACCTCAGGCTGCCTGCTTATACTATTAAAGGCCTCTGTGTTGGTTTTGATTTGATTTACCAAGGGCGGTCAACTCTGCAATCGATTTTGCATTGAGTTACTGCGGATTTCCTCTTTGTGGACTAAATGCAACCTCTCTTTGCAAACTGACGCCAGAGGAGAGCACAGCAGTTGATGTTATATATCTAATTTAGGCAGTTTCTGAGGGAAAATAAGTTTTCTATTCTTCAAGAAAATAGTTGTTGCCGGTGCTGCTAAAGAAGGTGTAACAAAAACATTCCTCACCTTCTTTTTTCTTTCACCAGTGAGAATATTGTGATCGTACAATTGCTTCAGTTTAGGTGTTATAGCTGGTTCATTATATGAATGTTTTGGATGCTAATTTAGCGGAACCGAAACTTGTTGTGTTACACCTTGATTTCTGTGTGGATAAGACAAACGAGATAAGACATGTTAATGAATGCCCTTTCAGTGGTGCTAGTAGGCAGTTTTACCTGAAACAGAGTCTGGTTAGCTGTTTCCAGTCGTTATGCTAAGCTAACTATTTCCTGGTTCTTGCTACACACAGTGTTTACCCTACAGATGTGAGAGTAGTGTTGGCCAGAAAGCCAATTATGAAAATGTTGAACTCCTCCTTTAATACACTTTTTTTGGTGAAACTGTAGATTTTAGGATGGAAGGTAATCTTTGCCATCATGAATAGATTTAAAAGCACAAACTTACCACTGTGTAAATTAGACATGGTCATTTCGTATGGTACTGATTAGTTGATGTTGGGCAGTTTCTAAGGAAGGAAAGTTTTATATTCTCTATGAAAATAGTTATTGCGTGTGATGTAATGGGAGGAAAAATGGTTTTATGTTTGGGTTCATTGTTTTGTCCCAGAGTGTTATTAATATACTGCAAACGAGGTGATACAAAACATTTCTCACCTTCTTTTGCTTCTGCCAGTGAGAATATTGTGACCGTACAACTGTTTATCTGAGTTATTAAGTATTCACTCCCTCTTAATTGCAACATGTAATGTTAAGGTGTTATAGCTGATTCAATATTTGGATATATTTTTAAATCAAACTGTAATTTATGTTTTATTAGATTTGCTGAGCTACTCCACCATTGTTCCACATAACCTCTGGCAACTGCAGAAGTGACCCCTGGGGTACAAGTAGTCCTAGTCAGCAATCATTACTGTTAATACGCTCGCTTTTAACATGAATACACATGTGGTCTTTATCACGTTCCTTTTTATTATGAGGTATTTCAATTTTGGGAAAATGTGATGGAAATTACAAAACACTAAAAACAACAACAACAACACACACACACACAGGCAAATCTAATGTATACAAAGTAAATGACTCACAATCCCTGAGAGGCAGCCAAGTGAACACAAAACATTATTCTTTATTAAGGTGACAACCCGCTGTTTGTTCACAGTGCACATGGACTCATTTGTCACAGGGAGTTCGAGGCATTAAAAGCACAGATGTTGGCTGCGATGCTGCCTGAGCCTTTAGCTAATTGCAGAATACCGACTTCTCAGTCACTTTGTCCCAATGAGATTTTTACTTTTGCTCCGGTTCTTCAAGGGTTGTCTGGAGGCCAAATAGTGATTTGGTGTAACAGCGTTATTTGGGGGACCAATGTAGAACTTTAAGTGGTCATTCACTTCTATATAAAGAATTTCCTATTTCATTTTAGTGTTGTTTTGACTGACTCATGTCCACAAAACACCAAGGAAAGCTTGTTGTATCCATTCATATCAACCAGAATGTAAAGAGGGCTATTGCCTCTTGCATTAAGATGCATTTAAAACATGCTTCACACCCTGAAGGCTTGTAACTTTGAATAAGCTCCCACTTCTCTAAATGTTCCTTGAATTGGGCTTGCATCAGGTCTCTGGAGCAAGTGCTCACTGATGGATCCGTACTAAATCAAGTCTTAAGTGTTTGATCACGGATATGAGTTAAGTCTCAGTCAGTTTGAATCTAGTTAATTCTAAAAACGATGCCCCGGAAACATAAACATATAGATCATGCATGGAAGTCAAAGGAATTGTTTATTAAAGGAATAGTTCGACATTTTGGGACGCAAATTTAGCTAAACCAAAACTCGTTGTGTGACACTTTTTGTGGTGATAACACAAATGAGATATGGCGTGTTAATCATTTACCTTTAGAGGTGCTGGTAGGCAGATTGTTTTTACCTGTACATATTCTGGATAGCTGTTTCCAGTCTTTGTGCTAAGCTAAGCTAACCGTTTCCTGGCTCCTGTGGTGTTGATCTTCTCTTCACCTTGTTGGCAAAATATATAAACGATGGAAATGTTGAACTATTGAGTAGTTTTTAGGGCACACAATTACCAACTTGTTAATTAGACATGGTAATTATGTATGGTGCTGATTAGCAAGTGTGTGTGTGTGTGTGTGTGTGTGTGTGTGTGTGTGTGTGTGTGTGTGTGTGTGTGTGTGTGTGTGTGTGTGTGTGCAGTTTTCCCACAGCAGATATCCAATCATTGAAACCAGAATGAAGACCATGTGTCTGATTTTGGTACAAGTGGATTGGAAATGCATTAAATTATGTAATCATGATGATAATACACACACACACACACACACACACACACACACACACACACAGACACACACACACACACACACACACACACACACACAGCCTGTGTTTTGCATCTTGGTGCTGGTTTTCCCAGATATGAGCCGTGATTAAGAGCAGTTGTGTTTTTCTTTGTGAGCACCTGGTCTCTGTGCTGTTCTCATTTCCTCTTTGCTTCCTCACCTACATCATATGTTTTTGTCCTTTGAGTTTCTGTTGCTCCCCTGTTGCCTGAATGGGAAATGAGTTTTAGAGCTCGAGGAAAGAGTTGTAGAAATAAGATATGTGGGAATTTCTGTAGAATATGAGTAAAATTGGAGGTTTTGTTGAATGTTTACTTTCATGACAAGTGACCTTTTTACAAGTGATATAATCATCTTATAATTTGCAGTATATTTAGTTCCATATTAATGACTAAAACATATTTCCATACTCTATCTCCTAAATACTGGAAAACATTGAGTATTATTAAATAGTATATTTACGCCACAAATCTAATGTGAAGACAAGAATGCTGACCTAGAAATATTCCTAATTCAATGCATTAATTCACCTAATTAATGCCCCTGCAGGCATAAGTGGTTATCTTTGAATTATAATGGTGATTATTGCGAGAAATTAGGCCGCTCAAGGGAGCTCTTTTGTGGTTTTAATGATTTTCTTTTTTTCTCACTTTGTCAAAATAGAAACAATACAATCAAAGTGTTAAAGGAGCTTATAGAGATATACGCTCCCTCGCAGCTTGTCCTCTGCTGTAACATTGAGATAGTTTTCCTCTATCGGAGAGGATCTGTGCTGTGTGTCGGTGGCCGTGTCGCCTTGCCTCCGTGTCCTCTGATTAATGACTGTGTCTCTTCTCCTCTGCAGACTGCCGTTCGAGCAAGATGTTGAACAGGGAAACGTGGCCCACTTGGGCGACTGTGACGGTAAGAGGAATGATGAGTCTGTGTGTTTCCCCACAAGTGTTAAAGCTAATCGCTCTCTTGTCTGTGCTAAGATCCTTACGTAACGCGTGTATCTTTAGGGTAAACAACAATACAGTAAAAGGAGAGGAAGAGCTTGGTAGTTTCCGTTTATACGGAGGAAATCCGTAAATAAACACAGAGAAAAGTCCCAATCCACCTCGGTGCTCTGTAGTTTCTCACTCCTCCCTAGAGGAACAACCAATCTCCAACATGAAGACGGTCGGCTAGTCTCGTTTTGTCGAGCTGGCAGGAAAATCCCTGTGTATGTTTTAAAGCTAACTTTGTTCTTCCCACTGTTTACTCTGTCCTCACTTGTAAACTATCTTTGTTTTGGTCCGGTAGGTTTTGTTTCAAATACATGTGGTTAATTATATTCCACTTCAACTTGAATTCCCCTTGATGTTTCCTTTTTCTCTCTCTCTCTCTCTCTCTCGCCATATCATTATGAAAATAGAAGTGGTACACAGCAGAGCGAAAATCTCTATTCCAGATACACAGAGGTTTTGGATACTCCCATGACGCCCCCCTCTCTTTGATCTGAGCGCTAATTCCAATGCGTGCAAATTAATCCTTCACTTCTGAAAGTTCCCCGAGTTCATGTGCCGTGCTCCCTGAGAAAAGAACAGATAAATATTGCATAATCAGAACCCACGAACAGCTCTAATCCCGTTTCAGATGGGCGCTCTGTTTGATGCTGCTCTCTCACTTCAGGTCCTCTGACCACCAAAACCACAGGGGGGACGAGGGGGCTCTGTGATGGCTTGATGCTCATTCTATGCATGGGGAAGTTCAGATAGTTATCTTTCTTTATTGATCACATGTGTAGCCCCTTATACAACATGTGGTGAGGGGGTTTAGTCCTGCTTTGAAAAACAGAAAACCCATGATCTTCAAAAGGGGTGATTATATTTTAAACAGAATAGGTTGTGCACGTATCCTGCTTTTAATTCCTGCAAGTTAGTGTTTGTAAAATAACACAAACTGGAAGAAAAATACTTATTCTCCACAAGGGAACGACACTCCAGCAAATACTGTGTTGTGCAGGAAGCTTGTAATTAAAAATACAACTTCTATGATCATTACTGTACTTCTGTACTACACCAGCGGGTGAGCGATACACATAATTACTCTTGCTCAGTGCTAATGGAGTGTCTTACAAGCTCCAGTATTGTATCCTCTTCCTGCACTTGTTATATCTTGACCAATGGGGCAAGGTCTCGGGGGTTAGAGAAAGTAATGACACCGATACTGAAGATCGACTTTCCACTCCCTAAACACTGTAGATCATCACAGCGCTTTTTTTCCTGGTATGATGTCTACCAACCTTAAAGGACTGCTACAGCGATTTAATATCACATTTGCATAAAGTTGGGGGACTTGTGAGAAAGATAAAGAAATCAAAGCAAACAGAAAGCCTAAGTACCTATTCAACAAACGCTGCCTTTATCTCTCATTTCCTGTATTTAATGCCGTGCTGCATGCACCTGCAATTTAGTGTGAGGTGGAATATAAAAGCTGAGCGTTGTGTCAATTATTTTGGCTGGCTAATCTAAATTCACAAAATAACTTGCCAATTTGAAATTTATAATACAACAACTATTTAAGTTCATTGTGAGTCATTCATTCAAATTTGTTTTCCCTCAAAGCAATATACCTACTTATTTCTATATAAAGAGGCAATATGCCAGCTCTTAGTTGAGCATGAATAAAAAAAAAATATTTTTTATTATATCACCAAAAGATAAGTTTTTTTTATAATTTACAGTAAGATAAATATAATTACATTCACAATAAGTACTTACTTTGGTTTACTCCAGACTTTTTTTCTTTGTCATATTTAACTTTGTGAAACATATTCTACCTTAGAGACACAATCAATCATATCTAAGTAGTGTGGACAAAGCCCCAAAACGGGGCTATAAATGTATCCTACATTTCTCTTGATGCAACTTGATAGTAGATGTAAAAAGCTCCTTCCCGAGCAACAAAATACATCACAGAACTGTTTTACAAGCTGTGTAGTTTAGGCCATGCTTAGTAAATTGGCTCAGACATGTGACCTCTAAACTGGCCACAGATGTGAAAGCAGAATATCACTTTTCACATTTGTGTACACTAAAGAAATCCTGTATGAAAGTGCAGTGCCCCCGATGGCTTCTCCTCTCGGACCGGTGTCAGATAGAGATGTACGGTCCTGATCCCTGGCCCTGCCTTTGACGTATAGCTGAGCTCTGAGTTGCACTTGCGCCTGCGTCTGATCCGGTCATGAAATGTACTCCGAGTTGCACTCTGTTGACGGAGGTGAGCTCTGTTGTCCCTAGCTGAACGAGAGAGCCGCTGGGTTCGCCATGGCAGGAAAGTGAGGCAGCATCTTTCCGAAGGCTGTTACTTAGACAGCACTTTGTCTCCGATGTTGTGATGACCTCGGTCTATTGGCCTATCTTATCATATCTCTTTTCTTATTTGACACTTTCATTGTCTCTGATATGGATGATTTCCTCCGTGTTTCCTGTTCCTAGTTAACGCTGAGATCATCTCTCTTTGTCTTCCCGTAAGACGTAGATTCATCCAGCCATCTGAAAAGGCAATATTCAGTGAGAGGAAGACAAAGAGGCGCAGCTTGAGCTTGTTATGACAAACTGTCACTGACACTGTTAAGACTTTCAAAACTGCCTCTCGATATGTGTCTGTCAGCATCTTTCTCTGTAATTCTCTCCGCGTGCCTCATTCCTAACGTACACAGGACACATACTGTACATCTGTGTACTTACAAACAGACGCAGATGCTCACACACACCAGCACAAACCCTTCAGGGACCTGGATCGGTGGAATAGACAGAAGGCTTTTGTGGTTGCTGAATATTTTATATCTCTATATCCAACTCATTGCACATGTCTGTATCTTGACCCAGCAAATGGGAGGTGAGATAAGGTGTCAGCCTATCTACCTCTCTTTGGGGAAATTCAGAAAACTCATTTTTACCCCCCCCCCCCTTTGTTTACCTCTTTCCACAAAGAGGAGTCTATGTTTTTTATCAAAGTTTATACAATCTTCAGCAGTCAGTGATCCTAAAAAACAGCTTTTTTAATCAGGATATTTAATCAAGATTGTGGTTAAGCATGAGGTAACAGGTAATGTTAAAGGCCCTCCCAACCCAGGGGTTAGGGTGACTCTGCATCACAAGATTATTATTATGGCAGGAAAGCAGTAAACACATTGTCCTTTTACATAATTTTTTTTTTTTCAATTTCGATTCTCTATTCTTTCCTTTTTCTCATAAACTACGAGCTACGTTAAACTAATTTGACCTCTTCTGGTAGCTAACAAGTATTCAAATAAAACAATGTCAGACGTTTACAAGGGAAAACGTCTTTGGTAGAACTACGGAAAACTCATACATGTATGCTATCTGATATGAGGTTACAGATGAGGTTACAAATTGTTTCTGGTAAGTTGACAATGGTGCTACAACTAAAACGTTGTACTTATGTCATAAATGGATCCTTTTTTTTATGTCTGAGCCTCTTCAGAAATCTCAGAGACGTGTGTCTGAAAACCTGGCCAAAAAAAACGCGAGTGAGAATTTGGATGAACTGGCCCTTTAAGGTTGAGGTTAGGCTGGTTATATTCCGATTTTTTTAAAGAGGGATTTATGCTAGTTTTGGCTTTGCAGCCAAGTCATTTATTGTGGCCCAGTCTTTGCTCCTCTTCTGCTCCAGTGCCTCTCCTCTCCACCATGTTTCATCTCTCTCTCCAGTCCCAGTCAGTGCTCCACTTATTCCAGAGCAGCCTTGTCGTCAGACCTCAAAGGAAGATGGATGGACGGCCTTACTTAGAGCCCAGCTAACTGCCTCCCCTTCCTCCTCAGCCAGAGAGAAGCGGTTGCTGGAAGGAGAATCGATTTTCATCTCTCCGCTGGCTGATGGCAGTCGAATAGATATCAAGGGTGATTCCGCAAAGGGGAAAGGAATGGGGCTGAGAAGAGCGGGGATGGGGAGATGAGACCGGGAAAATCAGATCAAGGAGTAGAGAGCGGAGCGAAAAAGAGATTGAGGGATCATAAGGAAGAAGGCAAACTTTGAGGACGGAATGGGTGAAACGGTTCAGAGGATCAGAAGTGCAAAGTCATAAGAGTGAATACGAAAAGAAACGGAAAGAGGGGACAGAAAGAGGGAGGTCAGAGGAGGAGAAAATGGCGAGGTGGTGGGATAATCACATAGGAGAGCGGGGAAGAGACGAAGGTGAGGGTGGATGAAAGCTTTGAGAATGGTGGGAGGTTCGGGGAAGTGAGAGGTTCGGGTGCATGGCCGAGCCGGTGTGACAAATAGACTGAGAGTGCCACCGGCGTCTCCTGTGTCACAGCGCTGACACTGGCCTCCTCAGTGGGCTTGTGGCCAAGCTGTAATTCTGTCTCGGGGACGTGAACTGCCTGCCTCGCGCCCTCCTAATCTTCTCTTTTCGTACACCACAGAGCTGCTGCCCTTCTCCTCACTTCACACTGCTATCAACTTATTCATCTTTTGCATCATTCGGTTCTTCTGAATTTGGCATAAAAGTGGATGATGACACCTTTGCTAAAAATCTAAAGGGGGAAACTTTATGAAGAAGGTTGTAAATATCACCCCCAAAACACACACACACACACACACACACACACACACACACCAAATATTAGTATGTAGAGACATGCCGTTGCTCTAAACCCTCTCTGATCAAAGCAGAGTTTGGAAGCACAACGTCTAATTGAGACGATGTGTTGTGGGAGGGACACTTTGATGAAAAAGATGAGGTCAGAAAAATAACTGGGTTCAATTATGTGCGTAAGTGTGCGTGTGTATACGTGTGTGTGTATACGTGTGTAGGTCTATGAGCCGATGTGCTCTACTTTCTCTCAGGCGCCAAGCAAGCTAATGTCATTGTTTTTCGGTAATTTTGTAGGTCCAAACAAACATACTTGCGCCGAGGGGGGTGAGGTGACTCAGCCGTTCTGGCATGTGACTTTGCATTTCCACCTGCTAAGACCGCATTTTATTGCAAACACATGCACAAAGAGCAATTTTCATGGCTTTGGTATCCGCGCAGCATTCACAGAAAATCCCAAAACGTTCATGTACTTTGAGTTTTAGCTCTTTAACTTTGACATCTTTCAAACACAAACACAAATCAAAAGACACTTTTCAATGTATTGTTTTAATGCTTTTAGAATGAAGTGTAAAAAAATATTTTCCCTTACCATCATTTATCAGCTGGAATAATATGTTTGTTCCATCTTTAGTGTGTAATGTAATGCTCACATTTACGCTGAGGTCACACACACTGGGTACATTCACACTGGGATAGAACAAAAAAGATACATCTCAAATTGTCTACACTCGAGGCTGATAAACACGCGCACACACAGATTATTATCGGTATAAAAGCTGTTTCTATTTTGCTGTTAATGCAAATCTCCAGCACCATTTTCAACTCTTCATCTGTTGATCATAACTAAAGAAAACTGCATGTCACCCAGTGAAATGCTGCAAGACTGTTGCATTTTTAATAGTTTTTGGACAGCAATGGAGTTCTTCAACACAGAAACCCATGCAATATCAGGCTGTGGCTACACAGACAGTACTTGAAAGAAGGATAAAGTCATTTTTTATTACATTTTCTTCAATGGTCTTGAAAGGTATTGAATTCATTCATCTAAAAAAAGTCTTTAATTGGCATTAAAATGTCTGAAAGCAATCTTTCAAAAGTCTTAATATGCTACAGCATGGGAAGTAGGATTCTTTGAACCTTTTTTTTCTGACATTGCAATTCAAAATTTCATCTGCTTTTGAAGTAATTCATTTTAATTTACCAAACGTCTCCCTGAGCAGGATAGTGGAACCAACAACACATTCAATTTTGATTATAAAGTTGGTCTTCAGTGGCCTTAAAAATCTCTTAAAAAGTCTTAAATCTATTTTACCTTAAGCTGAAGGAACCCTGAATAACACAAACTAACGCCGGTTCAGTTGACCACTACACTTCAAAGATGATTGGTCTCCAGTCTACATAATGATTTGGGATTCTGCACCTCCTGCAGACCATTAGGGAGCTGTCAGACCTGTCGTGATTAGTGAAGCTTGCCCTGACTCCATGCGCTGATATTGTATTCCTCCCACTAATAAAGTATTAATTTTTGCTTCAACCTCTATTACACTTCTTACTCTGCTCTGCCAGGACTGCAATTTGCAAAGAAATGAGTTGGTCAGAGCCACTTGTGCCCAGAGTTTGAGCGAACAATTCCGCTTGCGGGAGAATAGAGCGATTAACGTCTGTGTGTGAGCTGTTGTGTGCCCTCTAAAGTATTCGTCTCCTCACAGTGGACAACTCAGCCTGCATGGCAAACTGCAGCTGGATTCATGCTGGATTCAGTCTTAATGATGTTTGAGCAGAACACGCCCTGCTGACAGAAAATCGCCTAACTAACTCTGATCTGCCCTGGCGAGTGGGTTCGAGTGTGTTCGAGTGTGTTCGAGTGTGTTGGAGTGTGTGAGGTGAGGATGTGTGAACGTGCCTGTGACAGGTAATAGAAACCATTCCTGTAAACAGCGCAATGAGTCAGATTTGGTTCAGGCGTCGACAGACGGTATAGCATGTCAGGTCCACTTACGGGAGGTTATCGCGACGTGTCGACTGGCTGGCTCTCAGTTTTTCCAGGTCGTGACCCTTGCTGGCTGGCAGATAAGTTACAGCATAAACGTGGGCTAAATGGTCTGTCAAACCTCCAACTTCTCTATTTTAAATTACCACCAGGGTCTCTTAACTCTAAAGGAAAAAGATTCTTCCACCCAAATCATTTTCTTGGTACCTGAATCTCCCAGCGACAATGAGCTAAACACCGCCTCATTTTATTTTGCTGTTTGCAGGCCTTTTGGGGGAACGAGTCAGATCGTGTTTGCACAGACAGCTCATCAGCTAAAGTCAACTCTGTTAAACCAGCCATCAAATAGGAGTAAGGGGTGCAGGAGACACATCCTGCTTCATCACGTTCCCTCGTTGTTCCGACTCAACACTTTTCTCAAATCTGTTTCCTCCACTTGGATAAAAGGGTAAAAAACAAGGCTTTCCAGCGAGTGCACGCTTCCAGACGATCACCAACTCGCACACGATCGTTCACACTCGTATGAACACACTCGCCACCCGTTTCGCTGTGAACTCACTCAGCCATAATGACATAGCTAGTGTTGCCACAGTGTAGCTACAGATGGAAGCAATTATGGTGCTGTGAAAATATTTCTTAAAGAAAGGCAGTGTTTTGACTGGCGGAACAGCGGGATGCAATCACTCAGTAATTGAGGTCCACTGAAACATCAATGAGAAGAAGGCGGAATGGAGATTCCTCGTTGTGCCGTCATGTTGGAGTGGATGACGACCACCGCAGAACCAGGACCGACTCTGCCTGTCTCCCCGGTGGCTGTAATGTAGTGAGGAGCTTTGTGCAGGAAAGAAAATTTGTTGGCAAATTTACGGCCGTGGTCTCATCCAGTTCCATCCTAATTGCTGTGGTTTGGAACGGGGCCTGAGTTGAGGCTTATGAGGGGTAACCCATAAAGCCGACACAGTTCTTTGTATTTACATGGCAGCTAGTTAAAGCAGGCTCTTAAGTCTGCTCATGATAAATGAGTTGCCCTGTAGTTTGAACCCCAACAGAGAGAAAGGGACAGACAGGAAACGAGAAAGAAAGAGAGGAATGGGTGGGGGGGGGTAGAAAAGCTTTCGCCATAGTAGTTAATTTTTTGTTTGATGCAGTCTCCTCTTTCAGACGGAGAGGGGGGCTCCGTAACCTTGACGCCACAGTCGTCCTTCCTCCTCTCCTAACTCCCTCTGCTGTCACTTCCGCAAGTCAGATACCAGTGGCAGAGAGAGAGAGAGAGAGAGAGAGAGAGAGAGAGAGAGAGAGAGAGAGAAGCGCTGCATCCCCAGACGCCAGACTGTGCTCTATCTCACACATCTCTCCCACCCCAAGGAGCATCTGAGAGGCTGGAAGAACAGAGCTGATCCCCTCGGTGAATACTGAGGCTTGGCTGATGAAATAAGAGGACCTATGTGCCTTATAACAATTGACGTGTGCTTGTGTACTTTGGCATTGCCGAGGAAGAAAGGCAAGTGAAATACTGTATGGCGTCTGTGTGCGTTGCTCAGTGTAGAGATGGGGATTTTTTTTTTAGCGAGCTCTAAGAAGATAAGAATAGCAGCCTCAGCCTCTGGAAAGCTTGGCGAGGTGCGAGCACTCCTGAAGGGCTTCAGCTCTTTCATCCAACTTCTTCCCTCTGAGTCCTTCGTCGGCTCCTCACATCCCCTTCTCCTCAGCAGGAGCCTCAGCGAGAGCCTTGACAAACACAAACTGACCCCTCAGCGAGCCACGGAGCCTCGGCGATAGAAGTGTTTGTGTGTGTGTGAGTGAGTGTGCAGGGTTGGCATCTTTTAACAGGTTGAAGGGAATTGTTTTGGGTGGGGAGGATCGTTGTTTTGTTTTACTGATTTTCACCAAAAAATACACCAAACTTTTAAAACAAGCGCTTCAGTTTAAACCCTGATTTTGTGTTCCCACGCGTTCAAAAGTTGTTGTTCCATGCTGCCGTTTACAGTAGACGAGGTCCTCTAATGACCTGACAGCTGAGAAAATGCTTCGGGTAATTAAAATTGAAGAGAATAAATAGGGAGAGGCAATGCAAATGAGCAGCTCATTATGCAACAGAGTCCCTCTGAGCAATATAAAAACCCGATAACATTTGAATGTACAAAATAAATCCAGATAGATACCTAGATTTTAAAAAGTACATATTGACCCTCACCTACAATATGTAAATAAATGAAGTTGGCTCCATCCAAGGTCACAGTAAGTGGGATTTATTTATTGGTGAAAAAAAAAGAAGCCAAAATACATTGCAACACCCACACTGTGGACCTTAAATTATGTTCTGATATTACATAGCATTTCAATTACAAATGGACTAGGCTACTTAAAGGCCCCTAAAACCTGAGCTATGTGCCAAAGTTGAAAAAGTCTACATTATTTATTTTTTTCTGTGCTCGATTGGAGAAACGTGATGTCACATACTTCCAACATGCACCTATCAGGATTTAGCAACATCGCTATGGGACAGTTGTTTTCTTATATTTCCAGGCCAACGTCAGTTGATTAAATTCTTCATCAATAATACCTTAGTGTGTTTTTATTTCTTCAGAAATCTAACTTTCAGGGGGCAAACTTTTTCAGGGCCTTTAATGTCTGATATTAGCGCTGCCGTTTTTTGGGGGGCAATTAATCAAAAGGCCAACACCTTGATTAACTGTAATTGTAGAGCACAACTGTTTGATTGCTTGATTGCAAAGATATGAAGTAATCAAAATCCAGTTTCATTTTCGACAAAAAACTACCACAAACAACTATATTAATGATTAAAATTGGACTGGAAGTACTTTTTTTGTCAAAAGACATAGTCGGGTGAAACAATTTGAACTCCCCATTAGGGTATGAAGCAGTTAAAATTGGCTTCACCTTGACAAATACTTTACATTACTTTAAAATGACGCATGCAGTGCTTAAAATGTAACATATCCCATAAGCATGGCACACTGCAAGACTACTATGTGTACGTGTGTGTACATGATTGGATTAATGTGTTGTCTTATGTGATCCAGATGCCAACCTCAAAAAGAAAGTGTGAGTGTGTGTGTGTGTGTGTGTGTGTGTGTGTGTGTGTGTGTGTGTGTGTGTGTGTGTGTGTGTGTGTGTGTGTGTGTGTGTGTGTGTTAAAAAGCTGGAAAATAACATTGGCACATTGTGTGAAGGGACCTGGAACCTTTTTACACACCGCTACACGCAAACATACACCAGCTGAAGCCACCAGCTCTTCTCACAATGTTTACTCATTGACCACCACACACACTGACTTTTAAGGACTTTGGCTAAACCTACAACACACACACACACACACACACACACACACACACACACACACACACACACACACAGATACAGAGAGAGCTGATGAAGAATAAGGGCCTCCGGCAGGTCTGTGGCCGTAGCTGAGTAGTAGTTGTCCAGTAGAGTGCGAGGCGGACCTGTCGGCGTTGTGTAATGCCTCAACAGAGAGTCCTGCAGCGTGACATCCAGAGCACTGTAACTACTCCCTACTCACACCACTTGGGATTGTTTTTGTGTCTATCATTCAGACAGAAATCGACCATGGTGAGTTCCCCTAACTCCCTGCATCAAACAACACTTTTCCTCCTTGCTGTAACACATCAATAACACTACTGCGCTTTTTTTTTCCCCACACCCCCTTTCTCTCTGTTTCTCTGTCACCTTCTCTCTGTCTCCATCTCGTTCTTTTTCACCTCATTTATGTTTTTCCTTCCTCTGACGCTTCCTCTGTCTCTCTTTTGTCACTTCTCTCAGCCTTTGTTTCTCCTTCTGCCTGTCGTCTCCAGCTCTCTCTCGCTCTCTACCTCCCTCCCTCTCTCTCTCTCTCTCTCTCTCTCTCTCTCTCTCTCTCTCTCTCTCTTTTCTCTCTCTCTCTCTCTCTCACGTGCAGGTTTGTTACAGCTCCTCTGTATTGATCACCGTAAACTCTCCTTAGTGCGGGTCAGCTGACAGCGGCGCTGTGATTCTGAACGATCGTTCAGCACAGGATGTGTCCCGATGGCGTGTCCACTTGCGAGGCCTTGGCGAGTGTCACGGCGGAGACATTTCATTAAAGGCGACCTGTAAATTAACAGAGCAGGGCGAGTGGCTGAGCGAATAGGGCGATGGTTGTTTCAATCAGCCACCCAGATGGCGTGCTGCCCCGACATGAGGCCTGATGGTTTAATCATTCTGTTCAACCTCCATATATTCGTATCAGGAACCAGTCCAACACTTCAGCGCTGGGGGACTTAACATAAAAACAAATTGGCATGTGTTTTCAGCTGGTGGGTGCATAGTCTAGCACCGTGCATAGCTCTAAAGTGATGTATGGATGTAGCATGTGAGAAAGATTACGTTGGAATTGCTTGGTTCATGATTTGGGAACGAGAGATATGAGCCCTCTGGGCAGGTAGTTAGACTAATGCTATGCGGACCTGCTCTCCAATTTATTGCCGTGACATGTTTGTGAATATTTATTATTTCTCTCCACCGTTTGCTTTTGGCTTTGCACCTGAAATGAAACTATCAATTGCCAAACCAAAGCTCAGCCAAGTCCGTAACCCCGTACGTTTTATAGTATGTAGAGGAAAATAATAAAAAAAAAAAACTGCATCCTTCGGAGAAACATGTACGCACACACACATGCACTCTCCTGCGTGCAGGACTCTCTGGAAAACAATTTATTTCACCACAGTGTCCGCCACAGCCCAGTTGCTTTGTTTGGATTGGATGCAGCTGAAACTGCTAACAGACTGGCCCTTGTTAAGCTGCCTCTCACTAAAGGTTGACCAGATTGTCTCCTGATTTAATTGAATCCACAAATTCAATGAGGAACATTCCTGACAGCAACACGTGTGTGTTGGCTGTGAAAAAGAGTTTATGGGCAACAGGAGGGAGTCAGCCCCCCTCCCTTTGATGATTTTACCATTTTACTCACCCCCCCTGCCTCCACCCCCCACCCCCACTGACCCCCAACAAAAGCAACTCTCGTTTTACATTCATTCACCCCAAGCAGAGATTTTTCTGTGAGACAGAAACAAAGACGAGGGTCGAGGGCGAGAGTTAAAAATGAAGATACACTGCGTAGCTAGAGGTGGAGGAGAGGAATGTATGGGCAGCAGGAGAGTCGTGCAGGTATGTAATTATGCAGTCATCACCACAATCCTCGACTCACAGGCCAGCCAGAAGTCTGATCTGCCCTCGCTGATAGACCCAGCTGAAGACCTGAAACTATTAAGAGCAGGTTTTCTGGTGGAGATTTTATGGAATTTTAATTGCAAACACATGGCCGTTGCGCATAAATGTTTTAATATATTGATCGGTCGGGCACGTCTGACTAGCCCTCAGGAGCTGAGGTTGTTGTTCTTTTTAACCAGGGAGTCGTGCAGAACTCTCCAGCAGCAGCCGAGCTCTGAATACGCTGTCAGGGAGGGACTGTAAATGGCTTTACAATCATCCCGAGAGTAAATACCGTTTACGAGCAAGCGAGGTTTAGTCCGAGTAAGGAGCTCTGCAGAGTTCCTGCTTCTATTCAGAAATCTTTAATTCATTCTCAGCTTGTTTCCATCCTCGCTCACACGTCGGCGTCAGCCGCGCAGCTCGCAACATGAGGTGCGCTGTGTTTTTGAGTGTGAAAGAGTGAGAGATGCAATAGTGGAAATAGAGAGTGAAATAGACAGCGTATGTGCTGAAAGAGAAGTAATGGGGATGGTGGGGGCAAAGCAGCAAGACTGCAGGAAGGAGGAAGACGTGCTAAAAACAAGAAACAAAACAGTGCCTGCAGTCTTTCAACGGAAGAAAAGGAGAGGGGGATAATGAGCAAAATCACTGAGCCATGGGTGCAGGCGGCGCACGCAGTCACTTATTAACACACACACATATTCATACATCTATACACGCTTATTCAAACCACGGCGCACGTGCTTCGCCACGTGCATCCCCGCCGTCACTGCGTGCATAAACACATTAACATGCAGAGAAATGGTGGATTCTGGAGATGAAAGGCCCTCAGATCAGTGGCGGTACGCTGACAGTCGTAACCTATCAAGCTCAGAAGTGTGCGCTCGTGGCATCGACAGGTCCACCGGGATGCTGTGAAGTCTCTTTGTTCTGTTTTGATGTGCTGCGTTTCTAATACATGTATTCGAGCTCTCAAACTGCATAAAAGTTCCCTTGACTGGCTTTTGATGAAGGAACTTATTGAACTGTAGGAAGCTTCAAATAGTACCAAAATTAATTTGTTAACATCTAAACTAGCTGAAACCTGCAGGCAGTAATCAAAAATCAGTGTAGAGAGTGAGCAGATGAAACTTCGTTTTGGAAAGAATTATTTTTAAATTTATTACAACATGATTTGGGTAGTTTTGGTCTCCCCACGTCGGAGATCAACAGTGTTTATAGCTGTTCCAAATGGTGACACTCGAAGGAGGAGTCTGAAGCCACCCGTCATAGAGAGAGAGAGAAGAGAATCATTATGGGATTAACGGCGCACATTTTCTCTCCTAGAAGGCATCCATAGCCTTGCACTTGTTTGTACGCATAAAAAGTGACTTCCCAAAGAGAGGGAAGTTCAAATCCTGTTTGTTTTCTCACATCCACACAGTTCAGTTTTGGAAAGTGCGAGAGCATGTGCGTAAGAAGGACAAGAGTTAACTATATTTTTCTGCGTTTCATAGAGCAACTTTAATTGTTGAGTGAGTTTCTCCATAAAGAAATCCAACAAGTCAAGGAACTCGAAGAGTCAGACAATCGTACAGGCTTCAACCTGGACAAAGTTATTTGGAAGAGAAAACAAAGGCGTATTCATTTCCTGTCTGCTGAAACATTGCCTGCCTGATTTTATCGTCCCACTTGTTGCAGTTGTGAGCTCACACAGTTATGTCCTACATCTTGGGTGCAATTACTTTAAGCTTTACCTCGAAAAAATAAATAACGTGGTTTAGATCATTGGTTCCCAACCTTTTGGTTTGTGACCCTTGCATATTATCATGAGTTGAGAACAGTTGAACCTAAGAGTAACTTTATCTTCACATTGTTTAATTTTTTATTTTTTTTTAAAGGCGTGGGGAGGCAAAACTCTCAAATAGTTCACAAGAAGAAAAATAGACAAAATCATTTTGTTTAGTCGAAATATAATTTTCTTCTTCGCATGTTAAATACCCCCTGATCCCTCAGCGGTTGGGAATTGCTGGTAGATTCTCCGGCTTTAACGTCGGCTTCTCTGATGGTTTGAACGCTTGTGTTTCTTGACATACTTCATTGTAATGATGCTACAGTGTTCCCAGATTTCAGCAATTACTTTGATGAGTACGGTGCTATCATACTCGATTGCCAAAACTATGAAAATTAGACCCAAGTTGTAATAAACTGTGATCATCCTTTTGATGCGTGCTTCTAATCAGATGCTAGTTTAAAAATCAGCATCCCCCCTCCCCTCTGTCTGACTCTCGGTCTTTATCGCACACACACACATGTTCACAAGGCCATCGTCGAAAGCGCCGCCAAACCGTGAGCTCGGGCCGAGCCGATTCACAGAGTCTTCTGCCAGTGCTCCAATCAAGGGAAATGTTGAACAACTGACATTGAGCTAGCAGGGCTTTTCATTAATGTCCCTTACTCACCGGCGAGAAATGAGAGCGGAAGACATGAGAGAATTTTTTATTTATTTTTTTTTTTTTAAATCACCCAGATTACCATGAGCGCAGCTGTCACATTCGCCGTGTAACGGAAACTTCACTTTGTCGCGCAGATGTTAGATGCGATCGCACGTCAACGTCCTTGATTTGGAAAGTATGCGAGGGAAAGTTTCTTTATTTCTCCTCTGGATTTTTAAGCCATTCCTCCCGTGGTGCCGCCACCCCTGCTGATCAAAGGAGTGGTGGGTAAGAGAGAGCGATACGAGGGGATTAGCGGCAAACAAGAGGATTGGCGGGAGGGAAGGACGATACAGGGTGTGAAGGAACAGATGACTGTGGGGTACAGACAAAGGAAATCAAATACCAAAGAGAAATTTAAACTATGTGCAAGCTGCTTTGTAGTTTGAATTTGACAAGTAACTGCTGCAAATGTACAGTTTATTAAATATTGTACACACATATCCTATCAGTGGTGCTTTCAAAAACAGAGCCCCTCCCCTCTTCTCCCCTTTACTCTCTCCTCTTCACCTCTTTAATCCTCACTTAAGCCCTCCACTCCTCTCTGCTCTTTTCTTCAGCAGTGTCCTCCTCTCATCTTCTCAACTTTATGTTTTAATTCCTCCCCACTGCTCCTCCCTTTTCCACAACCCATGACATATCCCTCCCCTCTCCTCTCCTCTCCTCTCCTCTCCTCTCCTCTCCTCTCCTCTTTTCTTTAGCTGGGTCTTCCTCTCCTCTTCTCTCCTCTTTTGTCTCTTGTCCTTTTCCCTCCTCACTTCCCCTCCCTTGTCCACAGCCCTCACCCCTCCTCTCTTTCTCTCTCCTCTCCTCCTGTCCTCCTCTCTCCTCCTCTCTCCTCTCCTCCCCTCTCCTCTCATTGTTACGCTGTAATTGGAGCTGGAAGCCTCAAGACAAGCAGCTCAGTGTGCGTCAGGCTGACAGGCAGGCCCGTTGGCTTCTATTAAGCTTTAATAAGTGAGCGGGATTGGAAGAGGAGAGAAGGAGTTGAAGGGAGGGGAGAGTGCGCACGCTGCTGCTTCTACTGTCACCTCTCGGTAGGATGCATGGAGACCTGCCTGCTGTCACACACATACAAACACACAACCACATCTATCCTTTCCTTTCCATCAGCTCTTTCAGCTTATTGCCACTCGCTAAAGATTCTGCATGTTGTGCATCCAAGAAAGACAGACGTGTGGGGGAATAAAAGAAATTCACAACAACAAAATCAACATTATCTGAACGTCCAAAGAGAAAGAGAGTCAAGGGTGCATATTGAGTGTGAGAAGGCCAGCCTGTCTCTGCTCTACAGCGACACACACAGAAAGCCACACACACACACACACACACACACACACTTGTCAAGTTCTTTCCTCCTGCATGAGGATGACAGCAGTATTATTGCAGTGTGCAGAATTTAATCTGAAGTGCCACACAGCAACCCCGGACCACAGTTGAGGTAAATGTTTGAGAAATATCTACAAGCTCTGCAGCTGAGTACAGCAAGAACAATTCCAGATGTGGGGTGTGTGTGTGCGTGTGTGTGTGTGTGTGTGTGTGTGTGCGCGCGCGTGTGTTTGTGTGCGTGTGTGAGAGAGGAGATTTGCGGTTTTACGCCCTTATGTTGCAGCCTTGCTCTGAATTTTCTGTTATTGCAGCAGCGCTTCGTTTTTGTTTACAAAGTCATCAAGGCTGCGGTTTATTCAACAACAAAAAAACATCCAGCAATGAATCAATTCATTACCTGACTTTCCAAACTCCTCCAGAGTGTGTGTGTGTGTGTGTGTGTGTGTGTTTGTGTGTGTGTGTGTGTGTGTGTGTGTACGTGTGTGTGTGTGTACACTGTAAATGAATATGTTGGTAGCCTCCAAAATGCCTTTCTTTCTCATCGGCTGCCCCCACAAACACCCTTTTCTCCGAGCAGATTGGAGATAATGTGATTGAAACTAGCCGTCTTTCCAAATTGAATATTGGCCTGAAACATTAAAATAAACACAGCAAGGATCTGGGTTTTGTTTAGGCTGCTGCATGCATCGAAGATGCCAACAATGTGTCCGAGGCGAAAAGAACTTTACAATGAACAAATGTCAAACTCAATATAAACGTAGAAGTACACAAGTGTTTAAATGAAAACTTAAAGGCTGATGTAACCACGAGCTGGCTGTGTGACAGCATGAGGGAACGAAGGGAAGAAAAGCACGTCGTGAGATCTGAATTATGAGCTGCCATCCGTGTTCAGGGCAATTCTGAGATATTGAGCAATCAAGTTTTTACATCCCGTTGGGCAAAACTAACCTCCTTAATAAATCTTAATACTCAATAAACACTTTCTAACTCAAGCCACTTCAGGAGAACATGAAAAGAAAATGTGTAACATTTTCTATTGCGCTGATGTCTACAATGTAATATTAACATACTTGTAATATTTATACTTATACCATACTTTTACTTTAATTAAAGTGAAGATTAAATCAAATTGATTTAAAGATATCTTTCACTTCACTCACTGCAAACAATGTCTACTTGGAGTAACTTATAATCACATTATCAATTATTATTACAGTAACTATAATGCATTATTAACATATTATAATGTATTGCAACTATGGGAATTATTATACACTATGATCCTTGCACAAAAGTTAGTGAGAGACCATCAATTATTAAGTATTATGATACTTGATACTTATAAGTCATTATAAAATATCTTATATTGTGCTATTTATTAACTCATATTGTTATAAAGCATTATGAATATTTATGAGAGCTTTTGACTATAATTAAACAGCACTATAAGCTGATTATAAAGTTTTATTAGTATGTTTATTATTAAAGACATGGCGCCATAAAAGATGTGCGCGAAGAAATTCCTCCGAACGATCCCCCAAATGAATATTCAGAGGCAGTGATGAATTAGTGGAAGAGGAAAAGCAAAGACAAAAGGAAGTTAAAAGGAAATGAGGGAAGAAGACGCTGTGCCATCAAGCAAACAAAAAAATTAAAAACAAATACGCTTTAAGACCGAACACAATCCCGCTGATGAAATGTGATCTCCAGTTCTTCGGGAGGATTTGTCTGACTGTGAACCGAACTGAACCGTGCATGTCACATAATTATCAGGCTGGGACTAAAGCCTGTGTCCACGTGTGTCGCTGAGCTTATTGGATCGGTGATGAAGGACTAATTAGTGCTGAAAAGGACATTGATTGACCAACGAGGCCAGTTGATTAATGTCAGGTCTGAGTCGATGGAAACCGCAAACCTGTGGAGATATGGAGGGGCACCGGAAGTGTTGAGGATCTCTTGTCTGAGCTGTCAGCTGAAACTGCCAGTGACAGGCGGGGGACGACGGATTTGGACTCTTTAGAGTGCAATGATGCTTTAAGGCCACTGCTCCCTTATATTAGGACATTTTTTTATTTACACAGTAGTTTACCTTTAGGTTTGGTTTATTAGCTTCTGTTTGACAAAATTATATTTTTAGCCACGCTAGCAGCGTATCTTTCTATTTTGGTCCACTCTGAAGTATCACAACAACGGATCGCCATGAAACAGAAACTCATGGTTCCCCACATGAGGAAACATACGGAGTTTGGTGATCCTGACTTTTCGCCATGAGGTCTCGACGACTATTGATTCAGAATGATTTGTAAAAACTGTGATCCCTTTTCTATTTAGCGCCATCATCAGGTCACAATGTTAATTTGTCCAATACTTTGGTTTATGACCAAATATCTGCAAAACTATTGACATCCCCATTAGCCTCAGCTGTACTTTATGTGTGGTGGTAATATACAAATATTAGTATGCTAACAGGCTAAATATTACTGTACCTGCTAGCTGAATTACCATTGTGCGCATGTTAGCATGCTGATTTTAGCATTAGCACGACTTTGCCTAAGTGCAGCCTCATAGTAGACTACTAGTGTTGTTACCATGGTGATTTTTTCTGTCTTTGAAAAGGCGTTCAGTCACAACCACTAAGAAATAAATGTGCTTATTTTTCAGAACCGTTTCTGCCAAAGCACAGTTGCCAGCATCTTGAAAAAAGGGACTTTTCGAAAATGTATTTATTGATCTATTTTTAGTGGTCAACGAACACAAACCAGCTTTGAGCTCCAAGCGATTGGGACGAGCTTAATCGGATGTGCCCAGACCTCCAAAAATCATGTGAAACTTTTTTATTTTTGGTAAACTGCTCCTTTTAACGTGTACAAGAGCACCTCCGGCACAGCACAGCAGTTCGGGTATCTCACACACGGTTTTATCTGCCATTCCCCAGCTTAATGTCAATGTGTAGAGTAACACTTTATTATACCAAGCCACAGGCCACATTAATTAACCACCAGGCTGCCTCATGTTAGCGTATTTGCACCACAACCAGCTCCATTTGTTCCCATTAAAAATTAATTTGTCAGACAATAAGAGTATGTTTGTTTAAAAAGACGCTGCTGTTCTCTGTATGTTCATTCTGTCCTCCGTTCTCCTTCCCGGTGTGGAAGTGAGTAAGTGGCTCCCGATGTCTATTAATGACATCCATTTATTTTCTGTGAGAAAGGATTTATTTCACTGTCCTTGTGCAGACAGTCCCCCCTCTGCCGCTATCCGTGCTGTAATTTAACAACTATTACCATGTTTGTCTAAGGCCCCAAATGTTCAAATTGGCTTTAGGCAACTTCTCTCTCTCTCTCTCTCTCTCTCTCTCTCACCCTCCCCTTTCCTTCATCTGTTTTTCTCCAATCTGCTACCCAATTCAATTCCCAATTTTATTGTATTCGTCTCTGGAGCTCACGCTGCAAAGAACAACTTTTCTCCTGGCATATTCTTAATTGATCCATGGCAGCCCGCGCTGTGTCTAGCTGTACTCACATCTTAAATAATTCATAAACAGTTCTCTCGGAGGGAGTTCATCACGTTTTTATATAAAAGAAATACAGAAATACATGGTGTTGTCTGCTGATATTTTACCCTATATCTACAAACGCACCTTATCATCTTTCGAAAGCCTTTGGCATATAGATGCAGCACAAGGCCGAAATATCAGTGAAATATAGCAATTTTTACTGCCTTAATAAATTAAGCTTAATAGATAATTAGATATACTGTTTATAATGAAAATATGTATAAGTCACAAGCAGTGTATACTATACAAACATCTAGGGGAGTATAACTGGTATATATAATAGGAAACTTTGGAATTATTACTCACCATTAATGCCAGACTTGGCATCTCTCCCTGTAAAGCTAATGTTGTGAAACATGTTAGGGTTGAGAGCTATTCTCAATCAGGAAGACAGTTATTACAGCTATTAAAGTCTCCATCCACTTTACGTAATCAAGGCAATTATACCTTGGCTGGAAAGCATACGACCATTCCCACCCACAGAGGGAGAGAGAGAAAATAGGCCATTTTGTCTCGCCGTTTGTTAACTCCCACATGTTTAATACAGGAAATATTGATGCTATTACCACCAGTTGACTGATGGACTTCTTTTTGTGATCATATTTCTCTCTGTGTAGGATTGCTGCTCCAAGAGAGTTTCATCGAGGAGCCTGATGGCCTGGTGTCTGTAAACCTGTTGGTGGTGTCGGCGGTTTCAGCCTTCACAACAGGAGCCATCCTCTCCGGCCTCACCGTCTGCTGGATCATGAGTCACCGCCACCGCCACTCCCGAGGCTCCGGAGCCGGGGGCACCCGCCGCAAAAGTGACAAAGAGCAGAGCATGCTGGGGCAGGGCCGCAGCGGGTCAGTAATGAGCGTCACAAGAACCAGCGGCGGCGAGAGGCGGCGTTCCCAGGCGGACAACCCCTTCGTCATGCCCAACGGCTGGCCTAAGGGAGAGATGGACCCGGGCTTGCTGCCCACGCCGGAGCAGACCCCGCTGCAGCAGAAACGGTCCATGCGTCTCCCAGACACCGACTGGGACCAGAGCCAGACCTTCCTCACCGCTGTGGGGACTCCCTGCCCCAACAACTCTGTCATCTACCTGAGCTCCAAGTTCCTGCATGGAGGCGGAGGGGGCGGAGGGATGGTCCGGATAGAGGACCCGGGGGAGGTCGTGCTGCCCCCGCACACAGAGCGCCAGCGCTACCTGATCCTAGCCACCCAGAGAGGGGAGCACGGCGGCGGTCGTCCCAGCGGCACCCTGAGGAACTCAGCGGGAGAATACATCTACCCCGCCACGCCGCAGGACTCGCCCGACCGACGGAGGGTGGTGTCCGCGCCCACGCCCCACATGGACTATGGGGAGCCTCGCTGGAGTCACGAGGCACTCAACTACAACAGCAACAATGGAGTGCCCTATCACTCCCAGCGCCCGGGCCTCATCAGGCCAGATATGCACGGGCCTCGAGGGCTGGGAGAACTGGCTGACTTCAGCCATCTTCTAGGGAAGAACATGGGAGAGCGCACCCCTAGTGGCCAGTGAGGCAAAGTACGTGAGCCCTGGCACCAAGCTCTCTCTGAACACCCATTCCCTCCAACAGCAGACTGGAATAAATCAACCCCTCAGACTCACTGTCCCGGTCCAACCTTACCCTGTCTGTCCTCTCTCACTGTCATTCAATGTTCTGACGTCATTCAGCTGACTGAAGAGAGAGACAAAGAGACAGTTGAAAAAGAGGAGCAAACTCTCCTCGCGTCTCCGCTCCTCTGCTTTTAATCCGAGGTGCATCCCTCTGCTCTATAAGTGGTACAACCCGCAGAGCTTGACTTTGGCACCACAGGACAAACAGTAAGGTAAAGAGAGGGGTGCAAAGGAAAGGGAATCTTCTCAAAGGAGAGTGGTGAGATAAAAAAAAAAAAAAAAAAAAAAAAAGAAAAGACAATTTCCCTTGCAGCGCCAAATGTGAAAGGTCTCCCTCCACCATTTTGTTCACCTTTTTGACATCATGGATCTTCTTTGAGCGTGAATTTTTGTTTCGGCTTTTTTTTTTTTGTGCCAGTGGCATCCAGCAGACAACAATGTGCTTTACTTTGGATTTCAGATGAGACTAAAACTGTTGTAGCCGTGCCAGAGGGTCGTGACTCTCAATAAATCATGCAGTGTGTGTATGTGATCGTGTGTGTGATTGTGTGTGTGTCTGTGTGTGTGTGTCTGTGTGTGTGAATGTGAGTGGCCACGACAACCCCAACCAGTGTCCTGTCTTAACTGTGAAGTATAACTATATAATGACATTTCTGTACGGAGGAGGTTGAAGTTAACATTATTTTCCCTTTTTTTATATATATAAACAATCGCAGAGAGACAAATGGATTTTATTATATGTCTCAGTGTGTACCAATCAGAGGTGTGAGTGGTTGGCCAGTGGCTGGTGAAGGGGTGAGACTCCCATTGACATTTTTTTGTGATTCCCAGTACCTCAGAGGCGGCGCTGGACAGAGCCATCATGAAGTGAAAGAAAGCAATAATGAGACATATAAGGACGAAGAAAAAGCCAATTTAATTTGATATTTTATAATACAACTGTTTTCTCAGCAAAGGAAAATGAAGTTTAGAGATGTCAGGAGGAGATGGGTGCTGGGAAAAGGAACAATATCTCCCCTCCATTCTTCTCTCAGTATGCCCGGGTCTGCCTGACCCGACCTGAGGCCCCCATGGACTCTGCAGTCCATTTGAAGGAGGGAATGTGAGCTGTGGCTGTCTGGCTGTCTGACTGGGGCTGTGAGGCCCGGCCGCTTGGGAGCTCCATTCAGCCTCTTCTGCCCGACACTGAGCCTCTTTGTGCCCCAGAAGCAGGAGGAGACTGCGGCAACAAATAGCCGTTAAGAGTCAGGGAACTAGCCCAGCGCCGCAGCCTAGCAGAATATCAATGAGAAGGACAGCAGCTCCATCCGTCGTGTGAGATGTACCGACCAGGACGGGGCATCTCTTGTGCTTCGCCCACTCCGGTGGTTCTCTGGTTTGCCGGGCCAAGGAAGGAGCAGGAGGCTGAAGCTAGAGGCGGAGGCCGGAGGCCGGAGCTGGGGCGCTGCTGGCTGTCACAATGGTCATCCCTTGTGGCTTTATCCCTTTCAGTGTGTTTCACAACAAAAGCGGGATAAAGAAAACAGATGGGCATGGGTGTACTTGGGTGTGGAGTTACTCTTTCAGCCCGTTGTCTGATCTTTTGATGTTTTCTGTTTCGTTTTTTTTTTGTCTGTTCCCATCCTTCTTGATTCTTGATTCAAATGTAGATCCAGAGATAGCTTCAGTTCATCTGGGTCATGGTGTGTTACAGGTGGCGTTTTTTTCTGTGTGTGTGTGTGTGAGAGTCTCTTTGGGTTTTGTGTCCGTGAATGCGTTACTCATATTGAGTGCAAAACACTGCTTTGATCAGTTGTGCTTTCGTTCTCACCCTTCCTCTTTTATTTCACCCCCGTTTCTTTCTCGATTGAACCATTAATGTTTTGCGGCGACCCTTTTGCTTGACATTCACCCATCTGGGCTAAAAGTGTCAGGGACCCACGTGGGAGTGTTTGCTTTATGATATATTCAAACCATTATACTGTAAACAAAAAATTCTGGCTAAAATGGAGAAGCTGGGCTGTGCTTGAATAGATACACAGTGGACACACACACACACACACACACACACACACACAAGAAAATATCAGAATGTACAGATAATAGTGCAGAGTATCACTTGCCACCCGATACCCTTTCGTTTTTGTGACTGTAATTAAAGAACATGATTAAGAGTTAGATATTTTTCCACAAATCCCACAAATATGTTTTTCATTTAAAGCAGCAATGTGGAGCTTTATAGTGTCGTTTAGCTCATTGTTTTCGTTTTCAGGTGCACAACCTAATTGTTCTCTCTCATCAGTATCGTTTTCAGCCTCAGCTGGCAGCTGTTTTTAGCAATAATGCTCAAAAGATCAACAATTCACGACCCAGCACCAAACGGCGGAGCAGTTAAAAGCTAAAGAGACATATTTCAGTTGGTGGAGACCAAAATCAAGCTGAAAATCGAGATTAATCAATAAATCATATGGATTAATGCTGAGGCTGGGGTTTGTTTGAGGTGTTGCAATACTCAGGCCAAAATAAAAACAGACACTTTTGTCGATACTAAACTTGGCGAAATACGAACGTGTTTTACTACAAAATCCTGTTTTTCATCTGACAACAAACACCAAAGTGATGACAGCGTCTGGACACAAGCAGTCGCACGAGAACCTTCTCTGAGAAACAAAATGTGTAAATTCAGAATCAAGGACTGTTCGATCATAAAAAAAATACAAAAATAGTAAACAAGATTATAAATCAGACCAAATACCAGCTGACAGTTTTCATGACTCATTTTACTAAAACAGCATTGAGGTTCAGCACCCAGCCCTAAAAAGATACACAGCCAGAGCTGGAGGTACTGCATGAGACAAGCTAGTGAAAGAGATTTATGAAAGCAAGGACAGAGGAGGAGGTCAGGCGGGCGAACATGATGTTACTGCATTACCGCCTCAGCACATTAGTACAGTGTATTCTTTACACATTCCACCCTGAAACAGGTCATTAGCACTGAGGATACGGAGCCCTCCACCAGCCCGGGCCCTCATCTCTGACTCTCTTTATCTCCCTCGTCTCCATCTCTGTAGTGACCTAAGTGCTGCTTGTCTGCTTGTCTGCATGTGTGTGTGTGTGTGTGTGTGTCTGTGTCTGTGTGTGTGTGTGTCTCTGTGTGTGTGTGTGTGTGTGTGTGTGTGTGTGTGTGTGTGTGTGTGTGTGTATGAGGCCTTCTCTGTCTCGGCCGGCTTGCCCAGCCAGCCGTGTCCTCGCTCTGCATCTCTCCTCCGGTGTTTCACTAAACATGCTTGATTAGGCAAAGTACATTCCCGAACCCTCTAATGGGCTGATGAGCCCTTGAGAAGATTACTACAGACACATCAGCCCTGAGAGGGAGGTGCCCATTCGACCAGCTCTTTACCCGTTTACTAACCACCAGCCTCGCACACTCGCATGGCGCACGAACAACTACCGTCGCCCCTTTAACCAAATGAGCGATGCAATTGAATTAAGATCAGAAACGGAGCTCAGGCTTGAAATGTAGGCCGACACCGACTGGTTCTAGGAAAGGTACTGGACATGATTTTATCTTACTGACTGGATCATTTGATTACATTTGTTCCACCATTACAGGGCAGCTAAGGAATGCAGGTGTAGCCTTGTGGAAGTCGGTCTGTTTATTAAAGCCGTCCTCCTCCCTTTTCTTTACATACTTCATGTCATTCCCATTCCTCCTCTTTCAGCAGCTGCACTTTGTCTCCTTCTTTCAAGCTCCTTTTTATTAACAGACTCATACTGCTGCGTCTTTCTGCACCACACACACACACACACACACCCACACATTCATACACACACACCTAATATCTCTACCCAATTTCTGTCCAGGCTGGGCCTTCATCCTGTTTGTCACTATTAAAGGTTAGCTTGTTAATATAATGAGTCGGTGACAGAAACAGAAAATCAAAGCAATTCACAAAATCCCGCTTTATTTCACATCTAATCCTTAATGTTTTACAATTTTCTTTTTAGACATTTTCAAACCCTCTCATGCGGTAAATTGCTTTCCTTTCCTTAGAAATAATTTTGTTTGGAGTTTTTTCTTTTTTTTTGTCGACACATATTGCCTCCAGTCCTACACACCCACACACACACATACACAGAGACATTCTCCCTCTTTATCTCTGCACTGCACATATTAACACACACACACACACACACACACATATACATTTCCCACCCAGCCCTCATGACCCAGTCTGTCCGTGCTCTTATTTATCAGGTTGTCTGTGTGCTTGTTAAAGAGACCATGCCTTTGTGTGTTGGGGTTGTTTGTGCCCTCTGGCCCAGTGATGTGATGCCCCCCCCCCAGCCAATAACTGCCATCTTGCCCTACAGCGCTCCACCGTGCCATTCGCGCTCTATGCCCCAGAAAGAGTCCAGAAATGGAGGCTAACTTGTACTTGAGAGCCGTGCCATGACGCCGCTCCCGTCCGAGCCAACGTACGAGAGAGGGAGAGAACAAAAAGCACAAAAACAAGGCGTAAAACAAAAAAAATCCACATTTGCATTTTCGTAAAGTTGTAGATGTATTCAGTCAGCACTGATCATTTCTGTCATGTTTGTTTTTTCTATAGTTTGTTTCCGTGGTAGATATTTGGTTTGAAATGATATGGAATATTATTGTATATGATTTCACTTTCTCTGGTGTGCCGGATTTGATGACGACAATGAAGACGAACCCGAAGACTATCATGATTATTATGGCATTGACAGTGACAATGAAGCAGTTCTGTGAGCAGCGCTGAGCGGTTGTGTTTCCTCTTTGGATGCTGAATCTGAAAGGAAACGGAGAGGAAGAGGAGGTGCGAATGAACTCATACAGAATTAAGTTCTCCTGCGAAGTGGACTCTCCTGCTACTGTGAAGGACCCCATCGTCCTGTGGCCCCCACCAGAGGCTGGCTCCCCCCCCACCCCGACCCCCCCGAGCCCCCCGACCCCCCCGACCCCCTCCACGCCGTCATCCGATGACAACACATGTCCCTACTACGTGTACATAACCTTGATGCTTACATGTAATTTAAGTACAGTAGCTGCATGACGACACAGCCTCTGTGTGTGTACAGAAGTAGCGACGTGTGAATTTGTACAGTACATGCAAGTGTGTGTGTGTGTGTGTGTGTGTGTGTGTGTGTGTGTGCGCGCGCGTGCGTGTGTGTGTGTGTGTGTGTGCGTGTGTGTGTGCTTGTGTCCGCGAAGAAATCTGTCTGTCGTCACGAAACACGTGCATGCACCCTCTGACAACTGCCCAGTATACACATCCCCTCCACACACACACACACACACACACACACACACACACACACACACACACACGGCAACACACTCCAGCAGTTGTTCACCATTCTCCACATTGTCCCGAGCTCTGCCTGTCACTCCGCATGGAGACTTTGCTCTATGTCAACTTTCTTATTCTAATAAACCACTCAGACATTGATCTCCAAGGTGTCGTCATTGACTACTGTGTGTTTGACTTCCTCAACTGATTTATATAATTTATAATAACATTAAATAACCTGTAGCACAGCGATGATTGCAACATGAAATACGCTGTCCAAATAAGACTGGTCTGTTACCTATTATGTGATTGAGTTGCACAGTAGTGGAAGAAGTATTCAGATTGTTTATTTCAGTACGAGTAGCAATACCACATTGTGAAAATACTCTGTTAAAAGGTAAAAGTCCTGCATTAGAATTCCTACTCAAAATGTATTTAAAGTATCAAACGTTGGATATTCATTATGCAGAATAAGCCCTTTCAGAGTGTTAAATCCTCAAAGTCCACAAAGATGATATTTTATCAGTTCCTTATGTTTTGTAAGTAAAATCAAAGAAGCTACAGCGACGGAGAGATGTGTATTTTAAGTGTTAAGTAGCTCTAAATGGAAATAATCAAGTAGAGTGCAAGTACCTCAAAATCTGTGTACCTATGTAACCATCTGTGTGCAATAGACAATAGTTCTTAAGTATAAGAAACAAAAAACAGAAAAAATACCATCACCTTTTACCCACAGAGACAGAAATGTCGGTTCAAGTAGTTTTACTTGAACCAATCAGAGACAGTTCAGGTGAGATTGCCACTATGTGTTATCCAACCCTGTTCACCTGCAGGGCCAAGTGGACATTTTAGATATTTATTGTAGTTTGCGATTCAGAAAGTAGAGCTGAACTTCAGCGGCTGCAGCCAGAGACTGTGTGTACGTAGAAGAAGGGTGTACTGCGGCCGCCAGAGGGCCGAGCCCACGAGAAGGAGGCACTCCGGAAATAATACAACCGACGTTTATGTTTGACTTCCGGCTCACATGCTTTACTAACATGACTTCTGTTGGCTAGTGCAAGAACCTTCTGTTGTTTGAGAAGGCTTAACCCCGATGTGAGGGTGGAGCTTCAGTGGGACCAGGGAGGCTGTATGGACTGGTTGCACTGGGACAGAGAGACTGGTGGTTGACTGGTTGTGCTGGGACAGAGAGACTGGTGGTTGACTGGTTGCGCTGGGACAGAGAGACTGGTGGTTGACTGGTTGTACTGGGACAGAGAGACTGGTGGTTGACTGGTTGTGCTGGGACAGAGAGACTGGTGGTTGACTGGTTGTGCTGGGACAGAGAGACTGGTGGTTGACTGGTTGTGCTGGGACAGAGAGACTGGTGGTTGACTGGTTGTACTGGGACAGAGAGACTGGTGGTTGACTGGTTGTGCTGGGACAGAGAGACTGGTGGTTGACTGGTTGTGCTGGGACAGAGAGACTGGTGGTTGACTGGTTGTGCTGGGACAGAGAGACTGGTGGTTGACTGGTTGTACTGGGACAGAGAGACTGGTGGTTGACTGGTTATATCCGGCTTGAGAATGAACGAGTAGAGACGTTGAACATTGGACAACACACTGCTGAACGAGCTTGACCTCTCCGGATGAGAACGTCAACAAACAGTCGACGTGACCACGCTGTTGCCTGGCAACCCAGTCGCGAGAGGGCGTTACGGGGTGTGTAGAAACTGTGCAGTTTCTGCTTTTGCTGTAGCTGCAGCAACTGTCTTTTTATGATTATGTTTTATGTATATATACATGTTGACGTCTGCCTGGCGATGTTTTATTCAACTGTTGGTTCTAAAATAAGTTTCAGGCGTCGTTGTGTCTGAGTTCATTCTTGTGAGGCTACACTGAAGAAGCCAGTTGTATGTTCATAATTGATAGCAATGCAATCTATTGTGTAGCCTACTCTTTAATTTAACAATAGTATCATATATCGTAACCACCCACCCTTCTAACATATAATGCAGTCACTGACCTACTTTAACCTTTGTGTAGTACTTATTAAGCACTATAAATGACTAAAGATTAGATTTACTTGAGTGTATACTAGTAAGTTACTCCTTCCACCTCTTCTGAGCAGCGTTACAGCTCGAGGCACGCTGTATTGTGGTGTAGTACCATCAGTCTTCGTTAGAGGGCGCTAAAGCTCTAAAAGACACTTTATGAGTGTTGCAATAAATGCCAAAAGCCGGGAGCAAGCCTTCTGCATATTCAGTAGAACAATCATAAAAAAATGTGTAAATCAGTGAGAGAAATTGTCATTTACCTGTCAGTTCATATAGCCGGTGTAGACAGACATTTACTCCCCCCCCCAACCCCCCCAACCAGCTCTTCTTCTCTCAGGGGAGCCTATCAGGCCATTTCACATCTGTTGAGTGGTGGAGGACTGTGAGGACCTGTCAGGAGCTCTCTTTCGCTGATGTTTTATGGGACTGAAGCCCTCCAGTGCTGCAGTGCTGGAGTGATATAGGAATGAAGGAGAGGGGGGAGGGGGGGAGGAGGGGGAGAGGGAGGTGGACGGTGACTGTGTCGCACCCTGTGCGCAATTACACTGGAGCATTTGTGGCATCCTTGTTCACTCTCCTCTGCAGATTTAAGGGGACTGCATGTGCCAGCTTTGGGATAATTTACAGCTTGTTTACACCCGGCCCAGATCTGTGAAGAATTATGAGGGAGTGTACGTGACACCATGCAGTCCCTCATCTATCTATCCACCTATCCATCCATCCATCCATCCATGCATCCATCCATCCATCCATCCATCTATCTATCTATCTATCTATCTATCTATCTATATATATATATATATATATATATATATATATCTGTCTGTCTGCCTTTTCTTTTCTTTTCTTCCTTCCTGTCCTTCCCTCCTGCAGCACACACACATACTCACTCTCTCTCTCTCGCCCTCCCTCCCTCTCTCTTCATTATGATGAATCTGATTAATGAAGAGGCTGAAACAGTGCCAGTGGGTATACTCTCCTTGATTTCATTCCCCACTCCACAGCTGAGCTCCATGTGATGCCAGCTGGCGTCTCAATATTTGCTCTCCAAATACCTACTTTTCCTCAAAAACTAGACATACTTTTTTTTTATTCATACTGTTTGTTGGTGTACAACAACTAGACAAATTTAGGTTTTACCAAAAACAACATGTTGTGTGCGACAGAGCGGTAGACACATTTTAATATTTCCTTTTCATAACGGTGTTTGAGGGAAGAAGCTGGTCAGCAGCCTAATAACAAATTAAGGGTTTTATTTACCCTAATTTAACATCCAAACCACTAACAAATTACTTAAACTTGATCCAACACATTTAACAGTTAACGAGGAAAAGTGATGCGAGAACCAAATCATTTAATGAACACATTGACTGAAACATTTACACCTTTCTGGTGAGACATGAACACGAAAAGGGGGACAGCTGGACATAAGCTGCATTGTACTCCACTGTTTTACTTTGCTCTATAATTTAACGAGACCCTATAATTTAACAAACAAGAGACCAGCGCGTTTGGGCTTGCGGCCCTGACAGCCCTGATGAAAGATGAGATGTGTTCGGTCTCACAATAGAGGGGTTCTTCTGAAGAGAGAAGAGGAGGTTTTGACCTCTCGCTCGCTGTGATATTAATGAAACAATGTAGCTGTTTAACTTGTAACTGTGAACAGCGCCTCGTGACAGAACAGAGGTCAGATCATATGGTTTGGGGAAACACAACTCAGCCTGTGCAGCTAGTAGACTGTCATGCAGACACGATGTGGAAAGGTCATGACGTTAACTCTCATTTGTATGATACATCGATACAGGGACGCTTAATTGATACGCAACCTTCACACACACAGACACACACACACACAGTTATGTATGAGTTATGTGGGTGTGATAAACCTGAAAACACTGCATCCAAAAACACTGCATATATATATACATAGATATATATATATATATATATATATATATATATATATGTATAATATATTTAATCAGTATCTTTTCTGTTATCGTTTCTTTCTATCTCTAGCGTGACAATATTCCTTACACAATAACTGCTGTATCATAATGCAGGTGCTTTGCAATACCACTTCTGACCACCAGGGGGTGTGCTGAGCTGTTGGGTAAAATACAAAAAAAGAGCTGAAGCCACTCAAATCCATAAGAGTCAATTTAATTATGTTGTCTCCTCCAGCGTTTATTCCCAGTTGGCTCAGAGAGAGATCAAGTCACTCCAATCGAAAGCATATTTTGTATTTTTGACTGAAATGTTTTAAATATTTTACACAAAATGCTTAGAATGTAATAATGGATTAAGAAATACATGGGGAAGTGAGTCAGAGAAAAGCATTGCAGGAAGAGGGAGGTGATGAAATAGGAACTACAAGGGTAAATGTATAATGTATGCAAAGGGGAGAGATGAGGGTTAAATTCGGATGAGTTGTGTTGATAGACCTTAAAATGTAATGTGGCTGTTGGAGTGGGAGCAGAGAGCCCCCAGGTGGAGACACTGTATAGCTTTTGAGTTTTTGTCCACATGTCAGCATGTTACAGATTAGCTCATGTTGTCCGTACAGGATTATCCACAGAAGTACACCTGATATACTTATTCTTATTTGTGGGGAAAAGTTGTGTTATGTGAGCTGAAGGACACACTCCCTTTTCTTTTCTTTTTATGTATATTTGTAAGGTGATCTGGTAATTTGTTGGTTTGGTGAGATGCCTCTGGAAGTAGAGGTGATACTCAAGGTCCAGTCGCTTGACGCTTTATTTCTTTATTTGTTAACTCTGCATCCTTGTTTATTTTCTGCGCACAAACCTTCCCCTTAGAGACACACGAGGTAAGTGAGTAGGCCAGTTTAGTTCACTGCAGTAAGATAGCTACCACATATTTAGTTCACTTTCATTCACTACTCAGCTTTGTATGAACACACAACAACAACGAAAAAACCTGTTTGGGGGACTGGGAGCTCCGCAGTGCAGCAGTCCAGGAGCGCTCTGCCAACTAAACCTCTACATCTGATCATTTGTCATCCAGACACATCTTTCCACCTTTGTTTTGCCTGATTTAGTGGAGTTTGATAGCTATACATTACGAGCAATAACCCCCGGCAGCAGTCACACGTGATGCGCACATCTGTGCGTCGTCGAGAGCGCTTTAGGCCTAATTACAGCCAGCAGCATGTGTGTCTGGGTAGGTGTAATTGGAAAATCAACAGGGTGCGTGAATAAATGTGTGTAGGCCTAATTGGCAAGTCAGCAGGGTGTGCAGCTGCACCCTGCGCAAACAGAGTGGGAAGGACGCGGCAAACATCTTCATGAACACAAACACCTTTGAGATTTTGTGTCTGCAGTCACAACACTGCAAAGACATGCCGATATTTCACCACCGCAGGCTACAGTATGTGAGCTGTAAGTAAACTTTTTCATCCTTCCAGTGCGTTATGGTGCGGAAGGCCTCAGGCACCTTTTGCCGTCCATCACACCACCTCGCAAACGCAACAACACACTGTAATGTCCCCCACATCATTCCTCCTCTCTCTTTCCCCTTGTTTCCTGTCACCTCTAACCCGTCCACTATCACTCAAAGCTTCTTTTTTTTCCATAGATTTAAAACAGAATATATATAGATATATATATATATCTATATATATAGATATATATATATATCTATCTATATATATAGATAGATATATAGATATATCTATATATCTATATATGTATAAAAGGAAAGCAAAAGACATTTACGCTGATGTCATAACAAAGCCACTTTCTAAATGCATCTGTAAATTGTCTGCACCCTCTTTGTTTCCAGCAGTGTGATAACCTCTGCAGTAGTCTGATCCTTTTCTCACATGGTGTAGTTTTGTCCAGGCAACAGAGTAAAATGAGCCGCTTTCGACAGAACAGAAGGTTTTGCATATCAAAGTGTCTGTGGCAGTAACATGGTCCCAGAGACTCCTCTTTGACAGACAATACTGCGTAGTGCAAAATTGGCCAATTATCCTACAGTCTGATATCATATCATTTGTTCGAAGAAAAAGTTTAAAAAAAAGAAATTCTTTATTTCTGTTGGTGGTGTAAAGATCAAATTTGATTTTTATATACTTTTGTAGTCACTGAGATTAGAAGAAACAGTGATAATATTTGGAATCACAGTCAAATTAATTTCATTAACTGCTATAATTCATTTATACACTCCTTCCCAGTGTTAACCAAACCTCTGTATATAGGGCGATGTTTTTTGTTATTTTTTATAAATGAAGTCAGGGTCTGTTATATGAGCAGCCTGTGTGACGGGGCTGCAGGACACACAAATTTAAACTTGATGAAAGAGTTTATCGGGGCAGTGGACCACAATACTCTTTGCTTGATGGGGTCTTTTGTCCCGTTTCGGTTCCCTCTATACCCTCTTTAATGCAACCTTCATTTTTGCCTCAATCTCTCTCTCAATTTTCCAGTAAATTGTCCTCATTTTTTCTTTGCTCCAGCACACAAAGGTGTTTACCTGCTTTATGTGATGCTGAGATTACCTCTGCCATTGTTCAGCTTTGCTTGTTGGTGAGGCAACCAGGCGTTTCCATGGAAACCCGGTTCAGGGGTCAGCACGTTGCAGATGCACTTTACCAAGCAAGATGTAAAAATGCAATAAATTGAGCAACCGTGACTGGACTTTGAGTGAATTCTGGGTGTCCATGCTGTGCTGTTTCCTCTTCACGTTAAAACATAAATATTGGTGTTTGTCCACTCATCCAGCCCCCTGAAACCTACTTTTCCTATTTACGAATCAAACAAAGTGCGACAAGTTTCATGTCCCTGAAACCCACGTGTGTGTATCTGCATTCAATTGCAAGTGTTAAAATTCTATTTTATCCGATTGTATTAGTATTCGTTTAACCTTTTTATTTAATCTTTTATTTAGTTTGTGTCTTTGTGTAACTTGTGTACTTATGTACCGTGGCTATATAATTGTGTCAGTGTGTCAGGCCCGGTCCTGGTGATTATCTGTAGTACTGATGTGCTGAAACACAATACCGGCTGGATTAATTGAAAACCGAGCCTCCTCCGAGCCATTATAGATCATTCGCCGTGATACGTCTTATCTTGTGCCTTCTCTTACGACTGTCCACGAACTGAAAGCGAGACCAACAGGACTGATAGACAGTACTCGCTTTCTCTGACCTGGTCAGCTCGACTTCATCACTCACCTGAAAGTCAGGGGATAATTTCTAGATCAGCATTTGTTGAGGAACGATCCAGAGTGAGCGCTTTTTTTAAGTGCAGGCTTTAATGAGTAAGACACAGGAATTAGACAGCTGACACAGTACTAGGCCTAGAGATAATGTATGCTAAATTAATTTCATGCAGCATATTTCACATTCCATGTTTAATCTGATACAGAGAAATGATAGAATTTATTGCATTATATGGATTGTTAAAGGTTCTCAATGCGGAATACAGAGCAGGGATTGACTCCGCACGGCTCTCAACATGGCGACCACTGAACAGCTAACAGTGCGAACAGCGAAAACTGTGAAAACAATGGCAACAGTGCTGAGAGCTGACAGCGTTAACCGTGGGGAGAGGGTGTG
This sequence comes from Ophiodon elongatus, assembly GCA_016806645.1. Classification (NCBI taxonomy): domain Eukaryota; kingdom Metazoa; phylum Chordata; class Actinopteri; order Perciformes; family Hexagrammidae; genus Ophiodon; species Ophiodon elongatus. Next base: position 1,935,446 of record JACSYO010002145.1, read on the forward strand.
TTTCCGCTGTGGGTTGGGATGCCGTTATCAGCAGGATTGCAACACACAGAGCCGGAGAGCGACTTCATGCTCTGCTCAAGTAGCCATTACTCCACTATATCTTTACATAAATAGTGGTTTGCTGCCCTAGTGATGCTCTGAATGCCCAATAAAGAACCTTTAAGGACTCAGTGTACAGCCAGACAATGGTTGAAAGTGAGGATATTTACTCCAAAGAGCTATTTGCTCTGATTTGTGTTCTAAAGGAATAGTTCGGTATTTTGGGAAATACGGTTATTCGCTTACTTGCAAGTTTTAGATGAGAAGATTGATACCACTCTTAGACATGAGAGTGTTGTCCATGTTCTCATTTCCCAAAATGTCAAACTATTCTATTAGGGTTAGAGATAGGTTTAGAAAGAGATCAAAGACTGAATATTAAAAGTGGACGTTGTCACCGTGACGTCACCCATTGGTTTGTGGACACGTTTTAAAGCCTCGAGTTTGGCATTTTGGGACTCGCCACCTTGGCTATTTGCAACTAGAAGTAACACAAGAGGGTGAAGTTAATTACAACAGAACGCTGAATAAGACATTTTTAGATGACCAAAAATGTTAAAATTAACTTTCATGAACTTGAAACACTGTGAAAGGGTTTAAGTTCTGAGACAAAAACACAGACAACTCCCAAACCAGACAAAGCCGCGGTAGCGACAAGGTAGCCACACCATAAAGTATATCCGGCTTTATGGTCTATAACATCTTGCTGTATTGAAACTAGCAATTGAGACCATAAACTCATGTTTACAATGTTTACTGAGGAAATAAAACAAGTGAGAAGTAGAGTCATTCTCTCATAGACTTTTATACAATCTGACTTCTTTGTGCAACTAGAGGAGTCGCCCCCTGCTGTTTTTAAAAAATAATGCAAGTTTATTAAGGTACAGCTGCATTGAATAGGTTAGGGTCAGGTTCATGTTCTTATGTCAATCTTGTGAAACATCTTCAAACAAAACATCTGAGATTCCACTTTTAGGCCATATGGTGTGATGTCATATTGGGTTATGGGTGACAAATACATATTGCTTCATTTTAAGGGGCCACAAGCCAAAAAGATTGAGAACAATGGAGCTTGGGAACACTGTGTCCACACAAGTTTTGTAATAGAAACTTGTGAGTGTTTCCTTCTCCGTTTACACCCATTTTTGCACTTTCTTTCAGTGTGTAATTCCCTGATTGTGTGTGTTCATATGTGAACAATAGGTTCAAATTTTCGCGTCTCTGTTATCATGTGTCCTCACCATCCTATTCACTCCTCCATTCATCACTGCTGTGTGTTGGACAAACAACAGGATGAGAAAGATCACAGCCTTGCCCTGTATGTCAGATGACGAGAGAAATATGCTCTTCGGGTTCAGACTTACAGAAAGCAGGTTTGACTTCCTCTCTTTTTGTTTACATCCTGCATCGTGCCTCTTTCTATTATCAATGTATTCTTCTCATCTCGCATGCTGTAATGGTGAGAAAGGTCATTTAAAACCCAGCTTTTTAATAGCTTATTGGTTGTGATCAGATAATGATGATGGATGTACTAACACATTAGGACCAACATTGTTAATAGTCAGCTTCTCCAAATCCAAACCGCTGCAAATTCAGCTAGTTTTACTATGTATTTAGAGTCGGAGAGCTCCTGTTGATATACTTCTTTTTAAAGAGATTAAGTGACTTGATTACAGACACTGGGACTTTTTTTATTATCCCCAGGTGTAATTTGACTATTTTCCCCTGATTCCCTCTGTTCATTCACATCCAGTTAGAGCAGATGAGTAACAAAAACATCACCTCATCTCAGCAGCTTTTGTTCACGTACGAAGAGAAAGACACAGTCGTCCTTGTAAACACACCCATCAGACTGCACGAGAACAATCGATGACAGTATATTAGCAGATATGTGTACACGTGTGGATGTATGTTTCTAGAACGTTGTTTTAAATGATATCAGACTCTTTATTTACTAATAACCCAACGAGAAATTAAACATTTCATCATTGCTTTCATCTGCAAAGTTTGTCAAATAATAAGAAATAAACTGAGCGTCACCCAGAATCACAGGAAATCTGTTTAGCTAAATAGTCGTCCTCCCATCTAACTAATGTAGAATAATAAAAACATTTAACATATAATGCAGTAACAATGTAAAATATTCTTATTCTTATTCTAATAATTCATATTCTTATATTCTTATATTCTTATTTTTCTTCCTTGTTGTTTTTTCACATATGATGTTTATATTTGAAAGAATATAAGCCTTAAAATCTCTCGCTCTTACACACATTCTCTCTCTCTCACTCTCTCTCTCTCTCTCTCTCTCTCTCTCTCTCCCTCTCTCGCTCCCATCTCTCTTTCCCTGACTGTCCTTAATCCATTTACTTCTTTTATCCACAGATTGCACAACTGATCACAAGTTGCAATCACAAGATGTGGAACAATCACAGTGTTTGTCAAACTGGACGGGAAAACATGAATATCTTTGTTGTTGTCTTGTCTGTGTCCTCATTTCTGAAACCGACATGCTGCGACACATTTTAATTCAATTTATTCACACAAACAGCCAGATTAAAAGTCCCAGTTGCTGTAGTCTGCCTTTAACACCCGAGAAACTACAACAAAAAGAAAAGGAAAAAAAAGAAAGACGTGTTGAATTGATAAATTAAGAAAATCTGGATCTTGTTCAGTTGAACCGTCCTGGGACCAAGTTTGATCTATTATTCACAACTAGTGGCTTAATTAGCATCAGGTCAGACTAATGAGGGATTATTTACTGAAACTCTGTTATGTAATGAGGAATCCTACACACTACGAGAAGTAATTAATGCCTACATTACATTATGTGTTCCAGCTATAGACTAATAGACACTACTGGCCATTACTGTGTTACAGTACTGCACTGCTCATGAACAGCCTGGCATGTACAATTTTAATTTAATATAAGATTATTATTCTATTCTATTTGTTGTGTATATTGTGCATTTTTCTTATTTTCTTCTTCTTCTTCTTCTTCTTCTTCTTCTTCTTCTTCTTCTTCTTCTTCTTCTTCTTCTTCTTCTATTCTATTTTTCTATATATTGTTCTTTTCTTACCTGTATGTAAAAATGCTGCTGTACCAAAAAAATGTCCCCTTGCGGGATTAATAAAGTATTTATCTATCTATCTATCTAGCAGGCAGCCATTGAAAGTATGATAAATTCAGTTTGATAAATTGTTTCAAATACTTGATTCAGTGAGTAATTCACTTATCAATCTACAGCAGTTTCATGTAGGAACTATTTTCTTTTGACCATCATTTCTACATCAAACTGCCGTCACCAAGGTCTGTGGATTATTTTGAATAACCGCGTCGTTATTACTGGAAGAAGACATTGCTTTTGAGAATGTCAAATGTATTTTTTTGGTTCTTTGAGCACCACAAGACAAATGCCATATAGTCCCATTATATAGGAGGGAAGGCAAACATCTCAACGGTGGATATCTCCAAAACTAGGCAACTCGCACCAAAATAATCTAGATTGATAAACAGCACTACAGGTCAGAGGAAAAATGTATATATTTTAGTAAAGGGTGAATTGACCCCTTTAAAATTATTAAACCTAAACACTATTTTCACTTAAGAAACCACTGGTTCGTGTTTTATAATAGGTGTAAACTTAACACTGTAGTTGTGTGCAGGCACATGCATTAAAAAGGCCTTTCCTTCTCCTCAGGTAACCTGAAAACTCTCATGAGAAAAACAAAGTGTTGCTCTGATCTCACTTAATGTCTCTCTATATTGAATCTGGCCAGAGATTAGTTTTTAGCTCCTGGGGATGTCTCTGAATATTACTGAGGGGTTTATGAGCAGGAAATAATAAATCCATGGCTGAATTCCTCCAACAATCCAATTTTTTGCAATTGACAGTATATATTTTAATAACGCCTGGTGCAATATTGTATTTTTTTTCTCCACACGATGATGCAGCTATGTGTTCATTGCTCTTCTCACAACTGTATTGAAAGATGGATGGCGTCGCTTACAGAATAACAGTGTTACCGCCACAGATTCGTCACGTGCCAGCCAGCCAGCTCCAAACGCCTTAAATCATCTCCAGAAACAAATGAACTGCACACAGTTGCTGCTGTCCAACTGCCACTTACAAAAAAGATATTGACGCTTCAGGTTATTCTGGGAATAAAAACAGGCGCGTTGAATGCTTCACTGTTGTGAAATGTGATGGCTATGTGTATGAATTACAGCCCTGAGCTCTAAGTAGGTCCCGTCTCTCCCTCTTTTTATCTCCCCACTTCTGTTCCCCTCTTCCCTTTCTTCATCTTTCACCTTCTGTCTCCTTTGTTCTCCCTTTTCTCCCACATATGATGTCTTAGTCCTTGTTGGTATGTGTTACCTGTCAGTGATCAAATATGATACCATGTTTACTGTGTAGGACTGCAACCAATTTTCCTCCTTGTGCAAAAGGAATGCCAGTCCTAGTAAAGACATAATACAGTATGTATAACCTATAAACTACATAAACATATATTCACACATAAGTGACGTATGCATGTTTCCCTGCATTAAAAGGCCCATCGATCAATGTGTAAACAATTGGAAGACTTTTGTGGGGCTGCCATTTGGTTTACACCTCAAACAAACATCTGTTCAAATCTTATTTGTGAAGCACTATTCATACAAATGTGTGAAAATCAAACCCTAACAGTGAAACAGTTGTAGACTTTTTCACAAAGACAATAGAAAATGACAGATTTGAAATTGTAAAGACAATGAATTATATAAAAAGTCATAAGAATTAAAATAGATAATGGCAATAAAAACATTTAAAATGAGAAAATAATTACTGACAAATAAATTGAGTAATGAGCATAAGGCATTTTCATTTTTGCAGGGCTAAAATAATATAGAATGTTTTAGTTATTAGCACTTTTAGCAACACTCAGATGCGCATGGAAGGCGATTTAAGATCAGTGCAAAGAAATATAAAGCTGGGCTAAAAGACACATATGTTTTATTTTTCTTCTTCACTTTGGAGCAACTAGAAGACACGTTTCAGAGAGGCCCTCCTGGTTCACACATTGCAGACGTCAGAGGAACAGGCCATGCAGAGTTTGGAAACTAAAAAAGAAATTAAATCAATATCAAAACTGTTGATTTTAAATGATTGAGTATACTCATTGTGCCCTTCTAGTTTTTATAGTCTTTTATAGTCTGAAGGCCAAGACGGCACGAAGCTGCTTGATTCTCTGATTACCTCGTTTTGCAGACCGGAGATTTGGCTCTAAGACCTGAATAAATGTCACACATCAAATCACTCTTCCAAAACCTGTTTGGAGTTGGGACAAGTATCAAAATTAAACATTAAGATTGCACGACAAAGATGTCCCAGGGCACAAAACCAACCTGTAAAGCCCTGCACAGAGCCCTCTCTAGCGGAGCAGTTGCATAATGGGAGCTACTTTAATTGTGTGTGTTCAATTGATTAATCCGGCTTAGAGAGAATATTAATGCCCGAGTTCCCAAACACACATGAACAGAATCATAATGCTCTCATTATAATCATTGGGCGCTCATTTACATCTGATTCAGAGAGCAGCTGTGCCAAAAAGGGCTAGTGCTGATGTCTATTATGTAAGGAGCCCAAAGTACCTTCACACTTCTCATCACCAGGGGTTGTAGTTTAGTTGCAGTAGGTTATTATTCAAAACAATCCTCACCACATGACTCTAATAAAACCAGAGTGGAGTGGAACATACATAAACACAGACATGTCTCTCCTGCTGAGAGAAGAGACTGTTTTAAACTGGAGTAACCAAACAAAATAATCTAACAATCTACCGTACCCTAGCAAGCCTAGCGAGACAACATGTTTGTTTTTATTCTGGAGGGGAAAAGCATTGAGGCGAAAGAAAGAGTGTATTGTGGTTTAAACAATGCAGTTTATTGTAGACATGTCTGAAACACGTACACAAAGACAAGTTACAGACAAATTATGTAATTTTAGTTTAAACCCAGCCTTTAAGGCTAATTAGTTTGTTTACTGAAATATCCAATGGAGTTTGTCACAAAGCCAGAAAACAGAAACTGCGTTATCGAAAATAGATTTTCTTTTTTAAGAGTGTGATTTCATGTGAAGACAAGTTAAAGGCATGACTATAAGTGGATGACCACAGTTTGTGTAACATGCTCGAGGACGGAGGAGAAATGAGGGACTGATGGACGGACATGATGGGGTTTGAAGAAGTAGGCCACCAAGCCAGAGAAAAACTACAAAACAACACGGGGAAAGAAAAGCCGGAAGATTCACTGAAAAGCAAGATAATATTCATTAACATATGAAGCTCATTTATACAAAATTTGCTTTCTTATATCTGGCAGTGGTGGTTGAATGTTTGAGCCAGAGCAGGTGAAGGACAGATGGAAAGAGACAGAGAAACATGTGATAACAAGCAGAGATTTTAGATTGTATCCTTGTTGAAAGGTAGTGCCGGGATACGGCAGCGTTCCGGTCTGACTTGTTAAGCATGTGCATGTCGCTCATGTGGGTTCATGTTTACATGGGTCATGTTTTGGTAAGTAGGTAAAAACACATGGCATAACATGCTGATTCATCAGAGATAAGCAAATCCTCAACAGCATGGCAGTGGCTCATCTTAATTCACCTTTAAACGGTGAAATTGAAATTTGGGACACAGCCTTCAGTGTATCTCGAGGACTAAATGGCAATTGTTCACTGCTGGACTCAAGTCTTTGCAGGTAAAACATTATTTGTAATGTCTAAAGGTTCACAAATTTATTTATTTTTATTTAATTGTTTTTTGGTGTATGTCACAAACGCCATTTGGCTTACTTTAGCCTTTTTGTGGTAAGCTTTTAAAATCTACCGAAAGTATATTTTACTTGATGTTATATGTAGCTAGCTTGAGCAGGATAGCTAACAAGCTAATAATTAGGTCACTAAGGCATTATTTAGGTCACACAGCAGTTTAAAGAAACCCTTTTGTATTTGATTAGTTATAATAATTACACAGCTTTCTGAAATTATTTTCAAAATACCATCTGGTTAATTAATACTTTTTGATTTTGTAACTACCAAACATTCAATTATTTGCAAAGTGTGATTGTATGACTGCATTCCTATTTAGCTGAAATAATGAAAAATTACTCCTAGGGAAGGACTCTCTGTAGAGTGTTGCAGGGGTGACATACTTTTGACAGAAGTTAGCGTCTCACTGGTTCAGCGACAAAAAGCCAATGAGATTTTTTCATTTGATTATGAATTATTCCATAAATTAAGCCACCGAAGACACCGTAAAAACACCTAAGACCTTCAGAAAATCACAAGAGGCGTATTTACTGACATCTTTTCTATGTGGAACAAAACATTAAAATACCTTAACCTTGTGTTAACCACAAACCTTATTTCAGGCGTGTAACCAAAAACCCATAAAAAAACAACAACTTTGAGACGAGGGAACTGGATGTGCAAAAATGCCAACTAATTTTGTGGGTTTCAGAATGCATTCCTGCAGCACACTATCTTTCTCTGCGCAGAGAAGTAGTTGGAGGATGTGCGAGAGGAATGGAGAAAAAGATGATGATGGGGCCGCCTGGTCGGCCCTTAACAGCACTTGAGTGATGGATGGTTTCGTCAAACACTCTGATTGCCACAGGCCGAGAACACAGAGCAGCCATGGGTATAATTTAAGATCCGTCAAGTGCGTGTGAAATTTGAAACTTTTCAACGTTTGATGGCTCGGACCAAAACACATGTTCGCCATTATGAATTCAAAGGCCCAACGTTTCACAAAGATAACACAAGCGTAGGTGCTCCTTCAGCTGCTTCTTTAAAGGTGTCACCGACTGTCCTCATACATCCTCGTCTCTTTCTCCGGAGCAGCTGTCGACGAGCAAATGGATCACACATTTTTTTCCGCAGACGCATACAAGCATGCCAGGATTATTACATGACACACCGCACACACATGCAATGACGCTCCTTCATGAGGATGTGCATGCACACATGAGCATGCAGATTCCAGGTGTGGCTCAAAAACAGTAATCAGGATAGGTCATTAATCACAGTGGTGCGTTAATTGCTCTTATGGTTCAACGCAGTCCACGTCGCTCTTAGGTTAACAGGCTCCAGTTGAAAAACAATCCTTTTTTCTGTCGGTGGTAAACAAGCGTTCTCTGAAAGGCAATCTGGCGTAAGAGGAGAACACCACTGTGTTTCCGTGCGTGTGTGTGTGTGTGTGTGTGTGTGTGTGTGTGTGTGTGTGTGTGTGTGTGTGTGTGTGTGTGTGTGTGTGTGTGTGTGAGAGAGAGAGAGAGCTTTTGCATGCACATATGTGTACATTTGTGGGTGTTACCACACTTTCAAAGCAAATGATTCATTACAGACGAGCCATGGGGTCGGGGCCCTGTCAGCGGCTGTTGTCATGGAAGCGAGTGTTGGAAAGGGCAGATCTCCTTTCAGTATCATCTTCAGATTGTTGAGACATTGACTTGGCTTTTTCTCTCTGTTTCTCCTTATTGTCGCTCTCTCTACTGTCGCATCTCTCCTGCTTGCGCTTTTCGCTTCTCTGAGATGATTTCTTTTTTTTGTTAGTTTTCATTCTATATGGATATGAAATATATATATATGTATATATATTTCTGCTATGCTAAAAATATGTGCTGCATGTGTGCAATGTAGCATATTTCTATTTTCCAGTGCAAGAAGCAGCAAGACTGGACACACAAGGTCAGGCTCTTGTCGTCTCACAGAATCTGCAATCAGAGTAATTTCCACACTGTAGCACACAAGCACGCACACAGACACACTATACTGACACCCTGTGACCCAGCTGTGTGTGGAGCTGCCATACATACATTATCCATCGTTCTCTCTTTTCTCCATATTGATGATAAACTGGTTTGGAGATTCAGAAGAGATGTGAAGAAAATGTATAAAAGCAACAGAGACACCTGTGAGACGGATTGTATTTGCTTATTTGACAAATAATTGTATCAATGTTATGTGACATGGGGCAGGTTTAGAAACGTCTCTTTGTAGCTGTTTTGCATCACTTTATAGTCATTTTGCATCTGTGTAGTCTCTTTCTGGATGTTTCGCGTCTTTTTGTGGTCGCTTTGCATCTCCTTGTGTTTCTTTTGTGCTTCTTTTTGTATTCGTTTCTGGATCATTTGTATCGCTCTGTACTCGCTTTGCATCTTTTTGTAGTTGTGTAACTGACTTTCCAACAAAAAATGTCAACTCAACAAACATTCAACTCATGCAGAGGTTCTGGTACCAATAAGCCAACTTGTAAGCCTCTGGCTCTGATCGGGGGAGGGAGGGGGGGGCGACGCCCCTCTGGCCTTGCCTCCGTATGTGGCGGCCTCACTGGACACACATCACGGCATGTGCAGACATGTACGGACATTAGAGGATGTTGACAAAGCCCAGTTTTTCTCCTCAGTTAACATTTCAATGCTCATTCACATGAATGCAAGAATGAATGATGACATCGCTCAAACGACATGTGTTGTGACTTGTAACCATAGAAATGAGGACAGGATTTGCACTTAATTAGTAATGAGGGGAAGGGTGGGGAAAATAACAGCAGATGGTAAGAATGAGATATGAGGAAATGGACTTTCAGGCCTAACAGACAGAAGCCACACAAATGCTTTTGGATCTTCGCTGCTGACTGGTTATCCAAAGATAACTGTGGAAATGAAGGGACTTGTGTTTCAAGGTGTGTACCTGTGCGTTGCAGTGAATACACGATCTCATCTGAGCCTGGATCAGTAATATCATCCTGAGAAGATGAATATTCAGTCCCAGTACGCTGGTATCCTTCGTCCAGATCCGTTCTTATTCCTCTAAGACTCAATTTTCTTTTCTTTTTTATCTCACAGACATAATCTCTGCCATAATCTCTTCTGGGTCCCTGTATTATCTATTAGACTGCCTAAATGTATGTCTATTCCTTTATCCTTTTATAAAACCCGTGTCACATCTCTGCAAATGCCTGTGGTCGCTTCTTCCTGTCATGACTGTCAGATGCAATATTATCTAGATGGAGGCAGAGCACTATCGACAGACAACGGGACAAACACTGTGTGCGGAAGCAGCACGGACAGACACACCATGGTAAATGTCAACTTTAATTGGATGCCTATCGTTTAGATATTGCCCGTCAAGACCAAATAAACAGCGTGACTCCCGATGACAGGATGTGAAGCTAACGTGTACCTGAGGGTAATAATTTCAGCCATCTCTAGTATCAGCAGCTGCTGAGGGAGGACAAATACCAAGTCAAAAGTGAACTGAAGGGCACTCCGGCTTGCTTCTTGTCTGTTTGTTTAGCTCATTAGCTCATGCTACCCGTGTCACATCTAGTTCACCTTGCCACAAGCATAAAACCATAGTTGATGAGGTTTTTGGTGAGCTGCAGAATACTGAAGCAGCAGCATTAGTGAAGTTTCAGTTTAAAGGTTATTTTTAATGAGATTATTTGTCTACAAAACCACTTAAAGACGAGCAACAGAGCTTTTCTGCAGTTTCTAGCGGCATGGCTCCATGGATGACAATTTCACGTTGTCACTAGGCCCACCACTTTGGTATAGACTGCAATGTCATTGCCTTTGAATTTTGTAGATAGATTGAGATTGAGATTCCCCGGGGGATGAATTCTACTGATTTTGATGATCTCCTGATTTTTGTAGACATTTTTGTTTTTTTGAATAACATTTGGTTTATAACTAAATACCAGGCGGCAACCTCCAGGTCTGAAAAGTGAAGCCAATGCTGAAGTGCCGTAAACTTGCATTCTTTCTAATGACCAGCAGGGGGGTGACTGCTCTGGTTGCATTAGATGTCAGTTTGTATTGACGTCACTGAGAAAATGACTCTACTTCTTACTCAGAAACCATTGTGAACATGAGTTTACGGTCTCAATCGCTAGTTTCAAGTCTTCTTTCATACAGCATGATGTTCATTTAGTAAGTTATGGTCCATTTTAGAGTAAATTAGACGATAAGGCAGGATATGCTTCAGGGCTTGGCTACCTTGTGATTGACAGGTCGCTACCACAGCTTTGTCCGGTCTGGGTGTTGTCTGTGTTTTTGTCTTGGAACTTTAACCCTTTCAGAGTGTGTTTTCAGTTTATGTAAGTTAATAGTTACCTTTTTGACTGCCTAAAAATGTCTTAGTCACCAATCGGTTGTCCTTAGCTCTCACGTCTGGTTGCTTTGTGTTGCTTAGCTAATCTTGAAGTGCTAACACAATAAACTTATATGGGGGTCATAATAGCCGCTGAATATCAGCCGCTTAACGTTGTCATTGTAAATATGCAAGTATGCTGACCATGGAATTTTTTACCGTCACATCTTTAAAAATAATAGAACCGCTTCTTTAGAAACAATGACAGTGTGACAACAGGGAAATTCCATCTGCTAAGATCATGTGATACAATAGAAGCCACAGAAGAGCTACTTAATAGGCCCTGGAGATTATTTTGTTGACTGCTGCTCCTAAGTTAAAGAATGGTCTTTCAATCTTCATGACATGTAAAATTATGGCTCACGTTTCAGTCAAACACCAGTCAGGACATCGTTTCGGTTGAGGAGGAGAAGGGAATGGTTGGTGACAAAGTTTTACAGGTGGAAAAGGGAAGAAGATAGGATAGTATGAAGGTAGATTTGTGTCTTTATTACGCAAACAAAAACAAATTTTGAGAGCAAATTTCTAGGTAGATTTGTCTTTATTACGCAAACAAAAACACATTTTTGAGAGCAAATTTCTCGTTTGTAAGTAAATATATATAAACTGAGAGTTAGTTTTGCTTATGAAACTAGAATTTTAGGCTGCAAATCAAAAACTTTTGCTCTCAGAAAAAAAACCTTTGCTCTCAAAAAAAATCTTTGCTCTCAAAAAAAACCCTTCACTCTAAAAAAAAACCCTTCGCTCTCAAAAAAAAAACCTTCGCTCTCAAAACGAAAACCTACGAGTTGAGTTTGGACGTAGTGGGCGGGGCTTATGCTGCTGAATGAGCCAGGAGTTTCTATTGGTGGGTTTGACTTGCTCTTGGCACCCAATGGGAGCTTACGGTGAGGAGGACATGGAGGTAAGTTGACATTATATTGCTCTGTTTTGTCAAAATTATTTTAAATGTAGCAGCACTTTACTTTGTATTCATGTTGTTAGTATTGTGGAGTCTCTTTTTTTAAAGAACGACATGGAGGGCTGCTGTGTTGACATGAAGCCCCACTTTCTGCGTGCACGTAACGTTAGCCCATGTAATTTTGACAAAACAGAGCAATATAATGTCAACTTACCTCCATGTCCTCCTCACCGTAAGCTCCCATTGGGTGCCAAGAGCAAGTCAAACCCACCAATAGAAACTCCTGGCTCATTCAGCAACGTATGTCCCGCCCACTATGTCCAAACTCAACTCGTAGCTTTTCATTTGAGAGCAAAGGGGTTTTTTTTGAGAGCGAAGTTTTTTTTTGAGAGCGAAGGTTTTTTTTGAGAGCGAAGGTTTTTTTTGAGAGCGAAGGTTTTTTTTGAGAGCAAAGGGTTTTTTTTGAGAGCAAAGGTTTTTTTTTTTGAGAGCGAAGGTTTTTTTTTAAGAGCAAAGTTTTTTTTTCTGAAAGCAAACGTTTTTGATTTGCAGCCAAAAATTCTAGTTTCATAAGCAAAACTAACTCTCAGTTTATATATTTTTACTTACAAATGAGAAATTTGCTCTCAACATTTTTTTGTTTTGTTTTGCGTAATAAAGACACAAATCTACCTTCATAAAGAAGCACCCTGTAGTTTGCCACACTGACCTATTGATGCTGGTTCAGGTGAAAGATAGGTACAAACCAGATTACAGCCGCACAGAGAGTTGGAGGGAGGCAGATTAGTGGGCATTTGAAAGGGGAGAAGGGAGAGGATTTAGCTGGATGAGGGAGAGGAGAGAGGATTATGGAAGCCAGAGCCCGAATCCTAAAATAATCCTCTCAGTATACTGGGCTTTATGCGCCGTGGGGCAGAGGCCAGTTTGAGCTATTAAATTGTCATTGCATTCGTGCGCTGCAGTTTGAACGTGTAGAAAGCACTTCCGAAGGTGTGATCATCACCATCACTACCTCTGTTGTAGATGAGGAGGTGTTTGATTTCCCCTTTAGTTTCTATCTCTCTCGTGTGTGGTAACCCCCCACAAATGTACACATATGTGCATGCAAAAGCTCTCTCTCTCACACACACACACACACACACACACACACACACACACACACACACACAGCGGCAGGCGCGTTCATTCCCTCTGCTTTAATCTGGAAAGCTGGTCGGGAGCTACATGCCTGTATTCGAAGCTCTAAGCGCCTCCTTCTTTCCGTGCTCCATGTTCTAATTTGGGTATTGCCATGGTTACATAAGATTCGGGGTCAGGGGGTCACTGGCGTTGCAGGCGAACACTGGATGGATGTGTGGCTGCTTCATGGCGACAGAGGGACATAATATAACCAGAGAAAGACGGCAGATGAGGATCAGGAAGGAAACCATCAGACTGACAAAACCTCGCTGAAATGGGAGGAAGAGGAAGTTTACAAGCAGAGAATATAATAAAACAAACACTTACTGCCCTTTTCCCAGCATTGTATTTTTAAAAGTGTGCATTCAGTAAGAAGCAAACAGAGTACTGCTTTGCATTTATGTTCTAACGTTGTTGTTTTTTTAAACAATTGCAGAAGTGTGCAAGAGGACCTGTAGAAAGATTTAGGGTAAAAAAGACTGCGTACACAAGCGACCAGTAGAGAGGTGTAAGAATATAAAGCATGCACAGGTGATGCTGAGAGACCGTATGTAAAAGTATGAGCTTTGATTTAGATATGATTCAGGACAAAAGCGTACACAGTGGAAAAAGACAGAAAGACAAGGTGGAGACTCACCACGCATGCACACCAGAGATTTTGAGAAAGGGAGGGGTGTGAAAGCCCTGTGTTGCTCCACTAACCTACTTACCATAATCTCTCTCTTCTCCTCAGTTCATAACTATGCTCGAATTACACGATACACTCATCATTCTACCCTGTCAATCAATTATTTTCATCTGCACTGTTATTAATGACTTTTGTTTGTGTCAGAGGGTGTTTCTACTTCCTTTCTCTTACAAATCCGCATCGCAAAGAGAAGCGACGAGAAGGAAAATTAACTCTGCATACAAACATATAGATACATTTTGCGTTATGCATTTAGCATTTTGCAATATGCATTTTGCATTTTGCATTAAGAGATTTGTATAAAACATCTGAACAGATTGTTTTTAAATATAATATTATTATATTATGTTTAATTATTGCATTTAATTCATCTTGATACACTCTCGCTGCTTTAAATGTAAAACATGTGCCCTGGATTGCAACATTTCAGGAAATGGAAAGCAAAGCAAAGCAAAACAAAACAACACACAGCACAGCAACCTGTGGTCACACTTAATTCCTCTACCGAGATTAGTGTTTGTTAATCCGGTGATATAATGCTGCAGAGTTCTACAACGTTGCATGCAGCTAAAGGGGAACTGAGGACAGAAAAGCTTCTCTTATAATAGATATGGCTAATTAATTCATGAAAGTAAGCTAATATATCCTATATTATGTCTTAAAGAGAAATAGACTGCAGCTTTGGTCCATTGTTGTATTGGGGGTTTCTATGTTTTTTATTTTGTGTGAGCAGCAGGTCTTCTCTAACAACCAAACATGTTCATGCTTCATATTTTCTGTTGAAAAGGACAGAAATGTGTTTTTGAGCAAGCTATGGAATCTCTATAACCACCATATGAGGGAAATTAAGAAGACAATAGATGCACATTCATTATCCGTGCATTCAATATTTACAGTTCTGTTTATTGTGTCCATGCAACAAAAGGTGATGTTAAAATACACATTTTACAGTTTAATTGTACAATAAAGTGGTCGTATATATTGTCCACTGTCCTGGCCTGTCATTTTGTTTTTAAATATGCTACCAAGAAGCTTTTGAGATTGTCAAATTCATGTTTTCTACCTTCTGGTTGACATTAATTTCAGTATGTAGCAAAACTTATTTTCCATATATATATATATTTATATATTTATATATACATGTAGATATATATATATATATATATATATATATATAGATATATATATATATCCTCAAATATATTATAGCAAACATCATGTTTTGAGCTAGCAATTTTTTCCAAAGTTTAACTACTTGTGTACTGGTATTGTAATGATATAATACCACAAAAATATAAACTTATAAAAATATAAACGTTTTTATAGTGTATGAAAACATGCAATAACACCCGTATATCTGCGATCCAAGAATGTATAGCCCACATTGAGCATGGAGACCTCCTATTCATGCATAATTTATAGCTGCATAGTTCCTTTTAAACGGGGAAGAATTATCTACCAGGAAATAAAACTGTGCGCTTGTTATTACATAGTTCCCACGCTGGTAGACGGTCGGTCTGAAGTGACACACTGCCACACTTTCCCACGCACGCGAGAACTTCCTTGAAGCGCGCGGAGGGGGGCGGCGCGCACCGCGTCAGATCACGGGGCACGAGGCGGGCGGACCGCGGGGTGAGGATCATGTGTAGTCCACGCGCCCAGAGCAGGTTACATGCAGCGAGCCGCGGAGCAGGACGGAGCAGAGAGAAGACGAAGAGCTGCAGCGCCGCGTTTCATCACAACAGAACCTCCGAGACTGCGCGCAGCCGACACCAAGTTCCTTTCATCTATTTTAACCTTGGGCGCGTGCGAAGGCTAAACAAAAAAATAAAAAGCTAGAAAATCCATATGAGGATTTGCTGTTGTGACAGTTTTCAGCTGCTCCGGTTTTGGAGCAAATAAGTGCGCGTCGCTCTCCGTGCTTCTTGGAGTTGCATGACTTGAAGAGTTTGGCTAGACTTCAACCGCCGACATGAGAGGTGAGTTTGTGGAAATGTTTAAATTAGTTAGAATGTATTTTGTCTTTTCTTTTCAGAGCCGGACACGTCCGGTGTTTGTAAATAACTTTTGAGTTGCATTCGGCGTGTTGAAGGCACTGCTGGCCGCGAGACGGTCCAAAGTGCGTAGGCTGCAGGCTCGCGCCGGTGGACCACAGCGAGCACATCGCAGAGGCGAACACAAGACACTGTTTCTGAGCTGTGCGTCAAACTGTCACCTCAAGGACCTTTGGGAATTGTAATCCAAATTGTTTAAGCTTAATAGGCACGCTTTTGGGGATGTTAAAACGTGTTTTGTTTTGAATTACAGCAATATATAACAATATACGCAAAGTGTGTTAAGTATAAACTGTAACGATTTCGTGCATTTGTTCAGTTTTGCCTTTGAGAGGAATGCGTTGTAGCTTTGAATTACTTAATTTCACCGGTGACTCCAGTTATGTAAGAGAGAGGATAAGGGAGGGAGGGAGGGAGCGGAGTGATTCAGAGGCTGTCAAACCGAGCGAAAAGCTGGTGGCAGGGTTTGTTTACGGTGAATGAATAGTCCCCCTTTTCTTAGATGTTCCTCCCTTTTATACTTGCTGTGTTTTATTACACTTAGTCTGACGTTTTTATGATCCTACCATTAGTTTGACAAATTTTTACTGTCGACATTTTTACATTTTTTATCTTCATTGCGTGTGATGTTTTAATGTGCCTCTAAGCACTGATGGTTTGTTGAACTGTTGTATAATGCAATAGTTATAATTCATAAGCCAGCGTGTTTTTGTTTTCAGCGTCAGCAGTATGGCGACGAGAGAGAGAGAGAGAAAGAGAGAGGTGCTCCATTGACCTAGTTCTGTCATTGAGGATTACAACGTGTGTGTGTGTGTGTGTGTGTGTGTGCGCGCGCGCGCGCACGCGCCTGGGGGTGGAGGGCCACGGTCTGTCGTCATCCCTAATGACACAATGATAATTGAAATCAGTTATCTGACAGAATGCTCCTCTTTAGAATATTGTAGATATAAGCTGCACTGCAGGAGCCTGCTTTTAATGCATCTTCCCAGATGCCTACTGCCTTTTATTAGTTTTTCTTACAAAAAAACTATATTTTTTTTATGTGACATTCTTTGATCAATATTTTATATATGAAATTAGAAAAACAATCGGTTGTTATATGTTTTTTTTTTTTCGTAGACTAAGGTTACAGCTTTGTGGAGTTGTGATGGCAAAGTCATGCACCGCTGTGACAAGCAGGATATGAGCACAGCGAGTCCACATGTAACCATGAAGCACAGCAGGATTCAGTTAAGCTCAGTTTCCTCTGCCATCTAATGTTACTTACATCAACTAGAGCAGTGATTTTCAACCACTGTGCCGCGGCACACCAGTGTGCCGTGAGAGATCGCCAGGTGTGCCGTGGGAAAATGTCCAATTTCACTTAATTGGTCCAAAAAAATATTTAGTTGACACAAATAATTTACCATTGTTGAGCGTCTGACCCTGCAATATATATCTCTGGGGTCGGCGGACACGCTGGCGCGTCCACGCGGTGTTTACTCGATGTTTAAATGAATTGCTCCGCGATAATAAAGCACAGAGATCTGGTTAAGATGTCTACAGAAGCGTATGCTCTCCACCTCCGTGTCCTAATTGTCACGAGACCGTAAGTGACTCACAGCGCGCCGGGAGCTTGGACGTGTCGTGTGATTCGTGGGCGTAGAGCTCCGCCTCTCAGCGTCATTTGTGGATTCATGTGTCTGTCAACATTTTAGTATGAAACTAACCAATGGACACTCAGTAAATCCCTAAGGACCTACCCACCACCTTACCTACATAAACACTGCAGTTTACATTCAGTCTGCATCGAGAGCTCAGAGAGAAGAGAGGAAGTACGAAGAGAAAGTTTACAGTTAGCGACGTACTTTCAGCGATATATTTAATATTTAGTTTGAAAACAAAAAACGGTTGTAATGTTCATTTTTCATTTGCACACATCCCATGAAGCTTGATCTGTAGTATGAAGTAATGACTCAGTCCCATTTGATCTCAGTCCCTCTAACAGCTGGTGGAAGTGGAGTGACAGACATCACTTCTACTCAAAAAACGATATTACAAAATGTAAAAATTGGGAAAATGCCCAAGAACAGGGACTATTTTGTTCGCCTGCGCACACAAACTGAGAAACAGGTAACTTTTATGAGGAAATCCACAAATGTGTCTGAGAAAGTTCTCAAAGCTACTTAGTAGCTGAACTGGTGGCCAAATCCAAAAGCCCACACACTGAGACATTAATACTACCTGCCTGCAAAGCCATTATGAACGAGATGCTCGGCCCTGACGCGGTTAACGAAGTCGCTAAAGTCCCGCTCTCAGATAACACAATAACAGACGTATTGGTGACATGTCTGCAGACATCGAAAGCGTTGTTTTGGAAAAATTACGCATCAGTGGGAAATTGTCAGCATATATGCTGTATTATGCTACAATGTGACATTTTCTAACTTTTTGGTTGTTGGTGTGCCGCGGGATTTTTTTATTGTAAAAAATGTGCCGCGGCTCAAAAAAGGTTGAAAAACACTGAACTAGAGTATGTGTCACTCCAGTCAAGCGTTGCCAGCTTTTCAGTCTGATTAAGTAAAATCACCACATCATCCACAATGTCATCCGCAGTCTTCAATTGAATTTGCTTTACGCAGAAAAGCGGCGTATAGACGCCATTTTCCTGATTCCCCTGATAGATGGCAAACAACGCTGTTCCACTTGTTTATCTCAGAGTTGTTATTGTAAACTGTTGCACAAACACGTCAGGTCGGTGTGATGCGTCAAGATCAAACAGACCGACTTCAATAAAGCACTTAAAGATTTTATGCCCCAGTGGACGAATGTTGTGCAGAGCTTTGCGAGCCTTATGAGACTGTTGGAGCCCAAGTAGCCGGGGATCAAAGGTATAGGGTGGCAGTAAAGAGGAAAGCACGCTCTCTGCTCTCCAAGTCCGCTGCTGTGCTGATCCCGGCCTCAAAGCCACTATCTGTCGCAGCCTCGGGGACGTTCACAGCGAGCTACAGTATGTGTCAAGGTGCCCTTTCTCTATGACAACTTCATGTTGAGATTCCTTTCCGCTTATCTAAAGCTTTAACTCTGCATGTAAGTATTCAGGCGAAATGTCATTGCAATTTATTTTGCAGCACAGCAATGTAAACAATGATTACATGCAAATAATATTTTTTCTATTCAGTATCTTAGGTCATTTTGATAGGCCTATGTCCTATCTATGTTCCAAGTATGCATAAGGATAAGTGACATTTAAAGAGATTTTAGAGATTTGCTGCACCTAAATTTGTTCGTGCGGTTTGGAGCCGCATGCAAAATGACACGCTGCGAACTGAATTCCTTAGTCTGGTTTTGCTTGTGTTGCGGAGGCCCACTTGGCTTTGGGCTCGGAGCTGCATAAACAGCACCATCAAGTGAATGCACTTTATCTTCTCTGATCAATGGGGAGGCATGACAGAGGCACAGTGTGTGAGGACTGGTTTCTTAACTGGTTTCTTAGCATTGTTGTTCAGCATGGGGGTGTTTTATTTTATAAGAAAAGTGCTTGAGGTATGTAGGAGTGCCATATCAAGTGACCTTGTTTCTATTGTTTATCGTAGAGAGGAAAGTATAAAAAAGGAAAGTATCCTCACCTGTACTGCTGACCTAATTTTTAGTATGTGGGCGGATGTAAATACAAGTAACATTCTCTTCCTCAAGACGGCCAGGAAACTAATTATGCATATTATTCTGACTGCATAACAGAAAGCTGAAAGGAAATAATTGCTGTCACTTATAATACAGTTTCAGTGATACTCTAGAGCGATACAAAAAACATCAGCAAGGGCGACGCACGATGCACACCTGTGCAGTGGACTTTCGTCCCACTACTATTGTATCTGCTGAGTAAATACCTAAACCTGCAGTGCATTTTTACAGAGTTTGGGGTTAGTCATGTTAAACTATCTGCATTCTTTAGGATGTAGAAGGAGAGAATGTCAAACATTACTGGATATTTATTCAAATAACTGCCAACTTTGAGTGTGCAAACCCTCTCTGGTTGGTAACTTAACATTACAAGATGTTGCACAATGCACCTTATACGCTGTTCTTCCCATGGAGGCCCCAGGAGCCCCTCAGAATGTAGGTCAAGTATACAGCATGTCATGTAAATGTTAAGTGCAAGGTAAATAGGACTTCGGACCCTGTTTGATTAGCAGGGATGAGTGAGTAAAGTCTCCCTAGCAGAGGTTTTACAGGAGTGGTGAAGAAAAGCGCTGACCGACAGACACAGAAAGGGACTTTTGAATCGCCACATAGAGATTTAGTTTAAAGGCTGTAAGTGTCACCGCCCATGTTAAGACATGTTTTTCTGCGATGAGGTTCGAGGAAATACAATGCAAATTCTGACAAGAGGGATTTTCCAACCTGGCCTAGCAGGAACTGCCCATCAAAGCTCCTATGAGGTGTATTAAATTACTGTCTTGTCATTTACACACTGGATATCGTTTAAGCTCTATTTAAACTTCAGAGCTATTCAGTTCAAAAACTTCAGCTATGATTACATTCTTTCTAAAATATAGACATTATTGTGTTTAAACATGTGGTCTTTAATACATGTTAATAGCATTTAAACACACAAAATAGGTTTTTTTTCTCGTTTGTGTAAGCACTTGCTGTCTACGAACAAAAGGAAATTCTCCAAACAAACTCTGATGAGAATAAAGACACGTTTTTCAGGCCCATGCTGCATCTCAACATACCAACTAATGTATGGTGGCAGCAGAATGCACTGTTTTAGTTGTCAGAGACCCCTGTAATAATCTGCACACTGTTATTTACTCTAAACAGTGTACACTTTTTCTGCGCTCAGCTGTGATTTGTGCAATGTTTATTTGCCAATAGACCAGAGCGGCAGAAGGAATCTCCGGGCAGCCAACTGCACCAGAGTAAAAATAGATTTGTGGTCCAGCTCAAACACAGCTGAAGTTTCACTCAAATACTTGACATGCTGCAACAAGTTAAGAGCTGCTCTTCGCCATGTTAGTTGCCCCTGCTGCAGCTTACTGTACTAGATGTTTCAGGAAATATTTCCAGATGTTGCTCAAGCTGTAAAAGCGGGCAGTTTGGCCCTGTCGGCTTCAACTGATCGTCCGTATTTTGGTAAATCAAACCGTACATTGTTTTCCTTTCAAACCAAAAAGAGAACTCCACCCTGCCTTAGCTTAAAGCCTGAGTCAGATTTTCTTCCTCCTTAAAACCTGCAAGAAACCCAATTGTGTTCCTTGTGAGGCTGCCACCACAAGCCCCTCCCCCTTTTGCTGAATGAGAAACTGTGTCAGTGGAGCAGCTCTTGCTCACTGGGCCTGACGGTGACGCTCAGCTGACTGGCAGGTGAGACGGCAAGTCACAGACAAAGCCGCTGACTCGATTAGCCAATAGTGTCGCAGGAGAGTGAGGGAGGATCGTCACCCTGTTGCTGAGGCAACCACCTTTGAATGAGTGTGTTCATGGAATGCAGCCAGGCGGCAGTTATATAACAGGCCGAAGGGCGGGGGCGAGGCTCCGGAGGGGGAGTGATTAAGGGAGCAATAGAAAGAGATTTTTTTTCCATTGCCTTTTTATTTATTTATATCCCTCAGTTGTGTTGGCCAGGAGGAAACACTCAAATATCTCTCCTCCACTGCACAGAAAGTCTTTGTGGAGGGCAAATGTTGAAAGATTTTTTCTTTCCCGAGTTATGATTTTCATGGTAATGTCAGTCACTAAACTCCTTTGCTTTGCCTATTTGTGTGACGCATATCTCTCCCCACACATAGTGACTCATGTGATTGGTTGTTTGTGAGTGGTTTATCAAAGAGCCTTTAGAAAAACAACAATTTTCTGGAGAGCTGCGATGGCCGGTTAAAGCCATCGCTGCGATTTACAGATTACCTAATACCCCTTGTGACCCAACAAAAGTGGTTTAGGGATTGTTTGGCACACCCTGCTGCCCGGTGCCGAATAAAATTTTGCACACAGTCCGCACAGTAACAGTCAGTTGCAGTTGTTCTGTGTGTTACAATCTTAGGCCTTTTCTCTCAGCATACCTGCTCACATTTTGTCATCCTGGAAGAGGAGCGACACAGAGAGAGCCGTGAAACTTTATAACCCCGGGCCTCCGCTAATGCAATTGACCTGCTATTCTGGGCTTGAGGAGGCCCAGCTACTTAGATAAACAACATAATGAAAAGAACAGGCTGTTCCTGTGTAAGAAGGCTCAGGCCTCCACAATGAACTCAAGGTGGACAATGTAAACTCAGGACTCGTTTCTTCACAATCCTGTGCAGAGAATGTCATTAGCTACATTTCAAAGCTTGTAATGCGCAGACGACACTCGACTGTCAAGAAATAAGCTGGATTTCATCGTGAGAAGTGTCACATGCAAGCTGGTGGTTGTCTTGTATGATGTTTAAAACAATCGTGATTGTGTACAGTACATATTGATTTATTATAAACTGCATTGTATACACTGTATTGTATTGACAGTCACTGCAGTCAACATGATACGCCTAAAAAGAAAATGTTGAATGTTCCAGTTACTACTCTATATCGCAAAGGTGATCAAAAGATATGTTTAATTGTTATTTAACTGCGGTCCAGGTTTTCTATATGTGTTTATGTATATGCAAATTGAACCAAGTAACCTAAGTAACTTACTTCTACGTTTTGAGGTCCTTATCTGTTCAATGTTTTTAACTATTGTTCCCTCTCATTCTTCTCTCTCTCCAGCTCAAATAGAGGTGATTCCGTGTAAAATCTGTGGAGACAAATCATCAGGGATTCACTATGGTGTCATCACCTGTGAAGGCTGCAAGGTGAGCAATCATCCATCTCCCCTATCAGTTGTTAGTTACAGTGGTAAAAGCAGCCTAAAAGGTGTTATCACCATTCTACTCAGTCTAATCAGAGCATTTTGTTTATGATCTTGCCAACATTAACATGCTCACATTTTGTGTGTGTGTGTGTTTTTTTTTCTCTGAAGGGTTTCTTCCGACGCAGCCAGCAGAACAATGCTATGTATTCCTGCTCACGACAGAGGAACTGTTTAATTGACCGGACCAACCGTAACCGTTGTCAGCACTGCAGGCTGCAGAAGTGTCTCGCTCTGGGCATGAGCCGCGATGGTGAGTTCAGCCACTAGATCTATATTTAATTAACTCCGAGTTTCCATCTCCCACTTTTTGCTTATCACTATGAACGAGTCACGTAATCTGTGTCTGACGTAGACCATACCTTCCTGAATATTAACCTTTTTGGTCCTTACATTCTCCTGTTGAAGCGGTCAAGTTTGGTCGAATGTCCAAAAAGCAGCGTGACAGCCTGTATGCAGAGGTCCAGAAGCACCAGCAGTCCCAGGAGTGCGTCGTGCTCGGTGTCCGCGAGCGGGAGGACGCCGACATGGCCGACCACGGCCGCACCTACAGGAGAAGCTCCACCGCCGCGCTAAGCGACCTGGACGACATTAGCATGCTGCCAGAAGGCCTGCTTTTCGACCTGCCGCTGACCCCCGAGGAAGCGGGTGGCGACTACTGTAACCTGGACATGCTGGGCGGCAGCGCAGGCAGCAGCTCCTCCTCTCAGAGTTCACCAGAACAGACCAACTTGGACTTTGTAGACGGCAACCACAGCATCAAGCACGAGTACCAGCTGTTACACGACTCTGGACTCTTCTCACATGCTATCCTCAACCCGCTGCCCGAGGGCTGCTCCCTGCTTGAGATAGGTCAGTATGAATGCCAATCTGCTGTATAAAGGCCACTGCTGTTGCGTGTCTGAAATTTTAATCTATCTTTCAAACAACATGAATCTCATTAAGAAAAACCTTCCCTCTCTTCAGAGCGTATAACTCAGAGTGTGCTGAAGTCCCATATTGAGACGAGCCAGTACAGCACAGAGGAGCTGAAGAGAATGGCGTGGACCTTGTATAGCCCGGAAGAGACACGCTCATACCAGACCAAGGTATATATGACACATTATTGTATTGCAAGCATATGGCATTCATCCACATAACAAGAATGGGGTTTATTGCAAATCTTCACCATCTACTTAGATGATTAATTGGTCAATATGATCTGTATTGTGAAAGGTTCTGTAAAGTCTAAATATAAAGTTACAGAGGGGTTTATAAATCCAAACATCTCCTTCTGGGCTTTGTGTCTCACTAGTCAAGGTTGTAGGACATGGCTATAAGAAAGATGGAGCAAATGTTATCAAACATACAGCAGGTCAGGACGTCTTTAGGGGGAAATCACTCGACCAGAGTCTAGATAAGCGCAACAGAAAACAAATGGAATACAACTTGTATGGCAATTCTCATAAAAGCCTCCCTGTCTCTTGTTTTCTCTTTTCAGTCAGCTGAGGCGATGTGGCAACAATGTGCCATTCAAATCACCAATGCAATCCAGTACGTGGTAGAGTTTGCCAAGCGCATCTCTGGCTTCATGGACCTCTGTCAGAACGATCAGATCATCCTCCTCAAAGCAGGTCAGTGCATGACGCCAGCACACGCTCACCTTGTAGGTTAAAGTCCGTTCCATACTTTGTGTTTAGCCACGCAACAGTCGGGAGCTGTTTTTACAAAAGGTGTGCCACCAGCAAGACAGCTGGTCAGCTGTTTGTGTTTTACTTTGCAAACTTTTAGCTGTGACAAAGACAGCTGTTGTCATAGTGACTTGAAAAGGTGCTTCTGAAGAATGGCTGGCCTTGTTGTAATCACGCCATGAAGTACCTCAACTCGTAATGCCGGGAGGCGTGATTCTTTAGGTGTTGGAAATTTTAAATAGATATTTTGTTTTCAGTGACAGCCCAAACATCTAATTATTCCTACCAATAGATTATTGGCTTTGAGTGGCCACCAAAGTATTCAAATTGGATGAGGAGGAAGCGTTGACAAAGGTTTTCAGCAAGCCGTTTAATTAGACTAATTAGATGTCAGTCAGAAATGTTGACAATGTTTAAAAGACCCAAGATATGTCCACACCCATCCATGGTCTGCCAAAGGCGAGTTACACCTGGAGGGTGGAGAAGGGCTACATGATTGACGTGAATGTAGGTCAGTGAGAAATTCTGATTGGCCTAAAGACAAATAGTCACTTTAAATGTGTCAAATCCACAGCACCACGTAATCATAACTCACTTGATCAAACATTTTCTGTCAGGTATGACCACTGACTGAATGTCATTGTGCGTTTTTTCACCTTTTATGATGTTAATCACACCCTTTGTTGCACGGATGACAATTAGCCTGTCATTTATAAATGAAATAAAATTCCCTTGTCAGTAAAGAATGTTTCACTTATCACGCCATCATGACAGGGCATATTTAACCACGATTTGTTTAAATAAGAAGCCTTCTTCTGACAACACGTCTTGAAAGAAGCACTCACTGTTATTGTCAGAAGAGTTTCCTTTTCGTTGAAGGTATTCTTCATGATTTAATTTGGCATATATTTTTATTTAGATTACTGCATTATGCAGGACAAAACAAAAACTTTAATAGACAACGTATCGGGATCAAAATAATGTTTTTATTTCGCTACTCCTTTTCATTTTATCATCAGAAAATGTGTGAATTTAAAATGAGATATTACAACCACCTGGTACGTTTCAGCATAACTGCTGAACATGGCTTAAGTAGATAATTTACATAGATTTTTAAGGCTCCTTTTCCTCTATTTCAACTACTTAAATACGTACATGCCACTAATCTTTTTCTTTGGATTTTTGTTTTCTTTTGTGTGTCCACAGGCTGCATGGATGTTCTTCTGATCCGTATGTGTCGGGCCTATAACCCCATCAACAATACGATGCTCTTTGACGGAAAGTTTACAGCTGCTCATCTTTTCAAAGCACTTGGTGAGTGAACACATTCTCTCTCTCTCTCTCTCTCTCTCTCTCTCTCTCTCTCTCTCTCTCTTTCTCTCTCTCTCTCTCTCTCTCTCTCTCTCTCTTCTAATGGGAAACGCATACACTTGATTAAAGGAGGGAAAGGGGATTTCAGATCAACTTTTTTTCATGTGTCATCTTGATCAGCATCATCACAGCCAGTAGTTTCTGTTTTGATGACGAACTTCTCCTTCTCCTTCCGTCTAGGCTGTGACGACCTGGTGAATTCAGTGTTCGACTTGGCTAAAAACCTGAGCCGTATCCAAATGTCCGAGGAAGAGATGGCTCTCTTCAGTGCTGCTGTGCTGCTCTCACCAGGTGAGATCAGATTTCCTGAACTACATATATTTATGCTCATTGTAGTGTTTACAATCCTTCTAAATGGGTGGAATCAAGCTGTAGAGTTCATCATGTCATACATTTGGTCCATTAAAAGCTCTTGGCCTGTTCTGTTACTGCACTGCTTAAAGTTGCTGCACAAGTTTAGCGGCTGACTCAATAAATTTTACGACGTCAATGCACGACAAAAATAGAGCTAATTATAAATAATTAGATGTTAATCCACTGCCGGCTATTATGACATTTCAAACCTGTCTCACAGGTAAAAACAATAACGGAGGATGACCTCTTTCTTTAAAAATGCCAAAACAAAATTCCTAAGCATCTCTATTCAACTAATATGATTTACTCACGTTTAAGAAATTACAGGATAATGATGTGTGTTATTAATTGTAAATTAAAGACCTGTGCGACTAAGGGGATGTTACTCCAATTGAAAGCAATCTTGACTATTGTCTTATTTAGACTACTGTATAAAAAGACAATGTAATTTTTATTTTTAACCTATTTTCTACACTGCATTATTCAGAATGCATTATCCATTCTTATGTGTAACAAGATGCAAAGAAGAAGCTAAATAAAGCATCTCCTCATTATGAATACACTTTTCTCCAACTCAGCCTGTGCATCCTATCTAAAGATGTTTTCTTACACTGCTGTCATAGATTTGAATGCATTTCAAATTTTATGATAAGCAATGTTGCACCTAGGGTGACACTTTAGTGCGGTCGCCAACAGGATATTAACTTTGATCACACCCATGTTTTTGCACGCAGAGGCTGCATAGTTTGTGTAATTGACTTTACTAATGGTAATTTTTCAAAACACAACATATTATTTTTACATTCAACAACTAGCTTGTCGCTGCGCTGGCTGCCTGCTGTTAAATGTTTGATGTTTAAGAGTCCCTGCTGACAACTGCATTACCATGCAATGTTAATATTATGTTGGCATGACAAAAAAGGCATTATGATAGATGACTTATCTCAGACAAGTTTCATGTATCTGCAAATTAATGTTCAATATGTTGTGAAGCCAATAGCCGTAAGTTATAAGCAGTGAAAAGATAATCTGCACAGCACAATCGCATGTAGTGCTCAGTGCATTTTGTATTCTTCTCCGAGATGTTTGTACATTGTAAACCTGGCAACAGGACAACACTAATGAAACCATCTTGTCACTCTGCTTTCCCTCAGACCGACCCTGGCTGACAGATGTGCAGAAGATACAGAAGTTGCAGGAGAAAGTCTACGTGGCTCTGCAGCGCTGCCTACAAAAAGAAGGAGCATCAGAAGAGAAACTAGCTAAGGTACAAACCCTGCTGCGTTGCTGTGCCAGTTTGGTGACATAATGCTTTTGTTCGCATATTGTATCGGTATTTATTTATTCTTTTAATTTATTCTGCTTTTCTGTTATTCCCTCTCTAGATGGTGTCTAAGCTTCCCATCATGAAGTCCATTTGCAACCTTCACATCGACAAATTGGAGTTTTTCCGTCTGGTCCACCCCGAGACCGCGTACACCTTCCCTCCTCTGTATAGGGAGGTTTTTGGCAGTGAAATCACCTTCCCAGACTCCACAGAGGGCTAGAACCGCTAAGCTAAATAGAGGGATTTAAATGAAGACATTGAGGTGTAGGGAAGGGGAGATACAGATGTGGCAACCAGCTGAGGCAAAACCAACCAGCAGCTCAATGACAATCCTGCACGCTACACTTTAGGACACACTCCTCTCACCTACGAGCTCCCAACCCTGTGGAGGAGCTCACACTGCCCTGCAAGCAAGTCCATTCAGCTTCAACGTAACACGACAGGAACTGCTGCTGGCTACTCAGTACATGTTACCTCCTTATTTTTTTTTTTAGGGACTTATTGAAGAGTAGCCTACATCATTTGTTTTCTCAAAAGAAATCTTTTTCTATGAGATGACCTTAAACTTCTCTCATAAAGCTGAATTTGACTTTCGCCATTCTCAAAGTTCCTGTAAGCTATTGTTGAATGTATCCCCTTCCTCCCTTTACCCTTTCAGCACAGCTCTAGGCTTGAAATAGAATGTACATACTTAAAAATCCTCACCTACTTTGCGGAGGGTTGCAGTAATGATGCCTGTTTCAGTTCTCTTGTCTCGTAACAGCTTATTATTTCATTCGATATTTTTGGTAGCGCCCATATTTTGCAGTTTTGTAATGTATGAACAAACTGTTGAAAGGGACCATGATCAAACTCACAAAGAGACAGGGTTTTTAAACTGTGTGAATCGAGGACAAACACTCCGAGTGTCTGCCACCGTGCACCCACAGACTCTTGCACACAGAGCACAAAACAGCACTTAAACTGATCTTTGAAGGTATTTTTACTAGCACATCCACAGACACTGATGTAAATGAGCTCTTTTTTTTTTTCTTTTTTTTTTTATGCAATCAGTGACCTCAGCCCTAATACCATTTCCCTTTGAAATTGCCACCTGGAGAGTGAGAGAATCACATAGGTATTTAGAAAGTATTTTCAGATGCTCCTTTTATAGATAATATAAATAATAACAACTATATAATCATGTACGATAAGAGCAGTCCTGATTTCATCCCGAGCGAGGTGGAGGGTGATATGCTTGTGCTCAGGTCTCTCATACAGATACTGCCTGCCCAAACTTTGGGGATCTCGGGTGGATAGATTGATGTCGCTGAAAAGAAAATGGATAATGATGGCACTTATGAATCCTTGTTAGATTCCAAAATGAACTCTTGGAAACAAGGTTTTTACGGGTTCGCACTCAGACTGCCATCTGTGAAACTCATGTTAAACCAGTCAGAAATGCACCCACCCCGCTGTAGATAAGCTGTATGAACAAGGTGCTGGGCAGCCGACCACTGTGGGGTTATGAGTTCTCCTGGAGGAGCGTCTGGAACTGTCACGCCTCAGCCCCTCAGCCCCTCCCCCTCCGCAGAGGACTGCCATCGCCCCAAAACCTCCAGCACCGTCTCAACCGGCAGATTCAAAAGACTTTGTGAAGGACGAAAACGAACTGAGAGTTTGGTGTGGAAATGTGACCGTTGATCACATTGCCACCTACATGGTTGGACGAGGGACAAAGAATGGAGAGTGGACTTGTGGGTGATGGTGTTCTTTAAGCCCCCCAGACATCAGTCGGAAGGGATACTGTCTGCGGCAACTCTCAGTGCTTCGGGTCGAGGTGTTCTGATTGGAGAATTAGGTCCTCTGTCCCCCCCCTCCCCCCACTCCCTTACTACCTCACCTTCAAACACTACATGGTGCAGCAAAGGGTTGACAGAGCCATCAGCTACCCCCCTGAGTTAGTATTTCCGCATACATTCTAGAGAGCTTCTTCTAAAAAATAACAATTAGTGGTGCAAAAAAGTTTGTTATGCTCTCAAAACTGGACAGGAGACAAACTGAACTGCTGGATCTACGTATACTGATGGCATCCTTTCTGTCATTTGAGAACAGTACATGCCTTTAGGTCCAGTAAGCCCTACCTAGGTAGAGATCTATCTGAAGTGAAGTCTCTGGAGACATTAGGGTGTGTCCAGATGAAAAAAATGTTCTTCAAAGTAGGGGGACATATTTGATTTCTGTCCTAGAAAAGCTACCCGAAAAGAATAGTTGTAATTCATGCTGTTTTTTATCTTAAGCATTCTGCGACAATCAC
Organism: Ophiodon elongatus; assembly: GCA_016806645.1. NCBI lineage: Eukaryota > Metazoa > Chordata > Actinopteri > Perciformes > Hexagrammidae > Ophiodon > Ophiodon elongatus. The sequence goes on from JACSYO010002145.1 coordinate 1,965,391, forward strand.
ACGACAGATGTTGGATGTCTAGCTCTATTTAATATGTCAGCCCCGCTTGCTTTGCACTGCTGGGACAGTGCTGTTCGCCATCCATTATCTCACATAGTATGAAGGGGTATGACCCTTATCTGGGTACGTAAAACAGTGGCATGGTGGGGATTGTGCAATCACGTCTTTCCCATTGTAATAGCACTCCAGCATTGCTAACCTCGCAGCACGACAAATACTCTTATTTAGAATATAATGTACCAAATACTCAGCCAACCACTACACAGGTCAGCTCTCAGCTGACACGGCAAGTCAGATGACACTTAGAGATTGTAACAAAGTGCAATACTTTGTGTGTGGAGAATGTGAGACATGCTGCTTTGAAAGGATTCAGTGTAGTTTTTGCAGGCCTAAAAGCTGCCCAGGGGGGCAGCACTTGCATTTCCTGAGTTACTCAGGGAGATAGCTGGGCTCTCTGTCCTACAGTGTCTGCAGTTAGTCTAGCTAGCAAGACACCTTGCACCAACATAGAAGACCTTAAAACCTTGATCACTGTGTACAGTACATGTTCTTGTGAATGTTTTATTTCAAAGTATCAAAGATTTTACCCCTGTCTAATATCATTATTGCAAGACTTCTTTTTTTGAGTTTGAGTCATAGATGAAATAGGATATTAAAAATAGTAAAAAAAAAATATATAAAAGGTGGATTATAATCTCTGAATCTTGTGTTGGTTTTGTTGTGATCTTTTGTTTCTTAAATTTATCCCTATGTGTACTGTTTTTTTTTTTTCTCATCAGTTTAGTGTCCTTTTTGTCTTGGAGAGATGTAATTCTATTTTTTTAAAGAGCGTTTTTAAAGATGTCTCCCTCAAAGTTTGTCTTTTGTCATGATCCTTTTGTTTATATGTTCACGATATTTTAAGATTATTATTGAATCAATATAGATTTTAATAAGAAATAATTTATGATATGTTATGGATATAAAGCCTAAGAGGTTTTAACACAATAAAGTGTTATTGCACAACGGTGATACAATATGTGGATTTAAGAATGTCATAAAAGTCTTTTTACAATTAAAATAAAAACTTGTTGCTTCACTTTGTTTCATGAAACTGATGGCACCCAAAATTATCTGCACAGATGAACCAATTTATTTTCTATAGCCACGTGAAATAATACATTTATCACAGTTTTATTAGACACAGATTCCTTTTCTTTTGGGCCGATGATACAAAGGAAAATGTTTACACCCAAGGAAAAAAGGTGATAAAAAAATGTAAAATTTTATTTTCTGACTAAGTCATTTGGATGGCTACATTATTTGTCATTCCAGTCCACATACATAAACGCAGAGTGAAGAATACCCTGTATTGCAAACATTTAGTGCATTATTACCACCATGTGGTATAACAGCTGTTCATAGACACAACCACATGCTTGAGTAAGTTTTTATTCCCTGTAGCATAATTGAACGAATTCACAACCAAGTGCCTGGCATTATTTGAAGTGTTTTCTCGTGAGTTGCACTTTCTGAAATACCCGATACATGACATTAACCAAACAGCTACACAGCAAATCTTGGCATGGTGGTTTTTCCAGTGGAGGAAAACTCTACACCCTGCAGAGTGAGTGGGAGGAAGTGGTTTACTATAGGAGCCCTTTTGCTTATTTTCACCCCGAGCAAGTTAAGTGTTAATCAGCTATGTTTCAAGCCACAATACATAATTTTTCAATTCAATTCAATTCAATTCAATTTATTTTGTATGGCCCAAAATCACAATTCACAAATTAGCCTCAGAAGGCTTTACAATCTGTACACATACGACATCCTCTGTCCCAGGACTTCACATCAGTTCAGGAAAAACTCCCCCCCAAAAAAACCTTTAACGGGGAGAAAAAGGGAAGTTGCTCTTTGGGAGAGCAACAGAGGAGGATCCCTCTCCCCCGGATGGACAGAAGTACAATAGATGTCATGTGTACAGAATGAACAACACAGCAGAGTTACAACACATTCAATGCATATGACAGAAATGATTAATATAATGACAGTAGTAGGCATGAACACAACAATCTAATTTCTCCATATTTGCCAACATGGACCACTAAGCTATTTATTAGTGTCTTCAGATGGACTTCAAGTACACTGTGTGAACATCTGGCCTGTAATTCCTGCTCCCTCCAGCAGGGGGCGGTGTGCGCTAACACACGTCCCCGTGCAGCGTCCACTGACTAATTCGGGGAAACTGATTTCTCCAAAGTGGCTGCTGCAGATTTAGATGCTCTACAAAAAAGCGTACAAACGTGCCCTTTTTTTTTTACTTCTTGGTTTCTCAGTCCGGGAGGTAACATCCGGAAGGTGTTTGTTATCAGCTTTGGGAACAATCAGCCTCGACGTCGACGTGGTCAGTTGGCGTGTCCCGACGTGGGAGTGACGGCTGTGCGGTCCTATGAGTCCTCCTAAACATATTCCTCTCCTTCTTCTTCTTCTTCTTCTTCTTCTCACAAACTAACACCGTTAACTTTACTTCAATCGCGACCGCTTTTCGCAAGTTTTCGTCGGGACGCCGAAGACAAAGCCGGGGCTCCAAGATGTCGGTAGCGGGCTTCAAGAAGCAGTTTTACAAAGCCAGCCAGGTTTGTGCAAAAACTTTTTTCCTTTAAGCTAACAAACTGTCACGAAGGAGCTAGCCTGGTTTAGCTCTGTGAGCTAGCTTATAGCTAGCTGCGGTGACAGCAGGGAGATACACGTTCAAAGAAACACAAACGCTTTGTGTGTCGGGGTGTTGTTTTTAAGTTTTTAACTCTTTTACAGGGTTAAAGTTGACGAGCATCTCTCGTGTTTTCTGAGCTGAACTAACTTGAGCTAAATGCTAAGTTTCATTATTGTGCTGCTGGTATAATGTGTGTGTTTTAAGCAGATTCAGAGTCGGTGAGCACACATCCTGTGATAAACATTAGGTTAGTTAGCTCTGTTTGCAAAAGGGACTCTCCGAGTGAGTCAGAACTCTTAGAGTTAAACAAAACAAAACAATACAATACAAGAAAACGTCGGGATTCAAGCTAAAAGTTTTGTTATTCAGGTGAAAAACCCTGGCAGTGTAGCGTAACATTAGATTTTTAGCAGTGCTTCTTGGTGGTGAAGACAGTTACTTATTTGCCCCCAGCTGGGTTTGGTGTTAGTCTTTTGTTTAGTGAGAGATCAATATTTAGGGGCAGTTTGAGGGAAGAGATCCAAAATACTATTGTTGTTAGAAATGCCAACTGCCTGCCTTTTTTTTTTTTTACTGTCTGAATCTTTGTGTGAATGTTTTTAATTGTGGCCAGCTCTCGTAGTCATGGGCGGGGACGGTTGAAAAGATATTTATCTTTAATTTTTTGGGGGGTGGGGGTGCTCTTTTCTTCCTACTACCCCTGCTGATCTAAGCAGGAAAGACATTTGGTTTGTGCCCAGCTTCCTGTCAGGAACAGACTCAGATCCCTGTTGGTTTGGTTGGGAGGGACAATATCACAAAGCTGTCATGTTAGGAGCGTTGGCACTGACTGTAATTTAAAATGAAAAGTAACGGTCTTTTGAGGGGAGATAAAGCGGATTAATGTACGAGAAAGTGACCCAAGGAATCATGCTGAAAAACATGTGAAATAGTGTCCTTTCCCTTTTTATATTTGTCTGCAATGCAGCTGCTTTTCTTGCCAAAACAGTCAATAACACTTGACATAGCTCAGATTTTCTTTGCTAGAGGCATACAGGAAGTTGGCTGTGGAAATGATATCTGTGTCCTGTTGCTCACACATCCTTGTTTTTCCTCTTTTACTCTCTGTACTAGCCCCCTTTTTCTCAGAATTAATCTTGCCACTAAATCTTAAAAACCCGAAACGTCACACTCAAAAGGGCAGTTAGAGCACAAACAACATCACACTCGCAGAAGTTTTAGGTGTGACAGTGGGATTGATTGTTAGTGCTGATTGAGGATGACAGTTTGATTTGTGCAGTTTATCAAGTTTATTAATGCACTGATATAATTATAAGTCTCCTGGTTCTCAAATGCTTAAATTCTCAGCTGAAAGTAGATAATGTCACGCTCAAATGTAGGACATTATTCGAAATGGATGATGCAGATACAAAGACATGCAAAGAAGCAGTTTTCACAAAGCAAATATCAAACACATTTGAAATTTATATTAGTTTTGTTTATTACACAAACAACACTAGCTATGTGACTAAGTCTCACCGTTGCTGTCCTTGCCTTGAGTTTAATACTAGTGCAAACAACAGCTCACAAACACAGAGGTTTTCAGATACCAGACAATAATCTACACCTGCCATCCAACAAATTTAAAGAATTCTGAGTTCACGTGTGTTCAGGAGTGTGTGTGTGTTTACTGTCTCTGAGTGTTTAGACACAGTTCACTTAGGTTCATGGATATGTTGATGAGCAGTAGATTAGCATTATGTGCCGACTTAATCTGGGATTAATCCCCATTTATAGGAGTGACTATCAGTCTGCAATATAAACCTACCTGGGAATTTATTACTCCTAAAATGGATTGAGCCATAATTCAGGTTCTGGTGATTGTCTCCTGTGCGGCGTGTGACAGAGGAAATGGTAGTTGTTGATTTACTGGAAATAACCAGGAGAGATTTTTATTTAGAATTTTAAATTCAGGTAGGTGGGGAAATATAAAAAAACACAAGCGCCAAGAGTGAAGTGATTAAGTGTATATGTATATTCATGTGTCTATATGTATGTATGTATGCATGTGTGTGTGTATATATGTATGTATGTGTGTGTGTGTATGTATGTATGTATGTATATTATAAGTAGTATGTATGTATGTGTATATATATATATATATATATATATATATATACACATACATACATACATACATACATACATACATACATACATACATATAGACACATGAATATATATATATATATATGTATGTGTGTGTGTATATGTATATGTGTATATGTATGTATGTGAATGAGAGAGATGTATGTGTTTCTCTCTTGAAATGTGGTCCGCTTCAATACTGTGGTTGCAGAGCTCTTTTTAAATGGAGTATTTATACCAAAACATCCAGGTGATAATCTTTTTGTGGATGTTATTGGACTGTATTCCTTTGAGCCTGTATGCGTGTAAACAATAATGTTACGCTGCCATGAGTGATGTTTTCATTAGCAGAAGAGAAAAAATGCAACATTAGTGGCTAACAAGACTACGATTCTCAAGTTTAGTGGCTTATACCCCGTCAGGAATTGGATTCACAGCTCTTTCCTTAAATTTTGTCATGCAGACTAGAGTGCGGGAAAAGATAAGGTAGCAAACATGTAGGACTGCAGCCTGCAATCTTAGCTCTGAGGTTTGGAGTCAATTGCTAAGTAGAGAGTTGAGGCTGTATCTTTATTTGTGACCTGAATCCCCCATGGCCCCCTGTCATGTGCTTTCCGCGTACAGCAGAGACTCAGCAGCAAAACATAAAGATCCAAGACTGTTCAGTCTGTCAGCTGCTGCTGGGGAAAGCGAAGCCATTATGCCTTTCCCAAACCTGGATTATTAAATCTGTATACTGAAACCTTTAATGTAAACTTTTGTGACTACAGTGCATCTGGAAAGTATTCACAGCGCTTCACTTTTTCCACATTTTGTTATGTTACAACCTTATTCCAAAATGGATTAAATTATTTTTTTTCCTCAAAGTTCTACACACAATACCCCATAATGATAATGTGAAAAAAGTTTGTTTGAAATTTTTGGCCTCCATCATCCGTAAATGAAAGAAGCTTGGAACCGCCAGGACTCTTCCTCTCAAGCTCCATCAGGTTGGATGGGGAGCGTCGGTGCACAGCCAGTTTCAGATCTCTCTAGAGATGTTCAATCGGGTTCAAGTCGAGGCTCTGGCTGGGCCACTCAAGGACATTCAGAGTTGTCCCGAAGCCACTCCTTTGTTATCTTGGCTGTGTGCTTAGGGCCGTTGTCCTGTTGGAAGATGAACTTTCGCCCTAGTCTGAGTTCCAGAGCTCTCTGGAGCAGGTTTTCATCAAGAATGTCTCTGTACATTGCTGCATTCATCTTTCCCTCAAGCCGGACTAGTCTCCCAGTTCCTGCCGCTGAAAAACATCCCCACAGCATGATGCTGCCACCACCATGCTTCACTGTACAGATGGTATTGGCCAGGTGATGAGCTGTGCCTGGTTTCCTCCAGACATGATGCTTGGTATTCAGGCCAAAGAGTTCAATCTTTGTGTCATCAGACCAGAGAATTTAGTTTCTCATGGTCTGAGAGTCCTTCAGGTGCCTTTTGGCAAACTCCAGGCGGGGGGGCTGTCATGTGCCTTTCACTGGGGAGTGGCTTCTGTCCGGCCACTCTACCATACAGGCCTGATTGGTGGAGTGCTGCAGAGATTGTTGTCCTTCTGGAAGGTTCTCCTCTCTTCACAGAGCCACGCTGGAGCTCCGTCAGAGTGACCATCGCCTCCCTGACTAAGGCCCTTCTCCCCCCCGATCGCTCAGCTTGGCCAGGCGGACAACTCTAGAAAGAGTCCTGGCGGTTCCAAACTTCTTTCATTTACGGATGATGGAGGCCGAACTTTTCAAACAAACTTTTTTCACGTTAGCATTTTGGGGTATTATGTGTAGAATTTTGAGGAAAAAAATTAATTTAATCCATTTTGGAATAAGGCTGTAACCTAACAAAATGTGGAAAAAGTGAAGCGCTGTGAATACTTTCCGGATGCACTGTACATATCAAACTCTACTGTTCACTCTCCCATCATAATATGCTTTATATAAGCATTTCCCTCAGACCCAGAAAGTGTTGGTGAGTCCAGTAATCACAAGCAGCAGTTTGAGTCATGTAGGAAATTACTCAAACTGCTGTTGCTCTATCACAACACCAGTGAATTTAAGGTGAAGAAAATGGTATCCTTCGTCTTTTAACCAAAGGATTGAGTGTTTCTAATTCTACATGCCTTTATAGTTTAGGTCAGGTCCTAAAAATATACGACTAATCAGTTAAAGCTGTGAAAATACTCGCTCATGTTGTCATTTTCATGGCCTCTTTTACAGTCTTCCATTAACATTATTATTCATTAACTGTCCAGACATTTTCAAATGCTCCCTCTGGGAGTACTGTAGGCGGATCAATTAAACATTAACATCAGGGTTGTTATAACCTCCCTCAAGACTTACTGTATACGCACAATATCAAAACCGAATAACTAAGTCTTGGCTGTGACACAAGTTTTGTTCCAACCAAAGTTGTGAAGTACTTTGACTGGAATCATGGCATTAACCTCAGTAAAAAACAGAAATTGTGGTTTTGCTTTTGTCTTTGCAGAATAGGTTTACAAGTCACTCTGCAAGCCAGGGCGGTTGCTGTGTTAACCTTTTTTTAAATCTTACTGGTGGTGATTGGAGGGGGGGGGGTGTTTTTATGCAGGAAACCTCAGATATGGAACCATGTAGCTCATGAACACAGCAGTCAAGGTTTTAAGTAGCTTGAAGTCACAGCAGTACAGACTCATTATAAAGCCAGAATAATTTAATTCATTTTCCAGTTCACTGTCTGCTAAAAATCCAAAATCCTGCTCTACAGTTGAAATAATTAGCCAAGAAGGACATACACAAACACTTGTAGAGAAGAGAGACTGTTTTCTCTTTGGAAATCCATGTGCTTTCAATCAACATGTTTTAGTCCACTTAAGTTGTAACATATTGTCTATCGAAATAAAAGCAACCGAGTTAGCTGGTCCATCGTCTTCCTCATACTGTAAAGTGTAAACAAATGCGAAAAGAAATGTTCATTATTGCATTTTCTACACGGACCAGTCGTGTGAATGTGTAATTGAGAGATGAGTTTACGTGTGTTTCCCCTCTCAAATGAAAACCTTATGAGCAGCATTAATTAATTAGCACTGTTTCTGTCTTTCCTCCCCCTTTCCTTTCTCTCTCTCTCCCTGTCTCTCTCTCTCTCTCTCTCCCTGTGTCTCTCTCTCCCTGTGTCTCTCTCTCTCTCTCTCTCTCTCTCTCTCTCTCTCTCTCTCTCCCTCTCTCTCTCCCTCTCTCTCTCTCTCTCCCTGTGTCTCTCTCTCTCTCCCTGTGTGTCTCTCTCTCTCTCTCCCTGTGTCTCTGTCTCTTTCTCTCTCTCTTTCTCTCTAGATGGTAAGTGAGAAAGTCGGAGGTGCTGAAGGAACGAAACTAGATGAGGACTTCAAAGACTTGGAACGGGTAAGATAGGTATCATTGTGTGGTCTTAAAAAAGCAACATCTTCCTTCCAAAGCTGTAGGCCTCGTTGGTTTAACACACAGTAAACAGACATACCGCTGTTTCTGTGGGACATCGGTTCTTGATGTTTACACCCCGTTTAAAGCTGTTTAGTAAGCTGTAGATTGAGAAAACAATTCTGTCTATAAAACTCTTTAAAACTGGCACTGTTGCCTCACAACAAGAAGGTCCTCCCACCACCAAGACCTATTTCCTTCAGGGAGGGGAGGGGAGGGGAGGGGGGTCAGAAGGTCATCAGACGTAAAACCAATGCCAAATCATCATAACATCATAAAATCTAATTTCCGTACCAGATCTGTCGGGTTAACAAATAGATTGAAAAGCCAGAATAATTTAATACATTTTCCATGAATCAAATGTTTTGTTGTTCATTCTGTACACATGACATCTATTGCACTTCTGTCCATCCTGGGGGGGGGGGGGATCCCGCCTCTGTTGCTCTGCCAAATGTTTACTTTTTCTTCTTCTTCCTGTTAAACATTTTTTTTTCTCTGCACTGGTGAGGGTCCCGGGACAGAGGATGTCGTATGTGTACAGATTGTAAAGCCCTCTGAGGCAAATTTGTGATTTTGGGCTCTACAAAATATATTGGGTTGAATTGAAATAGATTATCTGCTGTGGAATGTCCTAATGTGAACAGCCAAAATAAGTTTATTTTCAAGCAAAAATGCCTAAATTCACTTTTTCCAGTTTCTCAAATGTTTATATTTGCTGGGTTTCTTAGTCTTCTAATATGATAGTACATTTCATATCTTGTCTGTTTGGCACACAAAACGGGCAATTTGTAGACGTCCCATTGGGGTCTTGGAAAACTAAATATGTATTTGATTAATCCAGAAAATATTGGATTAGTATATTATTAAAACCATTGTTGGTTGCAGCCCTTGTTTACATTTTTGATTTTGTTCATCATCAAAAACATGACCAAATCCATTATAAATAACACAATATGAATGCTAAACAAAGCATTCAGTTTTTGGGTTTAGTCAGACAAGCATGTTGAGATGCATATTGTGTACTGTATCCAAATATGATGGGTATGAAAATAACTCACCGTATTTTTATTTTTTAAATAGTTGTCCAATACAAATTATGTGTATGATCCTATGAGGAAGCAGTTAATAACAAAAGGTTTAAAAGCATACCTCTTGTGCAGGTCACTATTTTATTCTTGGTTTTGTGTTTACAGTAGCTCCGTTGTACTCTTGTGATGTGTGTGTGTGCGCTGTGTTTTGTAGAAAGTAGATGTGACCAGTAAAGCGGTAGTGGAGGTAATCTCCAAAACATCAGAATACCTTCAGCCCAACCCAGGTGAGAAAAAAAACCTGTCTCCATGCATTTATTCAAACTGTTTGAACTCTCTGACGAAACGTATTTCAACTCCCTTCTGCAGCATCACGGGCCAAACTGTCCATGTTGAACACCATGTCAAAGATCCGCGGTCAGGTGAAGAACCCAGGCTACCCTCAGGCCGAGGGGCTGCTAGGGGAATGTATGGGCAAGTATGGACGGGACCTCGGAGAGGAGACTAACTTTGGTAAGGTGTGTGTGTGTGTGTGTGTGTGTGTGTGTGTGTGTGTGTGTGTGTGTGTGTGTGTGTGTGTGTGTGTGTGTGTGTGTGTGTGTGTGTGTGTGTGTGTGTGTGTGTGTTGAGGTTTTAGTTGGGGTGTCTTAATATGGGTTATTTGTTGTACGTGGTTGCCTTCGGGTGTATGTGTGGTATGCTGAATGATTTAGGTATTGTATTTGTGCCTGTGTTTAGTTTTGTTGGATACCATCTGTTACTTTGTGTGTGTGTGGTCTGATGGCGATAGGATTCTCTGGTACGACATTATTATTCAACTATGTCACTGAGCTATTAATCTCCCTCTGTGTGGCTCAGGCGGAGCGCTGGTAGATGTTGGAGAGTCCATGAAGAGATTGGCAGAAGTCAAGGACTCTCTAGATATCGACGTCAAACAGAACTTCATTGATCCGTTGCAAGGGCTCTGTGACAAGGACCTCAGAGAGATACAGGTACATTGACAACATCAAATTGAATTTAAGGCACGATGTTATTAACTTCGGTGCCCCCTCCTAAACTATATATGGCTCTTTCCACCTCAGCATCACTTAAAGAAGCTGGAAGGCCGCCGCTTGGACTACGATTACAAGAAAAAGCGTCAGGGCAAGATCCCAGATGAGGAGGTCCGACAGGCCCTGGAGAAGTTTCACGAGTCAAAGGAAGTGGCCGAGACGAGCATGTACAACCTGCTGGAGACTGACGTGAGGACTGATTTATTACTGTTCAGTGTGCTGTTAGTGTCTGTCCTCTGAAACATCATTTTAATCCTGATCCTCTGTGCAGTCCATCTTTGACATAAAAAGGGGAACTATATCCAAAAGTCAGCTGAAAAGCTGGTCACAGCATTTGTTACATTTACCAACTTTGAACACAGGGAAAAAAGTACATTTACGTACCTCGAATATTCAGTCTAAAGAGCCAGAGGTCCTTGCAGCGACTATAATAATCTAATAAATGATTTTAGAGGATAACTGATGCATATTACCACTGCCATATCATGTTAAACATTTCATCAGATTTCTGTCCAGTTGTCGAGCTACACTGAGCTTCACCTTTACTGCTATTTAATACACACCCACTGGACAAACACACGTCAATAGGTACACCTATAAAGCTGGAGATAAACATGTCTCCAAATAGCTGCAATTCACATTTTATTACTATTTGCGTTTAGGACTTATTTGTTTGCCCTGTACACGTAGGTGAGGTGACATAAGGGAACAACATTTTAGAGCATGTTTCTGATCGCATGTAGAGGTCTAAAGGTATTTGTGTTTGATTTGTTATTACAGCACAGCAGTTGAGGGTTTAGATTTAATATTGAGCTGGTTGGCTGTGAATATGATTAGCTACCTGGAGGAAGTCTGTCTGTTCCATATTTCGTGTTATTTCTCTACTTCCAGCCTTTTTATATTTTGTTCCGTATGACTTTTTTAATTACTATGCATCTGTAAATTTGAGCAGCAAAGTTTAAAGTGACAAAATAATCTAAACCCACTGTCTTTTTACTAGCATGAGATGAGGTTGAATGTTCCAGAAAAAAAGAGAGTTAAGATTATTTTGTCAAAGAAATAGAAATAATTCAACTTCATGATAATGTATCTCAAAGGTGCAGTCCATGCGTTTATTACCCATTTTATTTGTAATCCAGAATAATGAACAGTTTATCCATTGGAATGAAAAATATAGTAACTTAAGCTGTGTGTGTGTGTGTGTGTGTGGGTGTGGGTGTGTGTGTGTGTTTTAGATAGAGCAGGTGAGCCAGCTCTCCTCCCTGGTGGAGTCCCAGCTGCAGTATCACAAACAGGCTGTGCAGGTGCTGGAGGAGCTTTCTGACAAACTTAAAGACAGGTGCAGTAATGAGACCTGGCACACGCAAATACCAATAAATACTGTTAAGTGCATCTGAATGTGCAGCTTTCTGCTGAGGGCTGCTTATTGTCTGGTTCAGTCACAGTAACTTGAAACATATTTTTGTATTTATTGTGGTGGTTTGGAAATGAGAGAACTTAAATCAACTTGTCTTTATGAATAGGATGAATGACGCTCAGAATCGACCAAGACGTGAATACACACCTAAACCCAAACCGATCTTTGACTCAACCATTCAAATGGCGGCTACTCAACCTCAATGGCGCCTCCTCCTTCACGCAACTCAGGTAAGAAACAGCGGATGTGCCGGGCACATTTGAGTAAAATACATTTTAGCTAACTATTAATGTCAAAATGATGAAGTGCAACAGAGAACAGACGCTGTCTCGACAAACAAAGAACAAAACAAACTCATTCTGAGGCATGCTTTTGTGTTCAACCACGTCACTCTCAAAGCCACACAAAAGGGCAGCATACGATTTGTGGAGAAGAGCAAAAAAAAAACCATCCAGCTGTTTTATACACACAGAAGATGGACTGAGCCAAAGCAGCATGCCTGCATCGAACACATTCCTCAGAAGTCTGACAGAAACTAAACTGGAAAAATAACTCTCCGTATTGCCAGAATGATTGCTCAAGACCTGCAACCAATCAGTGCCACTGAGCACCAATATGGGAAACAAATGTATTTTCCTGTAGTCTTGTTGAGGCTGTGTAAACTGTGTCGCACACTGAATGTTTGACTTTCGATTGGACTCTGTTGTTTTCCATGAAAAAAGGACCTCTGTTTCTGCACTGGGGGGAGGGATGTGAGAGTGTATGTCCTGCCCTGTCATCTGGCTGGCATTTCTCCAACTGACCTTGTTCCTCTTTCCTGTGATATCATCAGAGCCGTTTTTTCCCTTCGCCACTTTGTCCTTTTGGAAACCCAGATTGTGTGAGTCACAGATTGTGTAGGTCGTTTTTTTTTTTTTTGTAGACCACAATTCTTGTGGTGGTGAAATGATCTGTTGTGCGTGCACAGCTTCTGGTGTGAAATGTAGGAAGTAGGATACAAGTGGCTTCTCACAGGTTTGACAAATAAGTGGTGGTTTATGTAGCACGTATACTTTAACATCATGTTTCAACATCCTGAAGTCTAGATTCTGCAGCCTGACTTACTCAAAGCTCTTAACGCAACTTCAACCACTGACGCAGTCCGTAATTTATTTAAAGGGCTATTTAACATATCCTAAAAGAACAGTGAGGATCTCATTCATTCAAGGAGCAATTGACAAACGTCCAAGCTACACCTTTTGTTGCAAAATGCTATATTAATAAATATTACTGCTATTATTTTGGTCAATGGCAGGAGTATTAATTAACATGCGAGAAACAAGCAGCTGGTGCCATAATTATAATTAGTTATTATTATTTGTAGTGGTATTTCAGTTAGTATCATAATCAGTATTATGTCAATAGAAATATCTTTGCTTTATTAATATCCTGCCCGCAACTTTTTGGTTCACTCTCGCCGCTCTCATACTGTCAGTTGCTCAAGAAAAAGCTCTACATACATACCGACTGTACACGACGTGCTCAGCACCAAACATCAGACGGGATGAATAATTATTTGCAGCAGTTATGGGGCCAGTTTATAGTAGCACCATCAATATTTGCACATAAATACATTTATTCATCTGTGTTTTGATCATTATAACTGGTTATTGTAGGAAGATGAAAAAATAAATAATGAAGAATGCCATTATTTTTTTAAATAAACATAACTAGCACAGTGGGCCATATTAGCTTACAAGCTAATTACCAGAATGTGTCTATTTACCAAACTGCTCATTAGACTTCTTTCAAAAAGGGAACTTGCCACTAATTGGCATTCATTCTAAGACAATATACATTAGAGAAATGTTTGTAAATTGTCATTATGTTGCTTCAGAGTTGGTTCTTTTCAATCAGGTATTTACATTATTTATTTCTGCCGCTGTAAATTGTTACAGAGAGTGAGTGAGCAAAGCTTTCCCCATCTCGAGCCTGCCCAGCAGTCTGTGGCGTGAACGTGATACAATGAGAAAACTGTTCAGAGACAAAAAAGCCTGGCTTGTCTTGTGTGTGGAGCCCCACTCTCCTCTCTCCCTTTCTCTGTGACCTCACAGAGAAAGGGAGAGAGGGAGGAGGACAGTCATACATAAACCTGGTGTCAGAGGAATGTTGTAGTTTTCAACTCGTCAGCACTCTTGAGCCTGCTTGCAATGCTGAGGTTGATCTGACTGCACCACATGCTAATGTTATACTAATAAATATAAATATATCTATATATCTATATATAGATATATATATCTATATCTATATCTATATAGATATAGATATAGATATGAGAACTATAGAATACAGTAAACTACATGCTTTAAGTGTGCAGTGTGACTACTTTTCCTGAAAATGGCACCGCTCGGTGTGTCAGAGAGCGTCCAGAATTATTTTGTTTTTTACCTAATTTTGCCGTCATCTTCCCTATTCTTTCTGTCCCGACTTGTGTTTTCTCAGTTCCGGAGCAGCCGTGCTGTAAGGCGCTTTACGACTTTGATCCAGAGAACGAGGGAGAGCTGGGCTTCCGCGAGGGCGATATCATCACCCTGACCAATCAGATCGACGAGAACTGGTACGAGGGCATGCTGAACAGCCAGTCGGGATTCTTCCCTCTCAACTACGTTGAGGTCCTTGTTCCGTTGCCACACTAATATATAAAGAGAGCAAAGGAGGAGACTGATGGATAGGAGGAGGAAGAGGAGGAGGAGGAGAGCAAGTAGAGTTAGGAGAGAGGGAGGAAAGCGAAGCCAAGGGCTGGTCCGCAGAATATTCATTTTCACCTTCAGCTCCGACGTCACCATCACAGACGAGCACTTTTTGTTCTGGAGAAGGAAGTCCAGACCAGAATATCAACCTGTTTCCACCCAAAGGTAAAATAATCTTTTAAGATGGACGCAAAATGTCATCACCCGTTATCCGGCAGTCGGAAACATTTCCTGAGGACTAACTGTTGACACATTTACAAGCTTTGTTTGTCTTTTAATTGCAAATTACTGATATCGTAAATATGATTTTTGTATGAAATCTGGTGATTATGATGGGGTGCCACATTTCATATCGTCCGTTTTGTGTGACTGCAGTCTGTTTTACAACTCAGATTGGTCCACAGTTTGTTTTCAAACTGAAGAGGCCAACTCAAACCTCACGGTAAACGCCATGTGTAACTCGACTAAATTTTATCCTCATTTCCAAACTGAAAACATTGTTTGTGCCCCTTAAGGACTGGAGCTCGTCTCTTGATGCCACCTGCTGGCGAGATTGAGAACTACTTTTACCTAAACTAAAACTACACACGACTAGAGATGTCGTTTAACTAATTGTATCTCAAATTAAAAATACTTCATTAAAATAACGTATGAGAAACGAGACAAAATTAGCTCCAGATTTAGACCCTTTTCCGGTTTGGGCCTATTTGTAATGCTCTTTTTAAAGATCTATGTCTAATCTGTGCCGATGGCTTCAGAAGACAACAGGCCTGATACACTGGTGTCCTTATAATGTTTCAGTATTTGAGTTACGTTAGTCTCAACCTACTACAGTAGTTTTTAAAAGTAGAACTGCTTACTGAATATGTGAGAAGATAATTTGTAATTGCACCTTGGTCCTCAAATGAGATTGCTGTGTGTGTGTGTGTGTGTGACAGACCGACTCCACCATTACACACAGACCCAAAGTTAAATGCAGACGTTGCACCTTTTTGTCACTCAAGGGAGGCGTGTGTGTGTTGTCTAGAGATGCAGAATGATTAGTTGTTTCGTGGTTGTCTGTTCAATAGAGGAGACGGAGCCAAAAAGTCTTTATGAAATGCAATAGAAACATCTCGCTTGGTGCGCCTGTTTGTTAAACTGCTAAGTATTCTGTAACATAGCCATATATTCATTTAGTTTAAGGCCTGTATGTCTTAGCATGTTCAGCCTGTTCCTTTTTGTTTGGTCTTTTGACCCGTATAGGCGCCTGTTAACTCCGTGCAGTGCCTGAATAGATGACGCTGCTGGTCAGTCTTTCATATTCATCAATAAGTGTCCCACTATTTCTGTCTGCCCTTGTGTCTTTGAGAATGTGAAACTCCTCTGTGCTTTGAAACTTATTCTAACCCTGTTTGATCACTCACGAGGGCTCTGATTCAATTTATTTGTTAGTACGGTGGGCTGATGTAGACGGCTGTCGTTCCTGTTCAGTTAATCTATTAAGACGAGGCTGGTTTCTTGTTCTGGATTTAGCCACAGCCCACACCAGCAGGTGGAGTCTAATCCGACATACACTGTACAGTATGAGGGAAAGACCTG
Organism: Ophiodon elongatus; assembly: GCA_016806645.1. Classification (NCBI taxonomy): domain Eukaryota; kingdom Metazoa; phylum Chordata; class Actinopteri; order Perciformes; family Hexagrammidae; genus Ophiodon; species Ophiodon elongatus. The sequence goes on from JACSYO010002145.1 coordinate 1,981,467, forward strand.
GAGTGAAAGGGAAAACATCAAGGGACAAATAATTGTAAGCTTTTGTCCATTTTGATTAATTTGGAGAACTTTTGTTCCCCAACATGAATCCTTACCAAACGCGTATCATCGGTCCAGCTGATTTTGAGTTGTCTGGGGAGGGAGTTTTACTTGTAAATGACAAATGTCCCCTCTTATTACCTGCGTTTGTCCATCACTCCACGCTGCCAAACACTTACCCCACTTCTGGGTTTGGTCCTTGTCTAATATGTTTACATCTCTGATCTTACTACATTTCAATACTTGTATCAAGTTCAGGGCAAAGTTAAAGGACTGTAGGAGGTGCTGTCTGGATCACAGCGCTATCAAATAAAGACTTTGATAGCTTTGTTTTAGTGCCTTTGGAAAAGAAAGGAGGGAAAGTACCGCAACTAATTCAGCAACCAAAACCTAACCTAGCTACTTGAGAATATGGTCATAAAATTTCTTTTCTACTTTTGGTTTTTATTTCTAGCCGTTGGCACTTTTCCTGTGTAAAGATGAAATGCATGGTGTGTGCACATTTCTGCACAGTTCTGACACTACAGGCAGTTTCCTGGACATGTTGTTTAGGCTAGTGTGAGGTTTATCAGCAGACCACCAGCAAAAACTGCTTTTTATGTAGATTTTAATCCATGTTTGAAAAAAACATGTCCCACTGAATTTATTTTTTTTCCGATTGTTTTTTTTTTTTGAAGGGCTATGTATTTGTTTAATCAGTCTTAAATGCTTTTTGAACAGCATTAAATCATTCTGGCTCTCTATAGTATTATTTTTTATATTCAAGACCTTAAAACATTTAAATTAATCTTTGCATGTAGTCCTATATTAGATGTTGTAAATGTATGTCTTTAGATTTAAGTTGCCTTTTTACTTTTGGTATGAGTACAGAATTTAACCGCAATATTTTGTCTTTTATTATCAAAGTATTTGTACGTGTTTCTTCTTGTCTCCCCCCCCCGCCCCCTTCTTACAATAAAAAGAAAAGAAAGATATGTTATTGTTGCGTTATCAATTGCAAGGTCTTCTGACATCATTATGACTTTGAATATTTAAAAGCATTTGACTTGAGTACACAATGCAAAATGTCCGTAGTGGAGTAGGATATTTTTATCCCCATGCTAGCCGAGGGGGAACAAGTGATGAGTGATTTTAATGTTTGTTTTTAAATCTTCAATCAGTGTTTTCATTTCAGGATTGTTATTTATTTTATTAAGATTCTAGATTTATTCATATTATTTATTTAATATATTTACTTTGCTGTTGTAAACATTGCTGCTGCTCTAGAAGCAGCATTGCTGTATCTAAAATATAAATTAATTTTAATCGTTTTCTGAAGTTATTCTTTTTAAAATAATAATAATAAAAAGTAAAATAGGTCTTACCATTTATTATTTTACTATAGATTTTCATATAAATGTTTTACTTTACTATAAATAGTAAAATATTACTATTTATAATAAATGGCAATATTTTTGTACTAATAGAAAATAACTAGTTGATAAAGCACTGATGTAAGTTTTGAAGGCCAATACCAATAGATATATTTAAAGCAACCAGTTACAATTTGTACTGACAAAATCCAAAGGTATTTTATTCAGTGCTTCTAGTTCTTTATATGTTGTTATTTATTCATCTTAAATGTTTAAAGATACATTTAATTTAGGATAAATAACATCAATGTATGCGTTTAGCTCTTCTAATATCTCGACAACTATTAACTGGACTGCCATGAAATTTAGTGCAGACATTCATGGCCCACAGAAGATTAACCCTCATGACTTTGGTGATCCTCTGACTTTTCTTCTAGCGCCACCATGAGGTCACAGAAGTAAAATATTTTAACGACTTGAACGGGTGGCCAAGAAATTAGGTTTGGTTTATTACCAAATACCTTCAACTACAAACCAATGACATTCTCATCATGGTGTTTAGTGCTAGTAACTAAACGGTAGCACGGTGAATATCATAACATAATACCTGCTTAACGTCAGCGTGTTGAAGTCTCACGTTAGCGTTTAACTTAAGTCGCTGCGCCTCACAGAGCGTGGCTGACTTTCAGTGTCTTTCTTAGAATAAAGTCAACGAAGAACTAACAGTCGTGTTTAAATAGTTCCAGTGTGTATATTTTAATGCTTTGTGGATCATCAGCAGGCTTAAGGCATTGCTCTGTCTTCATACATGTACATCACACAATCCACAGTTGGTAATAAATACAGTACAGATAAAGAGGAAGCATATATCTGGACTCGCGTCTCACATATCCTGACAGGGAGACAGTAGAGGGGCACATTCACAACACGGCACACGCACACAGGTTCATTAATTAAAAAAAAAAAAACAATTTGCTTGATACAATGATATTACTTGCACCACATTGCAACCATCCAATTTCACTTGAGGAACACGTTCACAAAACTTATTGCAGAGTACAGTTCAGATCAAACCAAGACACACTTACATACTTTGCTATTGTAGTATATTATTCACTACTCATTTTCACACACCCCCCCTAACTACTGCTCCATTGGTTTAGTCTATAAAGGCAATTACAACACATTAAAAGTTTACATTGTACACATATCTGCTCATAGTACAGGATACTGGCACAGATAGGCACATAGGTCCAATAGGGAAGAGGCCAATCGGGCAGGTTGATTTCTGGTCCATGAAATGCTTCTGGAAAATGTTGGTAGTGTGTTCTCTGATCTGGTGCTGTTTGGTTTTGAGTATCAATTGTATATTTCTCTTAAACTCACAATCATGTTGTATCAAAATGACTCAAGTATGAGAGAATTCAAGGCATCTGTATGTTGTTCAAGCAGGTTTTTACATGGTGCGTCCGTCACTCCAGTCCTGTCATCTGCACAAAAGTTTTTTTTTTTTCTTTGAAATGGAGCGACTTGCGACGGAGAGCTGCCCACATGCACAGCAGATCCCCTCAGTGTGTGCAGCTTAGCTGACTGTAGACGTGCTCCAAGATCTGAGAGTAGGCCTGATCTTTGGGAGCGTGGCAACTCAGAGAGCCCTGAGGAAGAAGAGAGAAGGTTGTACAAGTCGGGTCAGATGGTTCACTACGCAGGAGGCTGTATGAAATCCTAAAGGAGTGCCAGGACCATCATCACTTGTTATCTGTCCAGGTAAAAATCCATTTTGTGATTTAAGGTCTTCTGTTAATCACCCGTACCTTGATCTTGTCCATCATGGTCGTATCAGGACACCAATACTGGCTGAACTGGACGAGGTCGGGAGCTAACCTGTAGTAGTCAACCAGCAGCATCTGTGGTGGAAAGAAACACCTTTTATAGTGATTTACAGTATATTTATAAAAAGGCATCACGCCAATTTAGATTTCTTCGCAGTATTTAGTTTTAGTATCTGTACCATCTCATTTAGAACATCACTGGTGAGAAAGTTGTCCTGTACGTAGGTGACCTCGACAGCCACTGGGATACCGTGGTCATTAGGCCGTTGCTGCGGGAAAGTAGATGATGCATAAGTTAAGAAGTTAGAGCATGAGCATAAGTGTCTAAATTGACAGTATCAGAAAAGACTAAACCAAGTAGGAAAGCTATACATTAAGAAGGGGAGGAGTCCTCACCTCTGGCGGTGGTACGACCCAGAATGGGGTTATTGTGGACGCCACGCCTTGATTGCCGTGATAATACGGTCCTGAAAGAGGAAAAAAAAAAAAGTTGAAAGCTTCGAGGCCTGATCAGAAGGTTTGATGAGACAACCACAGGTCATGATAATGATGATGCCTTCACATGCCGTGGTAAATACTGGATGTTGTTGCTGATTAAGAGTCGCCACATAAATGATCCCTTTATGGCATTTATTACAATATGGCTACAATCATTGTGGAGCAGTTATGGTATTTTTCCTTCTTCTTTCATTCATTACTCTCTTTTTTTAAATCTTATTTTCTTGAAAAACAATAGTGCAGTACAAATATCTTTATTATTAATATCTTCACTTTACCCCATCAACGTATCCCAGCACAACTGGTGGGTCATTATTTCTGACACTTTTTGTAATTACTATGCGTATATTGTAGATGGAGCCTCTGTATCTCCTGCTTTGTAATGTATGTAGTATTATTTCAGCAATAATATTCAATACTATTTAATTGCCTTGCATGGGATGTATAAAGTGACTTTTTTTCCAAATGTTTTCATAGCTCCCTGTGGAAGAGATATTAACAAATAATTTCCCTTATCTATCACATCGATATGGTCCCGCACTGTGTGTGAAGGCAGGCACGTACCACAGATGATGCCCAGACAGGGCTGGAAGCCATTGTTTGAACCCTGCAGCCTCAGCTGATGGTCCATCTGGGAGTCGATGTCCTGCAGCGACGGCAGAGCCGGACCTCGCGGGTGACTGTGGTACCAGCCCACCAACGACAGCCCGCGCATGAACAGGTTCTGACAGATCTGGAGCAGAGTCCACATGATGGAGGCTGATTATAAAAGAAGACTGCCTCTGCTTTAATGTTGTTTCACTTGTAGAGAAGGCTCAGTAATAACTGGATAGATTCTAAAACCTTAAATTGTACTTTACAGCTGACTTTTTTTTCCCAGTTTGGCATATTCTGTTAACTGATCCACTTTTATATATTCAAATAAATGTAGGTTGCTATAAATTAGCAAATCTGAGGAAAAGGACACTACCTTGAGATATTTTATATTACAGCTGCAGTGTGTAGGATTTGGTGGCATCTAGCTGAGAGGTTGCAGATTGCAACCAACTCAAAATATATTCTATTTCTGCGAAAAGATCCCCCTAAATGTTACACACTGTACCTTTTAAGGTCTTTATTCCAGGACAGTTCGGTCAGTGCTGGTGATCTAGAAACACTTTTGTGAAGCCGGAACTTTATTTTTTATGTTGCCGGAGTTTAAACTCAAAGATTGTTCACAGAAACAAACTAGTATTCAAACCTAAGTTAAGAGCAGAATCTTTGTAGTTAACACACTCAGCACTGCAGTCAGTGTTAACTTCCCAGCGATGGAAATTCAAGAGCCGGTTCTTTGGTTTCGGGCTTCAGGAAAGACAGATGCATGTTGACAAGTGCCGGCTGCGGCACAGAGGGACCTTGTGAATTTTTAAAATGGGTGTCATTCACCTCCGTGCTTTCTGAAGCATCCATGCTGTTAGTGCAGACTACGTATTCACTGTGAGTTTGTCAGTGTTACCTCTTCCTCAACAGCAGAAGCAGAGTCTCTGTCTGCCAGCCTGGTCCGACAGGGGAAAGCCCTTAAGACTGTCAGCACTGAAATACACCGACCACAGAGAGAAAGACGCCGGGGTTAAAGATGGCCTCACCTTCCACTCGTGTACATTTCTTGCAGTTACTTCCTTATCTTACTCACGTTGCGTATTTGTATCCCATCGTCCTCCGAGGTATCCCACCACCTCACTGGTGGTCAGGTGACAGTGGAAGTCCTGATGAGGATAAAGAAGCAGGGAACTTTGGGTAATTGAGTACTGATGAACAGTTAGTAGGCTGTTTTAGATATGGCTGTTACTTACCATTAGCAGCAGTACATTACTAGACACGGCTACATTGAAAGGCTGGAATCTGTTGATGGCTGAGAAGGCTGACAGCTCCACGAGTGTGTGTGGATCTCTGAGGATAACAGTTGGAGTCTATCACACTTGTGGTCACATAAAGCTACATTGATCTTTCAGAATAAAAGTCAGTACCTGGCAGCATCCCTGGTGCCCAAGGTGCAATATCTGACAGGAATTCTCTCTCGGTCAGTTCTCCGTGAAACCATCACATCTGTAACAGTTAAGATTGGCATTCGTTTTACAGTTTGTTGAAACAGAAAAAAAAAATCATTAAAACTTAGATGAGAAGAGAATGACTACCAATTATTCCAGGTTTGTTGATCTTGTTCTTCTCATCTGCCAGCAGAGCTGCCTTCCCTTCCTCTTCATCCTCATCATCGTCTTCCTCACTCACCAGGCTCTGGCATCACCAGGAATAAACGCAATGTATGACATTGGATCGTGTATACAGTGATACAGACCGTACAACAGAATAACTTGAGTCTTTAAAGTCTTTCGTCCTTAAAATAAGTGAAAACAACAAGAATATTTCATATTCTTTCATATATATTTCATGTTTCCAATGTAAATCAACTTGTTTTAAGTATTCTCTAAAATCAAGTTACATTGATTTTATTCTTTATTCAAGAGCAGCAACCTCTTATTTCTGGAAACACCTTTATAATAATATGAAACACTCACTGTACCTGCAGATTGTTTTTACTTGTTTTAAGAAAATTTGTTTTATAGGAATTATAATTATATTAACCGGCTCACAGCTCATGACCACACTGAGGCCTTAACCTGTGTTCTTTTGCCTCTTACCAATTTCATCATCCTTCTTTCAGAAACAATAGTCCAGTCTCCTTACTGAACCATGAACTAACTGTCCAACTGTATGCTCTGGAAAAATCTGTTTTATACAGAACAGTTTAAAGGCTTCATCTTATTTGGGCTCATTCCTTCCTTGAACCTGAAACAACAATGTTTTATTGGCACTTAACCGTATGAAGAAAAAAAAAAGCTGTTTGGAAGAAGCTTTTGGTCTCTTCATTATTAAAGTAAAAATTGGGACGTTTGAACTCGACACACTTTGAACGCGCTACTGCTCACGGTAGTATTTTTGCTGTACACCGACCACAGTAAGAAAAATAAAAAAGTTCTGTTCTGCTCTCACCATGTCAGCGCTGGGTTGGTACTTGTGCAGCCAGGTGGTTTTGTACTGGACCAGCTTCTGACCCCGGTAGCGTACAGACGCCCAGCCACAGCCAGACTTCTTGGCTGGGTTGACCAGACGTTTGCAGTGTGTTGCCCAGGCACTCGGCGAGTTGAAGATCTGGCCCGTCTCCACCCACCGGATTTTCCCATCGTTCAACAGGTCTCCTACAAAGTTCTTACCCTGAGGGAGCAGAGCGGAGAGACATTTTTTAAAGCGAACAAACAAGAAGTGTGTGCCGGTCTGCTCCTTTTTAAAAAGCCACTGCTGAGTGCCATTCATTAACGGTGAATCATGTCAGGTTACATGAATAACAAGTGCAACCTCACGTCACACAACACTTGCATAAATAATGAATAACAACATTCTTACTGTACCCAGCTGTGCTGTGTGTTATTACCAGGTAGTGGATCGCTAGCACTCCGTCCCCCGGCTCCACCAGGCCATCCTTGAGCAGCACTCTCAGGGTGATGCCCCTCCGGGTCAGCAGGGAGCCCCGGCCAGAGCTGGACCGCAGGTCTGCCTCCTCTCCTCCACTCAGCTCCTCCTCATCCTCCTCTCCTCCATCCTCCACCACCTGTGGAGAGCTGGGTGGCTCTGAGCCTGAGAACACACACACACACACACACACACATCGATGGATCCTAATGTGCTCAGGTCTGCTGGGGTGGCGTGTGGGTGCAATGCTAAATGTTAAAAGCTATAACCCGTGGTATGTTATGATGCATGTACATAATGTTTTCTCATCAAAAAGCCTCTTGTGAAAAGTCACATCACTCAAAGGCTTCATAATTAGCCACAGCACCTGGCTACCAGTTCAACATCTGTGTATCAAAGCTACATCGGGAACAAAGCCAATGCAAATGGCCATTATTTTAATTATAATGACTTTATAATGAAAGCTCCCCTGTAATGGCAGCCAGCATCATTCATAATTGCAGTATGCTAAAATGATAGCAGCCCCATATCATGGTGAAAGAATCTCAAGGGGGCAAAATAGGCAAAAGATAATCTAAATTGGCATTTCATTAATTACGGCTAAGCTATGCGGTTGGCCTTTTGTTTCCACCTCCCATTAGGGCATGGCTCTCTCCGCGAGAAGAGGCCTGCCCCCACCTCCTCTCTCTCTCTCTCTCTCTGTTAATTTCCCTCAGAATTACAATTAAACCCGTCTTTCATTATTCTCACCCATATCTCCGAAAGCGACGGAGAGCGCCTTTAAATCCCTCTCGGTTCAACAAAAAAAAAAAAAGAAAAGCTGCTCCTTTTATTCCGGGCACTCGAAGCTGCGCTGGGGTTGAGCTCCGGGGCCGATTTCACAGATACACTTCGCCACACTAGCTCCGGCTATTATTCAAAAACATAAAATGAAGGCGTCTGTGGCTCTGCAGTGTAGTTTCCTTGTTGTGTTGCTTTAATGTCAGTTCCCCTCCCCTTTCTTTCTCCCTCGCTCCCCGTCCTTGTCACTCTCCCTGTGTTCTTCTGAACGGAGGTCTGACGTGCCAACGCCGGTCTATCTGCCATTATTCACACATTCGTGAGACTAAAAATATCACACTGCCATTAATAATGTAACAAATAATCGGCCAGGGTGGCGAGGAAACGCTCCCGAGTGATGTTGAAATGTAAACAATGTCGCGATTCAGCCGCGTTTCCTCCGGAGAGATGAAGTGTCGTCCCGTGCGCGAGAGCCAACCTCTATTTTGGCATTTTGGCAGATTAAAAGTGCCTCCGTGAGATTATAAGAGTCTTTATAGAGAAGAAACACCGCCCGGTAGCCGAGGCTGGTGATGTGTGTGTGGTGTTATAACACGACGTTACCCCGGACTTTACTATGTTATGCTGTGGGGGGTTTATTCACTACACCGAAATGTTCCTTCTTTATCTTCCGGAAAAGAAGCACGTTTTCTGGGAAGCCGCCTGCGGAGGGCAGCAAACCTCCAGCAGTGTCTGAGCTGCGTTGAGTTCCTGTTTCTTCCACCTGGTGGTAATACAGGCCTGTGTGTGTCCACACAACAGGAAGCAACCGCATGTGTTTGGCTTTTAAAGAGGCCCAACGTTACCCTGTGATGTGGTAATGCGGTAGTGGAAAGTAAGTACGCTCATTTACTAAAGTACTAATTGGATGTACTTTTACATGGTGTACTTTTTCCACTCCAGTAGCACACATTTCAGAGTTTCTGTTCAACCTGCGTTTGACAGGTAGGTCTATGCCGACTGTAGCTTCAATAATCCTATTTGTATATGTTTTATATTTAAAGCTGTAACAACATGGCTGGATTAACCTGTTATTGGACCCGGGCCAAAAATCTGTTTTTTGGGGCCCAGTTGTTTTTAATATTCTTTCAATATTTGCCAATATATATTATTGAAAGTGGCATCCTGTGTCTCTAATATTTGTTCCTTCTAAATTTACAAGGAACAACCCTGGATTTTGTGGTCTTTGTCAGTTCAAATCTCACATGAAGAGTTTCGATGCAATGTGACACAAGTTCATCCACAGATTCAGATTTTAAGAATTAACAGACATGCTCACTCACACAGTGGATTCAATTTAATTCATTTCAATTTATTTTGTACAGCCCAAAATCACAAATTATAAATTTGCCTCAGAGGGCTTTACAATCTGTACACATATGACATACTCTGTCCCAGGACCTCACATCAGTTCAGGAAAAACTCCCCCAAAAAAACCTTTAATGTGGAGAAAAAAGGAAGAAACCTTCGGGAGAGCAACAGAGGAGGATCCCTCTCTCAGGATGGACAGAAGTACAATAGATGGCATGTGTACAGAATGAACACCATAACAGAGCTACAACACATTCAATGCATATGACATAAATTATTCATATAATGAGAGTAGTAGTCATGATGAAAAAGTTACAACTACCAAAAATAACAGCAACAGTGGATATAGTAGAATAATAATGATAATAAAAGCAGTAATTGTATTGGCAATACTAATTGCAATGCAACTAGCAATAACAATGATAATAGCAGTAGGTGTCAGGCAGGATCAGGGTCCAGATATAACCACGATCCATGGAAACCTGTGAGGAGAGAAAGCACAAAGAACTAAAGTAGAGTTAGTAATGTGCATATACAATGGATGCACCTCAGCTGTTCTCTTCAAGTAGATATTGATATTGAATGTTAAAACTTGAGGGACTTACTGTCAGAAGATGGAGACGTTTTCCATTGAAATGGGCCGTTCTGTTTAATGAGTACTTTCTTTTACTTCTGGTACTTTAAGTATATTTTCATGCTAATACTTTTGTACTTTTACTTTGAATTCAGGACTTTTATTTATTACACAGTATTTCCTGCCTATGGTATTGCTACTCAGTAGGTCTCAGTACTTCTTCCAACACTACTGTCTTCCACTTATATGCGTATAATATAATAATGTACGTATTATCTTTAAGACAAACTAGTTGCTCATCAGTGACCAGATGATTGTGAATCAACACGTGAAGCTCCTGTGCGAAAAGTGAATGCTTGGCCATTGGAATGTTTGATGATCGCTATAAATCGTGCTTCATCATTATATTTACCAAGTCAATTCCTTAATTCCAGTCAAACTGACTTATGCTTGTCTGTATTGGATTAATGTTGATCACGTTATGGCATCCTGAGGTTTACCCTTTATTGCATTGTATCGTTAGTGTAGACTCGTCAGGTGTTTTACCCATATCTACTCTTATTGGAGTGGGATGTTTGGCCTTGTGTGTGTGTGTGTGTGTGTGTGTCTATGACCTATGACCTCTGTCAGGAATCTTCACCACCATGAACACGGCTGATGTTAGGCTGTATGAGATGGAACTCTTCCTGTAGGCCTTGTTGGATAAATGAAAGGGTTAAAATCTTCATGTATTCTTTGTGAGTGGTTCCAGGTTGTCCTGCCATACAGATTAGAAGACCTTGGAGTTTCTCAATTTCTTGAGATATGTTTGTGCTTCTGACATGATTTTTGTGTTTAAAACAGAAGACATGAAAGCTCAAACCAGTTTCCAGGCCAGTACTTTTCATAAAATACATACATTTTAAGACAACATAGAGCTTCTAACTGTTTTATTCATCACTTATAATAATACAGTCATGTTGCAGAATTACATTGTTAATCTTATTTTCAATAGGACTTGAAAAGGATATCTAAAAAACAAATATAACTGTAAAAATGGCACAAAGAAATATATGTAACTGTCATCGTCTTAGATTTAGAGAATGAAGTTTTCTTAAAAATGTGAATTGTGTTAAGTTTTACAGTACACTGCATGTAAATGCATATATTTTCATTTTGTTTGTTTCTTTTCTTTTTTTTACAGTATATAGAATGTGCAGACAGAATCTCATGAGGTTTAATACAATGCATCCACTGATTCATCTATCCTCCTCTACCCCTTCTTTATTGATGTGGTCAAACGTTAGTTGTATGATATGTGTGAGCTTGGTGAAAAACACGTTTTATAGTTAAAGTTAGATAGAATATTCACAAGTGTAAATCATCCTTGTCCCTATTCTCATCTTTCCTTCGATCCCGAAGGGAACAGAAACTATTCTGTTAAGTAGTGAGGACGAACCACCACCTGGTAGGAGAACAGCTTGGAGTGGCATGAATAGGGTTGTTTTTTGCTGCTTGGAATAAATACAAGATTCTCACCATCACCAGCATTAAATTCCTGAACTAGGAACACGTAACTTTCTTCGCACATAACAACAAGCCTATTGCTGTGAAGAATGCGTCCCTCCATCTCACTGGGCAAATCTCTGTTCTTTTCCGCGACATTCAAATCTATAGCTGGCAAAGAAGGACAAGTGATACCCTCACTTGAGCAATCTGTATCATTGATGTATAACCTTGTTTTCCAGCTCATTTTGCTAAAAGCAAAGTAGGCACTGTTATGAACCGGCGTTTGGAAAACAGATGTCAGATTATCGACGCGATAGCCATTAAGATTGTAGAACCCAAAATCCATGTAAGCTTTGACGTTGTGGTGGCTGAGGGTGAAGCTCCACGGTGTGCCAGTGTAAATCCTGGATGTGTATACATCTAGTTCGTCGCTCAGGTCATTGGTCGATGTCATGTAAGGGAGCGCATTAAACTGAAACCCTTGCAACTTGCCGTCATAGTACTGTGAGTCGTCAAGTGTGAATAAGTCCTCGGTTGGTATCATTGGGAAACGGATGAGCTTCAGAAGGTTCTCAGGAATAGTTGGCTTCCCTTGGGCAGCCGCCCATCTCTCCAGTCCATTCAGGACGACAGTTTCCTTCTGCACCACAAGGTCTGAGCGAGACAGAAGGTCTTTGACTCGATCAAATGCAAGCTCTGTCCAGACTGGGGAATGGATCAGGGCCTCACAGTTCCACGCAAGGTACTGAAGACAAACTTCCTGTAGCACCTCATCACCTATATGAACTGCATAATCATAGAACAAGATCTGAGTCTGGAAAGTGGTATCCTCTGGAAGAAACATTCTGAAAAGACTTTCCGCCTCATTCTGAACTTCTGTCAGTCCCCAGTCGAATGCCATCTTGAGAAAGCAATGGGCAGAAAACCGTGTGAGTGTGATCTTTCTTGTGTAGAGGTATCTGAAATGTAAACATTTTCATTAGCACGTTTCAGCTAATTCTTGTTCAGTATAAGTGGTTAAAAAAACAAGCTGCGAGTTGCACATGTGCAGGTGGCAGTTTAAAAGTCACAAGTTTGCTTTTACCTGACGAAGTTGTTGGCGTAGTGACGGCAGTTAAAGGTGGCCTCAATGCTGAGGCTGTTGATGTTGATATTGAGGAATGGGTTCATAGAGAGGATGACGCTGTGAGCACAGATTTTCTCGACGCTGTCCAACACCGTAATGTTTAAGTCACAGCCATGTCCACTGTCAAACAGCTCCCCCAGCTGACGGGAGAGGTCTGCGTCGTGTTCCAACTCAAACTCGTGGCTTGGATCCATGCTGACTGGATCGGGCTCTAATGCAGATCAATATTGGCACAGTGAGTGGTTTGGTTGTCTGGAGAAATTGCCGTACAACTATTTGTCCTTCATTTCTCCACGGAAGAATCACACTTCATGCTCAAACGTCGGTTGCCTTACCGTTTTGGCATTTAACCCCAGCATCTTCAGCGTGAGCGCAGTTATGTACACCCCACCCAGAAAAAGTACACAGGAGCAGGCTCGCCTCTGTTCCACTACAGCTAACATCATCCATCCAGATGAGGCCATCCCCTAACAAAAAAAAAAGAAACAATCACAGAGTAAAAACAGCCACTTGCACTAAAAGGTTACAGGTTTTCATCAGCAGTATTTGTCAAATGAAGCTGAATTACCGTCGCCAAACGATTTAACGCTTGTTGCACCAGGGAAATGTAGCTGGCGACACACCACCTGAGCGTCATCTATGTCCCAGTCATCGTCGCACACAGTCCCCCAAACTCCATTATGAAAGATCTCCACTCGGCCCTCCGAGTTATCTTGACCACCAGCCAGCCTAACAAAACCTTCCTCATCACCTAAAGAAAAATGTAACGTAATTAGAGTCATTTGTTTGGTTATTAAAATAGACAGAAAATGATGACATGTAAACCATGTCTGTTATATAATGACATGAGCTCAGGTTTACATTTACAGTACAGCTCTAAATAAAGAATATTTATATATATACACACACACACACACACACACACACACACACACACACTCTGTCTGCCTTCTTGAACTATATATTTCTTCTACTTTAATTTACACAACAAGGCTAGAGAACCAGTTAAAAGTGAATAGATCCAAATTTTGTCAGTTAGGAACGGCTACATTCTCAATGTATGAGATTAAAAAAGTTATATTTTTGTGAAAATACACTGAATATTTATTTAAAAATTACGAGTGATTTAGGTATCTTACTTCCACTTTTATTGCTAATGAGAATATTGTTTATGCACTCAAGAAGATAAGTCAATGAATATTTATATTTGTTTTTCTCATGGGTGGCGGTGGAATACATTGAAGAGAGGCTGGGAAGTTTCTGGAGGAAAAGTTGTTTTTTGGTCACTGTTTAAGTAAGATAAAATAAGATAAGATAATCCTTTATTAGTCCCATGGTGGGGACATTTGCTAAATTGGGCTGAAATGTAATAAAAGAATAAACATATGTAATGCAGCTCCACATTTACTCACCAGCAGACAAGCCGACAAAAAGAATGCAGAATAATAGGAAAGTATTTTCTTTCATTTTGATTGCAGTGCTCTGGGGAAAGAAGGAAAACAAGCGACAATACAGTTTCTGTATTCAAGTTCGATAGTCAGGATATTTGTTAAATAGTGACCAAGTTATTATTCTGGTTAAAAATAGGAATGACTTACCAGGACTCAAAATGAGGTGACTTGAAGAAAGGTCTCTCTCATTGAAGAAATGAATCGTGAAACTTAAATAGCAAATATTTTCCAGGACTCACCACCCACAAAAGGGGTGTTTCCCAGGAACATTTTTGAAATCTGTCTGTCTGTTTGTATATGCATCTAAGAATTGTCCACAGGAAGTATTTATTGATGTGCACAGTGGTGGACAGTAACTAAGTACATGTACTCAAGTACCATTTGAAGGTACTTCAACTTTACTTGTGGATTTCCATTTGCTGCTACTTTATACTATCCCACTACAATTCAGTGCCAAACATTGTACTTTTTACAATTATTTTACAACTTTAGTTACTAGCTACTTTGCAGATTGAGATTATTAATACAAAATATAATCAATAAATAAATGATGGTGTATTAAATTGGATAAAGATTTTATTTGAAGATATATTTTATTGATCCCTGGTGAAATTCACAAGTTACCCAGCAGTATACATATAGTTAAAAAAAAAAAGAAGCCACCTTTCCCAACTGCATTAAAGCATGCATCAATAATACTAAATCAATAATATCAATAATACTTTAACTTGTAAAAGAGCATTTCTAGGCTATTGTATTGCTACTTTTACTTAACCCTCCTGTTATGTTCGTTTCTCATGTACAGCAATGATGTTCCCGGGTCAATGTGACCCGGTGCATGTTTAATCATCCAAAAGTTGTCAGAACCAAAAAAAACTAATAAATATAGTTTGTACCTCATCACCAACACCATTACTAACACTTCAGTCAGTATTTAGTGGAATGGAGTTATTCACCCCTCCATAGATCATAGTTCTATTTGGATAACTCACTCCTTTTCATGAAAAATACATGTTCAAACTATTTTTTAGGTACATTGGAAAAACCTAGATATAAATTGCATTAGTCTACCATAACATGTATTTCTTCTAATTTCTTTTAGTATTTTTAAACTCTTTTTTTCATGGGGTGAAGTAGATGAATAGAGATGAGACACCTCTGCTGTTCAGGGTCATATTGACCCGCTCACTCAAAATCATGCCAAATGAGTCATAAAGATTTATATTGAACTATTTCATAGTGTTAAGAAACAGACCAAAGGCCAGCGTGCAATCATTCTCTTGGTGCTGTAGGACCCCGTTACTTTGTCCAAATTGTCCACCCCCTTTTTTGTGGCATTGTAATATAGAATCATGTTTGGTTTCTTGTCCTCTCTGGTGCTGATTTCAGCATTTCTATAGAGAGTGTTCATGAGCACAACATTCTTTCTTTCTTTATAGACCCCAGCAAGGATAAGGAGCCCCACATATGCATGTAAATGTGTTTCATCCAGCTCCTTCCACTTGTCCCTTAGACATCATTTCTAGAATTACTTTCTGTATTGAGTTTGGAATGACTTGATGTCTGTGACACGAGTCACTGCCATCCTGATGGGGCCTGGCACTGTCTTTATAATATTTTTGGCAGACAGACATGGCAGACGTGTATTGGGTGAGGATGACCACTGTATTTCACAATTTGTTGACACGAATGTCTTGCTTGGAGGAACAGGTATATCACTTTCCTCATGTGATGGTTCATAATCAGTTTTTAGTGTGTGTGTGTGTGTGTGTGTGTGAGAGAGAGAACACCATCTCTGTAATATAAACCTGCAGGGCGGGTGGTTGCATATGCACGATATGAACCTTGTTTTTTTTGTACGTTGATTACACTAATTAAGGCAAGCAGAAGAAGTTTCATACAGAAAAAGTACTTTGAAACGGGTCAATTTGACCCGCAACACAACAGGAAGAACTACCCAGTCGGAGATTGTGAGTGCGTTGCCTAGCAACCTTCTGTAAACAAAGCTGGAGGGAGAGGGTGAGGAGAAAATCAAGCTCTGAAAAATAACTAAAGTTAAGTTACTAAGGTCATTTATAGCTTTGTAACAAAGCATTTGTCCAGTTCAACGTGGACTGAAGCAAGGACAGTGTAAAAGAAGGAGGACAGGAACTGACATCGATGTCCGACCAAGCGAACATCGGCAAAGTGCTCAGTTTTCTTCGAGAGTGGGACCGCGGTGACGGGGCGGTCCGCGGCCGCATGTTGAGCACCTTCCTGACCCAAAGCACGGGGAAGACGGTCCATGAGCTGGAGCAGGAGTTTGCTCAGGTTGCCAGCCTCTTTCTGGCTCGACTCACTACCTGGATGAGGCTCACGTATCCTCTGTGTGTGTGTGGTGCCTGCATAAGAGTAGAAAGGCATATATAAACAATATATATTGTTATAATCAAGATATGCACGTTCTAAGCATGCATATGAATGTGTATTTATTCTGTACTTTATGTCCCATACACCATGATGTTAGCTTAGTGCAAATTCACTTTTAACAAAGTGACAGGGGGAAGACGGTATGGGATCTACAGGGGGGGGGGGGTGCAATACTAAATATCAATCATCTTTTTCTTATATTTTTCTTTTTCATATATTGTGACTGTAATTGAATTATATGTAAGTACATTTAAAGTTTCGAGCCCTATAGGGAGTTTTTTCCTTCTGCTTCCTGTAATGGATTGACTCTGAGCTGAGACCTAAGTCCTGAAGGGAATATTCAGATACATGTTCGGGACGTTCTTGGGAATGCAACTTAAAGCGATTGGGATTTTCCTCTCTGCATCAAGCCAGTAAGAGGAATGAAACGCCGCATCATAATCTGTGTCATAAAACTGTGAATTATGTGACTCATTATATAGGTTTTGTCTTTGACCCTCTTTTCCCACGTTCCTCAGTGACCAGTACCTGATGGAGTTCCTGGAGGATGGAGGTGTTCTCACTCTCCTGGACATCTTGGGCCACTCTCAGAGCAAAGAGGAGGAGGAGACAGAGGCCCTTCGTCTTCTGTTCATCGTCTCAAATGCTGGTCGCAAGTACAAAGAGATTATATGTGAAAGCCATGGTAAAAATAAATGTTGACACGTCCTTTTTATTGCATTTTCCTTTTCACATAACAAAGCATTTAACAACAAAAATACAGAAACAAATAAATAAAATAACATCACTTTGTGGGATTACAAATTGTATGCTTACAGTCGTAATCTTATATCTTTATGTCTACTTACATGTTCGCTATTGGTACATTTTATGAACAGTTTTCCTGGAAATACAAACTTCTCCATACGGTGCAGCAGTGGCTGTTTTTTTTTTACCGCTGTTTATACCTGACATACAGATAAGATAAGACAAGTATTTTTACATTAACCATCACAGTGCAGCACTATAGGAGCCACATCATTGTTGCCCTCTCTCTTTTGTTACATTCGTGCAGGTATGAAAGCCATAGCAGAGTGCCTGGCTAAGTCAAACACAGATGAAACCCAAGAGACAGCCTGGGCCCTCCTGGAGTCCATCTCCCATGGAAACCCCAAATATCAAAACCAAGTATACAAAGGTCTGATTGCTCTTATGACTTGTACCTCCCCTAAGGCCCAGCAGTTGGCGCTGCACACTTTACACACTGTCCAGGTAAAGCGGGCGAGAGCACACCAAGCCGTATATTAATGCAAACATGTATTTTCATAGTTCTCAGAGCATGCAAGTGCCCTCGTCCTCGCTCTTTCACACAATCGATCTTATGGAAAAATGTGATACATTCAACATATGAGTAGAAATATAACAGTTCTCCCACAATCCTCTCTCACAGTCCAAAATGAAAACAGCCCATCACAGCATTGTAGAACCTCTGCTGAATATGCTCAGGTCCCTGCACCTGGAGGTTCAGGATGGAGGTAAAAAGCAAACACATGGTGGTAAACCTTTAATGTGGCTGATGATTCTTTTGGGTTTTTTATGCTGTAACATATAAAACCACCAGCCACTTTGGCAATGGCTGAAAATTGTCTGTCCTCTCATAAATGACCACCTTTTAATATCTTGTCTCACACCCTTCTTTCCCTGTGCACGTCTCTGGCAGCTTTAAATCTGATCTTAGACCTGAGGTGTTATGATGTGAGGCCGCTGCTGCTCAATGGACTGGTGGCTCTGCTGAGGCCTACGAAGGAAGAAGTGCAGCACCACATGCATATGGAAGGTGATACTATACTCTATATAAGAGTGTTGTTTTTCTAAAAATGTACTATTTTAATATCCTTTAGGACCACCCACGTTATTCTTATATTTCTGCAATTTCCGAATAAAATATGTAATTTTCCACCAACCCAAAACCCACCTATTAATGTGCTAGCATTTAGTCCATTTTTTTATATGATGTGACCACATTTGTCACATTTACAAGAAACCATAACATATTTTGTGGATTCATACAATCCTATCAGAATCTGAGATAATCAGGATGACTGGCTCTCTGCCTGTGTTCGTGCAACAAGCTGCTGCAGCTAAAGCTATACGGTATGTCCTATTCGTCCATTATAACTATACATGTAATCAATGTTTTATTACACAACAACTGTCAGAGAATGTGATGTTTTCATCATGTAATATGTAAGAAATAAATAATCTAAGATATATATTGAATTAATATTGCTTAAATGATAGTAATAATAAAATAATAGTTTTTTAGCGGTTGTCATACAGTAAGGATTTATTTTTATGGTGTTGAATGTGTTGAAGCTTGCTGGCCGAAGACAGTCAAGAGGTTTCTCGTGAGCTTCTCTCTCTCGGAGTGATCCAACATCTTCTGTACGCTATGGGCAACAGAGAACACTCAGATGCCCAAATACAAGCCAGTCTGGCCTTGGAGGTAGGCCTACATACCTGCTCTCAGACACTGTACACACACACATACACACACACACGCACACTTTCATACATACTTTCGTCTCTGCCCAGCACTTTGTCCGCTCATACCCGGTTATTGAGGAACATGTGCAGAAGGGCATCGGCAGCACACTGTTTGCAGCCTTCATGGTAAGCTTTAATAACTTACTAAATGCTATGATAGCATCAGTTAAAAGGTCCATGTGAAAGCTTCCAAAAGGAAGAACTAACAGATTCAATCCCCCGTCTTTCTGCAGCACCAAGCTGACACCTTGTACATGAATATGGATGAAACCCAAGCAGAAATCCTGCTCACTAACAAGGTGAACATAAATGAAGGTAATGACTGTTATTAGTTCATATTAAGGCTGGCCAAACGTTTGTCTTTTTTCATAGGTTGCCTGTATTGTGTGAGAATAACTGTTTGTTGTTTTTTTCTTGTCAATCTTTGAATTCTAGTTTGAGATGGTGACAACTCTGAAGGCTGACAAGAAGGACAAATCATTTTAATGATGCAAATAATACGATTTTTAATTTTTTTTAAAGACAATTTTTTAGATTGTCCGTCTACCTTTTTTAATTTGTGGAATTGTTTTAAAAAAGGAGATCAATTTGGACTTTACATGCTATCTCATTATAGAAAAATTATCTCTGTTACCGTCTATATGCCCAGCTTTAATATAGTTTTACTGAATTATTAGACTAATTACACCAATTATTCTTATTCTTCTTCTTACTACTATTATTCTTATTTTTATCCTTATTCTTATTTTCCACTTTTTCATGACAATTTACTTTTGTTCATTTTTAATATGCAAAAGACAAAATAAATGTCTTCTAATCGGGGTAATGATAATCATCATCAATAAAAGTTTGACCCTCCCACCGGACATGACGTACGACGGCACTTCCGCCGTTTCCTCGCAGCTGATTGGTCGAGAAGCGACCGCCCGTCATTGAACGTGGCGGGAGCCGAAATGAATCCGTGAAGTAAACAAGTGTGCTCGTGCTGCTCGCAGAGGGATGAAATAAGTCGCTCCACGCGGTGTTTGAGAATGAGCAGGTTGCGTTCAGCGGTGCTGAAAGGGAAGAGAGCCGGACTGGAGATGGTAGAGTCAGCAAAACCCTCGCGGAAGAGGGCAAAGAAAGCTGTGAAAGAAGGCATGTGGCATGTTTATGTTATTTAACTTAGCTAATCTATCTATCTATTGAACCAGAACAACTTAATACCACCCCAATATGTAAGAACTACTTCTACTTTTGAACCCTCAGATTAAATGTTCACACATCACTCCATAAAAGCAACAGTCTGATACAACAACAGCTCATTAGCTATAACCACTGTGATGTGTACATTTCTCCATTTTAGTTTGAAACTGTGTCAGAAAGGTTTTCTATTAAATGTACAGCTTCAGAAATGACCACATTAATCCTGTGGAGGAGTAGTAGTATGTATAATTTGATGCACTTTTGCAGGGAATAAATTCTGATTTATTTTAAAATGATCTCTGTCTTATTAAGCAGTTGTGAAAAATGACATGTCAAATTTTGTCACAATCCACCTATTCTTTTGATGTTCTTACTCAAATACAAATGTTGAACCATCCTGATAGATGTTCTACTGTTTAACATCAGTGGGATTTGCCCTGTAAGATGTACGTGTAGTTTGAATGAGAGTGATGTCCTTGGTCCTCCAGAAGAAGCCACGAATGCCCCCCCGCCCTCGTCCACATACCACACCTTCCATGAGCCTACTGCTGTCGTGCTGCTGCGCTCTCAGCTCCTCCACTGGTACCACGAGGAGAAGAGGGAGCTGCCATGGAGGACTCTGGTAAAGAAGAGAAGCATTTCTTCCACTGGTTTGGACAAGAAAGTTTGTCTTTTTTTAATTACCTGTATTTGGTTGTTAGAGACCAAACTTTAATGATGTATCAGTATGAAAGCACAGGAGGTATCGTAACGAGTTTGGTTCAGAGATGTGGTTACTGCAGCGTACGTGAAACACTGTGACAAACAGTTCATTATATGATGGGATGGGACGGTAAAGGACAAGACGGTCTGTACCCGTTTCAGTCTTATCTCCTCTGGAGACAGGTGCCGATGGGGAGACTGTATGGGTGCTGCGTCTGTAGGCACTTCCTTGAAGTTATGCACGATCTGTTCTCTAAAACATCCTGTGATTTGTGAGGTTTACTACACTGAAACAATTATTTTTCCAATTATTTTTATCGCTGAGATTTTTGTCAAATATAATTTTAGAGTTTCATTCGTTTTTTTAATCTCATCACTCAACATCCTAGAAAGGAAAACAACAAAAAACAAGGATTATATAGTCTCAGTAAATTAAACTAATACATATTTTCTTAAAGATGATATCTGCCAGTATTTGACTTTTGAAATATATTAATATGAAGTTATATTAAAGGGATAGTTCCGATTTTTGAAGTGGAGTTGTATGATGTAATTATCTATAGTCAGTGTATTAACTACTATTAACTATTAACAGACAGGAGTACCAGTAATGTACTGCTTTGGAAGGGGGCAGCAGCAAATTGTGTTGTCGCCACCTAAAAGAAAGGCCCTCCTAAAAAACAATATCAGTTCAAGTGTACGTCACATTTAGAATATTTTCACTGCTTTAACTCGCTGTCAGACAGCCAACGCGGAACTGAAGCTGTTATATCCATCGATGCTCTCTTCAAAGCAACCAGACTGCTGCAGTTTCAGTTATTGTGTGACTTTGGTGAATCTGGACTGACCCTTTAAACCACCCAAAGTCACACGATAACACACTAACTGTGTGTTATTAACTAACTGACCGATCGAGGCAACGGTCGACCAGCAACTTTGGTGTTCTGTGAAGTAAAATTACTGTATTTGACAAAGGAGGCTTTAAAGAGAGCAGAGGGCTTTCTGACGGCAGCGTAAAGGGTACAGCCTTCTAAATAAAGCGTACACTTAAACTGATGTGGATTCTTTTTTTCTTTTTTTTTTGTGGCTAAAATACATTTTGCTGCTGCCTCCGTTCACAGCAGTTTATTGCTTTGTTCTTGTGCTGGTATTCCTGTATTCCAGTTTCCCCGAACTGTGGGCGTGCTGACCGCCAGCTAGTAATAATACACTATTATACACAGTAATACACTGACTATGAATAAGTACCTCTTACAACCCCAACTCAAAAAACAGAAGTATCCCTTTAAAGTCTGTCCTGGTTTTCCATGTCTTTTTTTCCGACAATATTCTCATCTGATTGTCGGCTCAAATTCTTTATGATTACTTCAATGTTTCATTTTATGATTACTGAATCATAAAATGCATCATTCGATGTGGAGTTTTAAAATGCCCAAATATTGCAAAATATCGATCAGTAATCCTCATATTGGTTATACACATGCAAAAACAATGCTGACTTCTATAACTGGCTGGCTCTTTGTATTTCTTTTACAGGCTGTGACAGAGTCAGACCTCAACATCAGGACATATGCAGGTAAGAAGATGGTTTCTTGTCAAAATGACACATATTAAACGGCTGCTAACAATCTTTATAAAACCGTTTTCTCTTTCTTTTTTTTTAGTCTGGGTTTCAGAAATCATGCTGCAACAGACCCAAGTTGCCACAGTAATAGACTATTACAACAAATGGATGAAGGTAGGTGTCTTTGTTCTTTACACTCACTAGAGTCCTCGCGATACATTTATTGTAAATCTATTTAATTCTGTGTAATTGAAACTCGTTTTTCTCTCGTGTCCCAGCGGTGGCCCACGGTGCAGGATCTCGCTGCTGCTACGCTAGAGGTGATGCCTAAACGAGCGGCCCCTGAAGATGACGGTGATTTAAAATGGTATTGATTTCCAACTAAATCAATTAATTTCATTCATGTGTAGGAAGTGAACCAGATGTGGGCGGGTCTTGGCTACTACTCCAGAGGGAAAAGACTGCATGAAGGGGCTCAAAAGGTTTGTGTTGTGTTTTCATAAATCTGCTCTGGCTGACTTAGATTTGTGTGTAATGATGACTTAGTATTGGTTTTATGTCTAGAACAATAATGTAGTCCATTGACCAACATGGTGAAATACGAGCGCAGGTTGTTGATTGTGTCACTTGTCTGTTGTAGGTGGTGTCGGAGCTTAAGGGGCAGATGCCTCGCACAGTGGACAGCCTGCTGAAACAGCTGCCTGGAGTGGGACGCTACACGGCTGCGGCTGTGGGCTCCATTGCTCTCGGTCAGGTGTGTTTCTGTGGACCCGAGCAAAAACTCTGAGGCCACACTTGACGGCTTTACTGCCGTGTTTATGACTGAAAAGATCTCTGTTGCCTAGGTTACTGGAGCGGTGGATGGCAATGTGATTCGGGTGCTGTGTCGCCTGAGGGCCATCGGAGCCGACAGCACAAGTCCTGCAGTAGCGGAGGCTCTTTGGTGAGATGAAACTTCTTATCATCAATGATTTTTGACCATTTGATTCCCAGCACCGACTTTAACATCTGAGTATTACTGTGATATTATTGCCTTTTTCTTGCTTTGTAAGCTCTGCATGCGATAAACATCAATGTCTGCCCGACACTCAAACACACATCTCTACTGTCAATTATTAAAACTCTGTATACAGTTTTCATTGGCTTTGATAAACAAACTTTGGTCCGTGGTGTCCTGTTCAAAGTCTGTCAGGCGAGCACAGCTTTGGTTAGTCGATAAGGAACGATTCACGTGTGTTGTCTCAGATGATTCAAGGAAACAGTTTTGAGATTTTATTAGCTTAAAGATATTAAAATGTGAAAAAAATCCTGTTTCAAAAAACTGAGGAATGTTCCACAAAAATATAAAACAAAAAACTGGATTTGGATCAAATTATGATCGTTGAATATTAATATCAGCTTTTTATGTGATCAATCAAAAACCTCATATTTAATACCTAAGTCAGTATTTGTAAATTGTATTAAAGCGATTTTGAAGTTCCAATGACAAAGTCTTCATTCAATCAGGAGGGAGGAATTGCTAAAATAATTATGCTTTGATTCCAGCTTTTGAATGTTTTTCTGCTCTATTTCAGGAGTCAAGCCAATACACTGGTGGACCCTGAGAGACCCGGGGACTTTAACCAAGCCATGATGGAGCTGGGAGCCCGAGTCTGCACCCCTAAAGGACCTCTGTGCAGCCGGTGTCCCGTACAGTCTCACTGCCGCTCTTTTCTCAAGGTAAAAGGATCCCATGTGCTAAACTACTGACAGTAAATAATGCTTGACTCACAGTGAAAAGTTTTGGATTTGTCCATGTCCCGGTGTACATGATGTTGATACAGTGTGTGAATGTGCAGGTTCATGTTAAACAAGAGAAAAAGTCCAGGAAGCTCTTGGGTAAGCTGGACAGGAAGCCGTCCACCCTGCCCGATATAGAAGACTGTGGTAAGTATCCCGAGTTCTCCTCTCTCACTCAGAGCTCACAATATTATGTTAAAGTACTTTCCCTTCTCCCTCAGTGAACAGCGAGACATGTCCGCTGTGTCCCTCGGAGCCCTGGGACGACGAGTTGGGTGTTCAGAACTTCCCCAGAAAGCCGGCAAAGAAGCCGCCTCGCGTGGAGCGAACTCTGACCTGTGTGGTGATCAGACCCGGAGAGGAGGGAGAGGACGAGTACCTGCTCACACAGAGGCCGAACAAAGGTCAATGCCCACAGAGTGTCCCACCGCTGGTGGGGAATCTGTTTGTCCAGATGTGGCTGCAGAATTAAGTCTTCTCCAGCCTGATAATCAGATTGAATTGCTATTTTTTATTTATTTTACGATTTGAATCGCTGAGGAAATGGTGGATGTGAGCGGCAAATCATGGTTCCATAAATCAGGCAGACGTCAATCACTCTTCAGCTGTTACTTTATTTACATCAGTGTTTATTGTGGCAAATATTTTTAAATGTAGTTTTACTCTAAGTCAGAGAAACTTTAAAGAAATTCTAAATACAGAAATGCAATGGTGGAAAGTAATCCAAGCACTTTACTCAGGTTCTGTACTTAAAGCTACTACGAGGAACTTTGCAGGTTGTAGAGAGGCATCAGTAATAAATTGAGACTATTTCACAACCAGTTCCTCAGTAACTTAACATACAATTTTAAATTACTTGTATTCTACTTGAGTTTTTCCATTTTATTTTCCATTCTACAATTCAGAGACAAATATTGTACTTTTACTCTACTACACTTATTTGATAACTTTTGATTCTAGTTACTTTGCAGATTCAGATTGATAATATAAATATAGTATGATCAACAAATACATTCTGATTTATTATTATTATTATAAGCTAAGATAAGACTTCATTGATGGCCAGGGGGAACATTCACAAGCCACCCAGCAGTGTATAAAGTAGTTAAATTAGCCCCACTTTTATGAGCTGCAACATTAAAGAAATACTCGGGTGGGCTGCATTAATAGGTTCAATAAATGTGACTTAAAAGAGCAAAACTATTTTATATTTAGAATGAAGAACAATTCAAATCAATAAAAAATAAAGCCCCAGTTAAATTAAACAACAATTCAACAATTTATAAATGTTGAGATTTGATCCTTTTATTAAACAGCCCGTGTCCTGACAGGTTTGCTGGCAGGCTTGTGGGAGTTCCCGAGTCTTCTTCAGGGAGAGAAGAGCTCCGAGATGAAAGAGAAGAGGGCTCTGTGCACGAAGATCAGCGGGTTACTGGGAACCCCTCTGACAGAAAGCCTCTTCCAGCATGTGGGGGAGGTAAGCTGGATGTTAACCACCTATCCATCATGCACTCTTTAATATGCAAATGAACCCTTTCTGCACTGATGGATTGTCCGTTTGCAGGTGGTTCACATCTTCTCCCACATCCACCAGACATACGTGGTGCACAGCGTGTGTTTGAAGGACGCCGACGCACAAACACAGACTGGGAATGCGCAGTGGCTCACCAGGTCCGCTCTTCAGGAAGCCGCTGTGTCCACAGGAGTGAAAAAGGTATTTATTCTGTTTACACAGCGGGCGTGTGAAGCCCCACTGTGAACCTGAGGTTAGCAGTACCTGCAGCACCGAGAGTCGACAGAAAGCAGGCTTTAGCAACAGCAGTAAACTTTATTTTATGTAGACACTTGTATAGCCCCCCCGTGTCACGTCGCAGGATTTCAGGGATTTTAAGTTCAAGTTTCCCCTTTTAACGGTTTAAAAAGTGCTCCTATCTTCCTTTTTACTTTGAGTTTCAGAGAATGTGAAGGACAGTTGAGCTTGTTTCAGAAAGTCGTGACAGCAGCAGTGAGTGAGCGTCCTCATCTCATGTGTAGCCTGAATGAGAATCATGTGTTAATTCTCCTGCAGATCGTGAAGCTTTGTGACTCTGTTGACAGTCAAAAAGAGCAAACCTCCAAGGTAAGTACACCTCTGTTTGTGTGTGTGTGTCTATGTATCTTCCTCTATAATCCTATTTTAATAGCAGATTCCACCTTTATCATTTGTCTCTACTTGTCTCACTCAGGGTGGGAAAAGGCAGAAGAACACCGGCACAAAGAATAACAAGAATCAACAGACCTCAAAAAAACCCAAACTGGGTGCAGCTAACAGCAGACAGCTCTCCCTCAGCGCCTTCTTCAACTCCGTTAAACAGGAATCTTGATGGTTTTGTGTGTTTAAAAGTCCTTCGTGATGTTTCCTCATGCACATGCGTCTTATTGTCAAAGCATCAGCCCTATGTTGCCACATTGAGGGATTGTTGTGTTATCATGGTGCCATACAAAATGCAGTCAAATTATTTTAACATATGTTTTTAAATTGTTGTGAGTTTAAATAAATAAATAAATGTATATTGCTCCTCCTGAAGTTCCTGTCGGGAAGTGAATCAGCTGTGTAATTAGATTTTTAGTGACCTCACTGCAGACAATGTTTTTATCACTATATTATGACGAGTCTACATGTTTTACAATCAGTATGTAAGATACTTGTTCAATAAAAGGAAAAGGTTTTATGACCACGCTATGTTAGTGGTCAAAACGTGTAGAGAATGTAACTTTGGATAATAAAGCCCGGACATAAGACAAATACCAGGTTTCATGTGTAAACTGCTGTTTATTTTCCAATCAAGACTTATTATGGTAATATGGCAAAAATAATGAGGATTGTGTCTATTTATTTATATATCTATATCTATCTATATCTATATCTATCTATATATATATAGATATATCTATATATATATAGATATATATATATATATATACACATATAAATACATATATATATATACACATATATATATATGTGTATATATATGTATTTATGTGTATATATATATATGTATTTATATGTGTATATATATATATGTATATATGTGTATATATATATATGTATATATATATATGTATATATATATGTATATATGTGTGTGTGTATATATATATATATATATATATATAATACATGTATATATACATATACATGTATATATACATATACATATATATATATGTGTGTATATATATATATATATATATATATACATATATGTAAATATATATAACGTTATATATATATGTATATGTATATGTGGTTATGTATATATTAAACAGTTTAATATATATATATATATTTTCTATAACAGTTGGGGATCAAGACACAGAACCTTTGAGTTGATGAACTGATGAGGTTGTTTTTTTGTGTTTTATATATATATATATATATATATATATATATAGAATAATGAAAGTCGGTCACATTATGGCGGGAAACAGCGCCCCCTGCTGTGCTGAACGCGTAACAACAACTGATCCTATCACAAAAGAAAATGAATGCCAATGGTGACGAGCAATAGGTAGCGATTCTAATCTTGTCGATACTTACTCAACTGTCTTATGAAAAATGACTCCGAAAGGAGATAACGGCGCATTGGGGCTCGTGTTTAGTCTGCAGAGGTGCCGAGCAGCAGCTGTGTTTCTGGTGCAGCTGGTTGCTCCAGTCTGTCCTCGTGCATTCTTTGCAGATGATCTGGATTTGACCGTAACGTGTCCTGCAAGTTTGAACTTTGCTAACACTTATTTGCCAGATAGCATCAGTGTTCAAAGGTTCAACAGCGTGTTGTCTGAAGTTCACGTGGAAACACTGGTCGCAAAATGTGCGTCGATGAGTAGTTTGTTCATCTGAAATGCTTCAGATTTGAGTGTTTTTCTTATTCCGCTCATTGATAACTCTTAATGTTTTCAGATGGCTTCTGCGTGGCAAAGCGTCCTATCTGTGCACCAGAGGATAGTGGACAATGGAGGTATGGTTTTTTCCCTACATAAACAGTTCATTTTGCTTTAGTTTGCAGTAAAAATGTATCAAATATTGAATTCATAGAAGAGATTCCCAGTCTTAACACGCCTGTGTGTGTCTGTGTGTGTGTGTGTCTGTGTCTGTGTCTGTGTGTGTGTGTGTGTGTGTGTCTGTGTGTGTCTGTGTGTGGGAGCTGCAGATGTGCGGCCCAGACAATGACTGCTTTGTAGCTTGTCACATGATTAGCCCCCATAACACTGTTTAACTGATAGGGGAGGACCTTTTCATTGTCATACAAAACCTGCTTTTCCCCCTCAGATCTTAAAACGTTTTATTCTTCTAACATTCACAACACTGCACACGGGTAATCTGAGCTAAACTGGAGAAAAAAAAATACAAAAGAAAATTGCAATTCCTGTGCAGACTAAGCAAAACAAATGTTTTAAATCAGTGCTGAAAGTTTTGGACAATCAAGGCAGATCTTACAATGAATAATTCCAGCCAGAGGTGTGTCCTGTAATATATATATATATATATATATATATATATATATATATATATATATATATATACATATACATATACATACATTTGTAAATAGTCCCTGACACAAAGCTCTGTTATGTTCCAGACAAGAGGACAGACCCATGGCTGCTGGTCTACTCCCCCGTCCCGGTTGCACTCATCTTCCTGGTGTACCTCTGTGTGGTCTGGGCCGGCCCTCGTCTGATGAAACACAGAGAACCCTTTGACCTCAAAGTCTTTCTCATTGCTTACAACTTCTCCATGGTCGGCCTGTCGGCCTACATGTTCTACGAGGTGTGTTTTGTGCTGCCGTTTGTTCGGTTTTAATAAGGGAACCAGATCAATCATGAGCACAGCAGCTTCTGTTTCCTCTCAGGAATTTATGTTTTATGATGTCAGGGGATATGATATGTTGGTGGTGTTTCGTTTCTTGAAGTAATTGTATGAATATTTACCAGTTCGTGGTCACATCCTGGCTCTCGAACTACAGCCTTCTCTGTCAGCCTGTAGATTACAGCAACAGCCCGCTGGCAGTGAGGGTAAGCAAGTGTCTTTGATGTGTTTGTGCAGAAATGTTGTCTTTTAAAAGCTACAAGTGGAACATAATCAACATTAAAAGCCACCTACTGACAGATTAAATATTATGTAAAACGCACATTTCTCATTGTCTCCTTCCCCCAGATGGCCAAAGTCTGCTGGTGGTTCTTCTTCTCCAAGGTCATAGAGCTCGCGGACACGGTGCGTATTTGTTAAACTGTGTTTAGTATCAGTGAAATTCAGAATGAAGAGTTGAAACTGTTGCAGCCTCCTCTGCTCGTATCTGTGTGCAGATCTTCTTCATCCTGAGGAAGAAGAACAACCAGCTGACTTTCCTTCACATTTACCACCACGGCACCATGATCTTCAACTGGTGGGCGGGAATCAAGTATGTTGCCGGCGGGCAGTGTAAGTCAACTAATTTAGTCACGATAATATCCTCTATATGTTTCTTATTGAACTGAAATCCCACGCAAAAGACCAAAATAAAAAAATTACGTTTTGTCTGTTTTATATCTTATTTTTCTAGGCCATTGACTTCCACTGTTTTATGTATTCAAAACACATAAACGCTGTTGCACTGGGTGACATGTTCCCATAGGTGTTGCTAAATGTTCTATGACACTTAATCCAAACACCATTCATTCCAACTGAAGACGTCATTTTTGAAAAACACAAATATATAGTTTCATTGAAAAAAATAAAATAAACAAGGCTATGTAAAATATTAAAAACGGCAAGGCACTGTAGTTTTTAACAAATGATACTCAAAGGACGTGGTGAGGGTGAGTGAGACGTGTGTTCTTTGCATGATGGTACGATGAACTTTAAATTGAAAAATAATCCAAAGCACACACGCTAATTGAAATGAAACAGAAAAGAAGTGACTCCTGCAACTAAACAGCTGACTCAAACTTATGTTGGTTGTAAAGAACCAAACTAAGGCACTGATCAAAGTAACTTCTCTGCCATTCTGTAAGAGCATTCATTCTCCATCATCTTAGTGATCGAATCCTATCTGGTCCATTGCTTGGATGTTGTTTTCACGAATGCACATGAAAAGAGCTGAACTACACAGTTTAACCTCACTGAAATGCTCTAAATCTAAACGGTAATAATAACAAAAGGTCTTGGCAACTCTGGTGTCTTTTTTGCGCCATTCTACTCTTTATCTGCTGCCTCATTTACTACGTATATTTAATCATTCACTGTCATTACTTGAATGATTATGTCTCTAAATGTTTTACTGACAAGTAAATCATTGAAAAAGCCCATTTTCTTACCATATTTATATCCTGCAGCGTTTTTCATCGGCCTGGTCAACACCTTCGTTCACATTGTGATGTATTCTTACTACGGCCTGGCGGCCCTCGGCCCTCACATGCAGAAGTACCTGTGGTGGAAGAGATACCTCACCTCTCTGCAGCTGGTGAGTGGGCTCATGCTCTGTGTCAGAAGAACTGTGACTGTACATACGACATGTTTGTGAAGTAAACTGATCTGAACTTTTCAACCCGAACGCCTCTCCAGCTGCAGTTCCTGCTGTTCCTCCTGCACACCGGCTACAACCTGTTCACAGACTGCGACTTCCCCGACTCCATGAACGCGGTGGTGTTTGGTTACTGCGTCACGCTCATCGTCCTCTTCAGTAACTTCTATTTTCAGAGCTACCTCAGCAAGAAGAAGCAGAAATAAGATGCATTGGTGAGGCATTACACACAAACACACTGAGGCTTCATGAGAGGCGCTGACCAAAGTGTTGCGTCTGCTTGAGGGATTTCTTTTCTCCTGTATCTGCAGTACTTACTAGTGTCCACTGGGGGGAACAACATGCCCACAGTCTGTACTTTATTTCTCTTGGTGCCCATCATCAAGGGACAGATACTTAA
Organism: Ophiodon elongatus; assembly: GCA_016806645.1. Taxonomy (NCBI): domain Eukaryota; kingdom Metazoa; phylum Chordata; class Actinopteri; order Perciformes; family Hexagrammidae; genus Ophiodon; species Ophiodon elongatus. Next base: position 2,012,574 of record JACSYO010002145.1, read on the forward strand.
TACAGTTAAGCTTTACAGTCAAACGTGAACATTTCATATGTGCACCGTATGTGTGTAATGTGAGTCCTCTGCGTTTTTTGTATTTTATTTCGACAGGACTTGTTTCGAAATCTTGTACGTGGCTGAACGTGTAGGTGTGAAATTGTGGCCAAATTGTGACAGCGACAGTGTTTGGAATGTGAATTCTTGAGTAATGAATGTTCATCTGCAATGTTCTGTCGTGATCACAGTAGTATTTGTTTTGAAAGTGTAGTGAAGGAGCACGTCACATGACACGGTTCAGCTACAGTTGAGTCAAATATTTGACAAAGGCTTTATTTGAATAAATTCAACGATATAATCGTGATATTTTAAACAATTTGTCGTTGATTACTCATCTAGTGTTATTGTCATATTTCAGTCGCCATCGAAAGAGGGCGGGCCCTTTGACGTTCTTTGTCAAACAGACCAGAGGACAGCTATGAACATGGTTCAAATATTGGTCTTACGGAAAACATAGCAAGATAACTTACCTGCCCCAGCTTCCAGACCCCGTCGGTACATTTACTACCAGGTTATCTACAGCTAACTTCCTCTCTGCTCCGAGAAACACTCTGCTGCTCTCTGCAGGGGCGGATCTACCAAGGTGGCACAGGGTCAACATTTCTATAGATCCGCCCTTGTCTCAGTGCATCCACCTTCACTCTCTCTCTCTCTCTCTCTGTCGCTCGACCACACACTCACTACGCGTGAGCTTATGACACCTGCATCAAACTGTGTCAATGCCCTGCAAATATAAGAAAGAAAACTGCGTTTGAGACACATACTATAGCGGAAAATATAAATGTATACAGGAAAAAAAACGATGGCACGAATTGCAATGTTTTAGAGCTCGTTCTAAATTTCTCAAATTTGGCTTTTTGGGTCAAGCTCTGCTGGGTAGTGCAACAACCACATACTGAGGAAGTGAATTAGCTGACTGATCCCGGAAACATTGTGCCGGCTATAAATATTTAAAGAGCAACTGCCAGTGGTGTAAAAGCTATTTCATTACTCACTCACTTGGTGCCAGACTTTCGCGTTCATAGGGCAAGCATTCGGTAGAAATCATGTGATCATTCAATTATCTATTACTTAAATTGAGAAATGACAAACATTCAAATGATGGCTGTAAACGAACATTTAATGCATATAATAATGTAAGTAGTTTGGTTTCTCTGCACTGTTGCATAATGAAAGAGTTCAAACCCTCCTCAAGAGGTACATCTAAAATACAAAAAAACAAGGGAATGCAAACACATTTACTTCCCCCTACTAAAACAACCGGCACAACTATATATTCTTTTCTAGACTTCAGTCTGAAATATATTGAAAGTTTTAGATAATAGAGAAAAAAAAAAATCATGAAGAGGAGGGAGAGGACATTTATTTTCCATTCATGGGTTTTGTAGTGTTTGAAGTTTATATATTATATTATATATTTATATATATATATGTGTATAGATTGTATCTTATTCTATCATCCTTTATTAATGACAGATTCCATCTTTATCCTTTGTCTCTACTTGTCTCACTTAGGGTGGGAAAAGGCAGAATCTTACCGGCACAAAGAATAACAAGAAACAACAGGCCCCAGAAAGGAAAAAAAAAAAAAAGAAAACACTGAGTGCCGCTAATAGCAGACAGCTCTCCCTCAGCGCCTCCTTCGACTCCCCTAAACAGGAATCTTGATGGTTTTGTGTGTTTGAAAGTCCTTCATGACGTTTCCTCAGGCACATGCGGCTTATTGTCATAGATTATTGTAGTATCATAGTCCCATCACTGGTAATTAAGTACAACATACCAACAAATTATTTGAATAGTTCATTCACGTTAATGTTATACGTCATTGTACATTAAGGTTTGATCACTACATTGTGACTAGTCTAGATGTTTTACAAGCAGTAAGCTAACGGTCATGCTTATTACCAGGATAGAAATGTCATGTTAGTGGACAAAAAGTCCAGAGAGTGTAACTTTGGATAATAAAGCCCAAACAAGAAAATCACCAGGTTTCCTGCCAGCTAATTAAGATGTTTGTTTGTTATGGAGAAAGCAAAAAAATATTTTTTATCATACAAATATAACATTATCCACGTTACAATGACTAACCGGTAGTTTTTTTTTTGGAATAACTTGGTATGTCATAGTGGTGCGAGTAAAAGTTCTGAATACTTCTTTCCCCACTGACCCTGTGACATACCAAATCATACTTAATACTATTACGATTAAAAGTCCTGCATTCAAAATGGAACTTGAGTAAAGGACAAAAGTATCAGCGTCAAAATATACTTCAGTACCAAAAGTACTCATTGTGCAGAATTGACTCCTTTTGGAATGATATATTATTACATTTTACATTACTGGATTAAAATGATTGATGCCTCAATTTAATGTTGTAGCTTCTTTAAAGTGGGGCTAATTTAAATTAGTTTATTTCCTGCTGGGTAGCTTAATCTTAAAGACTCATAATCCAGTAGTTGCTCTGTCTCAAGAGGGGGATTTTATTGAATCCAAATTATATAGATGATATAATTAAACACATGGAATAATACAAAATATAAGACAATAAATGAAAAGTAATGCAATACTGAAAGTCGCCCACGTTGTGGGAGGAAACAGCGCCCCCTGCTGCGCGGAAGATGTAACAGCCAACGGATTCTCTCAAAGTAAAAAAAAAAAAAAAAAAAAAATTCCAAACGCAGTAGTGAAGACAAACAGGAAGTGATTCAAATCAGTTCTGAGTACTTTTTCGCCTCTCTCTTTCAAAGTTACTCAGATGGAAGACAACTCTCCGTTGTAGCTATCCACGTGCGGTAGTGTTTCGGTTTACCGAGTTTAATTAACTCAATCGGTTTCTGGTGCGGGCGGTCGCTCCAATCGACCCCTCATTCATTCATTGTCGGACGAAAATCGGGATTTGGCTCCGGCGCGCGCTGCAAGGTGAATTTTTGCTAATAAGCTAAGTGTTGGCCGGATAGTGTTCCCTGAAGTTTACCATCGAAACACCGGTAGCGACGTTTGCGACGGTGAGTAGATTGTTTATCTCTGAATGCTACCGGTTTTAGTTTTTAATCTTCCCTTCCTCTTTTGATCATTAACTCTCTTTTGTGTTTCTAGATGGCTTCTGCGTGGCAAAGCGTCCTATCTGTGCACCAGATACTAGTAGAAAACGGAGGTATGACGATGATTATTTTTCCTATACAGTCAAACAATAAGCCTGTGTCTGTGTGTGTCTGTGTGTGTCTGTTTGTGTGTGTGTGTGTGTGTGGGAGTCGGGAGATGCAGATGTGCTCCCCGGCTTGTCTTCACAATGACTGCTTTGTGGCTTGTCACACGTTAAGCCACCATGACACTTTTTTTTTAAATGGTATTATCTTGTAACAGTGACGAAGGGGAGGGAAGAACAGGGGTGGGGGGGGCCCTTTCATTGTCAGACAAAGAAATAAACTACCTTTTTTTTTTATTCCTCAAATGGTTTTATTCTGATTCACAATGCTGATCTGAGACAAGACAAACTTGAGAGAAGCTGGCATTTCCTGCGGAGACTAAAACAAAAAGAATGTGATGAAAGTTTGGGCACTACAAGCCGGCTTTTAAAACTTGTAATTCCAGCCAGAGGTGTGTCCTGTAATACATTTATACATTTTGTAAATGGTCCCTGACACAAAGCTCTGTTATGTTCCAGACAAGAGGACGGACCAGTGGCCGCTGGTCTACTCCCCTGTGCCGATCGCACTCATCTTCCTGGTGTACCTCTGTGTGGTCTGGGCCGGCCCTCGTCTGATGAAACACAGAGAACCCTTTGACCTCAAAGTCTTTCTCATTGCTTACAACTTCTCCATGGTCGGCCTGTCGGCCTACATGTTCTACGAGGTGTGTTTTGTGCTGCCGTTTGTTCGGTTTTAATAAGGGAACCAGATCAATCATGAGCACAGCAGCTTCTGTTTCCTCTCAGGAATTTATGTTTTATGATGTCAGGGGATATGATATGTTGGTGGTGTTTCGTTTAATGACGTAATTTTATGAATATTTACCAGTTCGTGGTCACATCCTGGCTCTCGAACTACAGCCTTCTCTGTCAGCCTGTAGATTACAGCAACAGCCCGCTGACCGTGAGGGTAAGCAAGTGTCTTTGTGCATACATTTAGTCTTTTTAAAGGCTACAATTGGAACATAATTAACATTAAAATCAACCTACTGACAGATTAAACAATGTGTAAAATGCACATTTCTCATTGTTTCCATCATCCAGATGGCCAAAGCCTGCTGGTGGTTCTTCTTCTCCAAGGTCATAGAGCTCGCGGACACGGTGTGTATTTGTTGAACTGTTTTGCATTCTTACAACTTTGAATTTCACTGATCCCGCGGAGTTAAAACTGAGACAACATCCTCTCAACGAGCAGGTCTTCTTCATCCTGAGGAAGAAGAACACCCAGCTGACGTACCTTCACATTTACCACCACGGCCCCCTGATGTTCAACTGGTGGGCGGGAATTAAGTACGTTGCCGGAGGACAGTGTAAGTCACCTAATTTAGTCATTTAAGTGCTATGATGATGGATCATGACCTCGTGAATGGGGATTATTGCTTAAAGGAGAAGTCTGATGATGTTCTGTATGTTTCTTAACGTCAACAAATCCCATGAAAAGACCAAAACCAACTATACATCGAATTCCACCGTTGTCCAAAAACTATTAAATACAAATAAGTGAGCCACGTTATTGCAACACGTAGATACTGTAGTTTATTTTGAGTGTGTATGAATCCACAACTTAAAGCTAAAAGAAAATACGACAGTGCTATAAGCAACAGTGTCCCACAGTTTTAATATATTACTTAGGAAGGAATGGACTTTGGGTTAAGTGCCACAGACGGGTTAGGAAAGTTGGAAATTATTGAGACGCACTGACTTGTTGTTGGCTTTGGTCTTTTTGGGATATTTGTTGGCAATAAAAAAACTAAAGCATAACACCAGCTATAGATTTACAGCTTGAACTTGTGGACCCTATGAAAACATTCAGCATTAACTTGAGTTTTTATTTTCCATTCTTAATGTGTTTTAGGAGAAGGAGCTTAAGACAGGGTGAGATTTGTGTTTTTTAGCATGATGGTATGTTTAATTTTTGAAAAATAATCAAAAAGCACACATGCTAATTGAAATGAAAAACAGAAGAGACTGCTGCAACAAAACAGCCGAGTCAAAAATCAACAAAAAGACCAAAACTTAGGCTCTGATCAGAAAAAATTTAGTTTAAAAAAAAAAAAGAAAGTAATTTCCTTTTTTTTCCCCTTCTTTAAACGCATTCATTCGAATTCTAACCTTTTGTGACCAGATTCTATCTGGTCCATTGCATTGACGTTGTTTCATTAATGCAACTAACAAGAGATTAATTACTGTCTAATGGGACTGCAATGTTCTAAAGCTGAACTGTAACACTAACAAAAAGTCTTGGCAACCTATTTTTTTCTTTTTGCGTCATTCTTCTGTGCGTTTACTGCCTCACAAGTTTAAACATGCTTCAGTTCATACCTAATTCACTCACTATCAGTCGTTGGCCTTTGGAGCACTTTATATGAAAGTCTTGTCCACAATGTTTTATAAGCATCATAAAACATTGTAATCTATTCAGACGGTTTAAGGAAACTCTTAAAAAGTTTTCACGCATGACGACTTGTAACAAGGTTCATCAAGTAGTATAAGAAGTGGACGTGAAGTATTAGAAGTTCGGCATTCATGATCTTTTTAATGACATTCTTTGACATACTATACTTTTTTTTTTTATGGTATACTATGACACATTATGACTTTTCATGACTTTGTAATGATTTTTCTGACATACTATACTATGTCATTTTTATTTGATGATATACTTTAACTTTATGACTTTTTTTTGACATACTGTACTATGACATGCAATACTATGACTTTTTTCGACATACTATAACTTTTTAATGAGTTTGTAAATAATGTTTTGACTTACTATACTTTTTCACATACTATACTAAGTATGGTAAGTCTTACTACTATCATACTATACTAAGTATGGTAAGTCTTACTACTATCATACTATACTAAGTATGGTAAGTCTTACTACTATCATACTATACTACGTATGGTAAGTCTTACTACTGTCATACTATACTAAGTATGGTAAGTCTTACTACTATCATACTATACTAAGCATGGTAAGTCTTACTACTATCATACTATACTACGTATGGTAAGTCTTACTACTGTCATACTATACTAAGTATGGTAAGTCTTACTACTATCATACTATACTAAGCATGGTAAGTCTTACTACTATCATACTATACTACGTATGGTAAGTCTTACTACTGTCATACTATACTAAGTATGGTAAGTCTTACTACTATCATACTATACTAAGATGGTAAGTCTTACTACTATCATACTATACTACGTATGGTAAGTCTTACTACTTCATATATTGTATGGTGTCTTTTTTCTATACTGATGGTGTCTTACTACTATCATACTATACTACGTATGGTAAGTCTTACTACTGTCATACTATACTAAGTATGGTAAGTCTTACTACTATCATACTATACTAAGTATGGTAAGTCTTACTACTATCATACTATACTACGTATGGTAAGTCTTACTACTATCATACTATACTAAGTATGGTAAGTCTTACTACTATCATACTATACTAAGTATGGTAAGTCTTACTACTATCATACTATACTAAGTATGGTGAGTCTTACTACTATCATACTATACTAAGTATGGTAAGTCTTACTACTATCATACTATACTAAGTATGGTAAGTCTTACTACTATCATACTATACTAAGTATGGTAAGTCTTACTACTATCATACTATACTACGTATGGTAAGTCTTACTACTGTCATACTATACTACGTATGGTAAGTCTTACTACTGTCATACTATACTACGTATGGTAAGTCTTACTACTGTCATACTATACTAAGTATGGTAAGTCTTACTACTATCATACTATACTACGTATGGTAGGTCAGATAAGGATTTTTCGACATGCTACACTGACTTTTAAAATACTATGCTATGACATGCAAACCTTTTACGACTTTTTTTTGACACGCCATACTATGACTTTAAATTATTCTTTTGACATACAATACAATGTCTTTTTAATGACATACTATACTGTCTTTATACTTTTTTATAATTAATTCAACACTGTACCATGACCCTTTTTTTACTTACTATACTAGGACCATTGATGATATACATTACAATGACTTTGTAATACATTTTTTTACCTACGATTTTCTTTCATGACTTTCCTCATATATATGCGGACTTTTTTTTTTTTTTTAATATATATATATATATATATATATATATATATATATATATATATAAATAAATAAAAAAAAATAAAAAGTCATGGTATAATATGTTGACAAGTCATAGTATGTCAGAAGAAATACAGTATAGTAGGTAAAAAAATTTATATCATAAATGTTTTTTTTCATACTATACTTTGACCATTTATGATATACATTACAATTACTTTTCATATCTTTATAAATTCTTTTTAACTTACTATGTACAATGGCATTCTTTCTAACATACTATACTATGATTTGTTTTTCATGGCTTTTTTTCGACATGCTATTTTATGACTTTATGACCTAAAATACTATGTTTTAATGATTTTTCGACATGTTATGTTACTTTTATTAAATACTATAAAATTATTTTATGACTTAAATCAGTGTAATTTTCTGTTTTACGTATTATACTATGGCATTTGTTATCACCAACTCTATGACATACAATACTAGGACTTATTTTTTTCTTACATGCTATGATTTACCACACAATGACTTTTTTGACATATTTTACTCTGACATTTTTGGCATAATATACCTAGACATCTTTGACATACGATGCTATGAATTGGACAATTTGTTTTGCATTCTATACTGACACAGACATTATTTTTGACATACCATACTTTGTTTTACGACATACAGAAAGCATGAAAAATGCCAGTTTAGAGAATGTCTTAAGCCTTATAGACCTGAACCGCATATAAAGTGTTAACTTGTCACACTGAGTGTTCTTTTTTAACATTCTTCTGTTTATATCCTGCAGCGTTTTTCATTTGCATGGTCAACACCTTCATTCACCTTGTGATGTATTCTTACTACGGCCTGGCGGCCCTCGGCCCTCACATGCAGAAGTACCTGTGGTGGAAGAGATACCTCACCTCTCTGCAGCTGGTGAGTGGGCTCATGCTCTGTGTCAGAAGAACTGTGACTGTACATACGACATGTTTGTGAAGTAAACTGATCTGAACTTTACCCTAAATAACTCTCCAGGTGCAGCTTTTTCTGTTCCTCCTGCACTCCGGCTACAACCTGTTCACAGACTGCGACTTCCCCGACTCCATGAATGCGGCGGTATTTGGTTACTGCGTCACGCTCATCGTCCTCTTCAGTAACTTCTATTATCACAGCTACCTCAGCAAGAAGAAGCAGAAATAAGAGCATTGTGCCTGCTTGAGGATGTTTTTTGTGTCACCAGTACTCAATAATGTCCACTAGGGGGAACAACATGCCCACGGTCTGAATGTTCTCATGGTGCTCATTAAGTGACCGACCTGTAAAACTAATGTGAACGATTTGAGTTCTCTCTGCATTTTCTTTGTATTTTATATAGTGTCAAATACATGGTTTAAAAAGACATGATCATTCAATTATTTATTTCTTAAATTGAGAAATGACAAACATTTAAATGACTGCTGTAAACAAACTGTACATTTTATACATATAACAATAAAGTAGGTTGTTTCCTCTGCATTAGTGCAGAATTAATGAGTTCACGCCTTTCTCCAGAGATAAATCCCCTCAAAAACACAACAAAATATGGAAATAAAAAAAAAAAATTCCACTGCTAAAACACTGCAAAATTATATATTCTTTTCAACACTTCAGTCTAAAATAAGATTGAAACATGTAGATTAGATAGAAAATAGGAGGGAGATCTTTAATTGCCATTCAGGAGTTTTGTGTTTGAAATGTATATATTAATGCTGAAAAACCTGCATGTGTACACGAGTTCTGAGTTTAAGAAATAAAGTATATGGATCTATGAACGACTTCACTAATAAGAAAAATTGACTTCTGTGTAATTTCTTTGACTGTCATTCCTTCATTTAAAGTGAGTAAAAATGATTCATATGAGAGAAGGGAATGCAATATATGAGACACCTCATTTATACAGAGTCATGAGTCTTAATGGTGGGGAACCTACTTTGTAAATAAGACAAGTAGTTAATCAGATTGCCGTATACATCAGTTTCATCTTGCTGGTTTCACATCCATCTGACGGCTAAATAGGTCAGAATAAGATTAGAGAGAAGAGGGGATCCAAGTGTGAGAGGATGAAGGACCGTAGGTGTGGTGAAGCGTGTCGTGCTCCAGTGTTGCTTTATGTCTCTGTATAGACGGAGGGCATGTGGCTCAGGCTGCGGTCGAAGTTGCCCACCTGGAAGAAAATGTTCTCCTCTGGGCTGGAGAACTGGCAGCCTGCGCCGCCTTGGAGCTCCTGGGTCAGGTTGAAGCCTGGAACGGACGCGATAAAGAGGAGTTTTGTTTTAAAACGTGGATGAAATAATTCGTCATCCGTAAAGTCGAGGTGAAATGTCCTCACCTGCAGTGCCAGTGTTGCTAGTTGACATGTGGTAGCCATTGTGCTGATGGGAAGTGTAGGCGTGAGACTCTCCTGGGACGTGGACACCGCCGACCGTCTGCTCCATCCTGTAGGAGTCTCCGAAATGGAAGCAGCTCTGAAAGCTGCCTTGGTATTCTAGGAAATGAGGGCGGATGTTAAGAAAAATAAGACCAGACTTGATCGACTGCCACCAGTGTCTATGGGCGATTGTTTCCAAAGTCAGAAAGCGTCCGACCCATCCGGATGAAACTTAATGTGGATCTTAAATGATGACAATGCTATATCTGTTTTTGTGCTCACTGCACCAGCCCCATAGAATGTAACATTTATCCCCATCGTCTCAGTTTGGACCGCAGGAGTCACAATAATGGGAAAGCAGCCTTGCCTGCAGCGCTTTTACGCAACTCCCTGACCACAGCGTGGTTAGAGAGACGTCCATGTGTGGATCTTTACAGGGAAAACAGTGTTTAAGGCATTAGGAAAAAGGCTCTGGAGTGACAGCTGTGCCTGCCATGTTAGGGCGCTGAGAGACAGTTGAATACATGAGCCAGCATTTTGTTGGCTAATTCAGCTCAGGGAAAAGACTTCCGGCTTGTGGTTTTCCCCACTCTGTCTCTACGACTCTAATCTCTCTCTCTGTCCTAAAAATGCTCCGACAGAGCCACAGGGCAGTATCGCGGCTCTACGAGACAACTTCCTCTCTGAGGCCTTTCATGTGGGTCTGCTTGTACAGCAAGTGTTTGAAAAAGGACACAGGGGTAAATTCCCGCATAGGAAGTGATTCAGGAGTAATACTCGGGCTACATACTACTGAATCAGCTGCAACGTGAAGAATTTCAGGAAATTGAATTGAAAGGCCAATGAACATTTTCAAATTCAAGCCAAAACAGACTTCCTGAAACAAGTCACATTCAGCCAGATGTCTTGGGGTCAGCCTTACCGTCGTTGGCAGACTGATGGTGGTGATAGTGAGAGTAGGGCTTGTGGTGAGGGTGGACATGCTGTTTCTCCAGCGGAGGAGGAGGTGTCCCTGTTCCCTTCATTCCCGGAGACATGAGGGGACCCGACACCCTGGAGGAGACACAGAAAGGGCGGGTGAAGCCAACATTGAAACCTCTCGATCCGTTCAATCCTTTCTCGACGGTCTCAATAATTTCCCAATAGAATGCTTCACGCTTTGTGACATCTCAATCAAAGCAGGATCTACATGGCGGCCTTCAAACCACATGATCTGACGAACCCAATGGAGCAGTTAGTGATCCTAAACACACAGAAGAAGAAACATTCCAGGCGTGTGGAAACTTGGGCTCCCCACACGTAATCGTCCTCCTACCACATATTATGACGTTAAGTCAACAAACAGCAGAGTGTGCATTCGAGTGAAACCAACCCCCCTCTCTCACACTGCCCACCACTGCAGTAACCCCAGGCTTGGTGGACTAGAGGGAAGAAAACACAATAGTGTTTACGTTTATGACTTTTGAGAAAAAGACATTAAGATGACATGTTTGGGACTTTGTGGACTCGAACAGCTTAGAGAACAATTGGGGTTTCCACATCGGCTGGTTTTTGTGGATATTGATCCAATAAATGTAATTAAAGGTTTGTCCATGCCATTGGATATATTTGTCATTTGATACAAAACACTCAAATCACATATAATTTCAATTTTACTTTTTAAATCAAATGTACAAACAAGTTTTCTTTAGTCTCAAGATACAAGGGTCATGCGCTGGGAAAACCACAATCTGGAGAGCAAGGCGGTAAATAGAAGTAGTTATTTATTACGATGGTTATTCCACCATTTTGCTCTCAGTTCTGTATAACATGCCATCATCTACAATGAAAAAGTATGCCATCAGAAAAAAAAGTCATAGTATAATATGTCATGAACTTGTCATAAAAATTACATAGTATAGAATGTCAAAAAAGTCGTAGTATAGTATGTAATGAAAAGGTAATAGTATAGTACGTCATAAAAATGTACACAAAAAAGTCATAGTATGTCATAGTTTGTAGAAAATATAATTAAATGTCATAAAAAGTCATAGTATAGTATGTTGAAAAAAATATAATTAAAAAGGTTACTGTTTTGTATGTCATAAAAAAGTCATAGTATAGTATGTTGTAAAAAATGACAAAAAAAGTCATAGTATTGTATGTAATAAATAAAATCAAAAGTGAGTAAAAAAAATAGTACAGAATGTAATAATGTCATAAAAACGACTTAGTACTGTACCTGTTGAAAAAAAGTAATAATATAGTTGGTTAAAAAGTTATAGTATAGTCTGTCAAAAATACTATAAAAAAGTTATTGCATGTCATAAAATAGTATATAGAATTGTTTTTATAGTAGAGCATGTAAAAAAAAGTCAGTGTAGTATACCGAAAAGAAATCATAAAACAGTCATAAAAAGACATAATAGTCCAATATGCCAGAAAAGGCATAACAACGTTATAGTTCAGCATGGCAAAAAAATAAGATTCAAGATCATAATAAAGTATATCAAAAAGTATTTCATGACATATTAAGCCATAATAAAGTCATAGTATAAAATGCAATAAAAACGTCATAAATTCATGATAGTATACCAAACAAAATCACATAAGTCATAAAAAGTGTATATAGTATGTCATACAAAAGTTATAGTAAAGTCGAAGTATAGTATGCCACACATTAGTATAGTAATCGTAAAAAGAGTATAGCATGCTATTAAAAAGTATGGTATATAGAGTCATAGTATAGTATGTCTTAAAGTCATAGTATAGTGTGTCATGAAAATGTAATTAGAAAGTCATAGTATAGTTTATCATTAAAATGTCATAGTATCATACGTCATAAAAATATAAAAAAGTCAGTTTACTTTGTCATATAAAGTCATGGTGTGGCATGACAAAGAAATACAGCTATATTATAGTAAGTCATAAAAAAGTCATTAATATTCCATAAAATATTAAAAAGTATGTCATACAAAAGTCATAGTTTAGTTTGTCATAAATCACGGTATGGCAGTGAGTAACATTTCTGTTAACATGGTACAAGTCTGAATTGGATTACCTTAAAAGGAAAAGTTTAGCATTTTCGGAAATACTCTTATTTGTGTTTTCTCTGTGAATCAAGCTGTCGTTTTAACCCCGGAGGACGACAGAGCTGCATAGTATAGAGAACCAATGGTGTCATTATTCTATCGCCATTACTTTATTACTTCATATTGATAAGTTCAAGCAAAGAAATTGTCTATTCCCACTTTAATCCATACAAAAATACAAACAGGTTGTATGTATTTAACAAGATACGACGTGTTTATTAGTGAGTTGTAGAGATGGGTTTTGTTACCTTTGGACAGAGCCAGGCTAGTCTTTATGCTACAAGAGAGATATTTAATGTGCTTCATGTTCTGTCTTCATTAGAACACAGTGATACATTTACACAAGAACAGTAAGAACTGGTATTCAGGTATTTATTTCTTCAGAAGCTAAAATATGAAATGTGAAAGTTAACAAGAAACTGAAAATGGCCACCGATTTAACAACCTATTGTATACTTGACATTAACTTAATGGAACGGCAATCTGGTACAAATCCAGACCGACTGACCAGCTCCCTTTTTAAAAAGGGCAGGTCTATTGGCTATCACCTCCCCAAATATTCAACAGCTACTTAGAACCCTCTCATGACTGCATATCAGGAATGCCAACACATAAACTGCTGCTGTGTTACTGTGTGCCGCTGCGCTGTGGAAGCATATGGTTTGCACTAAGCGCTATATGAACGTGATGACAGAGTTTTGCTGGAGGCAGCCGAGCCCTCAGATGACTGCACACTGCTCGGCCTGGCTGGAGCCTGCTACATGACCTACTGCTCCGTGCACGAGGGATGCTCCACCCAGCGCTCGGTGGCTTTGTGAAGGGCATTTGGAAGAGAATGTGTGACATCGTTTACCATCTTCCTTCGTCAAACAAGAGTGAGAGAAGCTGCGGCGCGTTCCTGCCAATGCTGAATATATTTTACACTTTACTTAGCTGTAAGACATCGCTTCAGGCTCCCAATGTTTATGCTTTCATCAATAGAGATCACAAAAAAATGTATGTGTAAAAAATATACATTGGCATACTCTTTTTATTACTCTCAGGATCCCATGAAATGTAGTGGAGAGATGGGCTTTCAGTCAATGAACACATGATTGTATGTCTGTGGTCATCTGAACCTGGGATTTCAATTATAATATCAACCAGTAGTATTTAGTCAAGTGCTGCACCTAAATGCAGTTTTGAGGTACTTTACTTGAATACTTCTATTTTGTACGGTAGTCACAGTCCACTACATTTCAGAGGAAAACTAGTTATTAATCCATTGAATTTTTTGACAGCATATAAAATATGATGCATTCTTAAAGATGAAACTACCCAACTTTATATAAAGTAGTAAGATCAAAGTAGTAGATCAAGCTTCACCTCAACCAGCTACATCACGACCCAACAATGTTATATAACATGGAGAGGGGGAATTATGCCGCTCAATGAAGACTTTTAAAATCTCCAGTACATTTTGCTTTATATCATTTTTATAAGTTAAGTAAAAGTATAAACATTACAACTTGTAATGGGGTATTTTTTATAGTGTGGTATTGCTGTTATGACAAAGCTCTAAATACTTTCTACACCACTGCTAATAATTTTGAAACAGAAAAGGAACTCACATTTCACAGGATTAACAAATCAATACAACTTAAACTTTAGGTTAAACAGTAGGACTGGTGTCTATGGGAAAGACAAAATTGTTCTACATTGAAGGCTTTCACTCTCAGTGCCTTCTACTTATCAACATGTTCGTCACATTTAAGTGCTTCGCTGCATACGGACTGCACTTGACCAAATTGAGGAAGCTTATGTGGCACCTTGTGTTAGTCAAACTGTGGAGAAGCTAGCCGTTAGCGAGCATGGCTAATCCATGGGTTGGCGAAGGCCCAATGCGTGGCCATGTGTTCCTGCAGAGAGCAGCATTCCCCCGGGAGCTGCTGTCAGCACAAACTCAGGAAACAGTTATACTGTTCATATTTTTACAAGCTGCCTCTATGTGCAGCTAAAGTGAATCATAAGCTAATCACTGCCAGCTGCCCCCAGTCCTGCACTCGCTGGTCTCTAGCTTGAGTGCAACTCAGGCACGAGGTATGAGGGGAATCTTTCATATGCCACGTTAATCTCTCCCCCGATATTCATCTTCACTGACCATCCTGCACTACTCCGCTTTTTCCAGCCAGCCCACCCACTCCTGTCCCGCTGCCATGAGAGAGTGATTTGACCGCTGACCTGTTGATTCCTGAAGGTAGAGTTGGAGGGGATTTTAAGGTGAGGCTATCAGATTGATGGGACTAAATTTAATAAATATTTTAAAAAGGTTGAGAGGTTAAAGAGAGCGTGAACAGATATGTAAAATACCCTTGTGTCCTGTCCACTATAACAGATGGATGTGACCTCGCATGAAGATGGTGTCGGGAGGAGATGGACGCGATGGGCTAGATGGTTTTATGAGACGTCACTTTTTTTGCTCAGTGAGAACACAGCTCGGTGACTTCGACTTGACTGGCCCAGTAAATGTTTCTGTGAGTAATAAGGGAACGCTGATGTCATTCCGAGAACATGTTTTGATTCAGCACAGTTCATGACTAAACATCTGAGAAATGAAATAGTAAGACGGTGAAAAGCACTTCCAACCAGGACCGTTCGCTGCTCCAAAGCCACACAAGACCAGACAAAATAACTCGTGTTCAGGTATGCGGGCACGGGTGTCGACCGCAACTATTGAAGAACTATCCAGAAGCGTTACTACAAGTTGACGCGCTCTTATTGTGTTAAAGACAAACTGTCCTTGGGGCCTTGGCTCTTTGTGCTGACGCATGATCGGATGGAAAGAAACCTGAAGATTCATGAGCAGCCCTGCTCTGCCGCTCATTCGTCTTCCTTCACCTGCAGCTAACTGTCCCTCCAGGGAGCGAGGATCAGACCCTGTCCTCCATAGACCCTATGTTCTCCACAAACACCCTCTGCTTCGCCTCTCATCTCTTCGACCATTAAGCCCCTCTGATGGATGACGGGGGCTTCCTTGGCACAGATTGGTGGGAACACTTCTGGTTCTGGTTAGCAAACTAAAGCTGCGCTTGAGAGACCGACTAAAGCATCCTGGCTAAAGCTAAAGCTAAGCCAGCCCTGCAGGCCCCAGTGTGAAGAGCACAGTCAGGGCTCTGGGTTTTTCTGGGGCCCCGAAAGCTCCCCGTTAGTCCCAGAAAGATAACTGCCCTGCTCAAAACAAGGAATCCGTCCTTAATCATCGTCCTTCTTGGAGGAATTTGACAGTAAATCATCTGAATCCTTCCCGAGAGCTAAGCATTTGTGTAGACGGGTTAATTGAAGACTACACAGTAATAAGTGAGCACCACAAAATGAGCTGCCATGAGCGACAACCTCAAAAATGTTTTTGTTTGGGCTGTGAGATTGACACTCAGTTTTTGGATCATTATAGAATGATAATGGCTGGAAGACAGACCGTGTAGAGTTACGCGCCTCGAACGTCCCCCTTCAAGCAGGAACTCTTAATGTAGCTCTGTGCCGTCTCGGCCGCCACTCTAATTCAATTAGCCCGTGTCAATCACTGCTGAGGTATCAAACCACCTCAGACTAATATTTGCAGAGGGGCTCTAATATCAATATGCAGGTAAAGGCTGTAGACTCTCCCCTTTGCAATTATATAACCACATATGGCTGAAGCAGTGAATGACAACATTTACCACCCATCTCTCTGTGAGCACAGGCCGCCATGGTTGAACAGCCATCTCTATGAGAGAGGCCCTACATTCACATGCACTTGTGCCACGCCGATTGCCAAATGTATTTTAACTGGCATATTTTAATATTAGCTTCAGAAAAATGACACTGGTATTTACAAAGTAAAATGAGTCTAAATGGCCCATTTCAGCCAGAGTAAACACATTAAGCTATGAGGTCAGAGGCTGCCACAGTAGAGGCAGGTTAGTTTGATAATTTTGTCAAAATGTTTAATGTCCTGCTAAACCGTTTGGGAAAAACAAGTGCGGTGCTGATATTGACTTTGGCAGCAGCCTGTATACTCAAGGCTTTAAACATGTAAATCAAATGCTCCATCTTCAGGCAAATGTGAGTAGACGTTTCATGCTCGGCTGGTTGTACTGTAGGTCCCCTGCCACAACTCGCTTTTTTTTTTACTCCTGACCCCACCCTCTGTCCACACTGTGTGATGAACAGATATGGCACTACAGTACGTGTGTGTGCATTTATGACTGCTTTTAGGTCAAACATCTTGATTTGATGAAATCTGTAAATTGGGAAACTGCTGCAATTTTAATGCATTGTCATCACGTCAGAAGTACGTCGGCGCTTAAGGCGGGGAAGGAGCACAGGAGATTACTTATGTGGCATAATGGGCACTTCAGTTACATAACGAGGATTCTCACTGCTAACCACTCACACTCTCATATACACATACACAAAATGTTCAGATGTTCCTCATCAAGCACCCGAAGGCACAGACCCACGTCTCACATCCAATAATGTAACCCTGCCGGTGCAACCGCCGTAACAGCGTCCCCTACTCAGGTCCTTTTCACTTTCCATTTCTCTCCTCACGCTGGTAATTGTGCATGCCGCGGAGAAGGAGGCACTGAAACCGCAAGGTAATTTCAGCGTTCTCCGCCTGCTTTCAAGGCTTGAAACAACACATCACCTTCCAGATGCTTCCAGGCCAACCTGGCGTCTCGGAGCGGCGCTCGGACGTTTACATCCAGACGGTTTCGCTGCGCCGGCCCGCTGCACTGTTTGTGCTGGAAGTCGAGCAGTCTGCTGTGCCTCACACCCCAATCACACGCAATCATGTGTGTTTCCTGGATAAACTATATGTAAACTCCTCTCACTCACACACACACACACACACGTACATATACATGCAAGGCTCTTAGGGTAAGAAGGCCATCAAACCTCATTCCGTCATACGTCTATGCTGTATACACTACCATAAAAGTGTATATACACACACAGACACCCAAAGAGCGGACCACAGAGGTAAAAGAAAGCATGTTTACGTAACATGATAACTTTTGTAACACAGGGTTTATGATGCTTGATTCCATCCACTCTTTCTCAATGTTATTACACTGTAAAAGACTGTTTTCCTTTCCTACCTCCCTGGTTTTCAGCACATTGTTTAGTACAGTACACACTGTGCCTCCTGACGACACTCGGGCTCTGTAACTCTGCTCTGCTGGCTCTTGGGGGAAATCATCGACATTAATGGGAAACATGCTGGGCGTCTCACTCACGAAGAACAACACATACACATGAGAAGAATTGTCCTTTTCAAGTGTCTTTGAGCAAGACAATTGCACTTCTATATATGTTGCAGGTTTTCCACGCACTCTTGGATACTCTCTGGTATGTAATGTGAGAGGTAGCTTTCTAAAAATGTGTGTTAGTGCAGCAATTAATGTATTCTTGTTATAGTCAATTAATTTCTTCATGAAATTTACAAAAATGTATTTACAAAAATGTATTTACAAAAATGTAAAACAGGACTGACCATAAACTCCTTTTCTTCTTTGCCAAAGATGTAGCAATACTGGCACACTTATACTTATAAATAATACTACATTGTCAGTTTCATTGCTTTCTCCTGAAAAGTATCCCCAGTTGAACCTATTTTCACAATTGTCTTGAAAATGCATCATCTTTCCCTCAACAAATCAAGTGTCTACTGCAGTATATGATGGTCTGTTAAACAAATACCAGTACATTTTTACACTATGAATTGTTTGGTGTTTTATCCTCAAATTTGAAAACAGACAACATTACCAAATGATGATCTTAAGAAAGTTTACGCTCATTAAAGTGCAAATCATGTCGGGCCAAAGGGGTTTGGTCATCGCATTGATACTCTCCTATCCAGTGGAGATGGGGGATCAACAACGATTCCAGTGCCAAAAATAGAGTTAGTGATGTGTCACGGTGACCCTGTGGTGACCAGCACAGCCCCTCTTCCCATGAGGGATGTCTTAGGGGGTTGTGGAGTTGAGTTTGTTTCCAGTAAGACGGCCAAATGGGTTTGTCAGCAGGACTGAGAGGCTTAACCTAATATGATATAAGCGGGTTCGCCCTGCGGCTCTGCCGTGATTCAGGAAGATAAATAGGTGAAAAACAATGGAAACACAGTGGGCCATTATCAGTGTTAATATCATTATACTATCAGTGGGATTAAAAGAGGAAGAAAGTTGTGTGTTTTTATAATTATACGGATACTTGTTAATGTGTGAAAATAGTAAATGTATCATGTTTTGTTAGAGACCAAGTTTTAATGTTCTTGTTCATCTTTATCCGTTCAGTGTTTTTCCAACTTCAGCTTGAAAAGTTTAACCTCACCAGTCTGTGATGTGACATGACTTTACCACACATAGTTGAGTTTACTGCAGAGGCCAATTAGAATGGTCATGAGACAAGACTGTGACAAAGCCTTTCATGACTGTTTGTAGAACTTCCCACTTATTAATTTGGAAACGTACACCAATACCAGATTTAATGTTTGTGTTTCCCACCCTTTGTCTCCCTCGACAGTGACAGGGTAAGTATGATGCATCGCCACAGCTGAACACATCCATGTTACACATCCACTGAGGACTCACCCGTCTCTCGTGCTGTCCATGGCAGCCAGCGGGGACAGGTGATGAGGGCTGCCGAGGTCCCGGTCCAGTCGGTGTTGTCGGGAGGGCAGGTCGGCGGTGGAGACGGAGGTGGGGTTGGGGGCAGGGGAGAGGAGCTCCACTGAGCCGCTGTGATGGGGGGTGCTGGAGCCAGCGTACAGGCCTGAAAGACAAACAAAGCTAATTGAGTAAATGTGCCAAATAAACTCAAGGGTCCTGCGCTTCGTCTTTCCTTTGAACAAATTAAAAGCCATTTCATGGCAACGGGATTTTGTTTTGACAACCTTCATCCAATCAGAGAGCTTTGTAAAGTAAAATAAAATGCTCTGTGTTTGCACTGTTTGTAATTTAGGGTACATTGTTTGTGCTGCCACGGGGATTGGCCTCGTTTGTCCTTTGAGTTGGTTGTTCTCATTAAACAATAATAAACTAAAATGTTACATGTGTTTGAATGCTGACTTTGAAAAACAGGGGATTTTTAAGGGGGAATATGGTTACTGTATAGAATCTGTTTTGTGTGTTTGTGCATGTTGATAATCATGGTTATGGTTATGTTAGTTAGTACATGAAGGCGTATAAGTCATGTATTTCTGCATGTACATATATCATTTTTGATTAACATTTTGTTTACACAGTGGACTGTGGGGGGGCATTATTTTCATGTGAAGCTGGCTGCACGTTGCCAACTTTTATACTGTTTCAAGCTGTGGACTCCAATTTAAAACAGATAATTTTCCTATTCACAATGCATTGAAAACTAGGGCTGCAACTAATAATTATCACTGTATAGACTTATATTCTTTTTTTGTCAAAACCTAAAAGTCATTTTGCAGACATATGAAACTGGGAAAATAAGTATGTATCTAGTAGCTAGTGATCTGCCATATGTGCTTGAGTACAATTTCCCTGAAATCTGTGTCAATTTGTCAGCACATTGTGCATATGTCTTCCAGTACCTGGAGCTGCACTTGCATATCAATCAACTAATACTTTGTAAAACATCTGACATTTCCATCAGTTCCCTCTACAAGATTTTACTGGTTTAATCTGTTGCTCCGTGTTTCTCCAGAGAGAGAGAGACGACTGACAAATCATAGTGAAAATCAAGAACTAGAAACCAAGTTGGTTAAGGAAGGTAATACTGGTTCTCCCGAAACAATAAATCTACTCTCTCCATCTTCTGCTCCGTTTATCGCCTGATTTCTTTCCCAGCATCCAGGAGGAGAGCGACGCGCTGACTGTCTGAGGCAGTTAACCAGCGACGAGAGGGGATGACAGGAGATGAAAGGAAGGAAGAAAAAGATCGGTGCTCCTGGTTTTGCCGTTTCCAGGCCCAGCTGTTCTCAAGTGGAAGCATGCTGGGGCCTGATCTGACAGCACTCTGAAATGGTTACAAGCTTGATTCATTACCCCCAAATCATCAATCACAGAGCTTAAATGTTTTCCCCTTTAGCCCCAACATCTGCTACCAAACCAGCAAAACAGTCGACAAATAATGGCTGTGATTGCCTCAATTTCATCGCTAGTTCCTTGTGGAGGGAGAGTGAAAGGATCTGGTGGTACTGATGGGTTAGGAGAGGATTATGTTCTGAAGATGTGTATTGGCTCTGAAATGCTTCTGGTCAAGTTGAGGAAGAAAGCTCTGTGTGAGAGGTGTATGGAGAGATATATCGACCATTCAGCATAATAGCAGGAGCATGTAAACTTCTGCATTAAAACTATGATAAAACATTCCTCTGGGTAATCAGTGAACACTCTAATTATGCTCTATAAAACAGAGAGGGGCTTCTCGTAAGTCCCGCTGCAGCCACGTGAATAAGAGCAGACTTATAACCGGCGAACAGGAAAACAAGTTTATCTCTGACTGGAAGCATGACTCATTTTCTGCTCCACAAGTGTTAATGATGGGATAGCTGCCCACTTTGCTCCACCTCTTCCATGCATCCTATTGGCCCTGGAACAAAGTGAAACTCATGCAAATTGGGATCCTGAATGCCAACATGCCACATTTTTGCTGGCCTTGAATAACACATGCATCCCTGAACGCTTTGGCGTTGGCTCACGAGTGAGATCCTTGGGGCTTTAAACCATTTAAAACAAGAGAGCAAGCAACATCCACTCAGAAACAGAGGGAGGCCGAGGGGAAAAAGCCAAGACTCAGAGGCCCAGTTCGACATTCAAAGACAAGTTGAGCGTACACAGTCGTCAACGGTGCGCTGAGTTCCAGCAACAATAACAGAGCGCAACGGGGAGACTGGATAGAGCACAGGCAGAAAACAAGGACAGATGTGTCCATAAAATGAGGGAGCAGCGGGGAACCTCTCTCTTGTCTTTAAGATGGTCATAATCTATTAATCTCTCTCATGTTCCCAAGTAGCGTTGACGTTTGGTGACGGTCAAATTCATCAATTAGAAAAATGGAAGTTTAAAGGCCACATGTGAAGAATAAAAGTTTCCTTTTGTAGCGGTTCTTAATGGCTTTTGCAGCCTTTGCATGACAGGATGACAGGTTAACATGATATGGTTATGAAATACAAACCAAACAAACAAAAGTGCCAGGTTGTAAAACTTCCAACTAAAGTTAAGTAACCAAATAGAGTCCAACATTTTTTGTTATAAAATGTGTATAAGCAATTAAAGATAAATTATAGCGGTGTAATTTGTTTGTGTTTGGACAAAGGCGCCATAAGTATGGTTTTTACTGCTTGATAGCACAAAATTACTATAATACATCTGCAGGAAAGTTGACATGGCTGTTGATGACCACCAATGACTCAGTGATTGCTTTGCCAGGTGTTGGGATTTCTGGCGGTCAGACCCCAGTAGCTGGCCTGTTCTTCTGTTTTGGAACAAATACTCCCTGGCCATCGATATTTTGAGACATGGCCTGTCTCTTGCACTCACATTTGAATTGCTCAACCACAGTTAATTTTGCTACTTCTGGTATCATATGACATTATATTCAAGCCAAAAAGGAAATTATAAAAGATGGATTACTCATTAAAATGTTATATTTAGGAATTTATGCCATAATTGACATTTATTCTAGCACTTTTTGTTAAATGGAAGCTGTCACAAGAAACTTAAAATCAATATGGATTAAATTACAGCATAGACGCTAGATTTATGGTTTCAATTATTAAAAATGTGTAAGCTGTGTACAATACAAAATAGGTAGTGTACGATAGTAACTTTCGAACCACCAAAAGGTTGGTGTGCCCTGGAAAAACAGCTGGAGAGTTTAGAGACTAGAGACTTTGATGCTGAAAAAATATCAGATTACTGAATGCCTTCATAAGGGGAAGAGGTTACATAATCAGGGTGTTGGGTGACAGAGCAGCATCCTGTGTGTGCACCTGTGAAGATGTCTTGGCCCAGTCCAGGAGAACGGCCATCTTTGCCGTTGTAGAGGTGCTGCGAGGAGGTGGAGCTCTGGAGGTGCTGCATGGACAGACAGTCACTCAGGACGTCCTGCTCGAGGTGAGGACAGGGCCGAAGCTGTCAATGAAAAAAAAAAAAAACCAGAAGAATAAACAGAGAATGTTTACAAGAAATGATGTTGAGTCACTCCATCTGGTTTGCAAGATTACACAAGGACAAAACACAACCTCAGTTTTGTCTATTTGTAGGCGGGACTATGTGGGGTGTGTGCTTTTTCCTTTTTGTTTTCTCTTTTCGTGCAATAACGTGATAGTAATGTTAATTTGAAACAGTAACTCAACAAATGAGAATACATTGTCAGTCAGGGGGAACCGGAGGACTCCTTTTTGAGTCATGCGTTGGCCTTGGACATTGTGGGTAAGTGATCACTGTACCAACTCAGAGCCAATGCGAGATTGCTTCTGTTTCTCTCACTGCCAACAGTAATGGGGGCAACTGAAGACACATTTCAGCTGGAGAGTCGCTCACACGCAACACAGAAGAAACCTAAATCTAAGGAAACTTATGTCAGTTGGAGAAAAGGGGCATCTGCCTTATGGATCAGTGGAACAGCTGACCTCTGTTGTATACATCAGGGGACTTCTCTGTAATAAAACATTACAGTTGCTGAGGTACACATCAGGCCTGAAATAACAACCACATATTTCCTTTACTCGGGAGATTTACCTTCAAAGAACCTGTAAATTAAACACTGGGACAAGTCTATCGCTGATTAGGTAGAAATAAATTTTAAACCAACAGTGCGTAAAAGAGCATGGTGTGTCAGAATCAAAATAGTGACTGGTGAAAGAGGAATCTAACAAAAGTCTCAATGGCATCCATTTGGCTCCAACATGTGGACAAGATCTACGACAGTAGGTTTACTAAGCATTCATAAAAGCCTGATATAGATCATGCTTCTCCAACATAAACTAATACATTACATTACATTTAGCTGATGTTTTTATCCAAAGCGACTTACAATGAGTGCATTCATCATACACTGATGACAGGGGCTACCATGCAAGGTGCCACCTGCCCATCAGAATCCTAACTAACACCGTAGGCACAGTTACGGGAGGGGTAATTTGGGGTTAAGTGTCTTGCCCAAGGACACATCGACCAGGAGTGAACCGCCGACCCTCTGATTGAAGGACCCCTGCTCTACCACTGAGCCACGGTCGCCCATAATACATCATCAATGAGCCACAATGCTGCACTGGGTTCTTCAATTATGATAAACAAATGTGCAATTACACTAATTAACTAACCACCATTGTAATTAAAATCTACCCAGTTTATATCATTCAAATATTGATCAAGTTAGACCAAATATTTCAATCATATTCAGTTAACTCTTTTATTCTTCAATTTAAAGGGTTCAACTGCTATAGAATTTAAATAAATGTATTATGCTTTATACACAAGGAACATGTTTCTTGTTTTAATTCAGTGATGCTTACATTTCCACCTTGGAAAAACTAAAGTTTTAACTTATAAGGTTGAACTTGCAACTGACTCCTAATCATTTGAATCCAACATACTTGGCAGTGTTGCTGTGAGCCATTTGGACCAGTACAAGTATATCTATAAAAGAAAGTGCTCCAGTTACAGATCACAAGGTTGGTGTTGTGCACCAAGGTTTTAACATCATCATCATCATCGCTACCCATAAATCTGCCCACCTTTTCTGTGTCTGCCTGTCCTTCCGTCCATCCACAAATCCAGGCTTTGTTACTCCACAGAAATATTTTTTTATTTTCTGGTTGGAGTGTGGTCGGAAACATTCTTCAGCATTATCACAACAATTTAATATACCCTCTGATTATTCCCACAGAGTTCATCGACAGCGATGAGCCAATGTTATCTGTGCGTGACTTCAATCTTTTAAGACCATCTGCCTATCACATATGATTCATTTTTTCAGCTAGCATCCTCCGCGTTATGATTCCACACTTACATACTGTATTTCAGTAAATGTGTATGTGCTTATTCTCCTGGGGATCCTTATGAGTGCTCTGCAAAACATTCATCACATGTAATTGTGGCCTGTTCTCTCCACAGCGGCACTCCTAACAGTTTCTCTGGGCCGCTCCAAGAGTGGAGTAAGAGCGTTTGTTTGACATTTGTCCATAACATCTGGCCACTGGGGTATTCCACAGCACAGCTTATTAACAATGCTACAAGCACACATGTGTTTCCCTTTACGCGCTAAGCAAAGAAACACATCATCCAGACTGCCACTATCCAGCCCCTTCCACAACAATGAGCCCATTCTCTGTTATTTACCCGCTTCCAGTCAGGGAAAGAATGGGCTTTTGACCATGAACACGACAGAAATGTGGTCAAACCTGATCTATTGTTGGGGAAACGATTCTCAAAGACACCCCTCCACCCGGCCTCCCAAGCCCTCAATTAAACCAACTAGATGGATCTGCGGATAATGTACATCACAACGGGAGAGATTACATAAAGTGGTCTGTTTGTAAGACCTGTGGCCCTATCGTATTGACTTGAATTAAGTCATGCTGGAAGCTGACACAGTAGTTCTGGAGCAGGGCATTGCAAGGATGTACTCTGCATGATACGCAGGCTAAGCCAAACACATGTTTTGTTTGTTATGACAACTGGAAAATGAAACAGTAATAGATAATGTTCCTTTAATTAATTTACTGTCATCTTTAAAAGGTAGAGACACAAAATGTATCTCTTAGTTGGTTTTATTTGATGTAAGAAAAAAGGAAATGTCAATTTACAGATGTCGAACAAATGACATACTACTTGACCACATCACAGTGGTTTCTCTTGAGATCTCTTTTCCCATTCCATCCCTCCCTTGTAGGAGGTGTCTTACCTTTCTACGCACCTGTTGCTCTTTGGCCGAGTGGATCTTGACATGTTTGCGTAGGGAGCTGGGATCTGTGTAGCGCTTGGTACAGCCAGGGATCTGACATGCGTACGGTTTCTACAAGCAGAGAGAAAAATATATTTCACACACCAGGTTAAAGTGTGCAATACATTAAAATAAACATTAGCATAAAGGACAGAGACACTAAAGGACAAAAGTTGGGCAGTTATTCAAGAAGACATGACAGAAATTGAGTGATTGCAGCCGCGGCGGGGTGTCTCTGTCGCACATGACAGGAAAACCAAAGTAGATCATTTGTTTACGTAGAACAGGAACGTCCAGGAATTACTAGCTTTTTGTTTTGCCCAGTAACTTTATTGTCCTGTTCATGTCAGTCAAATCAGTGGCTATGCATTCAGTTTTTTCAATCATATTACCATTATTTGGGACTTTGGTGAAACATGGAGCAAACTAAGCTAACCATGTGCTCAGTGTTACATCAACATAATGTGTAACAACTCGACTTCTCCGGAGCACCCGTCTACTCTTCTCCCGGCAAAGTAGTCTGCCAGTGAACGGTACGTTCATAACTACCAGCCAGAACCAGCTGTGCATTGAGAAAGTAGAGAAGTAGTAAAAGTAGGAGCTCTTGTAGCCCAGCAGCCAATCAAAGCAGTGGCGTTCCTGTGCTCCATAAGAACACCCCGCCGTGGCTGCAATTAGCCTCTACTGGCAGAAATTGGGAAATTAGGGTGCGAGTATTAAAAATGTATACACAGGAAGTTTGAAATCTGTTAAAGTAAAGGCAAAGTTCAAGTCCTACCTTTTAGCTGAGAAGGACAGAATTTGAAGTAAGAAGAAGGAGGGAAAAAGCATGAAAAAGAAAAAAGAAAAGATCTGTTATAAAATAATCCATACCAAATAATCTCCCTGTAATGTTTTTTTATTCAAATCCAGGACTTTGAAGCAAGCGTTTGTTCTGTTTCACTTGCTGTTGCATGTATGTATATAGGTCTATCGGCCTTTTTTCCTCCAAATGGAGTAACAAACCCCCCTCCTTTGATACAGACATCAAAGCGGCACAAATTATATAAAGTACTTGACAATGCGTGTAAAACAGTCAGCTATTATATAGTAAGAAACTGTTAATCGATTTTTCCACAAATAAGGAAATATGACTGAAATTTTGTGCGATGAATATTGTGGACCAATGATAAACAAATAGTATTACTACTTTATACCTTCAGTCTGTACTGTGTGTCAGTGTATGCCGTCATACAGACTGGTTGTAAGGAGGGCGATGTAAGATTAGAGTAACGGACATGACCTCTGTAAAACGACGTGATTTTCATGGAGTTTCCTCATCATTTCACATTTGTCTCATTAACCAAGCAAATATTGCATGTAGCTAGCTGATTGAGGGATTTTTCCCCCTCACGGCAATTTACTTTTTCATCCTCAGGAATACAAGTTGGCCATTAAAGTGAAAGGGGATACGAGTCTTTATTAGCTCTGCCTCAACCTTCTCTGTAAATAAGCCATTGTTATTGCAAGGCGCTTACAGTGCCAGTCATCTCCACCGTGTTTGTTTTGCCGAGCAACGCACCCAATAGAGAGCAGAACCTTGAATTAAAAAAAACCTAGCACAACTTCTGTGTAGAATAAATACCATTAAAGCTTGAAAATTATTTTCTCTCAAAGTGTTTTTGGCAGGGCAGGCAGCTGGGCAGGCACAGTGAATACCTTAGCGGGGTGTTAATGTGAAGTTATAAGCATCGAGGTCCCAGATTAGCTGTATCACTTGCCCTACTGTGGAAAGAGTGGGTGGTGAAGAAAATCCCAAAATGATAGAATAACAATTCTGCATTCAAAATTCTGCTTAAGTAACGGTTCTGAGTGATTTATTATGACGTGTACCAAAAGCCTTGGCGGCTGGCCAATACAGGAAGGAACACAGGGTGAAAATATTATGGAAATAAAACAAAGCTAAAATCCAATATCTCTTTCAATTAAAGTTTTGCAGAAAGAGGTGAATTTGAGCGTTTACTGATTAAAGAAATTCACACTGTTTGCCTACAGCTCTCTTTCTACTTGCTCAGCATCACTGAGGTTTTATTCTCTTTGGCTTCTTCAGTACTGAAACCACCTCTCTGACGTTGAGGTGGAGTGAAGAACAAAAAAAAAGGTGATGTACTTTCCATTGTGTTTAGGAAAAATAGACACCCTTTGTAACAAATGAACTGTTGCCATACGACTTAAGAGTAACCTGTTGGAACAGGATTGCACGGAGGATCCAGATATAAATGGCAGGTAGCAGTCAGAGGCAGAGTCAGGATGCAGGTTTTTAACGATATATGTCACGAGCAAGTGACAGGGTCTTCCACCTGATGGTACCATGCCAGGATTTCCTTCTTTAAGACTGCGTATTCCTTGGCCTGGTCTGTAGGGAGCTCGAGGTATGCTTGCTGTGCCATACCAAGGAGGAAGGGGCTCGTCGGGCCAGCCCTCCCTCTTAGCTGTGCGCTCGAAGGCTGTTAAGTAGGCCTCTATATGGTCGCTCTGTCATTTTGGGAATAAACCGACTCGGATTTGAATGCCTGGTCCCTTCCCTTAGTGCTGGAGGGGTTGTTGCCATACGCTTTTGGCCCTCCACATGGATAAGGGTGTTCTGCTGTCTTCGCTCCTGTATCATTGTCCGGTGCAGGGTCTGCTGTTCAGCAGAAATATACACCAACTCTCGCACCAGATCCTCCATTGTTTGACTGCTACGCCACCACTAGGGTCCTCGCGCCCACATTCTCTACCAGTGTAACAGGATCATAATGCCAGCCCACAAAGCCCCCGAGCCCCCGCGTAACGCCGCCACAGCAACCCACGCCTCGCCGCCAACAACGAAGGTGCTAGTATAGGGTCCTCACGCCCACATTCTCTACCAGTGTAACAGGATTGAACGGAGGACCCAGATATAAATGCCAGGTAGCAGTCAGAGGCAGATGCAGGTTTTTAAACAATATTTAATGAAACAAACAAACAAAAAAAAAACAGAAAATCAAGCTCATGCTGGGAGCTCTTTCACTAAACTAAATTTAAACTTTCGTAATCTAGCCGGGCCGCTAGCCGACTTACCGGCACCCCTTTCTTCAGGCTGGAGATCTGAGGGAGCACCCACGCTGCTCCTCTCGCAACATGTCTCTCCTCGCACGTCTTCCCTGCTTGCCCTTTTGTTCCTCTCCTTGACGAGGAGATGAGATCAGGTGTGCCTCCTGCCACACCTGATCTCACTCTCCTGGAGGAGTGGGTGGAGCCTTTTGGCTGGAAGGTAAACACCAGCAACTACCCTGCCTCTCAGCCCCTTACTCTGTTTTTTTATTTTAATTTTAAGGCTCTCAAAATAGTTTGAGGATCACATTTCCATATTATGATTCATCTTTTAAATGATCTTCATCTGAGTTGAAGAGTTGTTTAGAGAGTTTTGTTCCATCACTGAAATGTAAATATGGAATCAAATCAAGGTTTTAAGGATGGAGGGGTGTTGTATGTTAAATTGCTATAAATCAATAAAAGTGAATTGACTTAACTGAAGATGGCTCCGTGGAAGCAGAGCATATAATATTTACATTCTGTTCATTTTTTATTCATATAGACACAGGCTTCACTAACTGACATGCAGGTTAGAACATGTATATAGTATTTGTGACTCCTAATACCTATCCAAAATAACATCCTTGATTTCCAGGGCTATGGTTGACATCATTGTTTTGGCTGGTTGGCTTGAAGCTGGTATGTGTATACCTTTTAGGGATCCCAGATAATTTTCAGCAAACAAGTAGTAATCTCAAACATGTAAATATTGAGATTAAATAGTTGCTAAGAGAAGAAAGTACTTTGAAATGTTGAGGTGAAACGGTCAAATTCCCTGAAGTGTGGAAAAATCACAAATCCCTCAATTGTAACAAAAGAAGTTATTTACTCCCTAGTTGTGTTGGCGTGCGGGCGGTGATAAAGAGAGGTATTTGTAGGGTTACTGAGACATGACGAGTGGCAGCGATGGCTGACTCAACCTTTCCCTCCCTGTATACAGGTCAGGAAAACAGGCGAAGCTCTGTGTGATCTCGCAGCTCCAATCCAAGTCTGTTACGGCCCGAGCTGCGACTCGGCCTAATGGAACCGATCGTTTAATGATCTGTGGCGTTTCACTGCCAGCGTGGAGCGAGTGAGAATGCCACACCGCTCACTTTCTGACAGCAAATTAACGTACAACACTTTCGAGATGTGGAAATGGGCATTGAAACTTGGACAGCAGTGCAGTTTTTATCGCTGGTGTAAAAGTGAAGGAGTGTGTGAGCGCACACCAGACACCCACACATACGCCGAGCGGACATTCGTTGCTTCGAACATTTTAATTTTGCATACTCTAATCCCTGAGTGGATTTGGTAGGAACTAAATGCAGCTTGTACCCAACACATACACACATTTATAGACCATAATTTCATGCAGCCATGCCTTCTGCAACCCAGCGACCACCCAGACTATTTTAACTGTTGGCCCGAGACAGGTTAAACATGAATCTACTCTGGTGAGAAATCGGGATGTGAGACAGAGCAGAGACTTAGTTTCTGACCGTGTCCAGGTGAGTACGCTGATGCTTGGCGCGGTCGCTGGAGTTGCTGAAAGCTTTCTGGCAGCCGGGGTGCTGGCACAGGTACGGCTTCTCTCCTGTGTGGCTCCTCAGGTGGATCTTCAGGTTCTCCAGACGTGAAAACGCTTTGTTACAGCCCTCAAACTGTGGGAAAGGGAAGAAAGAGAAGCACACAGCTGTCACAGCTGACACAGGAATGCATGCATACACAGATACATGCACAAAGACAACCACAGACAAGCAGGTAAGCACAGGACCACACAAGGAAATAAACAAACACCCACACACACACACCCACACACACACAGATATACATGGAGAAGCACACCCACACAAAGAAATCAATCAGTGTAAAGCGGGCATATTCTGGGAAAATGTGGGCTCTGTATTTGTGCACTTCTGTGAATCAGAAAGAAGCTGTCCCACTCTTCCCCAAAGTCCCTTGATCACTCGCACAGCTGGAGGAGTTCACTCTACACCACATATTCATCACCAGCTATGGAAAAGTGAGAGATGCTTAAGAACATGGGTGGTATAATTGCGAGCATTTTTTCCATGGCTCTTGAATTACGTAGCCAATCCAGGGACCTCTGTTAAAAACCACATCCACTTGAAAGACTAGCGGCATTGCGTGACAGCACACCTGCCTCAAGGCGGCCGCTGTGTCTAAATTGCAGGGGAAACTGGAGTGTGCCGTACATCGGCGCTTAATGGGTTGTAATGCATAGCATGAGATAAGTGTTCTGCTGTGTATAGTGCATTAGACTGACAAGTGACAGCGGCTGTAAACAAGCTCATATCCGACTCAGCTTGGCCCATTTGATCCAAACCACTCAGCCAATGAACACCACAGATTTGTTAACATGTGAATGATTCATGAGGCTTCTCGCATATCCACTCCTGCTCTTAAGCAGAAAACACGGCTGATTGGTTGATGAGGCGGTCCATGTCAGGACCCCCTACAGGGGCTGCTGTGCAAAGAGTCACACATTGCTCGAGTGTGTAGTCGTATGGGAAGCATAGCTCAATGTTACTTAGATCTACCTAGGGTTAAACTCATTTCAGTATTCAGCAGCAGCTGGACATCAATGTACCGAGACTGTCACAGGGAACAAAAGGAGCAGGTGACGAGCTCATGTTAGCATCCTTCTTCTTTACAGCCACTTGCCTGTCACCCTATAAGGACTTCAGATGCATGGCTTGTATGACTGTACATAAGAGGGGCACGGGACAGGTGGATACATGGAGACAAAAGAGTACAAAGACAAAAGGTAGTGTAATAGACACGAAGAGTAATAGATGTGTAAACTGGTCACGCAAATGAAAGCAACTATTAGTTTTGTGCATTCCTGTTTGCAGCACATCCACCGCATCGGAATAACTGAAGATTAGACCAATTAGATCAATGACGAATTTAAAAAGAACCAACGGCTTTACTCATTCTATGTCAAGAACCTAAATACGAGGTTCAAAACACAGAAACAAGGAACCAGAAAGGCATTCTGTCTGATAAAAAAACAGGGTGCAATTAAACTCTTAAGTTTCCCTCTTAAATGTCAGACAATATCTTGTAAAATATCAGCTTCCCCACTCTTAGATCTTACCTAAAACCAATTTCTTGCAACGGACTAAGCTGACCTCAGTGCAAATGCAACTTCATTTACAAACTGTTGCGGAGGCACTGCGGTCTCTACTGTCCATTGTAGCCTGACCTTTAGTGAAGCCTGCTGACACAAGGTCGGGTTACGGCTAAGGAGAGAGTGACACCATTCTTCTAATAGGCCTTCAGCTTCATCTAGGCTCAATACTCATCCCTGGTCTCCTTCATTCACTCACACAGCACAGGCAGGGCCTTCTATTCACAGAGGCACCATTTAATATAGGCGAAACCTAAGCCAGTCATGGTAGAGCCGTGTTGGGTGACCAGGCTGATCTGTGGGTGTGTGCTTCTGTGGATCAGTAGGAGAGTCTTAATCTGCCCGATTATGGCTACACAACACACATCTCCTGAAGTTTGTAAAACCATTTAAAACCCATTTAAACTGAGCTTGTGAAGTTGTTATTTACTGAAAACAAAACTGGGCAAGCATATGTGCACTAAAATATATGCTCTGAACAAATTAACGGCTCACGGAGAAAGTAAACCTCATCCAGGTGGCTTTCTTCAATGCCAATACATTGCCAAAAGTATCAGTAAAATCAGCATCAATCTAAGAACCTGGATCACAAAGATTAACTACAGTCTAAAATTAACAATGTTATGATTTGAATTAAGAAATTTGACATTGCAGTTTTTGATACTACTGATAATTAAAAAGGAGGTTCAATAAACAGCCCTATGTACAAGACAAGATCTAATCAGCTGTGTTTAAGCCTGTGTACTGTTTGGTGTGGCTGTAGCGGAGAAGATAAATGCATAACTACAATAAAACTGACTTCTTGACCAGATAGCAACAGAAAAGTCAGAATGACGCAGAGGACAGGACGAGAATGTAGCATGGATAAAACATTTCACCCTGGATTCATCAGGTACACTAACATTCTGTCCGGGCTTCATCATACAATCATGGAAAATGTCTTTAAGAGTTCACATCGCACAGTGTTGCACAGGCGGAAATATATTATTCTAAAGTCTTGCCAATCAAATGCTTCGGATGGAAACGAGAGACGCAGCGAGGGTGGGAAAGTTTAATAAAAATCTCAGTGCAGAGGAACATCCACACTGCCACACCAGTCATGACAGACGTGGGCCATGCTGACTGCTGAAATGCGGCGCCGGGCATTTGAGTTTGGAAAACAAACACGGCTATTATTGACGTGCCAAATGTGTGTATTTATGTATAAGGGAATAATCACTCTTTCATTGCTTTCTTTTCCGCAATACAAATTTGAGGCTAAATTATAGTTACGGGTCCGTGGAGGAAACCGTGTTAATCGTGTAGAGCGTATTATTACTCTGGAAGCCGGACTAGCAGGGAGACTGCCGAGTATGAGGTTTTCCTGCCTTCTGGGAAACCAATAGGCACTGCCACCCCAAGACATGGACATTACCCAGAACCCTGCGTGAAAAATGTTACAGTAAGATTTTTTAGCGTGGCCAATCTGATGGTTAAAATGACTTCTTTCAGTGAGTTCATGGACTGTCAAAAACCTAATTAGGTTTGGATATTTAAAAGCGTGCAGTTGAATCCAGTATTGCTGGAGTGTTTAAACAGGATTGATGTGGACAGTCTTATTTTTGGTAAAAGGTGACTTCATGGCAATTATACATCCTAGGTTATGGGTTTGATTCCAACGAAATTGACCAAATTAAAAAATATAATGATGATAAAAACCGAAAAATATAATATCTGTGTGTTAAAAAGGCATTCATGTCAGTAAATTCCCTAAATCGTTCATGAGGAGTTGCTTAAAATATGCCTAAAATGTTTAAAAGAAATGAACACATAGGTTAAAGATGTATGAACATGGAGTTGTGGTGGCTGAGGCACAGGACACAGGATTGATTTTACCATCGATATTATCTATGAAAACAGTTTAGACAGCGCTAATCACATTAATTGCTTTAAACATGTTTAGTTTTCCTCTCTGAAACCTCCGTCTAAGGTAAACCGGCAGATCGCCACACGAGTGGAGCGGCACTGGCAGCGTGGAGGGATTTGAGCCCTGTTTGACACCGTCTCACTCCTGAGTAGGGGGGTTCAGTGGCTCGGTAAACATTTGGGATGACAGCGGGGTCTTGACATGGCTGAAGGGGGCGAGAGCGGGTTGAAAAGGTGGACAGGCAGCTGATCACAACAGACAGATTATGGGCCCAGCATGCAGGCTAGTGGAGTTGCGGCGGGCCTGAGGCCTTCATGGGAAATGACTCCTGACTGGCAGGGAAAAGGCCAAACAGTTTTGGGGCTAAAAGGCAGCAGTGTGCGGCTCTCTCCTCACATGCAGCGGCTCATTAGCAACCTGCAGGAGCTGTGGAAGATGGAAACAAACCAGCCGTTATGGAGGGGTGTCGGGAGGAAATATGGCTGCTGACATGCAAGGCAGCAATCTGATTAAAAGCGTTAATGAATGGCATATGAAGAGAAATGCAGAAAGAGAGGGGAGAGAATCAGAGGTACGCTAGAGGTTCTTCACTTTGGAAAACAAATATCCTACTCCGGTCCTTGCAGCCGAGGTCATCACCTACAGGAGTCATTTCTTCCCCCAAGAATAAGCACCAGGATTTTCTCATCCGACAGTCAAGCTTCTCTGGGGGGTCGCTATAGATGCTTTAACACTAAAATATCTCTCTGGCTTCGGGCAGTAATTGTATATCAGGCCACTGACTAATGATGGGGCAATGGAATTCAACTGTTTGGCTGCTTAATAGCATGACATTCACTATTACTCACATTCAGAGGAAGAAAAAGGTTCTCAGTGGCTAAAAGCCGCCACCAATTATCCGCTGTGATTAGTTTTACCTATTACATCCAGGCTCTTTTACAGCCAAGCCTGACAGAAATGATGAAGGGCAAAGAGTATTAGTGGCAAAAGAAAACACTGCCAAATAAAACATGTTAGAAAGTGCCAATACTCAAAAACAGCCCGTATAACTTTATAAGTATGAAAAAAAGGGGTTTGGGGGAATGAGTTGGTTTATCACAAGGTGTCTTTCTCCGCCCTGACCAACGAGGAAAACCACCAACACTTCAGGATCTGTTCGGAGGGGAGGCTGTGGAGCAGAGTGCCCCGGCTGCAGATGGGAGGAACATGTGCATTTAATCTGCCTGCTTGCAAATGCCCTGTGGCAACCACAGCAAAGAGCAGAAAAACGTAAATGGATGAAATTATATCCATATGATTCAACGAGACAGTTAAGGAGAGGCAGGTTTCTCATGCGCTTCGTCAGGATACAAAATTAAACACAGCCTGGCTAAAACATTCGCATTACATAGTTTACACATATCATTTCCACTGCGGAGCGGGACCCTTTTAGTAGCCAGCCTCAACTGTTGCAAATAGGGCTTTAATTTGAATCAAAGATAGCGGTGGACCTTTTTCTTTCTTTCTTTCTTTCTTTTTCTCAGGAGAGGAGAGATATGAATTCACACATATTTGCTTCGTTTCACCATGAATACTTTTCTATTCCCCGCCTCCTGTACTTTGATTTTTGTGAAGCCTTGATTTATGAATGGTGAGATATTAGTACACACAGCCAATAGAGAGAGTGTTGTCCAGATGTGCACGAAGCAGCGAGCCGAGCAAGAGCCGATAAATTGGTGGGAGGAAGTAGTCATGTAAATGACTAAAGAAATTGTTCTTAACAGCCATTTTGCACTCATGCCCGAATAGTTTGGGGGCCAGATTAAAAACGATGTGGATGGCACAACAGGAAGCGTTCGTATGATGACTAAATGAGGCTGCTCACATAATAAGCCTGCCCAGCTGTTTTGTTCCTCTCACAGAGTGTTTTCTGTAGATTGAGGAGGAAGTGCAGTGATGGATCTGAACCCCTGTTCCTGCGGTGGAGGCCTGGCAGAGTGTGAGCCTGGCTGCACAACAACATGGTGAGGCTTCATGGAAGCACTTAACCTGCTGTGATTCAGAGGCCTTCATTCAAATGTCTACCAGCTCTGCAGTCCTGCATCAGATTAGAGAGCTAAGATGTGATTTCCTCTAAAACCGGGCAGCCTGGGGTTCACCGGTTCACCAGGTTGAGGGGAAAAAAAAGGAAAACAGGGTCACGTTCTCAAAGAGATGAAGCAGCTTGACAAGAGAAAGGATATGTCTCGCGTGCTACAATGCAGCGTCAGTACAGAACCAAACCGGCTTCTAGCTCGATTCCTTTGTTGCTCCAACATATTAAATGTTCCTTCTGGTCAAAGACTGAGGTTGTCAAGAAATAATTTTTACACAGGCACACTTTACATTCAACTGTATGAACACGGGTCAACTGCACAGCTCCCTGTGACTCAACTTCAAACAAACATGGATGCGATCAGAAACGTGATCCAATAGAGAGGACATAACTACAACAGCAGATTGCACAATGGGTGCTTTTAAGTCTTTTTCAGACATGGAATCTGACACGTTGCTGGCTTCATCTATCTGACAACTATTGGAATAGTTTTTTGGCATTTGCACATTCTGTAGGTCTCCATAGTGGCTCTACTCAAACATGACAAGACTATAGTGTTAACAAGATATTTAGCCCGTGGTACATGACAGGGGTGGAAAAGACTGAAATAAATTTACAAATCAATTTCATGAATTATTAAGGTAGACGTTTAGAATGCTGTTGCCTAATTTCTACAGTCACAAATCTCCCAAGAAGAAACAAGTTAAGTTCGTGTTTAATTCCTACGTGTACACACGTATGTATGTATGTATGTATGTATGTATGTATGTATATAAACATTTTGAACCCCCCCCCCCAAAAAACAAACAAATAGCAATTCAATAAAAAAAGCTTCATATTGTGAGTAGTTGTAATTGGGGACTTGGCTGATGATTAATACGATTGTGCAAGTTGAAGATTTTTTTCTCTTTAGCCCTGCATTTCGAAGGTAAACAAAGCAATAAAATGAGATGGCTGATTGAAACAATTTCATGGTTTATTCTCATTTATTTCCTTGGGCAGAAAAAATGACTATTAAATGACAAATGTAGTGTTTCTTTCTTTTACTCTAACCTCGTGCTGTTGCAGTCTTTTTGTGAATGTGACCATTTTCAATTTAGACTTGAGTGGTGTTGGAGGGGTTGTGAAAAATGTTTCTGGGACTGACATGGTAAGATTGCAGTCATGAGAACACTTCTCTTCCCGAAGTCTAAATTGCCATCATTTTCAAGGTGTTTGGTTCACATCTGAAAGGGGCAATTATATTCCTTTGCAAAACAGAGCAAGTACTTGAAGGTTGACAGATGAGAAGATTTATTGTACAGAACGGGTTGAATATTGGCCATCTACTACTGGATAAGAGAGGGATATGTGGTGTCCACTTTAGTGAGGGGACACGTGATCCTTTGACATCCCATTCAGTGAAAGGCTTCTAAAAAAAACAATCCCACTTTGTCTCGTGACAGTGTTTATTCTCACAAACCAATCCTAACCATTTATAATGGCTAATTAGAGTGCAATACAAAGCTTCCAGTGCCACAGCCATTAGAACCCATCAAGGCATAAATTATAAACCCATTCACGAAATCCGAACCCGCCATGAAAAAGACGGACTGGGGGTTACGCAATGAAAATCCTAAACATGATCTGTGTTCCGAGCCGGCGCCTGGACTGATGTTACTGGCAGTCAATGCAGGATCCTGTTTGACGGGCCCATGAGCTACGGCGTCCTCTGACACTAGGGCTTCAATCTGTCCAGCACCTTTCACTCACACCTGCCTCCATTCTCACACTCGCTTTCTCCCTCTCTCTCTCTCTCTCCCCCTCTCTCTCTCTCTCTGCTCTCTTTTAACCCTTCTGCCAATAAGCTCCTCTTGCTGCAGCCCCACAATGGGGTGTTATATAGCTCAACGTGCTCCATGACTCCATTAAATATCTGTGCTATTGAGGGATGATAGACACCAATTCAGCAGCAGCCAGTAATGACAATAATGTTATGTTTAATTGATCCAATTAATCTGTATTTTGTTAGACTATTAGACAAATACTGTACAGTCCAACGCGATGATTGGGCTGTGATCTGAAGAGATATTTTTATTGGATCGTCACCATCATCCAGCATTTTTTTCTGACTTTGCCTCTCAGTCTGTCTAGCATTGTATCTATTCCATTGACTTTTCCCTCCTAAAAGTAAAAATATGCTTGAAGCTGCATTGTGCATATTTGGAAACTGTCCGCTCGAAATCACAAGAAAGTAAAGAGCTCTTTATTTAATTTATTGTCCAAACAAGAAGAAAGTGTGTTACTCACTCAGTATGCAACATGTTTCGTGATTGCATTTCATTTTGGTCTATTGAGGCTGCTAGCAATGGAGAAATGGGCATCTTTGGACATTGCCACAGGTTTGGAAAGATGCCCCTGCTCTGACAACAACTCCCGACATTACCAGGTCGTGCTTTAGAAAGAAAAATAATCCAGAAAACCCAAGTGTATTGCCAGTAGCTAATTTCTAATAGTGTGAAAGTGTTGTAGGGTTGGTTTTTTTTATGTAAATTCTTGGTGTGATCAAAAAATATGTTATGCTAATGTACACAATTTAATATAAAATTAAATGCAAACGGTGATACTTTTCTCCGTTGCATTGACATTTTGTGATTTCAGATGATATGGTGTCTGTATTTTTTAATTGTGCCTACTGGCATGAAATGAGTGTGTGACAACCTGACATGATAAATACCACAGTTGAAGTCACAAGTCCTGTAACTTAGAGACTTGTTAGGTAAAGAAATGAAAGCCCTTCTCCCCTTTTTGGCAAAACCATTCGTTGTCCACACAAGGCAAGAGTTGACACAGCTGTCTAAAGACCTACTGTAGCATACACTGGGCGACTCTATAACTCTGACGTGACAACAAATAAACACTGCAGAAGCCCCGTGAGCTGCCAAGCCAAATACCTTGATGCCAGAAGCACTATAGTATTCAGACAGAAAACATGCCAGCGAAATTAAACAATAGGTCAACATGGCATTGTGATCAACACCACCATAAGAACTCAAGCAGGGTGCAGGGGAAGAGAGTACATTTATGCAACCCTCTGGAGGGGCACCAGACCACAAAGCCTTCTGGGTAAAAAAATAAATAAATAAAAAAAAAAAGCAGCTGCGAAAGAAATGTGGTGCAACGGTGCCCCTTAGATTAGATTTGTTCTCTCCTCAGCATGCCAAGGTTGTGTTCTTTTCTGCTCTCTCTGGGTTTCAGGATCCAATTTCCAGTTATGTGGATATGGCTGGTTGCAATATATCAGAATGTGCTGGATACTCAATGTGTCAAGTCAAATCATGCCACAGGCGTTCTCAGCGAGCACATCACCATTCATTCACATTTCAATAAATCAATTCACCACATTTCAGTATATGGTTCTCTATTCATATTCAATTATTCAGTCCACACTAACACGCTTGTGCCCACTGTCCTATAGGAAAACACATTTATTTGAGTACAAAACCACTCCCCATTCCAGTGCAATTACGATGGATTCGAGCAACCCGCCAAAGGCAAAAATCCTGAGGTCCCACTATTCACTGATATTCTAAGGTAACCTTTTCATGGGATATTTCCTTCAAATGTCTCATCGGACATATGTTTATGCTAGCCGTAACATGAGTCCCAGCCTGGTACTCATACACAATTTGCCAGTTAAGAGTGCAGCACATTACAATATAGCATTTTCACCATATATAATGTGCATTTCCTGGCTGAACTTTAAATCATGCATGACCTGATCTAAATTTCTTGGCGTCCTTTCAGAATAAAATACTGGTGATGCCTGCGTATTGTTGGTTTTTCCCCCGACAAGGACGCATTGCGATCTAAATCACAGCTGCTACACGACACAGTATGAAAGATCGACGTTATGAGAAACTGGAAGAACAGTGGAAAAAAACAAAAGGATATGCGCTGGCTTAAAGGCTTCTTACTTCTACTGTAATTCTGCCCGAATAACTGAACCAATCTGGTTCTAAACCCTGCGTAAACCTTTTTACATCGATGTTAAACCAATTCCAAAGCTGAACAGACTGAATGTGAAACAGATGTTTTGAGAAGTGAACAGAAAGCAAGAGGGCTTCTTTCTGGAGACAGTTAGGAGATCATTGGGGTGTAAACCTCTATGGGGGAGAGGTAAATCCCAACTTAAATAGTAGAGTCTTTGTAGTGCCAGCTCTTCTGGGTCACACAATCATAAAATAGTGTTTCTAAGAAATCAGATCATTCTGTGTTTTGTGTCCTTATATGTCCCACTGCCAAAGATTTAAGGTCCTGTTTTTCAGTTTTTCTTTCTCTCATTATCAATCATTTTAATAAATGTGGCTTTGGTGAAGACTCACTGTTTTGATATATAGGCCTTTTAATGCCACAATCCAACCCTCAATATTCTTTTTGGATCTTTCCCTTTGGATGTCTCTTCACTCTGTCACTCTCTGGTGGGCATTTGAAAATACACTGAAAGTCTCGACAGTGTAAACACTCACAGGTCTCAGCTCGGAAAGTTTGGTCAACTTGTAACAAACACTTGAGTTTTGTGTGCAACGGCTGTGCAAATGATTCAGAAATGCTCTCAGGTCCGCATTCAGTGCATACCAAATCACTTGTCACGCATAGCGCCTTGTGATGAATTCTGGGCAAAAATGTAGTTTTTTGGGATGACATCAGTGGAGCTGAATTGCCTGTCTGGCTCCGTTTCTTCCAGCCTTCACTTCTTTTCTCAAACATTCAAATTAAACCCGGCATACTAACCACAGAACACCGCAGTGCATAATTTAAATTTGACACCCTAAATGTAAACACGTCTTTCGCTACATAATTTATCCATACTTCTCTTCGTGTTTATTTTGCACGGTAGCAACTCATATATATTAGCTGCAGGTCTAGCCTTGTCTGGTGTGGTGCGGTGTGGGTCTGGCTGGGTGGAGGGATACTGTCGTCTTGGGCTGTGGTGTAGCGCTGAGGCAGAAGTGGTCCCGTTGTGTATAAATGTTCTTCTTGTTTGTTTGTTTGGTAGGCGATGTGAAGGCGGCCAGGGGTAAATGTTACGCTGGACTCAGTTCTATGCGGTGCCCTCTGCCACACTGACAAGTCAGCAAAAAACTAAAACAAACATCGGGATGCTTTAAGAGATTTACCTTTGTTCCACACACACGCACGCGCACGCACGCACACGCACACACACACACACACACACACACACACACACACACACACACTCTGTTTACAGAGTGGCTGCTGTGGCACAAATTGTGCTTGGGCAAAAAACAAGGCCAGTGTGTAAATGGGAGGAATGGGAGAGGATGGTAGCCTCAGAGGAGAAAGGACCGGTTATGTCTTTGCCCCGTAAAATGCCACAAATATACTTTGGCTATAATTACCTGTTTGACTGAAGAAATAAAAAACAGTTAAGCACACCTTCACAATGCACATGATCTACAGCAAAAAAAGCACTACTATTGAGCACAAATGGGGACAACTTTAAAAGGTTCTATATACGGGATTCAGAGCATTAATATAGCAGCAAGCAACTATTTGCAAAGTAAATGTAATGTCGACCTAAGCATAGAAAGAAGTCGCTCTCCCTCCGTGTGCGCTCTTATACAAGCTTCTCTCTGCTTTGTTTACATGGCCGGCACGTGAGTGTGTGTGTGCCCAACTGGGTAGCCCATTGACGCCGCTCAGCAGTGTTATCATTCAGCGGTTATAGCCACTAGCGCCATAGTGGAGCGCCCACCCTCCAGTTCCACCTCAGGTAACCACTGTTAGCTGTCAGTACCGTTGTTTACCGTTGTTCGCACTGTTAGAACTGTTAGCTGCAAGCGGCGGCTCAGCAGATATGCTCCGAATTTCAAAAAAGGATCATGACCTAACAAGGCGATCCCCACGGCTCTTCTCCATCCATCCTCCCCCTGCATAAACCGGGTTTGCATCCCTGCAGCAGCCCCCTGAACATGACGGAAAGCCCTGAACACCCACCCTAGCTTCTTCTATCCGATGTATTAGTAAACTGATCTGGCTCAGTAGAGAGGTTAAACTGATTAAGGTTTTGGATAGGACACAATTATGACACAATCTCTGTGCGGCGTATAACCAACCCCAGCCCTGGGTCTTCAGGTTTCCGATACCAGAGCGTGATTAAATGTTCAGGAAATGGGGAAACTCAAAATATTGCATTCCAGACAAATGCAATTAGAGTGTATCACATGTAGTAAATCCTGCATGCTTTGATACCTGGTTATGAGGGTGAGGGCAAGTTAGCTCTAGACCTTTTAGAGCTAGCTCGAGTTCATTGTAGCAGTGTGCAATATTTTTGAGAAATGCTCCACTGCTTATGTTGTGCATTTTATACCAATATTATATGCTATATTTCTAAAAGTCACAATCACGCAGGCAAAAAAAGTTTCCCTTGTTTCCTCACATGGGTGTCCATAATGCATGTGCATTAGTATCTTCCTTTAGCTCTACCAGAAAGTTGGCATCTTGATCCCAGCTAAATTTACTTTACTAAAAGTTAACATAACATTTTTTTGCAGTAGCAAATTGTGATTTATAATTATAATCCAGTTGCAGAACCTCTGCAGCAGCAGTTTCTGACCTACAGTTTTGACTTGCCAACTTGTGACGCTTTTTGGCACATGTTAGTGTGTCTTGAGCAATATGTTACTATGCGAAGAATGAAACATACTTTAACATTTTGTATTAAATCTTAAAATAAAATAAATAATTAAGCTTGAACAAAACTAGCACAGTCCTAAGTTCAGATCTAAATGATAGATAGTGGGAGTGAAAGAGAAGAGTGCTGGACTACATTACTGCAAAAGATTGACTGGAAAAAAAATTTCGGCCTGGAAGAAGTTGGCCTGGCCCACTCGACAAGGAAAACAAGCAAGATCCATCCATCCAGGGCTTTCATTCGTATGCCAAAACATCAGTCGCAGAGCCCCTCCGCCAGCAGTTTCATCATACGAATATCACATATGGACAGTGTTGTGTTACTGTTAGCATGACGAGCGGACTGCCAAGCGGCACAGCAGACCTGACAGGAAGACGGAGGATAACCACAGGATGGGGTTATGGGTTTGTAGAAATAAATTAAGACTATCTAGCTACCTGATGAACTCATTTGCCCGGGGAATGACTGACAAAGTTAATTTTGGAAATTATTTAACGCTTAGCAGAGGCATGGGACCTTCCGATAAAGTGCAAGAAGTTGATCTTCGCCAGGTCTTTATTTGGACCTGATTAGGTCTTTGCATTTGTGCCAATTCAACAGACTTTAGGAGCTCTGTTTCCAAAGCGTGCCGCTACTCCTGACATGCTGAATCAATGCCTTTTCTTGCCTATTGACCTTGATTACTTTCAATGAGCCATAAACAGACCTCTCCTCTCACAGTACACTGGAGTGAATATGTCAGTGTACAGTCTGAGAAACTAGTTATTCTGGCTGATCCATTATATTTTGTGTTGGTAAATTTGGTTTACAGGTATGCCTGAGTTCCTCATGTCAGTTTAAATGTTTGCATTTTGTTTCAATTCTAAAGATTTCATACATTTTAAATCAACTGAGGAATGACATACTACTTTAAAGAATGAGACAATTCTAAGTCTCTTTAAGTAGGCGCTTTAGGATTGTCTATAGGGAACCAAGCTCAATACATTTTTACTACAGGTAGTTTTGGGCTTTGGTGGCTCAGAAGCTCGACTCTGAGATTGTGGCCTCTAAGTTGTCCGGACAGGACAGAGTGTCAGAGGCTCATACGGATACAAACACATTAATATCAACGTCACTCGCCACCCGCACCCAGTGCCCAGACGGCTCCGGTGTCACGCGGCATTCAGAGGAAAAGTCGGGTCATGTGCTGAACCTCAGTTTTAATTAGCTAATGGCACTCCCTGTTTCATCTCCTGGTCTGAGCTGATTGCTCACAAAAGACTCCATTTACTCAGAAAACACACGCCATCTTGGCACCGACCCGCGCTCTATGTCTCAACGTCTGCTGCCGATGGATTTTGCCACTCTCCTCCAAAAATCAGTCTAGTAAATCTAAATATATATATATTTGCTGGTTTCAAACAAGTGAGAAAAAAAAAAGGAAATTCCATGATCCAAGCTTTTTTTTCTCCCAGCGGGTCTTAGCATCCAACTTTCCTTCAACAAGTGGTTTGAGTGTGTCAGTGAGTGTTTTGGTGTTTGTCTTTGTGCGCTCACATGTGTATGTGTTTGGACAGGGTCCAATTAAGCAGCTAATGCTGGCTGTTTTTTATCATTGTGAAATGGGCGGGTGGCTTTCTGTCTCGCCTTTG
The DNA here is from genome assembly GCA_016806645.1 of Ophiodon elongatus. Classification (NCBI taxonomy): domain Eukaryota; kingdom Metazoa; phylum Chordata; class Actinopteri; order Perciformes; family Hexagrammidae; genus Ophiodon; species Ophiodon elongatus. The sequence continues at coordinate 2,056,865 of JACSYO010002145.1, forward strand.
GCTCTAACATATGACTAACACTAAAGTATGCGAATCTACCCTTTTATGGAGGAATTTTCTTTTACTTTGAAACAATTCGTCAATTACATCACATTGATGGTATGTAACCCTGGGAGAAAAAACTAGGAACAAAAGACGTGATACTGTAAATTACTATGGACATGGTGCAACAATGTTCACATCTTTACTTAAGATTTAAAGCAAACTTAATAAGCACACCTTCTCAGGCAGGTGAAAAAATATTATTTTAAATGAAGCCATAATATTGTATCCAAGCCAAAACCGTCTTAACAGCACCAACGCCATCGTCGTCTACAGTACTTAATTCACCCTAAACTGTGCTTAAAAATACTGCATTTCTTAAAAGATTCTTACTTTAAAGTACTGCATGTTAATACAGTAGCGTAACAAAACCACTGAATCAGGTTTCATGCCTTGAACCCTTCATCCCACCATAACATATCCTAAGCATACTATTGTTTTAGTACCAAAGAGGCTATGCCAAACTAACCAAAAAAAGTGCTCAGGGCTGTACTCCTGCCTGAAGTCATGCCTTGTAAACGCTCCGTCCTATCCACACAGACAGCCTTGTGGTTTAGGAGGATATTATTTGACCTTCAGAGCTCACAGACCAGTCTTCAGACACATCAAATCCACTGGGACGGCCTCTGACAAAGCAGAACAATATCAAAGTCTGGGACCATGTCAGGGCTACTCTTGCTGGATATATTTTTAATATTTATGCAGACACAGGAAAAAAATGTAATAAACTGAAACAACAAGTGAATTAGGCATGAAACACAACAGGATATTGCAGAGAGATTATGTTGTTTCCTCTTCGCCCGTGTGTCCTGCAGTGCTTGCCTGCCCTACACAACAGCCCGGGGCTAGCTGTAATTGGCGGGGAGAGGAAACCAAACATATTTTGTAAAAGGGAGCAGAATTTTTAAAGAGCCACAAATTCAGCCATCTACAATAGGAAGGAACTGACTTTTTTTTTTAAACACAGAATTTCTTAAAATATGAGCCAGGTACAGACTGTGACAGGCTCATGCAGGGGTCTGGGTATGACTTGTGATAATGACTTTTTCCTGCCAAGAACGCAGCATGAAGTAAATGCTGTGCAGCTGTATGAAGAAAAAGAGATACAGTATATATATTGAGAGAGGGAGGCAGAGGGAGAAAGAGGAGAGAAGTGTGTTATGTTTGGATGTGAGGAGAGCCCCATTTCATGAGCGCCCGTCGGAATCTGCTGCTGGAAAGATAATAAAGGGGTTAGCTCTGTTTTTTCTACAGTATTTGGTCCTAAAACAGAATGTCTCTTCAGCTTCCTCCATACAAATTTCTCAAATTCTTGAATGCCTTTGTCTATTGCATGAGCACAACAAACACAAGAGCCAACAGTGCTAGTGACCAGAAAGCACACAGGCCCAAACAAAAAAAAACAAGGATTTGGGATGGCCTCAACTAAAATACACGAGCATGCATACCCTTTCAAACGCACACAGGGACACTTGGGGTGCTTTTTCAATATGCTCACTTTTTCAATACGCTTTTTCAATACGCTTTTTCAATACGCTCACTTGTGCTTCCTCATGTCCTTTCTCCTTGCCCCTTCCGCCATCATGGAGGATCTTAAATGCACTTCGAGGAGACGAGGAGAGAGGAGAGAGGAGAGAGGAGAGAGGAGAGAGGAGGCTTCTGGATGAGTCGAGAGAGAGGAAACACCGGTATATTCTTTGCGGAAGTCTTTTCGGCACCCACCACATAAAAGAGGGGGCGATACGCAGATAGAATAATCTCAACCATGGCAGAACTTTACTCTACTAATTTGCTGTATTTCACGTTGTCATATAGATAAAATGGACTGCATTTGTGGTGCTTCACAGAATAAAAGGATATTATATCTATCCAGATATGTAGCCTGGGTGTTTTTTTTTTGTCACAATACGGCACGTTATGAATTGAATTAAAAGTAAATATATAAGTTGTCATGAACACTGTTATGCTCTTCTAACAGCAGTAAGGAAACGATGGACAGCTGATGCAGCTGGGTCACACGTCCTAATCAACTGACGTTGTTTTAAAAGGACGTCTCTCGTGGTCGAGACCAAGATGCAAGGAGAGGAAGCGAAAAAAAGGAATTAAGGTGACACGTTAGCATATTGAAAAGCACCCCTGGTTTCCTATAAGTATGTAGTACTTACTTAAATCTGTATAGACTATATACAAACACAGTTACAAATACACACAGAGAGTGTGTTTATTTTCTCTAGCCCTCCAAGTTTATCTGCTGAAAGTCCCAGATCAACATACATTCAATCCCTGCTGATTAGAAGTGTTGATTCAAGCTCGAAAACATTTCACATTTCTGTTTATGCTCCGTCGGAAAAGCCGGAGTGTTACAACCCAACGTACTGTACTCGGAATCAATACTTCCTATTGTGAGAGTGAATGGAAACAATATCCCCATTTTCAGATAACTGCATGGCTGTGAATACGTGCGTCTGTGTGTGTGTGTGCTTGAAATGAGGGTGATCGGGAGGTTAGGGTGTGCAGCAGCGTTTCACCGTGCCTCATGTCGGCAGACAGAATCCAGTGGCTCCTCTACACTGAGCCGAATTGTTCCAGTGCTCACATATGGTAAACATCTCCAAAAACACACACATACACACATCTTCACAGTGACACATTCATGCATACACCTACACCGTATGAACATACAAACATTCCCACAGCGTCTATTTGCTGTATGTCACCCAAATGTCGCTACAGCTCTCGGACTAAAGCCACACCCGCACAGCGCTACAAAGAGCAGCAGCAGCAAACGTCAGAAAATGAAATACAACACACTCCTAAAGCATAATCAACAGCTGTGGAACGTACAATGTAGCAAATTACTTCCAAATGTTTTGTTCACGCTGGGCCAAGGAAGCAGAACACTAATACCCTGGAGTGACGTAAAGCAGGGAGAACAGCAGCAACAGTTGAGTTTGTCTTTTTGGCTTCAATCGGCGCACAGCTCAGATGTGCCCCAACAAGTATCAGAATTAGTCCGAATCAAATTTCTTATCCAACTCCTAAGAAAACGGCCATAGAATACAACTTTTCTATGAACAGACCCTCACCTCAGCTAATTTTACAAGGCACTGTTACTTAAAAGAAAAAGAAAAAAATCCAGGTCTTGTTTATTTTTCTAAGAATAAAAAGGCCTGGAGATAAAACAGGTGCTGTAGCAATATTGCAGACTCAGCTTTTCAATAATTAGGATTTGGAGGGCTTCCTGAACTTGAAGAGGACCACTTCTGACAGGGGCTTTGGGTGAAGCCGTGAATTGAGCAAGTCTAGTAAATGTTACCGACCATCCCTTTGTGGCTCCCTTCTCCAGACTACTACATTTCTCCTCATGTTTGGCTTGGATATGAAGCCAACTCACTTAATACTTGTGGGACAGCTAAACATTTAAAGCTCCCATTTAAAAGGATCAAGTGTAGGCATTGTTTGGTTATGTTAACCATATGTGTTGGCTTTTCATGATCTGAATCCCGTCTCAAAAAACAGAGTGCTCGTGAAAATAAACATGGCTTCGCCCTACACAAATTGTGGACTAATTGTGTATTTGGACTAAATTATTCTTACGGTTGGAGGGCTTTTTCCATTTGCTAAGGGACGCGGGGGAGTGACAGCTTGACATTGATTAGTGTGTTGACTTGTGGAATTGGAGCCTTACCTGTAAAGAATACAACCACAAATCTATTTATACTGACGAGGTAGAGCTGCTCTTACAGCAGCTCATATCTTCAGAGGACCAAAAAAAAAAAAAAACTTTTTTTTACCTGTTCCACTAAAAAATACAGGAATTACAATCATAACCGTTTCTCAACCAAAACAAAATAAAGGTTTCTGTTGAAAAGTAATCAGCAGTGAAGCAAGTCCAGTCTTGTTTTTGGACACAATGGACGTGTATCTTGTTGAGGAAAAATCCTCTTGAGGGACTGCATAACTTTGTGAAAGATGTGCTTGTGTTTAAGTCAAATAGAAAAACATTTTAAAACAGATGGTTGCAATTATGGGACAAACTAGACTCATACTGAACCAATAATTACAACCAAATACTTTTCAAAAAGAAGCAAAGATTAGTAAAAGACTATGTGGCGATTTACGATAATACTGGATATGTTGTGGATACGACTGACCACAGGTATCTGTTTTTTGGGGCCTGGCATGTGTTGGCTGGATAATTTGACAGGATTATGAGGACTCACCATACACTTGTTAGGTTTCTCTCCGGAGTGGACTCTCATGTGAATGAGCAGTTTGTAGCGGGCGTTGAAGGGCTTGTAGCGACGAATGCAGCCGGCCCAGAAACAGGTGAAGTCCTCACCTTTGCGCTGGTCGATGTGGACTTTCTCAATGTGCCTAACAAGCTCCTCCTGCTGCTCGTACGCAGCACTGCAGTCAATCCAGCGACACACCTGCTTATCAACCACTGCTCCTCCTCCGACATCTTCCCGCTCTGGGGCTGTGTGAGACCCAGGAGGGCCTCCAGAGGTCGGTTTGTGTCCCATGGAAGAGGTTGGTGCTGTTTGCTGGCTCTGGTGGTGCAGCAGGCCCCCAGGACTGGGCCCCACGTATTGGTGCAGGTGGTAGGGTGGAGGCATAGCAGGGCGGGAGGGGTGGTGAGTCTGACGAAGGTGCCCACTGCGACCACTCAAGTGATGGTGATGATGATAGTGGTGCTGAAAGAGTTCGTCTTCGCTAGGAGAAAAATCATCCAGAGGCTCCTGTTTGAGGGCAGCCCCTGATCTTTGGCCCCCATCAAGGAGAGCCCCAACTTCTGGCCCCGTATGCAGCATCCCAGACATCAGGGCCCCACTCATCAGTAGCCCCAACCCGTCAGAGCCTCCTCCTCCTCCTCCTCCCACACCTCCTCCTCCTCCCACACCTCCCCCGGCAGTTCCTCCAGCCCCACGCCCCGGCAGCATGGAGCCCCGCTCCTCACACAGCCCCTGGCCCTGCTCCGGCTCCACTGATGACACTGAAGAGGAGGACGAGGAGGAGGAGGAAAGGGACAGCAGGCAGGTGGCAGGTGAGGATAGCTGACAGCTCTCCTGTAGCGTGGCCTGGTGGGGGCTGCCGTGAGGTGGGGGCCTCTGGGGGGCTTCCCGTGAGCAGGAGTTAGAGAGTGGCGATGTGGAAGAGGAGGAGGAAGAGGAGGAGAAGCCGGCACTGCTGGCGTGGTTGGGCGAGAGGTTCGTGCGGAAACCGTTGACGCAGGCAACCATCGACATCTGGGAGGAGGAGCAGATGATGGCGGTGATATTGATCTCGGAGGAGGAAGCGCCAATAGCCAATGGGGAACCTGTGGCAGCAACGCTGCCAGCAGCGGAGGTGGACGGTGAGGCCAGGGACAGGCAGCGTCTCCTCAGACTGCTAGCACTGAGCAGCCGCGCTGAATGACGGGAGCCAGTCGGGGACAAAGCCAACGGGGAGGAGCCATCTTCATTATTAAACGGTTGCACTGCGTTTCCCGACACAGCGCTCTCTACACCGCTCACTGTGCATACGCCACTACTGCTGTTGCTAACATGCGGCGCTCCAACTATATCGTCCCTTGGCATCCCCAAAACGTGGCCCGCCCTGCAGTTCTGAAACCCGGCCGGAGAAGTGCTATGGACCCCGGACGCTGAGTTGGAGATCTTGTAACCCATTGAGTTCTCTTGTTTGATTGGGTATGGGAGTGAGGAGCGAGTCCCGTTGGCACCACCGCAGCCCAGGCTGGGTGAGGCCCCCGGCAGGGTCCTCTGGAAGGCAGACGAGGATCTGTAAGGAGAAAAACACACAAAGAGGAATATGAGCGCTATTAGCTCACAAGCTGATGACAGATACTGGCCGGTTCATCCTTCCCACCGGCAGCACAGTTTAGCCTCTTGCTAACCCCTCCTCCTCCAATCATTCTCTCAGTTTACATAAAAATCCTATCATCCTAAAAGAGTCCCGCTGATTGAAAATATTTCAACCAAGTCTTTCATACATCATAAGGGACCTTATGGAAACAAACATTAACATTGAGTATGATTCAGTGACTTAAGGTGATGTTTAACACTTGGTAGTATCCACTGCTGATGATGATCCAGAGTGTTTTCATGAATAAATGAAACAAGATCTCCTGGTAGTGAGAGGATATGAATGGGCATTTATGACTAAGAATAGAGAGAGGGGGAGGGATGGATGGCTGCTGAGACCGAGAGGCCACTGGCTAGTGTGTCCATCTGACAGGCTTTGATGACACAAAGGGGTTAAACCCAACCCAATATTGGGGATAAATAGGGAGTCACCTGTTTTTGGTGGCATAATTGCAGCCTATGAAGGGTCACCGTTTACAATACTGTGTATTATGGTGGGAATCTTTGCCCCACTGAATGGGGAACCCAGGTCAGATTTCTCCATGCGTTGCTGTGATCTCCTACATAATCATTCCTGTCATTTGGCTCATTATGGATTTTGTCCAAAGCCCCTGAGTGATGTGAGAAGAGCTCTCTTTTCTCCAGGCTGTCTCATGAAGGTATCGTCTTTGTCCCTTCCCCTGAGTGCGATGGGGGGAAAAAAACAGAGCTAACGCTAGCTAGGACTGGAGAAAGCCAATGGCAGACTTTGTCATCGTTGTTGTTAATAAAGACTTCACCCCCCTCTCTCTTTCTATTCAGGAGCACCATATCCTGTTTGGCTATAGTGGAAATATTGAGAGACCATATAAAAGAAGTAAATGGCCGTACAGAAGCACTTTGATCGGATAAGGAGGGAAAAGAAGGGAAAAACACCACAACATAGAAGTTTACTTGAAATACTTTGACTGGACCAACGGTAGTCAAAGATTGCACAACAGGAGAATCGCATTAGTGTAACATAAATGTTGTACTTTGAACCCCATCGTGTGTTTTATGAGACTGGGTAAACCTTTCCAGCTACATATGTGTACATCTGGTTCACAATAGCAAAGATAATGAAAAACACATTGTACCTGCATATTTTTAGTAATAGTACACCAAACAGGAAACATTCAAAACTGGAACAGGAAAAAAATTATGATAAAACGGCAATGACAGTGACAGTTTACCTGGTGTCTTGGTGAGGGCCGTCCTGCAGAATGAGGTCGGGTGTAGGTCTGTTGCTGTGGAGGCTCTGGGTATAGAGCCCCCCTAAATGACCCCCCACCAGCAGTGGCAAGCTCTGCCCACATCGCATCAGGGTGCCCTCAGCGTCACCCAGCTCAGTGTCTAAATCCTTCTCTGAGCAGTAGGGAGCATTTGCTGAAAAAAAGAGCAGAAAAAATATCACATAACTGGCTAAATCCTCAATTTGTGAAGATTAGCACTGACCCAATGACACTCTTAAATAAAAAAATTTAAATGGGCTAAGCAGAGTGGACCCAGTGATCTATTGACTGCCCTGGAAGAATAATCACTCTATAGTGGGATCCATGCCATCAGTGACATGTTGAAATCCTATTAGATTATGCATATTCTCTTGAGGAATAATTGTTGGCTGCCACAACTGTAGTATCTAGTGATATATGGAGAACTCTTTGGCCAACTGATGACAGTAAGAATAACGTCTGAGAGATTTATTTTCTGGAGTAATTGAGGAATTTTATTCCAAATGGCGATGCGTCCATTTTGCAAAAATAAACAAATTTAAATGAATGTGCCTGGAAGACCCAGTCAGTAAAAGTATACCCAATGTATAAATAAAGAATTTAAATTATAGGCTGTCGTCCCAGTATATTTATCAGTTGTTCAAATTTTATTAAATCAATCATTTTGTAAAAATGGTGACCTTACTGATTGATTTAATTAATTTGTCATTTGATTTATTAAATTGGTAAATTATAAATGGCTTCTTAGGTTTTTAACTACGGTGGAGGAATCATTTATAAAAAATGAAAGTGTCATATCTGCACATGACCTGTTCGAGGAGGAAAATTCATTGGAAAATAAAAATAATCTAAATTAAAATGGCTTTTTAATCTGCATTTACATTTTGGGATTAACTACAGTGTGTTATATTCCTCAGATTCAAGCACCACACAACTAAGCACATTTTTAAGATTTTTCTTTTTATCAGAATTTCTATCATTCCAACCTGACTATTTGAGAAGAAATAAAGGCTTTCTGAGTGGGACCCAAAACATAACAAAAATAGGAAAGAGAGATGAAAGTGAACGAAGGGAGGGCCTCGATGTATGAGGAAATATTTGTGAAGGGTAAGCTGATATCCCCACACGCTCATGTGTAGGCGGCCACGCGTCCCCTGTTCCAACTTTCCTAACTCAATTTCTCAAATTCAATTTTCTCCTAATGATGTTATTGACAATGTTATCACACACCACGAGCTATTATTAATAAAGTCACCTAAACACCCTGTATGTGAGAGAAAACATTAATAAAAAGGTACTGGTGGGAATGGATAAGGTAAAAAAAATGAACTAAATGTGAAAATAGTCAGAGAAATATTCGGCAGAAATCTGTATTTGTGCAACAGTGGGGAAACAAAAAAAGACTAACAAAGGAGAAAGATATTACAACATGAGTAACAAATGGCAAAGGAGAGTAAACAGTAGAAGAGAGAAGGGGGGCTGCTTTGGAATATAGGAAAAAGGTTACAAGGACGAACAAAAGACAAGAGAAAACAAGGGAAGTTTGTGAGCCATGTTATGCTCAGTGTAAGAAACATCTCTTCACATATCCCTCCTACAGTTGATGTATCCTTAGTCTCCTCTGCATTTGTCTTGTCGCGGGTCATGGCTGAAACACAAAGAAGTAGAGAAAAGGCAAAGCGAGCAACGCAAACAGTCGAGTATCGCCAGGGGACCGTCGGAACAACGCTGGTTTCACTCAAAGCCGTTAACAGAAGGCAAGATGTCTTTTAGCTCTGGTCTGTTTTCAAGCAATACAAATCGTCGTGTTTATCAAATTTTGGATTGTTCCATCTTTTTGTTTGACTTTTTTCCCCTTGCTTGTTGGCGGAGCGTTTACAACTGTGTTTCTGTATGAACGTTTCAAGGCCCGCTGATGTGAAGCCAAGTGTTTCTCTGCCTCAAGTCAGGAGTAATTCAATCAGGATGGCCAGAAGTGACATGAGTCAGGATGGAGATGACTAACATCATCAGAGATCTTTTAATTAGGCATTGACTGTCCATACACATGCACACAAAAACAACAAAAACAACCAAATAAAACTATTGTCATCATAGAGCACTGGATGGCCTGGCAGCCGGTCAACGAGGCCTTGACTGAATGCACATGCTCTCTCTCACACACATATCTTAGTCACCACTTAGACCCAAACCAGGAAGCCCGGTAAATGTAACCCGAATTGTGAGACAATGCTCGCTGTTTCACAACACAGAGGGGATGCTTGCCAGGAAAAGTCCACCATGTAAATGAGTTAGACATAAAGAGAAGACAGGGATGATCCCAGAACACTGATTACCTGTCTGCAGATGATTTCGCTAAAACCTGCAAAGAATACAACCATTGTTTTCCAGCATGTTTTTTTGGGGGGGGAAATATCACTTGAGTCTTCACTGCCAGAACTCATTGAGCTGAGGTTGCACTGATCTTGGTTTTTGCGTGTATTTTGCAAAACACTACACCTGGTATTAGGTCTGGCTATTGTACCTCAATACTTTTTTGGCATCAACTTCCGAAATGTGTCCTAATTCACAAACCAAAAGCGGGCAAATAGCTGGTTACATTCACAATGTTTTAGCCAACATCATTTGGACCCTAACACTTCTTTAAGGAGTTTTATTTAACAGTCTGAACATTAATATAGACTCAAACAACTATGTGCTATAAAGATATGGTGGAGTAATGTCTACTTGAGCAGAGAATGAAGTCACTCTACTTCTGTGAGTGTTGCTATCCCAGCTTCTCCTTCCTCTGTTGATATAGCTGAGCCGGCCATTTGTGTTTTTAGTGTTTGTTAGTGCATGTGAGCGCGCTCCACTGGCTAGCTCACTGCCGCTGCACTGCTCTCAAAAAGCGTTGTTGCGGAAGCACAGCAGTAGTACTGACCCTCCGGTTCCCGCTCAGATAAACACCGTTAGCTCTGTCTGCACTTTCGCCGTAGTTTGCACTGTTAGCGCTCTGAGCACCGTTAGCTATGAGACACAAGCTCGCCGTTGACATGTTGAGAGCCATTGAGAGGCTAAATGCTCCCAATCTCAGGACTTGCACCTTTACATATAAATTAAATCACATTGCAAGGGTTTTGTGAAAATTATATTTATATTTAGGAAATACAGTATTGTATCTGCACTAGAATCGAACATTTTCAAAAAACACCCAACCCTACCTGGTATTATCACTAATACTAAGGTACATGTGCTCTTAGTGAACATAAATACATAAGAAAGTTTTGGATTGTTGGATTAATAGATCACCATACTGTTTAGTTAAACTGCAGCTACATCAGGCAAGACTTTACGTAAACGTGTAATAACAGATTTTTTGGCCACTTGGAGGCAGTGGAAACGAGCTGTTAACACAGATATATAAATTAAAAAAAAAGATGTTGCTCAAACACCTATTTAAACATCCAGCAGAAACATAGCAACATTAGTATTTGTTTGGACTTGTGTGAAAGGTGTTCAATACGGAATGCAGAGCATATTTATTGTCTCGCGGCTCTCAACATGGAGACGTCTGAGCCAGCTGCTGGAAGCTACCAGTGCTGACAGAGCTAACTGTGTTTACCCAAGGAGGGAACAGGACTCCATTCTCTGCTCAGGATGCCATCACGTCACTATATATTTACATTGCAAATAGTTGTTTGTTGGTCAAATTTGTGTCAGAACCATTGACTGGACTGGAGAGAGACAATGAGTGTCACTGAAAACGTTTATGGAAGACTTTGAAGTTATTCGTTCTAATACAACCAGGTAGTAGTACCTTAAGGAAAAAAAAACTTGCCTGTCCTCCTGTATCCAACATTTATGACGATTGCTGCGAAAGCTCAAGTGGACTCAAGTTACTCCATCCTAGAGACACCTTCTTAGTGTCTCCAGGACATTAAAGTCAGAGTGTTACATGATTGTTAAAGGTCTTGCTACAGAAAGTTAGCGCTCCAGTGATTTAGAGCTTTGCTAGATTAACAGCATCAGTCATGCTCTGGTTGGGGAAACGGGCTCCTCGACATATGGTGGCTTGGATGGGACCCAACAGTAAATTCAGTTTATATTGAATGTGCCATGGTAATTTAGCGCTGAACATTTCATTGTGTGTTAGGGGCTAGTTTGATCTGGAGGTGGAAGCCAGAAAGAGCATCGGCCTCCAAGGTGAAATGTTAGCTTTCCTGCAGCAGTGACAGGAGGAGAGAGTGTACGATGTGTGCGTTTGTGTGAATTAATAAGTGAATGAGTTTGAGAATGTGAGAGCGATGACCATTCTTTTTTTGATTGTGCAGAGTTTATGGGTGGTCTGTTAAGCAGATGTGTGCTCATCATACTTTACATTCCTTTGGCTCTGGATTTACATTTTCTCCCATGTTACTTCCTTGGGAAAACTTGAGCTGTTCCAAAAGTTTTTTGACCACTTGTAACTCTATGGAGCAATGTCTTTGTATCATGCACTTGCACAAGCTCACTGGACTAGCCGCTGGTTTCATGCTAAATCACAGATCAACAATGGGTGGCAGTAGTATGCAAAGCAGCATAGCAATGCACCCATAAAGGAAAGGAACCAGAAGACTGATCAAGTTAACATGGATGCACATGATACCGTTTAAAAAAAGAAAAAAGTCCAATAAGCCACCTTTGCAAATGTTTTATGAGAAACAAAATGCATTCAACTTGTTTCTTTGACCTCAAGGATACACTTGTAAGAAACACTAAATATAAGTATAACTTTTCTTTGTTCACACGAGGACTTCACAGGGGGACTTTTAAATTGATATCAATCTGTAGGCACACTAATTTAAAATAAATCATTGCATTTACAGTTAATCCTTGCAGATTATCCATGAAAATGGAGTTTACTATGGTGTCCAAGTCTCGTGAGCACCTCAGAACCAGCAGGGTGGCGATACTACTCCGATAAAAACACAGTTGCAAGCGTTCAGGCCCAATTAGGAGTGATGCTGTAAGGGCGTGAGATCAGGGACGCAGGAGCAGGGAGAAAGAGGAAGGATGGTGCCAGAAGCACCAGGGGCCAAATGTTATGTTCAGTGTAGAGACCACGTACAGATGTGCTGGCTCATCCTCACAAAGAGCCACTGATGTCAGCATTGACAACTAAAGACGCAGGCACAAATAAGGACTCTATTGTTATTTGCCTCTTAAAACACCACCCTAAAAAGAAAAAAAGCACATTTTAGAACAAGGACTGTGAGCAAGAAACAATCCCTGTGTATAACACGGTGTCTAATAATACTCTGTTACATCTTAAGTGGGATCTTCCGTTCCATAAATGTCATCACATGGTATCTATTGCTCAGACTGCCTCCTCTCCTGTATAATTAAAGTCGCACGTTCTTTTCAGGGAGCATCAGTGCAGGATGACAGTAAACTGAGGAGCTCAGTGAAACATATAAGAGGAGAAGTAAAATTAAAGGAGCAGTATACCACTTTGCATGCTCCATTGCACATGAATACAAAAAATGAATGCTTCAAACGAGAGTGTAATTATAAAAGGATAAACGTGGTTATTCGAGAACTTGTTTTGGGACATGTATGATTATTTTTGGCTGAGGTTGTGGAGGGAAACAAGGTTTCAATCACCCTGCAATACGCCTGCTCTGATGTCATCCATTTGTCACGCTTCTTTCTTGTCAAAATCCTGTGGGAACACAGCGCACATAAGCTGTAAAACTCAGATGCATCACGATCATGATCGGAAAGTGCTTTCTAATCCGGCTCCCTCTGATTAATGCAGCCACTGTGACCATGGAGGCTGAAAAATAAGACAATACACAGGAACAATGAACGAATGCAGACTCGATAATTCTGATGATTAGGGCTCGACTCACTCTTTAGTGGAAGGTTGCGGTCACTGTGACGGTGATTACATTGATGGTTGAACACGCTTCACATACTGGATGAATTTCACATTGGGGATCATGGCCAGTTAGGGTGCGCTGTAACTGTACACCTATTCAAGCTGCCTCAGGGGCTGATGATCAGAGTCATGTTCAAGTTCAGCAGTGTTGTGCCTTGGCTAAAAACTCTCCCCTGACCTCAGTGACTAATAAATGACTAATAAAGCAGAGCAGACACATGTCTCCAATCTAGCAGAACTTAACCCCTCTGAAACAACATGGTTATTATCCCAGGATATGCAGTTATGACTGCATCACCATACAAAGCATTCCAGTCTATACAGTAAAGATCAAACCACATCATCACATAGTTAAATATGTCGCTGTCTCCCTCAATGAATCCCCCTACTTCTCGCACTCTCTGGTACCATTATTCCTCCACAGATAACACTAGTCCTCCATCTGATCAGCAGATGGTCTGGACAGCATTATTAAGTGTAATTGGTGGTAATCTGGGGCGATTTTTTATTTCGGTGACACTTCATTTTCTATAATTCTCGCCTCTCCCTTTTAAGTCACCTAAGCGTTGTGTTAAGTGCCAGAATGAGACTGAGCTTGTGCCAGCGTTTAATGCGTTCAAGTCTTCAGAGACATACAGGCCTCAATGAAAAGCAGATGTGCAGATGGATAGATGGTTTAGGGAGAGGAAAGGGGAGCGATCAGAGGTGTACTGTGCTTAAAGCAGGAGGCTGTTTGGGGGGGGGATAGGGGGAGATGGGATGTCAAGAGTGTGATACAAACATCTGAACCCAAGGTACAACAAGCTGCCAAAACCACAAGACAGATGCCTCTGGAAATCCAATGTGACACCTCAACTGGCCCCACTTTGGCTCCATAAATCATAACATTCAGCACCTAAACAGTTAATAATGATCATTTTACTCCCGTTTGCCCCAACACCCCCACCTGCCATTGGACTCCCCCTCTCTTTCAACATGAGACAGGTCAACAGTTACAAGTGTGTGACAGCAGGCTGCGGGACGCTCTGGTTGTGTGTCTTGTCCTGCGCAGATGTTGTGTATTAGGGTCTAAAGCCTTTCCCAGCTTCTCCGAATCTCATAACTCATGTCTATATTTGTGTCTGCGGCATAGGCCCGGAACTTATTTGTTTGCTTAGTAATAGATGTATGATTGAAAAACCTGAGGGCACAAGAAAATGAAAAATAACAATGTCTACAAGGAAAGCTCCTCTTAAAGCAGGTGCGTAGCCAGGGAAGAAGAAAAACTATTAAATTACTGTCGGAGCACAGAAATGTCAGTGTTTTTGTAGCCGGATTACCAGTACCAGAGGACATGAGAACTTTCATGAGGATAAAATCAATTTGTTCTAGCTGATTTTAGCTGCTCTCAATCAGGTATCTTTGTTCCTCCCTGTTTTCTTACGATCAGCTTGGTCCAACAATAAACTCACACCAGCTTAATACAAGTTGAATACAAAAAGGTAAAGTGAAGAAAAAGGCACTCATGTGGCTCCAGAGAGTTATTTCTGGGTACAACACAACAATATCTTACTTCCACTCCAAAAGAGTAATAATATTAAAGAAATCATTAGCGCATATAACAACTGAGCCCAGTCGTCCAAGCAAACCTCTTTGCAGATACGTCTGGTTGTTCGTACTAAGTGGCTAAAATTTTTCAGTCATACTGATGAACGCAGTGGTCGGCAAATGATTAGCTCTCCTGCCTTTGATCTCTTCCCATAACATCCGACTAACTGTCACAGCCAATCAATTCCTCCGCTGTCCTCCCTGATTAACATAATTAAAATGTTACACTTGTGCATGTCACCACCTGGTGGTAGTCCCTTGTCACTGGTTGTGCCCTCCAGGCCATCCCTTGAGAGAATCAATCTAACAACAGGTGATCCACATCAATGGGAAGAAGACAACAAACAAAAAAACAATGGTCTTAAGAGACAGATCAGCAGATAATAAAGTTTCAAGCTCAGATCAGTCAGTCAGAAGTAACATAATATTCTGTTTCAATTTCAAAGCACATCATTTCAGACTGGCCTCTAACGCAGCTCATTATCAGCTTTGTCGCATATAATTCCTCAAACTGAAAAATAATTCAGTGACACAGCTTTCTATGCTTCACATTTTATGTTTTAATGAACATCCATGATAAAGGCAGTCACCTTATACACAATAATGTGGCAGATATGTTTTTGTAATTTTTCAAAATTTTTCCAGACATCTCGTCCTTTTCAATTAAAATCTGTTTAAATGTATAATGGCTGTTAACGCTGGAGAAATAACAGACCTACATTGAGTAGCCAGTATATTAAAATAACCTCAGTAAAAGAAGTGCCAAAAACAACAGCCCTGCAGTAAAGTGAAGGTTATAATTTTCAGTTATTGTTGAGACTGTTCTGATTCAACATAATGGTCATTTTAGAGGCCGCAGATAGTGGTGCTGTTGAACTGTCACGCTAATATTCAGTCTACCCTCTTTGTTCACTAGTTTTTGCTGGGTGAAGGTAATAAACATGCCACTGAGTGAATATTCTGAGGGGCTCATGTATAATTTACACTTTCCACATAAATAAATGTCTATGTTGCTCCTCTCTTTTACAAACTAATATAAAGACTGAGTCACTGCAGTCCCAGTTGTTTTGCATTTGCTATTCTAAACTCAATGTCAACAGGTCTTAAAATAATTATCTGATGCACAGGAAGAGATGCGTTTATGTTTCCAACAGCTATAACAGAGAGACGATGAGAATCAACAGAACTGAGTCATTAGCATAAGCAACAATAACCACATGACGATATCTAAACAGAAAAAAAAAACAGAGCTCAGCAGACAGAAACCCAGACTTAATCACCAGGAAATCCAAGGAGAAGACCTCATCATGCTCGAAGACAATGTTTGCACACTGACCTCAGGGAAGGGCAATAAAAAAGCACCACAGTAATGATTGATTATCACAAAAATAAGCATATCATCTATCCTCAAGTCAAACTTCTTAAGATCATTTGTTTTTAGAACAAAAATGTGCATAGTCAACAAACCACTTTAAAGCAACTAGTAGCCACAATTCTATCTTGACAATCACTATCATAACAAGATTTTGCCCACAAATCTGTACACTGCCAGGATTAATCACAGACAATCACAAAGTTTTACAAGGAGTGCTCAGCCAAACCACCTCCTATAATTTGACTGAAAAGCCACATAATTGTAAAGGCCAAACAGTGTACTAAGCATCAGTCAGGCCCACAGACTGACTTGATAGACCAACAGACTGACAAGACGTGATGCACTTGGCTGGCAGACTCGACAGGGACGTCTGGCTTAGTGACAGACACCTTTATAGGGCTGGTGAACAACCCGGCTCCGGAGCCAGGCCAACAGTGCTGAAACCTCGGCATGGGATCAGGAGGTGCTTCAAAGCCAAACAAGAGGCTGCTCTGTTTGGGGAGACGGCCGTAAATACTGGCAGAGCGATGCCAGTCGAGAAGACTGACGAGCATTCGGGCACCGCAAGGTGAGACTGGCACACTTCTCAACAGAATCAAGTCATTTTCTGCAATAACTAAAACATGAGTAGTGTCACAAAGTACTTAAAAACATTTTAAATCACTGTTTATTTGAAAGGCTTTAGATCCTGAATCTGTGTGTGCACATGCTACTTTGAGTGCCTGTGTTTTTTTTGTGTGTGTTCGCCCATGAGAATAACTAGTGTATATAAATCTGCTGTAAAAAATAAACATGGGAGATTTAGTGCGTTTTCCCTTTCCCAACAATAGGCCTCAGTTGTCCGTGTGCCCGTTCAAGTCGTACCAAAACCCAGCAGACGTCCCACTGAAACTGTGGTGAAATCAGATCCATTTGTCAAACATCAGCATGGCCCTCTATTTGTCACAATTACTATACAAGCACAATAAATCTGTACTGTTGAGGACGGCTGGGTTATTAAAATAACTTTTTTCAAAACGGGTAATTTGAGATGATGACAACGTATGACAAAAAATTTAAATTAAATTAAAATGAAATAGTAAAAGGAAAAGTGAGCCATGCTACCATTAAGTGTTTAACTCTTTTGTTTGTTTTTTAAAAGTCACTAAATATTTGACCACAATGAAAAAAAAACACACCACATGAGCCAAAATAAAATCTAAATTGAGTTAAGTTTGTTATGATACATGTTTGCAATGGTCTGTAAACTGCATTATTATCATACCATTTTTTATTTGAACAATGTTTGGTTATTATATTCATATTCAAAAACTCATGTATATTAAGACTTTGATTAGTTTGATGCAGATTACTACTCATGTGCAGCTAGTTAAATCTTTATTATATTTTATTAACCCTTTATCTGAACTTAAAAAGTTTACTGAGGTTGTCCTCATTTACAGTGATGTCGCGTGACAGACAAGTCAAAAGCAGGAACACAAGACAAAATATAAAGATAAAAACTGGGAAAATCATACACCACACAAGATAAAAAACAAAGATCATCAGCTAAAATAGTTACACATTGATATACAAAGGTTTGTGATCATGGTTTTGAACTGAGCATAGGTTGGAAGAGTATCGATCTTTGATAAAGTGTGTTGAAGGTCGTTACATGAATCAGGAGCACTAAAGTTAAAAGCAGATCCGAACAGGCACAGGGAACCTTAGGCACAAGCCAGTCATTTGAGCGAGTTTGATAGGGTCCAAAGTTCAAATCAAGCATGATGCAAGATGGTATCTAACCAATAAGGGGTTCGTAAATAAACCAATGTTTATTACACTTCTCTGCAAGAGAAGGTCAACCAACCTTAACATACATAAAACAAACAGGTGAGTATCGTAGCCATCACCAACAATGAATCTGAGGGCAGAGTCACTTGGGGTTTAAGATATGCTCACAACAACAATGCTAACACGCCAATGGATAGCAAGTACAATGTTTACCACATCCACCGTCTCAGTTTGCCGTGTTTGTTAGCATGCTAACATTTGCTAATTTGCACAAAAAATAAAGTACAGCTGAGGCTAAAGGAAATTACATGGGTTTAGCAGGTATTTGTAACAATATTGGGCAAATACAATTTCTACCAAATGGTGGCGCAAGAGGAAACGATAAGGGGCGATCAAAGTAATTACTGTAGAACTCATCATGAGGGGAACATGAACATCTGTACCAAATTTCATTGCAATCCATTGAATAGTTGTCGAGATATTTCACTGAAAGCTACATGTGTGAACCTCATTGTGGCCCAAAGGAGGACCAAAGCCATTCATCCTCTGGGCAGCATGAACATGTCCTGGTAATCCATCCAATGGTTGCATGCTGCTAGCGCGACTAAAAATAGGTGAACAAAAGCCGACTCAGCATTGAGCTACAAAGTCAGTGAAAAAAGATTGACTTGATTTGCAAGTGATCTCAGAAATAGAAGCATCTCTTTCCACAGCAGCCAGATATTATGCTGTCTTGCTTTGTTAGCCTAGCTCATCCCCGTGCCAGCGGGACGTTCATTTTGGTCCGAGCTGTCAGTACAAAACTCAGAGTACTCCTTTATTCCTCTTCAGCCAGCATCCCAATATTTACAAGGAATCCCAAATCTGTGAGAGAATTCGATTGAACACAGATGGCAGGAAATTCCTCGGAAATGACAGTGGCCAAAACTCAACCACAGAACATGAGAGTATCTCCATGTAGCAGAAGCATCACGGCCCATCTGACAGATACTCTCTCTCTCTTCTTCTCGCCCAGCAACGGCTCCTGCCATCGATTACAGTTTGACGATGAGTTGAGATTTATACAACTTCTGTAAAACAAGTGATCAATTTGCAGCAATTACTGTATATTTCCAAAGGTTTAGAGGCAGCAGTGAGGGAGAAATAAATGAATAGTTAGGAAAACGTCTGGAGGAAAATGCCCTTGATGGTCGGTGGTCCAACAGAGTTTGAATTTAAGTGATGGTAATTAGATCACATTTGAATGGAGCAACATTTGAAAATGATTATTTTGTTACCTACTCACAGTGCACATAACCTTCTGTTATTCTCAGAGGGGATGCTAGTTGTTTAAAACAAGGGCCAAACCAGATGTTTTTGGAACCAAAAGAGGAATCCAATTTCACTTCCTACTTCTTTGTTACTTTTGTTGTTTTAGCGCAGGAAGAATAATGGAATGTTACTTTGAGAAAAGGATATGTTCAAAGCATGCATAGTAATTGCTTTGGCTTTTGAAGTTTCTGGTTAAAGTTGAGGCCAGTGCCTCTCCACAGTGTCCACAATGAATATTAGCCAGTCAGGATGATTAGGGGTTAACTCACCCCCAAAATGGAGCTCTTTTAGGAAAATGGGTTTTTCAAAAGCACATAAATTTGCTTTGACAGCAGAGGCACAGAGGGTCAGCTTTTATTTTTATTTGATTATTGGTGTTGTTTCATGTCACCGGCTTATAAAACACTATACTTCAGCACAAAAAATAAGCTGTTCACAAAAAGCACTAAATCCCTCTGCGTTTCCTCAAAACAAATGTTATCTTACAACACGGGAACGATTGCACAAGAGAAAGTACACTATAACAATGTCCAGGCTTTGTGAAAGAATATAGTACATAGTCATTATCTGACGATTCACTGTAGTTTGGTTATGAGGTGAGATGACTTGAAGTGATGGATCTTGATTCAGATGATTTTCTTCAAACAAATGATCCTAAAATGAGGAAGATCACTCAACTTGTTTTAAGAATAATGACAATATTTAATTGAAAACCCCTCTGTAACACATAGTTAATATTCTGTAACTGATTCAAACCAACAGTGCGGAGCTGTGCAACAGACCTGCTATTGCACAGCAGTCAACATCAACCACCAAAGGGCATTAACTTGGCTGAAAAATGACCTCCTCCTTCCCTCAGAGGGCACCACAGTATTGGGGTTTTCATAAATATACAGAACAAATAAGAGAGGCCCCCAGGTTTTCCACTGAGCAAACCTGTGTTGAATTTCAAACCACACATACCTAAGGAAGTCAGCAATTCCATTCTTTTATTGTGTGGGGAGTCCTC
This sequence comes from Ophiodon elongatus, assembly GCA_016806645.1. Classification (NCBI taxonomy): domain Eukaryota; kingdom Metazoa; phylum Chordata; class Actinopteri; order Perciformes; family Hexagrammidae; genus Ophiodon; species Ophiodon elongatus. The sequence goes on from JACSYO010002145.1 coordinate 2,076,978, forward strand.
ATTCACCAAAGGATTTGGCACTGAGGGCCACCCCCCCCTCCTCACAACCACACACTCACAAACAGAGATCACACATAGCGACAGGAACATGGGAACAGGTAATGGGAGATGGACAGTCCTGCAGATATTATATATAACTTCACATCAATCAGAGCTCCATAATGCTGCTGTGAGGAGTTCATAGTCAACCTCTCATCTCTCTACAACCTCAGGAGGAGCCCACTGTTGGCCACCGCTTGAGCAGCGATGGCATGACTCTTCCTGAGCCCCCGTGGTTACAGGGATTAGGGCCCAGTGGGGCCCGTAAAAACCCAAAATGGTACCAAATGACACCTAAGGAAACACATTCAATCTTGTGCGGTGGGAGGTCAATACACAGCTATTTACACAGACAGCAGCGCTGTGTGCTGGAACGGACAGGGCCACCATCAAAGAGCTTTATGAGCAAATATATTCTCACTGCGTAAGCATTTTAGATGTTCAGACATTAAAGCCCTCCTGTGTTTTGACTTCTCTTGTTTAATGGCTGTAATAAGACTCCTTTTATTATGATTTCTGCGCTAGCTGTGTCCCTTCGCCACGTGAGTCAGCCGATGGTTATACATGAGTTTGGTCTCAGTAGTAAAAACGATTACAGAGTCAGAACTTGTCACTCTATTTGACTGCGGGTCAGCCCCAGCATCTCCAGTGACATCACAATAACTAAAGTAAATAAACTGGGATTAGTATGATTGAATTTGGTGCTTTACCAAGAACTCACAGTTTTACAGTGTATTGATATGCAGGACAAAGACATAAAAATATACATAATCTATCACCTGGAGACAAAAATTGTCCTCTAAGTTGAGCTCGCATCGAGAATAAATAAGGGATAACTACAGATCCTATATATAGTTTGCTTTGTACACACCAAGTTAGTTTAAAAAATGTTTTGTATGCGATATGCCGGTCACATAAAAAACACAACATACATTTTAGAGAACTAACCAAACTACATTACACGTCTCTAGAATTAAAGTGACCATAATAATGTGGGAAAAAGCAATATAGACATGCTTCATGACATTGAAATTTGACGTAGTTCACTGAATATCAGTATGTGTGCATATACAGTATGTCAAATAGCTGAAGGTAGCCCGCTTTCTAAAGTAACACGATACATCCAATGACAATCTAACTTCTCAACATCTACATATTAAATCCTAAAGTATGCACATAAATACATGGTATATACAGGATTCAGGATAGGGGCCATAGTTACATGTCCTGCCCCTACTTTCTCCCCTCATTTGCTATCATCTCTCAAAAAAAGCCCCAAAGAGAAGCAGCGAATACCAAGCAAACAGAAACGGCTATGGATACTATTATACAATAACCCAAGTGTGATCAACTCAAAAGTCAAAAGTGATGTTTGTTAGTTGATAGATTTTTGGATGGGTCTGTGGTAAGAAGGAGCCTAATCGGACGATAACGAGCAGAAATAAAGAAATCATTCTTCATCGTCATCTTGGCCTCTGACATGTGTGGTGTTTGGCTGCTCTTGGCCCGAGAGTGTAAGGCTTGAATAAAGAGGGAACCTCGAAGTGCTCTGGCCTGTACCATGTGTCAAGCCTTTCACATAACCTGGCATTCATTGTGAAGCTCTTTTACGTACCATAAAAAAAATATTAATTTCGCCCCTGACCTGTTTTCCAATATAGTCTCCAAACCCATAAAAGGGGTTGCTTTTCATTTATTTTTATTTGAAGAACTTTGAAATGCAAATGTTTGTTTCCTCGCACGTGAAAATTGAGAGAAGCCATCTTAAAAGAGAAATTTGATGTGAAATATTTTACATCATCCCTAACATAAACATGCAAGCTCTCAGTGCAAGTCTTTTTGTGCTGTTAAATGAGTGTACTTTGGCAAGCAGCAGTGTACATATACTGATGCTATGCGTCTCTCGCTGCACTCCTTCATGACTCAGAGCTCTTGAGGCCTGTAGAAGACTGGCATCTTTACAGTGCCCTAGATTGGCCATATTTTCGCGTCAAATGACAGGGCTGGCCCTGTTAAAGTGGGCACTGTGGTAAACGGTGCATTTACATTTACAGCTAAAGCTATCAAGGGCATGGCTAACAGGTCTTGTTGACTTTTGTTGAATTGCGGTTTTAGAGGCTACACATTAAATATTTATCTCACTGCAGCCTTTTCTAGCCCTTAAATAAAACTGCAACTTTCTAAGTTTCATTTTTCATTATTCTTTTTTTAAATCATTCAATTCAGTTTATAGTTACTCTTGAACTGCAATTCCTTTACTAGTTGGAATAAAAAGTGAATTTTTTAGAGCAATAATGACTGTGTTATAGAAAAACTTGTGGAAGATTGATTGTTCCCAGGGTATCAAATCATTCTCAAAGAATTGCAAATATATTTAAAAGAAAAACATACTGGTGATTTATGCTGGAGGCCAGTACTATACTGACATTTATGTGCAATCAGATATGAGTACCAAGACAATCAAAGCACCACAGATGCATACCAATGACTCAAAATAAACTTGGATTTTTCATCAGTATGCATCAATGTCATTTTAAATACTTAAAACATACTTGGAACATTCAGATATTTCTCCCAAGGCGACAGGTTACAGTGCAAGTGGTGATGCTTAACTCAGCATGTCAGGCGTAGCTACATGTACAAAGTCTGACTGTGCCCGAGCCTGGCAAGAGGCCTGGACTGCTTGTGTTTTTTTGAAGCCCAAAGTGGTATGAAAATGTGACCAGGCCCACATAAACAGTAAGAGTGTATGAGAAGACGAGGCAGAGTCATGTCCAATAAATGTTGGCGGTGCCGTCGTGATCAAGTGGAGTGGCCAATGTGCGTAGGACTAAAACCAAAGGGCTTTCTTGGAAACATGGGATGAGAGGTTGGGGGTGATCATCAATGAAATTTGAAACTTGACAAAAACGTTTCATCAACTGTATCGGCTGGCAAAAATATTTGTTTCGCTTTTATCCGTGAAGTTAGTTGGCAGGAGACGCTGTGAGGACACAACGTTGTTACCAAACCATCAAAATGATTCATTTCAAGCCAGACAGTTAAAATCTTGGCGGTTTCGTTTATGGTTGTCAGTGCGAATTGTTGTTTGCGGATTTTGGTTGATTTATTTGAGTGTAACAAATGCTTACAGGAAGAAAAGAAACAGGTCAATTTGTTGTTCAATATTGTTTTTGGTTCCTTTGTGTTCCATTCAAATACGATAGGTCTTCACAAAGCCGCACAGTAACAATACTAAACCTTTATGTAGATAGTTATTTTTCCAACTCAAGTCGACAAAACACTAAACAACAGATTAAACAATTAAACTATCGTCATTCGGTGCCGTATTTCTATGCTTTCGCTCATTTAACATGTCCTGCGTCGTTTTACCAGCAGACCCTGAAAGGCCTGTAACACAGTAGGCCTGTGTGTTCCTCTACAGGAAACACTGTCAAACTCCATGGAGCGCCGCGCAACGCACCGGGCTGTGTAATGCTATGGAACAAGCAGCAGGTATTTGTTAGTTAATCAGCGTTTGACTTAAGCTAGAGGCCGAGGTTGTGTTCGGGAGCAGCCGGGCTGTTTTGACTAAGCCATCTCAGCAAGGGCCCGGTCATGGAGACTCCCAGCATTTGTTAAAGATTAGCGGCCTAGTCCTGATGTACTGAGCTCGGGTCAGGCAGAGTGCACGGCTCGGACATGAGGCGAGTTTCACCCTATCTCTCCCATCTGCAGCGCTCACACAGCACATCTACTCGTCCCGGTACATGAGACACACTGAATAATGTGATTAAAAGGTTTTGGAGTTCGCTGAGGGGAGACTGTACAGAAGTTGTTCCTTCAGGAAGCAGCATTACCCCATTTGACAGAAAGTCACTAAGGTCATGACACAGAGGCATTTACAGCATATACAAAGTAATAAGCATATCAAGATTGCCCTTCTTACCCTATACGAAGGTTTCTTATTCTGCGTACCATCTGTATGCATTTGTGTACCTTCTGTGTGGCGTGTTTTGATTGGTTTATGTTGCATGGGAGTGTGCTATCAGATGTGAACGCTTCGAGAGTATCTATGCTGAATAAAGGAATAACAATAGCCCACATCATTAGCCAAAAATACTAAATGAAAACCAACTGTATGGGAACAATAAAATAATTTGTCACGGGAGAAGGGTGCAGATAAATTCTGAAAGCATTTTCCAATTGGCTGAGGCTTCCAGATGCTGGGCCAAGTGCTCAGCACCTGGCTGTCATGGCTCTGACGCTGCCTAATTCATTTTTGCTTTCAAACACATGCCAATTAGATCACTGTCGATACAAGCTGAAAGGGCCTGATTAGGCTTTTTATTGGTATTAGTCATCATCTGCTGTGAGCTGACTTTTTAAGGGCAAAAGTTAGATAAACAGAAAGGAGAGACATCTTGCTCTCCTCTCTTTTCTTCAGTCCCTCAATCTGTCCACTAAATCTGTGACTCAACGTCAGTGAGGACATACTTGGGGGAAAGCCAGTTACTCATCCCAAATATTCTTGTCAAAAACTCCTGGTGATTTATAAAAGATATTTTCTGCTACGGGAATGTTTATTGGTTACTGAAGCTGTGTGAACTCATGTGCCTCGTCTGTGTGGATCCAAGAATCTCAGCACATCAGTGTGAAGGTAAAGTGAAGCTCCTCTTGATGGGTTTTGGCTTCCTTGTAAAAGGCTGAACACTGAGCTGTGGGAAACGGCTGTAAACGTCAAGCCAGCGCGGACAGCTACGTACTGGTTCCCATTGGGCTCAAATCTTTCAACTTCCATTTTGAACCTAACCTGCCCGTCACCACCATCTTTATTGAATATGACAGAAATCAAGGTTTGAAAGGTCCAACAGGTGGCGATCCAAAGCAAACATTTCATAGATTGATAAAAACAGACATCTACACGTATCCACCCGAAAATGCACAAATACCTAATCGCATACAGTATGTGCATGTGCTCCGGTGATAATAAATATGTCTTCAACTGTCCCCAAAGCATTAGATTACCATAATATCTTTGTGGTAATTTATTCAGTCGTTGAAAATATCAGTGGCTCTTAAGCAAGAACTGAGATTTCTTACTTTCAAAAGACAAAGTTGCGTGTCCTGTTTTGGAAACATGCAACAAGTGGCTGACCAGTGTTGCAACAGATGTAATTCTCAAGCCAAAAAAGCTCAAATCAATAACATAACTACACACTGCAATGTATCAAAAGGGATAGTTCGGGTGTTACCTACAGTACGTGGCGGTCAGCACACCCCCAGTTTGGAGAAGCAGACAGGAGTACCGACACAGGACCAAAGCAATGTACTGCTGTGGACGGGGTGTGTGTGTGTGTGTGTGTGTGTGTGTGTGTGTGTGTGTGTGTGTGTGTGTGTGGGGAGGGGGTGTAGGGGGGCAGCACCAAAACCTATTTTAGACAATCAAGAAAGTAGGCCCACCTTATCTAAGCTGTCTTCAAAGTCAAAAAACTTTATTGACAAAAACATTAACGATAAGTTTCACCTTTGGATCAGTTCCCCATAAAAGAAATATATATAGCGTACACTTAAACTCATATTTTTTGGGTGGGCCTTTCTTTGAGGGGGCTAAAATACATTTTTCCGCTGTCCCCGTCCACTGCAGTAAATTACTCTTTCCGTGCCCGTAGTCCTGTCTGTGACCCCAAACTGGGGGCGTGCTGACCTCCGTCTACTGTACTGACTATAGATAAGTATGTCGTACAACCCCCACTTCACCCAAACTATCCCTTTAACCTCTTCACTAGACTTTTCTGTTCGGTCTCTGCTCCAATTATCTGGCAAAAAAAGTGTGTGTATCTTAAATTAACTTTTCAAAAGGGTTTCATGTTCAGAGTTCATGAACATGTCCATTCTGTCCTCCACTTTGACCCACACACACACACACACACACACGCACGCACACGCACACACACACACACACACACACACGCACACGCACACGCACACACTAATAAAACTGCCAACAACGAGCCCCATAACCGATCCCGAGTATCCAACATGATGTTTGTGTTAAGCAGTGTATTATAGAAGCCGACTTCTGGGTCTTGGGGGGAATGTTAAGCATGTTAATGAAGAGTGCATACTGAGGCTATTACACAGTGTAATATGGATCCATTTAACACACTTACTGCTTAGCCCATATGAACCATAGGAAGAAAAGGGGTCCTACATTTAATCCTGGCAACAGTAAATCAAAGAAGAACAGAGCTGATCGTCTTTAGCAAAACAGCTTAAAGCAGAATTGTTTCCTAATTTAGGATTACAGGAAAACGCCGCCTACAGAATGAAAACTGCACAGCTCTATTTTATATGTGTAATGCAATGTGAAATAACATAAAGATACTACAGCAGCCCAGGAGATAACAGATGGCTCTATTGCTTCCAGGGGAAACTTTTGGACGGCGCAACCAACTCATCCGTGAGCTGCGGTTTTCAGTTCCAGAGGCTGAAATCAAGCATTGACTTCAGTACAGCAACTACAAGCCAAATTTCATCCTAGATTCCTTCTACGCCCCGTTTGGCAACTGGTCTGTCAAAGATGATTAAACAAAGACGTTGACATGTGACAGACAACAAATAGACAATCCTTGGACTAGCTGAGAAAATGGACAGGGAATATAGATCAACAATTCTCACTCTCCTTTACAAATGCTGTCAAAAACGTCCTTCAGGCACTAAACATCCATTTGTCTGTGGTTGTAGTTGGACAACTACCAGGTGTTAGGGTGTGTGGAGCATGAAGCGGAGCATTTTTGGAAAGAAAAAAATTAACTTTTAAACCTTTTGTAACATAATAAAAGTGAAAAGTATTATTGTCTTGTTGGCTGTTTCAGTACTACATGGGGAATTCTCATACATAAGATATTCCCACACAATGAAAAAGAAAAAAAAACTCCACCGCATCACAACATGGGAAATTGCCTCTTCTTATCACATACTTTATCTCCTTGCTCTGATATTAGACCACTGAAAAACAGCTTTCCCTTTCAAATATAATTGTCTGTAAAAAGTCTGTAAAAATAACCCTAAGCGCTACAGATCACAGTGCTGGCATAGAGCCTCTAAACTTTATTAACATCCAGAGTCGGCCTGGCGAAGCTCCCAGCTCCCTGCAACTTGGACTTACAAGCATTAACCTGAACAGGGCATCGGCCTCACTTTTCCCAAAACCCTTCACTTCCTCTCTTCATGCAGCATCGTGCTGTCCAGATTTTCTACTAAAAAAAAAAAGAATTATTTAGACAAAACACCAGTCCACCTGTGCTATAATGCTGCCCTTGTGGCGACATTGCATGAACAGGATGATATCACTCTCGACACAGATGGAAGTCTTAGAGGTCCGGACTTCAAGCAATACATAAGCTTTACTACATTTTGATTCATAGAGTCACTTGCTAGTGCTTTAAAATAAATCATTGAAAGAATAATTCAATAGATATTGACTCTGGACGATGAAACTTGGCCCTCTATCTGGAGACAATAAGGCGTACGGATCTATAGCTGCCAAGACATAAGGCACATATGAATATCTGAACCCAAATCAAGTGCAAGTAGTCACGCTCAGGTTCTGTGATTGATGTCGACCCGCATCACTCAGCGACAAGCAAGAGTACTTTTTCTCAAAGCAACCTTTATTCCGTCGTTCCTTTGTGCACTTATTAGTCCTGGTAAGCAAGTTAATACAGTGCAGGCTGGATTGCATTGCACATCCAGAATGCTGGGCTTCTATTAACAAGCACTAATAAAGTATATAAACTGCACTATTAGACTTTATAATGTCTTTCATAGTCCTCTGGGGCGACGCCAGCCAATGGTGCAGTGAGCTGGCTGGGCACTGCCCCATGGCAGCTTCCTGGCAGAGACGGAGGGAGAACAAGAGAGAGGATAAAACTCAGGCTTTTTGGCTGCTTTCTCCTTCGCTCTAATGAAGGCATTAAAACAGCCTCGGCTCGCATCATGTTTGCCCATTTGTTTTTGACCACTCAGTTGAAGCCAATGTTTGATTGGCTGGCAGATTAATCTCCAACATGACCAGTCTTGTTAAAAAACAAACAAAAAAAACCCAAACAAGTTGACCATTCAAGCATTTAAAAACTGTCGCTGAAGCAGTTTTTAAATGGTGATCTGTTTCCAAAGACGTGATTCACACTTAGCAACTGTTACGTGTTGTAAATGTTAGTTGCATTTTGAGCACGTTTAAAATGAGATAGACTGTTGACAAAGCAGGAGGAAAGCCACCTCCTGATTGATTCAGACATCCATAACTGCCCTTTCACACTCAAACAATCTATGTTCTTGCAGCTTGTTCAGGGAGGTTAGTGAAGACCTGATCCTAATGGCTTCATCTCTCTCCTGCCATCACTCTCTCTCTCTCTCACTCTGTGTCTCTCTCTCCAGCTGACAGCTGCGACGGCCTAGACAGCTCTGGCAGAGGCAGCGCAGCGGCGGACGGCCGTCTTAACTGCCGCAGTCAGAGCGGAGCGGATTTTTCTTTGATGAAACACAGCAGCGCCGAGCCAAGAACAGCAAGTGGCACAGCCGAGATGTAAATCAAAAACCCACCCGTGTGCTCAGTCATTCACATAGAGGTCTGCGAGAGGAGCTGCTGCCGTCTGAAAATGCATGAGTAATACAGACTCTATAGACATGTGGTCAGCTGCGGCATGTCTGTCCAGGCAACATGAATCACAGCTAAGTATCTTTATCTTGACTAAAAATAGTTAAAAGGTCAACACTGGTATAGTTCACAAAGACCTGGCAGCTTATTCTTAAACGAGTAGTGTGTGAAACTTTGTGAGCACTTCTCAGGGCAAGGTTGAGACTAAAAATACATTTTAATGACGACACATTGAGCCAACTCTGCAACTTTTTCTTGATTAAGCTGAGGCCCAGAGCACATTTCTTCTGGTATTCCAGTGATATTTAGACACTTACTCAAACCAGATCATATTTTTGCCGTGTGACCGGTTGGATTCATTGGCAGAATGAAAGTCAGAATTCCTTTGGTTACAGTGAGATGCGATAATCATACCACACTGGTCAGAAAAGAATGAGAACATTTGACCTGACCTACACTGAGTATTGGAAAGGAAAAGGACAGAGCGTAGAGGTGTCAGCGCTAAAGTTTTAATTAAAAGTTTTGCGTCCGGTTGCTTATGGGTTCACACGCGCACATGTTCATTTTGCAACTTCAGAGGGCCAATCAGAAGACACTCAACAGCCACAACCTCCTATAAATCTCCTCCTCTCTCTCGCTCTTTGAATCCAACCTCAGTCAAGTTGATGCAACACCACCCGTCTCTTCCTCTGCCACTTATCTCCCGTTTCTACACACGTCATGCGCACTCGCGGCCAAGTTTGATTGAGGTGATTCAGCCCAGCAGATGCAAGATCAGGGGTGTTCTCTCACTCTCCCTCTCTGGTGGCTGTGACTCAGGAAGCGCTCTCATTCCATTACCCAGCATTCCCTTCTCAGCGGCTCAGCCAGACAGAGCTTTACGGGAATACCGCTGCAGAATCATCATCGGTCCTCCGCTTTATGAATCAATGGAACATGCTGCAAACATTACACCCTGCAACACCCTTCCCAGGCAGCACCCTCACATTTGCCCATAACTCACTGCTGAGCTCATAGGAGACACAAAAGAGGTGGGCTGAGGCGCTCTTCTTTGGCTCGTAAGAAGACTTGTGAGAGGAAGGTTACCATCACTGTACTTCTTTAATATCCTCCATCAGGCTCGTATCCACTGTATAGTTCCACATGATTTAGAGGCACAAATGCAGAGAGGGAGAGGAATGTCTGGTTGTTGTTTTTTTGTCAGTTCCTGTTGACAAAGTCTGTGAGAAATATTGCTGGGTTCAAACTGACAAGTAAGACCAGAAAATGCACCGTATAACCTCTTTACGATCTGGAAACAAAAAAGAAATCTCGGTTAACCTCGGCCGCGAAGCTAAGTGAACCACATGTTCAATAAAAGGTCAAATCTCTTTTAGCAGCAGTGACAGCAACATGTTTCCTCTGAGGATTGATCAGTCTTTCACAACATTTGAGCGGAATAGCTGCTGTAACCTTCCCCTCACTGCTACCACCTTTTGGCATATTGACCAACAGTGATGTTGCTCTCAAGAAAATGTAGTAGTAGAAAACGTATGCCTCATGTAAGCCTATGCCTTCTACCACGTGGCAGGGTCAGACAAATTCGTTGGCTTAACAGATTCCTCTTTAAATATATCCAGTAAAGATGTTGGAGGCAAAAGATCCTTTGATTCTGGACTTCTGGAAAAAATAATTCACAGATAGATTGCCAAACCAGACTATGACACCATAAACAATTACCTATTCAACAGTCACACTGTGAGTGAACATCATCATAATGTTTTTTTTGTCCACAGAACCATCATCTTGAAAAACGATTGATTTAAGGTCATACAAGTTTCCCACGGTGCCCCTAATTTAAACTGTGGTCAAAAATATTTGCACTGCGTCACCTGCTGAATCATCCCCCCCGGTGATCCATCGTTCCATTAGGGATACATTTTCTAAAGATCTAGACCACTTGAACTCTTGAATCATTGACACAGACTAGTGTCATACCCCTGATTCAGCAACATGGGTAGAACAGTGTCACAAGTGAAAACTGGCTCACAAGTCAAAACTAAAAGAAAATACTGAGAAACACTCCAAGATGAATAATATGAACCATGCATACATCAAAGCCAAAACTTAAAGCAATTATGAGTATGAAGTCCAAAGTAACTTAAGACATGCAAACTCCCTTGAAACAGCTGAAGCAAACATTTTCCCAGAATTATAGCTGTATAAACATTTAATGTGACACAAATCTGAAGATTTACTCCGATGAAAGTCTCTACGACCTAAAGAATGCACTGGAACACGTTAATATTTCAAATGTGAACACCAGTTCCCTTGTAGGTTAGGCTGCGAGTGCGATATCTATGATGAATACGTGTATTTTTTGGAACATTTGTATTAGCAATTACTCTTCTGTATTAACAAAAAATTAGGAAGAGAAAATTTTATTTCAGATTAACAAGGAAATCCCTCATACAGGGAGAGACGGACAGAGACAATTATTGCCAAGTGCCCACTCCTCCTTCCATAAAGAATACTAATAAATAAACCCCATAGTTTGATAGAATTTGTGACTTCGCCAAAAGCACTTAATGTGTTCCTCTGCGCACACACGACCAAAACTATTCACAAGCTACTGGTAAGCTGTCATTAAGCGTTTGACACAGCCGAGGCTCAAAGCGGGGCTGTAATGGTCGGTTGTTTCTCATAACAGTCAGATTATCGCCCCGCAGTCTGACGTCTACAAATGCTGCTGGGGAAAACACAGGAAACTAGGTCATTTTGAGGAAATTCAACATTGGTGCCAATGCCACTTCACCACAAAAAAAAGAAAATGTGTATGTGTGTGTATATACATTTGTGTGGTATATGTGCTTAGTGCATGTGTTCAGCATATTCTGGCACAGTGTGGTATGCTTGCATACAGGTGTGCATACTGCATGTATAAATACGAGTTTATAGAAAACATGTCACGCTGATGCGTGTTGGCAAACGACAACAAGAAATAGCCATCGAAGTGTAAAAAAAGCTCTGACAATGATTAAATCCAAATATCCATTACTCATCTCTTTACAGGCTGAATCAACAGACAGACCTCTGCATTTATCTGAGAGCGGGAGTCTGGGACTCCAGCACACTCCTCTAACTAAAACATTTTCATCAAATAAGCGCACACACACTCGGCAGCTCGGTCCCAGCCAGGAGAAACTTTAGTATGGTATCGAATGATGCTAGAGTACACACACCATTCAAACCTGATATTCTTTTTCAAGAGGGGTCAAGTGTTTTTCTTTGCAAGCTAAATATTTTCTTTGCTGGTGGGCCCTAATATTTATAGCACAGTGGACTTGCAGTGTACGGATGATCGGCCGCTGTTCCACTCACGAAGGGCAATACGCATGGTCTCTAAGCATACGCACCTGGTGTGACATAGGTCACAACTTGAAAAAATAATGAATAAATGTCCCTGGTTTAGCTGGAGGAAACTTCTTAAAATGCAACGGCCGATAAAGCAAAGGGTTTAAAAAAGGATTTGAGTTGTATTTTTTTCATTCAGGATACGCGGCACGTAAAAAAAATGGAATCCAAGCCTGTATAAAGTCTACTGTCACAACGGCACTTCGGCTCTGTAACTCACGCCTTCATTAACACACAAGCTTCCTGTCAATCTTTCTCACTCATTTCTACCGTAATAAAATACACATGGATGCACGCAAACTGCCATAAACAATTTCTTTTTTACAGACAGCATTAATTTACATTCTTGGGAGTAATTACAAAATCAACAGAGTATCAAGGTACACTGCAGCTTCACTCCCTGAAAAACCAATGAAACATCAGCAGTACACTACATTCTATCAGTTTTACCACGGAGTAATAGTTCACATTTTGCAATCAAAGGGTGCACAGTTAAAGGTCAGAAATCTCTCATCTGAGGTAAGTTCTTCCCGCAGTTTCTCCATCAGGATAAATATTACAGTCTGTGCTTGTTCAAAGATTCCTTTCAGTATAAATCTAAAGCAATGGTGGAGAATGCAGTTTAAACTCCAGTTCTGTCCCCGAATGGGAGTATGTAACACGATCGGCCTGAAATGAGGCACGATACAAAAGACTGATGAGTACTTAGATCACTTTGGTACTCTATGCTCAGCGTAGGAGACTATAAAACAGAACAAAATGTCTACAGTACAGTGCATATTCATTTAAGATAGACACAGCAACATCAGGTTTAAATGAACAAAACTTTTAATTACTCAATCGGCAAAATATGATGTGAAAATGTATTACTGCCAAATAATGAATGTGTAAAATGTTTTGATGTGTAGTTGAATGAGTATGTTCTGAAGGAAGTACATGGTGTTTTATTTTTTTTTCGTTTCAGTCCAAAAGGGAGGCTGAAAACTATTTTAATTCATAAACCCACTAGATATTGAAACTATTAAAAAAAAAAAAAAAAAACACTCAACTGCCTCACAGAGTCAGAACCAAACAAACGGATATGTGTCTCCTTCAACGTTAATCTGCTCAACATAATCCACAAACGCATAACACATCTTGCGTTCCCACAATTTACGGGAAGCGAGTTCAAAAGCGTCGCAAAGACAATGAGACGATTCATTCTGGTTGGGGATGCTGGAGATGGAGGGCTGAGGGCACAACTGTGCTCCAAGAGAACTCATAAATGCTGAGACACATCCAGCAGACATATGGTTTGTGTTTAGCAAGAAGAAACAATAATCAAATCCGTTGATCCTCTTCTTGCTGCGAGGATGATTGCTAATATAAAAGTCTGTTCCGTCTAATCATAATTTAGGATGGGGCTGTAATTACCTCCGCCCTCTCACAACAACACTCTGTCTAAACAGGATGGAGCAGGCTTCCACAGAGAGTCAAAGCCCAGTTTCCGCTCAGAATGCTATCTGTATGACAGCGCTCATTTCAACTATGTAATTGTTTTAAAAGTTTTTGCTTTCACTGATGAGCCACGATGATGGTCAAAGTTTAGCCTATTTATTCTGGAAGGCACAGAATCAAATATGAATTTTTAGCCATTTGAGCATGTACAGTTTTATCATCTTTGATATTAATATTGTTCTAAATTTGAGACAAAAACGTATATATTTTTTATATTATTTAAAAAGAAAATTGTTTTGAAGAGTCAAAACTTCAAGTTGCCAAATTTTCCATATATACTGTAACTGAATGAGGCAACGTCCTAATCCTCCTGCAAACTAAACGTTGCCATGCCTCGTTAACATCCATAGAAATTGCTCACTTGCTTGGCAGTTCTTGCACATACTGTAGGCTGCATCACTTCACATGGCGTTCGTGTGCAACGGAGACTTTGAATCTGTTATTTATGAATTGGCCTAGGATCCAAGTGAGCTCTGGGTTTAATTAACAGACCTAATCCACAACTGCAAACGGGGCTCTCAACACAAGTACACAATACAGCTGCGCTCAAATGATGCTCTCTGGGAGCCATATGTGGAGCAACATAATTTGGGATGATGGCTTTTATCTCAAATAAACTAGAGACTGGTAATTGGTCAAATTGGCCTGACTGATGCCGCTGCTTGACTTAATTTGTTTTTTTTTTATCTTTATAGTTTGTTTTAACGACAGCAATAATCATTACGACGTTACATGTTACTCCAATTTATCCATCACGTTCAGGAACCAAACTTTAGAACTTCCTAAACACCTCGACGGCATCACTTTAAGACCTGTGGGCTCGGTCTCACACGTTATACCTAAGGCGGGCCTACCTTGCACGGGTGGGAAAGAGAGGCACGAGCGCGGAGCCTTGGCCGCCAGGTGCGCTTTTTCCTCGGACGCGGCGCTGAGCGTCTTCGGGCTGGCGCAGTTCATGTGAGTCGGGGTGTCATAGGAGCTCCGGCAAATCTGCGAGCCGAAACCACCGGTCCCGGCTCGCCGCGCGCAGACGTCCGCCTTGCTGCCGTACACGGAGAGCGACAGGCCGGTGAAGTCGG